>JBBELK010000542.1:0-600000 GCA_037783545.1 Henricia sp. BOLD:AAB3569
ACAGGAGTTGTCTTTACTCATATTCTTCTTGACTCTGAACATGAACAGTTCATCGCCATCCTTCAGACAGACTATGTCTGCTTACCTCAAAAAGGTAGGAGTCACATGAGATGGTCACATGACATGGTCACATGACTTCCTGACTTCTGAACATGAACAGTTCATCTTCATCCTTCAGACAGACCGGCTGTGTTGAGGCATCTACTCGTGTCACATTGGAAAATGACTCGGACTCGGACTCGACTATGATGACTCGGACTCGAACATGGTGACTGGTGACTCAAAAAAAGAAAAAAGAAATATATTTGCCCGCTTAATGCAGTATTCTTGGGAAAAAACAGTCCGATGCGTGAATATGTACACTGCCCCACCAGGCTGGCAAGGAGCGCATGAGTACATCATCGTGTCACATATTGTGTGAACGAAATACAGCAGATTCAGTTTCATTAATTTGGCGAACAAGTGACTCGTGACTCGGACTCGAGGAAAGTGACTCGTGACTCAGACTCGAGACTCGGACTCGGACTCGAGACTCGGAGGTTTGTCCAAGACGGCACAAACAAATCTGACACTACTTCTGTATTTTCGTCAGTTTCTTGTGAGTAGAGAAACAGCGTTTTTGTCGTGCAGTCATGGCAAGAGACAGCCATCTTGACTGATGGCCATTTATGCATGCGGAATGCAGACATGCCGTTCGTTAACGTGACCTGACCCAATGGCAGTACATACACATTACTCAGGACTAATGACAATGGTACACTCAAACGCAACAACCATGTCTGGATACCTTAAGAAGGTAGGAGTCACATGACACGGTCACATGACTTTGATGTAAGAAGTAAACTAATTTATATTCATTTCTCTTCTGTTACACGTAGCTGTTTGTGCGACTGAGAGAAAGCGGCAGGGTGTACTTGAAGCAGATTATCAACCACCGTAGACTGCAAACTCTGAGTGAATCACAGCATAACCCAGATGAAAACCATATTGAGAGTTACAAGGTATTGATTGCTTTCCGGTGACGTCACCCCTTCCATACACCATTTTGGTGGGCATTTTTCATGACCCACGTGGCTCAAGTAATAACCGGCAAAAAGAGCAAGAAAAGCGCATTGGTTGCACTTACCTCTGTTGCTTGAACTAGCTTTATGTTGTTGCGCTATGGCTGTTGTTTCGAGAAAGATAAAAACGCATTTCTTCAGGCTAAAAATCGCGATCAAGTAGAAGCACTTTCGTGTTTACAAGCTGACTGCATGCTCAATATTTTGAACGTATCGCAACGCGCGTGTGTGGCATCTTTGAATGAAAATACGCTGGTGGGTATTTTTTTACGCGTGTTCATGTGCGTCTATTGGCGCGCGCGTGTACGCGCTGGACTGTTGACCACCACACACTCCCGGATGTTCTACGTCATCGAAAGCAATCAATTGTAAAAGGAAGGATTTGTGTCTGACTCGGACTCGGGACTCAAGTCAACTCCCGATTTTCACTGACTTGACTTGACTTGATTTGAGAGTCGACCGTCAAATGACTTGACTCGACTTGACTCGGATTTGTACATTTTGACTCGTTCTTGCCAAAAATGAAATTGAATTTTTTGTCATTTTGAGGACCGAATTGTTTTTCAAAACTAAAGGTTTCTTTTAACATGGAGCGTTCTTGGCCAGAACGACAAAAATACACGAATGCAAGATTCAGGGTTTAGACTCATTTTCAAATTAGCTTGAACAAATTTACTGTTGTTACTACATGTACTTGACTTGACCAATGTCCCTGACTTTACTTGACTTCACACGGAACTTGAAGGCCATTTGACTTGACTTTCCGTTTGTGCGTGGCCTTTCACAAGGCATTATTTTCCTAAATTAACAGGGCTTTTTTTCGGATTTTGGAAAATAGGCTGATCTCCTAACTTCAGATAAAAATATCTGAGGTTGTTAATTGACGATCCTGCAGCCGATTTCACGAATCCTTGCGTAAGCCCGCTTGCGCAACTTTTTATTGCGTAAGCTGCGCAACATTCCTGTGATAATTACATGCAAGCCTATGGGGCTTATGCCATTTCTAAAAATTTTGCAAGCTACGAAATTTTTCGTGAAATCGGCTGAAGGAGGGTTTTCATTTGTGTCGGGAGTTGCGAGATCAGCCATTTTCCAGGAAATTGGCAGCTCTAAATGAAGAGAAAAATATGAAAATAAATTGGCCGTCATCGTCTTTAAAATTTTAAAAGCCTTGTTTAATATTCCTTTTTACAACGCGCCCTCTGGTTTGTATTCTGTGCAGAATTTTACGTCTCAGCTGACACACCTGTTATTTGAGGCCCTTGAACCAGGCAGTTCCTACCCAAGGAGAACCACGGCACTCCAAACATTGCAAACCATGGTGGAAATTTTTACTAACAATAAAAGTAAGTCACAGGTTGTTATATTATGACAATAAATTCAACATCAGCGTTACAACGGCGTTCAGGAGGCCATCTTCCCTTTTCTCCTATTGAAATGAATGTATTACCAAATCGAGGATTGCAGGAAAAATAGTTTGGTCCCGTGTTGAAATTGTTCATTGTGTGCATCTCAATGGCACATGTGATCAAGAAAATGCGCATCACGGACAGCGATTCTCTCAAAACAACGGTAGATAACGCGTGCAGTAGCACAGACACACTGTTCGTACCCGACACATACTATGGGGAACACGACAAAGATGGCTGCACCGTGATAAAGGTTAATACTGTTGTGAGTTTACTTAGTACTGTAAAATCTCTGATTTAAAGCGAATTTCCGCATTTTGTTTTTAGCTTGTCAAAATTTATTTTCCACTTTTCTACCATTGGCTCATTTTTTTCCCGAGCATAAACAGAAAGGATGTAGCTATCATAGTCAATGGCAGCCGTGACCGGGGCAGGTTTTCAAATTTAAATCATATGACAATGGATTTACAAAGTGCCTACTCGTGCCTGACACACGGTGGCAACGTGACTGCCCTGTCATGGCCCTGTCAAGTCCCTCACAAGTCCTCACAAGCCTTCACCAGTCCACCACAAGTCCCTGGGTCTTAATTCAGGTCACAAGCTATTCAAATGAACTCCAACAAAGGCATTCTTTTGTGTGTGTTCATCCTTTGCTTCTTGTTACTGGACTTGTGCAGAATTTGTCACAGACTTGTGATTTTATTCGGCTCTGGACTTGTGATAGACTTGTGAATGTGATGGACTCGACTACAACCCTGCCGCCCATGCCATCCCCCAATTTTCCAACTGTAATGAATATTTCTTAACTCTTTCACTACGGCGCGCCGCTCACAGCGGCTCGAAAAATGTCTACTTCTGGACGGAAAGCTGCTGCCAGAGGCTCGCCTGTACACACAAACAAACGGTAGCATTCAATTAATTATGTCACAGACCTTGGAAAAATTCCGTAATAAAAGAGTTGATGCATGTAGGTGCTTGAGTCATGTATTTGCATATATTTCAATGTCTAATTCAAGTCGGGGTTCCACTTATTGCAGGCAAAACATCCTCATTCTTCAACCTGGATGAGGTCTGGACCCCAGACCTTACCCAGCTGTTACTGCACAGACTCACTGACGCCTACGAGAGCAACAAGGTCATGGCTTTTGAACTCCTGAGTAGTTTGACTCAGGAGACACTGGGATTAATGGTAAGATTACAATTCATGTCTTTCAATGTAAATGTGGCATTTTGATGCATTTGTTAAAACGTTTTTTCCAAATAATAGTCAAACCTGCTATTAAAGCTACCTTGATAAAGAGGCCATCTGCTTGCAGTGGCCATCCGTCTTTGGTCCCATATGGTATACATATAATTGCATTATTTGCATATATATAGTGCAACCTTTGTAATGTGGCCACCTGTTCATAGTGGCCAGTTTTTATAGTCCCAAGGGTGGCCATTATTGGTTGCTTTTTGTGACAAAGAACATCCGGGAATGTTTGGGTGTCACCGGTCACGCGCGTACGTACACGCGCGTGCCAATACACACAAATGAACACGCGTAAAAAATACTCGCCAGCGTATTTTCATTTGAAAATGTGGCCTGCGCACGTTGCGATACGCTCAAATTTTTGAGCTACATGTTATAATATTACTTGATCGCGATTTTTAGCCTCAAGAAATACATTTTATCTTTATCGATACAACAGCCATGGTGCAACAACATAAAGCACGGTTAAGCAACAGAGGTAAGTGCAACTAAAGCGCTTTTCTTGCTTTTTCGGCCGGTAATCACTCGAGCCACGTGGGTCATGAAAAATAACACCCAAAATGGTGGATGGAAGGCGTGACGTCACCGGAAAGCAATCAATAGACAAGTTTAAAAGAAATTTTTTTGCAATTTAAAAATGGTGTAAATTATTTTAAATAATTTGCAATCATTGACATATGTCTTGGTATCATAGTCTTGATGGTATTTTTAAAATTAACAACGTTAATGATTACATTTCAAGTCTTTTTGACTAGTTCCTTTTGGAAACACCCAATTCAAATTACAATATAAGTGAAATTTCAATGAATCTTCAAAAAGTTTCAAAATGTCATACTAGCATTTGGGTAATTCCCAAAATTAACTGGTGTCCCAGTTATGTACAACACTCACAAAGTAATGGACTGTGGCCTGTGATTATAGGAGGCAGCATAATTTTCTTCAATATTTTGTTCTCCGATTCCTGAAAAATATTTAAAACAAAAGACCATAAAGGCTTATAATGTGTTCCATGGTATTGAATAGGAGTTTGGTGTCCGGGGTTACCTACGCCAATGAAAATTGCCTGTAGAATGAGTTTGCATTAACCTTGGTGCCATATTTACACACAAACATTAAATTTGAGTGGTATTTGTTAAAATTAAAATAATTATTTTCTACTGGGACACCACTTTCAATCACTAAAAACACTTGGAAATCTTAAAAAGCATGACACACTTTTGGGAATTACCCATTTAGAAGATTGCACTTATATCAACAGGTAATATCAACAGGTAAATGTTTTTGATTCATGGTGCCATATACTGTTTATATGCTAAGGGTTATCATTCTTTGAATCCCAGTATTCATTAAAAACAAAAACCTCAGAAGAGTGTCTACGTAAGAGGGGAAACTGTCCCGTTTTTAAAATTGTTCAAACAGAATTTTAGGACAAGAAAAATTCAATCAAACTTGAATTTGCAACCTCAACCTGTGTTTGGTTATTTGGTTATCTGCACAACAATGAGAGGAAAATTAGGTTCTTGGGGTAATCTGAGGGAGTATACCACTGTGCTTCATAGCTCAGCTGGTCGAGCATCTGCACTGTGTTTCAGAGGTCTCAGTTTTGAATCCTGATTACCACATGATTTTTGTTCTCATATAGAGTTCAGTGATTTCCTTTCCAGAACAGCGGCACCATATTAAAAATTGTTTTGAGCTCAGGATCTGTATGCAATAAACACTGCGATAGTTGACGCAAATTGTGGTGAACGTGTCAAGGACACTCAGATGCAATATGTTAAAAGAGTGTGTCCAGATCACATTTTTGAGCCCACTATTTTTCCCATGGTGGTTAAGATTTTTATACCATATCAGTTGTCATATTTTTCTCATTACCATTTCCGCGCTCTCAATCTGTATATCGAGTGCTTGGGGTTCAAATGTGTTAAGTGCAATTTTGGCCATATTGAGTTATTTGCATATTCTTGGATAATTTGGGATGCTCTTTTCAATGCACACATCAGTTAAGTGCTAATAACACATTGTCATGGTGAAAATTGCATGAGAAGTATGTGCAGATTGTCAACTGCCCAAGCTAGTTTGGTGCACAAACATGTTAACTGCTTCTATCACAGATGTGTTAAGTACTTTTTTAGTAAATAACTTCGGCTTTTAATTAATTTTATGACCCATGTCATATTCAATCCAAAGTATATTATTACAAGAAACACCATTTGTAAGGAGGAGCATGTGGAGTACACCCCTGATTTTACAACATTCAACTGGATTTATCTAAAAACTATAAAATTGCACTTAGAACATTTGAACCCCAAGCACTCGATATTTTCAAGGATATCGTCAAAAAAACCACTGATGTTCTGTAAACTAATTTATCCAGTTACATAAGGAGTGCACTGTTTACACCAACCCTTTTGCTTCCACATCCAAATTGGAGATTGCAAATTTCCTGTTTTCTTTCAATGGATAGTATTTTAGGCAGGCATTTATATGATTGTTAGGTTAGAATGAAATCCATTTTCTGGAAAAATATAAACAAGCTCCTTTAATGGCATGTAGACTGCACTATTAATTTGTATTTGGTTATGCAGGATCAAAGTCGTCTTGATACACTCTACCGTAATGCTCTCCAACTAGCGTCCAGCAACAAGCCACACAACTGCGAAACAGCATCCTTCATACTGCGTCTGTTGGCGCGTCAACTGACCAATCCCCTCAAGCAACCCGCAGCAACCCTGCCCCAGAGCATAATAGGAATACTGGATGACCTTTGTGCCATGTTAACGGAGGATGTGCGCATAGCTGAAGTCAGCTTGCTGGAGGCGGCTGTACAGGGTCCAATGTATGGGGCATTGCACTGCATCAGAGAACTGCTGGCAGATGTTGACCTGAGGTAAACTATAAAAAAATGATTTCATTTCGTTTTTTTTTTTTCCGTCCCTTCAAGTCTCAAGTGATTACACAAAAACATACGACTGTAAAATTAGTCGTGGAAAAGTCTTGTCTGCAGACATTTTTTTTACCATTTATTCAACACAAAAACATGCATGGATTTTTCAGGTTTCTGAAATTTCTACACGTCAGTTTATCAACATATAATTCTTTAGTTATGTAATGCTGTTGTTCCTGTTTTTAAAAGTTTTCCAAACTTTTAATCTGTCTTTAAAGGCCCTATGTATCATTCAGAAGATACAACTTTTTGCAGATTCGTGGAATAAGAGTGTAAAATATCTAAGGAAGAATGTTGGTAAACTAGCCTGAAGAAATTTTAGCTACATGCCGGTAAATGCATTAGTGCTTCAGAAAACTTTGAAAATCTATATATGGATTTTGTGTACAAGTGAATGTCATGAAATACTATTTTGGACGGAAATAAATTCATGTGGTGTTTGTTACCATTGCTATCAAGACTTTGAGTAAGGTTTTCTTGTCAACTCATGAAAAACGAAATTGGGTCATTGCAAATGATACAATGGGCCTTTAAACTACATGAGGCTTTGGAGCAAAATTGGCCATAGTGCCTCTCTCGTTGGACTCGGTCCCCTTTGACAAAATCAAGGCTACAGTGAAACGCCCCTTACTTTTTTGATGTCAAAGACCTGCTATATTATAGAATTATTAATGATGTGCCCATTCAAAGCCTTGGTAAAAAAAAAACTTGAAACAGACGATTATAGTCTGACTTTATCATCACTTAATGTTTTGGAAGTTCTCAGAAAAGTCTGGATTAACACTGCCTAAGCAGTTCATGAAATTTGATTTTGCTATCAGTTTGAAAGAATAAAGATACAAGTGATCAGTAGTCCAATTTTCTAGTGTTTTTTCCTCATTTTTCGTTGCACTTTAATACGTATACAGCTTGAAAAGAGTATGAATTATGAGTGTCAACAAATCTGTGTGCGTTTCAAAGCTTTGAATTAAAAGTATAAAATTAGTATCAAAGCCGCATTGTGCCGGATAGTTATGTTGGAAATAGAACAATTTTAGCTAACAAACTAATTTTGGAGATGCGAAACCACAGAATTGCCACTAACCGTGACGGATAGTTTAACGTACGCACGCATATGCGTACTCCATCGGCTTGCGAAACCTTTAATATTTTGTTTACCACAGGAACGTTTCGGAGACCGATTGTTGGATCCACGTGGTGTCCCAGTTGGTTACACTGTGTATGGAGGTAGCTGATGCAGCCTCAGTGGTCGTGTGTAACTCATCTCCTGAAGGCTATATACCTGATGACACTGACTGTGGTAGGTAGTGGAATGGAATTAGGGTATGGGGAGTGTTATAGGAGGGTGAGGGGTGCGGGGTAAGTCCAAGGGTTGGAGCTGAATACTCGGGCATGCAACTTTATCATTATGATTAATCTTTAGACTTATATTTTAAAAAGGAATGTTTTTAGCGCACTGTACATTGTATGCCCAACTTGTGGAACTGTGTTCACTACTAAAAATTTGCTAAAGATCACTGATATTTCTATAATTTAACAGCTATAAATCAAGAATCCTTAAAGGCCCTATAGATGATCCGTTTTTGAGCAATTCTGGAAAACCATTATAAATCAAAAGAAAGACATCAGCAAACTAATCCGAAGAAATTTTAGCTCTGTCAAATGTACCACGTCTTCTCAAAACATGAAAATCCATATGCGTTTTACCGGTCTTGGCTGGGTGTTTCAAATATTCATTCTCAGTCGGTCGCATACTCTGTGGCTCGCGTCATGCACTCTGTGGCGCACGTCATACTGTGTGTCGGTGCACGACCCACGCGATGCATTAAATAATGCATCGCGTTGGAACAGCATACACGCAGTACACAGCGCCCATTTAGGACCACCCAGATTAGAAGTAAATCGTTTGCAAATGATCTAAATAATTTCATCTTGATGAATTATTTTCTGGTAAATTTAATCTTTACTTTGAGTATTAAAGGTCCTGTCAACTCGTTAATTAACTTTTGGGGTCATTGCAAATGATACAGTGGGCCTTTAATACAAATATGTTTATCGATCCCGTAATTTTCAACATTCAGGACACATGTGTGATTGAGGATGTGTGTGATAAGAACCATTCCGTATTAAAGTCAGCTCAATATCTCGTCTGCGATCCGACAAAACAATGAATAACAGCGTTCAAGAAATTGTGCTGTTTTTTTTAGTAGGCTAATTCCCTGGTCATACTGCTTGGAAAACCGCCATAAAATCACGATAGTCAGGGGTCAAGTTTTGTTCATATGAAGACACCCTTGTAAAAAAAGAATGCCTGTGCACACACGTTTATATAAATTCATCAATTATTGTTTTTTCGTAAAAAGACATGCTTTCTGAAGACGATACTCCAGCGAGCACGCAGTCCCCCAGGAAAGCCATGAAAGTCACTCCACAGATGGTGCTTGTCTGTTGCTGGCGCAGCATGAAGGAAGTATCCCTCTTGATGGGACACTTGGCCCTGTCTGCACCCCTCATGGCCCCAGACACAACCACCACCCCAGGCCTCGTCACTCCGAGTCGGGTAAGCAGAACCACACCCAGATCTTGACCAAAAAGAATTCTTATGTTTTTGGGCCACAAATGTTTACATGGCTATAAATTTCACGACAAACTCAGGACGAAGCCTAAAATATTACCACTGACGGGACACTGACAGTAGACCTAAAACATATTGACGTCACAGTTTGTTTACATACGCGCAAATTTATGGGGAGTCTCGGGGTACACGGCGGTATAGGGCCATAGGAAAGTACGCATGTAAGCAAGCTGTGATATCATTATGAAGACAAACAGAGCACACTGTTCGAAACGTTGAGTTAACACTCGCATGTATACAAAAGAGATATTCACATGGTGCTACTGCAAACCCGTCTTACTTATGTTTTAGATCTATTGTGCAATCTCAGCACCTATAGAAAGATTACAAATAAACGGCAAGTCAAGACCAGTGACAACAGCAGAAATGTCAACTTTCTCAGATTTTGCAGAAGAGGGCCCAATTTCAAAGCACAAAAATTTGCTTAGCACAGGATTTGTTTGCTTTATTTTGCAAAAATGGATTGTCAGCCGAAATCGTAAGTGATGTGTTTTGAAAGGTATTCTCCCGTACTCTTGCGAAGAACACAAGTTGGCGTATAATTTTGGCTTGTAATCCATTTTATAAAGGAAATAAATCCTGTGCTAAGCAAATTTTTGTGCTGAGCAGCGCCATGAAATTGGCCCCTGGACAATAGACAAATTTCATATTAGCCTGTTCTGCGCACTTCCGCATTGAAACCTGAGGCTCTTCCTGTCAAGTCGGCAGTACGCATGCGCTACAAGTGCAGTATTGTACAGTGACTGAGTGTGTACGTGTGCTGTTCTGCGTGGCATTTGGGAGTGATTGTGCATTCACGTTAGTACATTAGTTCACTTTAGCCAATTTTATGGCTCTGCTTAGCACAAACATCAGCTTAGCACATGATTCGTTTGCTTTATTTGCAAAAATGGATTGCCAGCCAAAATCATAAGTGATGTGTATTGAAAGGTATTCTCCTACTCTTGCTAATAACACAAGTTGGCATATAATTTTGGCTTGCAATCCATTTTATAAAGCAAATAAATCCTGTGCTCAGCAAATTTTTGTGCTTAGCAGTGCCATGAAATTGGCCCCTGGTCTTGATCTTACACTGAACACTCTTCTTACTTTAAATAGTTATAATACAAATTTGGCCGATTGACGGTTAAAGGGTGAAGCCAAAGTCTTAGTAAAATGCTATATTAAGTCTTGAATTCTTACACTTAAAGCTCTTCTTACTTGCCACAGCTGGAGGAGATTGGTAGATTCTTCTTGAAACTACTCAAGGAGTCGAAGCACAGAGGAGCCTTTGAGCTTGCCTCCTCGGGATTTGTCATGCTGACAACACGCCTCTGGAAGTAAGCTATACCATCAGAAATTACACCAAAAACAATAATTCGTAGTCTTTTTGTCCACCTATTATTTAATGTAATATTTTCCTTTTTATACCTGTTTTCAGCACGTTGTTTCACTCCAAATTCCTTCCACAGAATTAGCTTGGATGGAAAGTGTTTTTATAATTCAGTGCATCGTTTCACTCAAAATTCCCTCTACATCGCTTTTTCCCAAAGTGACACACGTCAGTGTGAATTTGTTTGTGCGAAGAGCGCATTGCACGTGTCATGGATGCGCGCTGTTCAATTTAACAACACCACAAAATGCACAGTCCATGCACTGGAAAAAGCTGCATGGCGGAAGTGTACATTTTAAATAATTATTTTTGTTTTTTAAACAACTCTGAATGCCGCAATAGAGTGACACTTCGGGAAGACTCTCCCCGGGGACCACCGAAATTTCGGCAAGAGTCACTCAAAATGACACCTTATTTTTTTACCCAAAGCTTCCAAAAATGCTTCCAGACCAAAGAGAAACAGCTCCAGTCCCAATAAAAATGGTTCTCGACCTAAAACAAATGGTTTTTGACCTAAAAAAATGATTTTTAAACTCAAAAATATTAGGGCGACACCAAAATGTCGCCCTATTGAGCAGGTCGCCCTAATATAGCTTTTTTACACACAAAATGTCGCCTTATCCTAGCATTCATAGTAATTACCCTAACTATAATCTCTGCGGAAAACATTTTGTTCTGCAAAATTCAACCTTACTCCTTTATTTTGCTAGGAGTGAATCTGCATCACTACATCAGCTGCCAAAGCAGTGGCTACAAGGTCTGCTGAAAGACATAACCACCAGTCAATCAGCCCTGTGTGCTACGAGACGCAGTGCTGGTATTCCGTTCGCCATACAGGTATCTTGCAGTTTCCAATTTATTTTCAAAGTCTGCAGAAGCTTTTCTGGATCATTTTCAGATGATGTTTATTGACCAATTCCCGAAATACAGATCTGAAGAAACTAATCTGGAGACATTTGACTTATGTAGATTTTTTTTTTCTTCAGATAACCATGAAAATCTGTTGCATTCAGTTCAGGCAACTTCACAGTGAACTTGAGCTACTTTGCTTTGTCCAAATAATAACCAACACTTTCAGAGGAAGCACTTGTTTGGAATTATCGACTGGAAACATCCCCTTCAGTCATAGGAATTTGGACAGAAAAAGAAGTCCCTTTCAACAAATGTACACATGTGATCAAAGTGGTTATAAGCTTTAATGCCCAACACACAAGAGATTTAATGAAATATGTGAAATAACTGAGTTATTGCCGAGCAGCCTGTTAAAGGACCTGAAATTTCATGTATTTTGAAACACTGATATGTATTTGTATGTCTCCCAGGCCATAGTAGGATCCGAGCCCCGCCAGCAAGGCAAGATTTGCTTCAAGGAGGCCATGGGTACCCTGCTTGGCCTTGCTCTACCTGAGACTTCAACTGATGAAGCAGTCACATCACAGGTATGTACACCTCTCAAAGCTTTTCAAGAATGTTTTTTGTATGAATAAGTGGTTATTTTTAGGGATTATGACCCAGGGACCACCGGAGTGAAAAAATTTGATACAAATGTCCATGAGTTTGGGAAATCCGGATGCAGTGAAAAGCAACTTGGCTCCACCGGGATTCGAACTGCAGACCTGCTTAATGTGTAGACTGGTGGTCTCAATTCACGGTATTGCAGTTGTTCCTCACTGATTGGCTATAGCAGAAGGTCCGCGGTTGGAATCCTGGTGGAGCCAAGTTGCTTTTCACTGCATCCAGATTTCCCAAACTCATGGACAGTTGTAACGAGAATGTTTTAATGTAAAATAACAGTGCCAAACATCCTGTGAAATTTAAATAGAATTTGTTTGCCCTTACAAAGCACTGTAAACTGCATGCTTTGTTCTGAGGCACATGCTAAAAACCCGAAGCTTTCAAGAAACAAATTTTTCAAGAAAAACAAAAAATTGTAGTCATTTCTAAAATATCTCCGAGTGATTTTCAGAATTTTACATTTGGAATCATGTTCAGTAATGGGTGCATGCTAATGGTTTGACCTTAAGCGCGCACAATAAAAAAAACGGTATATTTAAAATATTTTTACTTTGTTTAAAGGCCTATTGTATCATTTGCATTGACCCAATTTTGTTTTTCATGAGTTGACAAGAAAAACCTCAAAGTGTTGATAGCAATGTTAATAAACACCACACGAATTTATTTCCGTCCAAAATGGTATTTCAAGGTAGTTTTTTGGAAAACCATTCACTTGTACACAAAATCCGTATATAGATTTTCAAGGTTTTCTGAAGCATTGATGCATCTATGTCATGTATGTAGCTAAAATTTCTTCCTTAGATATGTTACACTCTTATTCCACGCATCTGTAAAACGTATTATCTTGCAAGTGATACATAGGCCCTTTAAAGTATATTTTAAACAAATTGGCTACTCTGAATGGCATGGACAAATGTTGAATACATATGCCTAAAATCTACTACTTTGTTTGCTTTTATTCCCTCCAAGGTGCACGCATTGAACATTCTGCGGGTTTTGTACAAGGACACGCGACTCGGCGAGGACGTCTTGCCATTCATAGCAGATGGAGTAAAGGCCGCGGTGCTTGGCTTTGCGGCTCAGCTGTGGAATGTATGTTGCTCTTACCGCTTTGCTAATTACTGTTATTTATTTGATGTTCATAAAATACAGTTTATACATTGCTATTGGTCGAGAGCACATCACAAAAACTTCAGCGATAAGGGGTTTGGTTGGTTTTAAACCCTTTTAGTATGGTTCACATTCTTTGATGTTATTAGAGAGGTTTCGCAAGCGCACGGATATGGATAGCGCGACGGATAGCGCGGTCTTGTGACGTCATATGCGGATATCAAGCACTAAACGCGTAGCGAAATCTCGGATTTCTAGTGTTTTTTCTTTTTAAAAAATCCGTTTACGCATACAGCTTGAAAATAGTATTAATTATGAATGTCCAGGAACTTTTTGTGCGCTTTAAAGCTTTGAAATAAAAGTAAAATTGGTATCAAAGCCGTGTTATGCCGGGTAGTTTTCCCACTGTCGGAAATAGACTACTTTTAGCTAACATGCTGTATTTTGGGAGTTGCGAAACCACAGAAATGCCACTAACGGTTACGGATAGCTAAACGTATGCGTACATGTATCCGTCGGCTTGCGAAACCTCTCTATTGAAGAAAAGTGGCAACACTTTTAGCACATGTGAAATGGTCAGTAACGAGTCTTCCTCTGCTCGAGTCCCAAGTCAAGTCAAACTGGCTTTAAAGGCCCTTGAGCGATTCTGCGAATAAAACCATTATAAATCAAAAGAAAGACATCAACAAACTCATCCGAAGAAATTTCAGCTTTGTCAAATGTACCAGGTTTAAAAAAAAAAATATGAAAATCCATATGCGTTTCCTGGTCTTGGTGGGGTGTTTCAAATATTCGTTCTCAGTTGATCGTGTACTATGTTGCTTGCGTCATGCACTCTGTGGCGCACATCATATACTGCGTGTGCATGCGATCCATAAAAATGCATCGCGTTGGAACACGCACACGCAGTACACAGCGCCCATGCATTTTGGACCCCGTAGATGTGAACCAAAAATAAGTAACTAAATAATTTAATCTTTACGGATTATTTTCTGGTAAAATTATATCATTTTGAGCAGAAACCTTTCATTGGGTAGTTGCTATTAATTCAATCTTTACCTTCAGAACTTTTCCCCTGTAAACTCGTCGATTACTTTTTGGGGTCATTGCAAATGATACACTGGGCCTTTAAGTCCCAAGTCAAGTCAGGCTTATTGGTCAAGTTGGGTCAAGTTAAGTAATCATGAAAGAAAATTTGTTCAACCTAATTTCAAAATGAGTCTAAACCCTGAAATTCATATCCATGTTGCTCTGGCCAAGGTTTCTTTAGTGCTAAAATACAAGTCAGTCCCCAAAATGACAAACAAATGCATAAAAGATCTATTTTATTTTTGGCAGACTCAAGTCAAAAAGTCTCGAGTCAGGTCATTTGAGGTTCGAGTCTCAAGCCAAGTCGAGCCATTTGAGGTTCGAGTCTCAAGTCAAGTCAGTGAAAATTGGGACTCGAGTCAACTCGAGTCCCGAGCCTCGAGTCGGAGTCATATTACAACCCTGTAAACTGTGGTATGTTCCCTCAGGTTTTCCCAAACAACACGCATTCGTTAGTTTACTCAGTTATACACCTCCATGCAAAACCAAGGAAAAAGTTGGGTTTTAGGGAAAACCTGGGGGGAGTATTCAGCTTTGCCTCATAGTTCAGCTGTGCCTTATAGCTTACTAATTTTACAACAGAAAGGGCATCAACTCTTGCAGTATTATAAACTTTGTAATAATAATATTTGATTTTACGAGCACTGCACACGCACTTGGTACAGTGTAAAACCACACAGTTGTCACTAACAATTTACCGTTAAAAAGGTTGGAAAATTACTTTAAAAATTAACTTTAAAAGAAAGTACAAATGTCAAACATCACCATTGTTTTTTTTTATTGTTCACTACTTTTCTGGAAAGTACTTTGAAAATGCGAGATGCTGCTGGCCGCCCTATGAAATTTTTGACCCATGGAAAACACTCGGTGGAGCATCTGCCATGTGTGTCAGTGGTTTCAAGTTAATATCCTGATGACGATAAAGGAACTTTCCTCTCATCCCAAATTTCATTTTTTTAAAGTTCGGATTATGCTCAACACATTATAAATTTGAAAAGTTTAGATTTGTTTTCTTGTATTTATGTAGGTGCGGAATTCCTCCACTCTTCTCTTCAGTGCTCTTGTGACGAGAATTTTTGGCGTGCAGAGGGCTAAGCAAGATTACGATCGGAGAAACTGGTGAGGAAAATATTTTAGTGATTGTCGACCAACCATCGTCAAAAACACTTGATTTTTTTCCTCCCAAATACTACTTTCATTTGTGACCCGTTTTGGCTAAATAAAATGAGTCTTTGCGACTAGTTCTAGAAATCAGCAGTGGATCAAGGATCATTAAAATATGAAAATACAATGGTAATTACAAGCTGTACCTGAAAATTCCAGGCGGTACCCGGGTACTGCCCAGAATGTCCATTATATTTTCACATTTTAAAGAGCCTGGATCCACCACTGATTTCTGGTTATGGTTTCAAAAACTCGGCCCAGACTGCAAAATCCAACTCATTTTGCCAGATCGGGTAACATTTAACCATATTTAAAGACAGATTTAATACATGATTGGAAAACAACAACAAACAACATGTTGATAAACTGCCTTGTAGAAATTTCAGCCAAATAGATGCAGTAATTAAATACATAAAACCCATGTATGGTTTTTGTATTGATTGAATGTTAAAACAAAATTGTCTGCAGGTGATTTTTTTCAAAAAAGCACCTTCATGTTGGCAATTTCTCCCACAAAGGTACCATTATCATGTGTTTGTTACCATTGCTATCAACACTTTTAGTCGGGTTTTTCTTGTCAACTCATGAAGTCAAATTTTGGGTAACTGCATGATGTATTGGGACTTTAATTAGTCTACATAAAACTTGCTAGGTGTTTCCAAACTTGACGTGTTGTGTATATTACTGCTTTGCTTGCAAATACAGCATGACTGGGAAGGAGTTCTTTGCCCGGTTCCCAACACTCTATCCATTCCTTCTGGTGCAGTTGAGGCAGGCAACCAGTTCAACGGCAGCGTAAGTGTACTTGTTTTGTTTGGGTTAACATTTGAAAGCCTTTTCTAGATTAAATGCTTTCAAATTTGAACATAAACCAAACACACAAGTAATAATTGTTCTTACATAGTGCTATAGTATCCATATTTTTATTGAGTTAATTATTATTAATTGTTAGGCCCAAAAAAAAGAACTGTTTTAGCGTAAGTTAAAGTCGCCCAAAATGATGTGGTGGCGCGGCTTTTAAAAACAAATTCCATGTTTTTAATGTTTTCAATCGAAACACTCAACAGACGTTGCTTGTCTAAGTAAAAAAAAAGCTTTGACGCGCAGGGTTGAAAGTGACGCTCGTTAACGCTAAACATACATGTAGTTCTTTTATTTGCCTTAGTAGTAATTCTTTCTGGTACTGAAACCAAGGATTCCTAAAAAGTTCCCGTGGCACTGTAGCTTGTAAGCCTGAAGAAACCTGTGAAGAGAAGACGATGAAGAAATGCTCAGTTTTAGAGGTGGGAGGAAAACCCCTACACAATGCATAGTTCCGACCTGTCAATCAATCGAACCCGCCGACCAATCACAACAGAGCTAGCAGATATCACTGACATAGGTCAAAGTGCACTTTCTCACAACAACATGCTCACGCGATATGTTCTGCGGGCCCCATACAATTTGTACAGTGTTGTATGCGATGATCCGGGTGAATTGTTTTTTTCAAGGCCGGACGTTGTTCAAAGGTACGAAAGCACGTATGTCATGATATGACATCCCTGTATTACTGGCCCTTTACTCTGTATGTTCTAAGATAACTGTCGACCCTGAAACATGAATGCCTTTGAGTTTTCTCCGTTGAATCTGTGCTTTCTGTTGAAAGTCCCATTGCTTTGTGCGTAGTGTGTCGCCATTTTTGACGATAGCGTGTGAGCCATAGCAACAATATCCACGGGGGCGGGGCTAACTAGGCAAACTCGGAACTATGCATTGTGTACGGGGGAAACCCACGGAATCTAGCAGGGACTGAGAACCCAATCCACATATTGACCCAGACAGGATTCGAACCAGGGCCACAGACGTTGTAGGTGAGGAAAGTACCACTACGCCAACCTCATTCCCCATTAAACTTTCCACATGAAAAGATACAGAAAAAGCTAAGAGATTTATTCATAGAATTCTTCATTGTGCTTAGGATTGCACAATGCTATATAAAATGCCATTTCATTCCATATTTGGCCCTGTTTTTACAGCTCCGGTATGGCCCATCTGCACCCTAGCTTGTTCCCAGTTCTACTGCTGCTCTCGAGGTTGTACCCCTCACCCATGGACGGTGCTCACACGAGACTTAGTATGGACCAGTTTGTGCCCTACGTAATCAGGTAAGTCGGTCAAAGAACTAGTAAAACGATTTCTGGAACACAGTGCAATTTGCTAAATTCATTGCAGAAAGAAGTAAACTTTTTTCGTTAAAGTTTGTAGTAATTTTTATTGTCCGGCACTCTGACTTTTGGGCAAAACAAATTCACAGTTGTTGAATACGAAATGTGAAATATTTAAAAAAATAATTGATATATTTTGCCGCTGAGGGCATTGGGTATTGTTTGTTTGTCTAGTACAACGCATAAGCAACGCCGCGAGTAAGAACCACCCGTGAATGTGACATGATTTGGGAGAACCGACAGTGTGTGAAAGTGCAGCCTTGCTGACTGGTTCCGAATGCATGTATTACAACAAGCCTATGCCGTGTTTTGTGAATGGGCAGCTCTCCTAAAGTGCATCACGCACTCGGTGGCTCACACGATCTTAGATTAATTGCCGATGACTCTAATTTGATGACATCCAAAGCGAACAAAACTTTTTTAGTGATCATTTGAAAATTATAACCACAATTCGTAAAGATATATAACCAGTACTCTCAATTTTGAAAACAGATTTCCAGAAATCGTTTTACCAGCTGTTTAAAGTTTTTGTTTAAGTTTGGTGTGGAGTGGGGGCTTTGGGAGTTGAGGTATAGGTGTGGGGTAGGGTGGGAGTGTGGGCGATGGGAAAGGGGTGATGGTGCATGGTGAGGGTGAAGATGTGAGGGTGAGGGTGATGGGGTGGGAGTGATGGGGGAGGGGGCGGGGGGGGTGACTGATGGGGTAGGGGTTGGGGGTTGGGGTACGAGTGATGGGGTTTGGGGTTTTTAATTCGTAGGAATTTTAATTTGTAGGAATCATCGAGCCATGGTGGCTTCACCATTCTAGTTTTTAATGAAATAGCAGTGGGCATTGGCTCCTCATTAAGCATGTATTTTGCACCAATCCATGATTATTTATAAAAAGTCAACAATTTTTTGTTCGTTTTATAAGATGTGCCGGCAGTGCTGTGTACAAGACCCGTGCCATTGCAGCCAGGGCCCTAGTTCCTCTCGTCCCTGCTAACCGTGAGATGGACACCATGAGCGATCTGATTGAGTTACTACCCAGAAGTCTGGAGGAACGGTCCCATCACAATCACATCCATGGGGTGCTCCTACAGGTCAGCCTTAAAAGCTGGGGCAAATTTCATAAAGCTGTTTGGCAGAAATATTTGCTTAATCTCAAAATTTGCTGGGGCATCTGCCTCATATTATACAAATATTGACTGCAGTGAGGGGCATGGTTAAGATTATAGGCCCAATGTGATCTCAAAGCCATGACTATGCCCCGAGGCAGAAGCCGAGGGGCATAGTCATGGCTTTGAGATCACCGAGGGCCTATAATATTAACCATGACCCGAATAAACAGCAGTCAATATTTGTTTTATATACCGAATGTGTAGATTTTTGTCATCTGGTTGGTTAAAAGTAACGATACACAGTCACAGTCGTGACAGTGGTCCATTGAGTTTCGATTTCGGAAGCGATGGTCTACGGCAGAAAAGTTCTATATTTACAGCAAACAAATTGTAGCATAATCACCTGGCACTTTCGTAGTAAATTTCACCTGACACAGTTTTCACTGTAGGCCACTTCTCTTTTTTTCATAAGGACTTCATGATCTACGACAGACGACAAAACGACTTCGTCGAGATTCCGCCATTACCATCCTGCTGAATGTTTTCGTAAAGCGCCCAGCTGCATAGTTGGTGCACAGCTATGCTAACACATGTAATGCGCGCGTCCGGAACCCGCTAAATGACTATGCCCGGGGCATGGCAAAGACTATGCCCGGGGCATGGCAAAGACTATGCCCGGGGCATGGCAAAGACTATGCCCGGGGCATGGCAAAGACTATGCCCGGTAGGAATATCATACGCGCCAGGTCTAGCTGATTCAATGCCCCCACTTTTGACCAATCAGATGACAGGAATCTACGCATGAGGTATATAAGGCACAATAAGGCACAATATTGCCTGAGATCACACCACAGAGCATCTAGAATCCAAAAATTTTCGGGGAACTTAAGGGGGCCCCTGGACCCCATGCCGTTAGGGCTTCGCGCTACATGCTCGCCATTTGATTGTCTTCACCATTTCATGCTTAAACATTTCACGCACCCCCAAATCCTGCATCCGCCCCTGTTCAGTTAATAGCTATCAAAGAGACAAATCAGCAATATTTATGGTATGCATGGGACAAGACCCTTCAGTTGACGCAAAAACTGGGGGGAGGGGGGTTGAGCATTTTGCATGGGACACACATGTACATATATTTCTGAAACAGCCATTCCAGAATGGTATTTGTGGGTGGACATAAGCTTGGTAATGCCCAACACACAATACATTTTGTGAAACATGTAAAATAACTGATAATTATGCCAAGCAGCCTGTTACAGGGCATGAATTTGAAATTTTGTGTTATTTTTAAATGCCCCAAATGCAATATTTGATATGGTGCTCCAACAGGAAAGAAACAATAGGATGAGAAAAGTCATATTGTCCTCAACGGAATTTAAATCCGAGACCACTTACACACCAGGCAGATGCTCTACCAGTTGAGCTATAAAGCACAGTGGTATCTCTCTCTCGGTTTTTCCCCATAGAAGAAGCACATTTCTCTTGAGGTCTATTCATGCACAACTGAACAAAGTAAAGGCTGGTTTGACTCCATTTGAGCCACCTTATAGAACCCATTCTTTATCATTTCAAATTAAATTATCAACAAATTTTGAACACATCTATGGGATGGGAGAAAAATCATAAGGGGCCTTATAAGGGGTCCAACTCGAGACCTCTGACTCACTAGGCAGATGCTCTACCAGCTGAGCTATAAGGCACAGTTGGCATACTCGCTCAGGATACCCTATAGACCCAATTCTGGTGGCGCAACTGGGCAAAGTAATATACACAACATCTAGTCTGATGCCTGATCACCATTGAAATGAAACAACCAAACTCGGGATGAGAGAAAAATTGTAAGGGCCTTATTGGGATTCGAACCCAAGACCTCTGACTCAATAGGCGGATGCTCTACCAGCTGAGCTATAAGGCACAGTTGGTATACTCCCACAGGTTTTCCCTATAGACCCAATTATAAAATGTTACACTTGTTTTCAGAATTTTGCACCAATTTGATTAATTGCTCTCTTCATGTTCTGGGTGACACCAACAGGTATAAGGTCAAAATGTAAAAGGTCGAGTAATTCTTGGTACTAAACCTTATACATGTGTGAAATGCAATATTTTACAAATATTCTGATTTGTTTCTTGGTAGATACACGCACTATTGGAATATATGGTGCAGACGTCCAGAACAGAAGACAATCAAGCACCACTCATCAGCCTTGTGCATGCCCTCGCTGAACATTTTTTGCTTGCATCGAGGTACGTGCTGGGTTTAAGCATTAAAAGCCATATGAATAAAACCCTAAATTTCAGAATTTGCCACTTTCGACTTGGCATCCTCCATTGTCATGAAAATTGTCAATGTCTGAGGTCCCTTTGCACCTCTTGGTGTTGCGCGAAACAATTGAGATGGTTTGCAATAACATTAGGGGTGATCCTGCATTTCTTATTATTATTATTATTTCTTTCTGTGACTGAAACCAAGGATTCCTTAAAAGTGCCGATTGCACTGTCGCTCACAAGCGTGAGGAGAAGACGATGAATTTTGTGTAAATAAAAAAATGTCACACTTTGTGCCCCAACTTCGTGGAATGAACTTTTGTAAATCATTATTACAAATAATAATAATAAATAATTTGAATAGCCCATTATCCAGATTTGACTCGCCATTTATAAAAATTTACCAGCTTTTTTTTGCTTGTATTCTATTTTCTCCTATGAACAGCCACAACAAATGTTACGTGACCCGTGCTGCATTTTTGGCAATCCTGAATACATTGTGTTTCAAGACTTTCGTGTTATCAAGCTCGGCCAAGGACAGTGATACCCATTTCAATCATCTTAAAAGACAAGTTGTTTCTGTCGCAATTAAGGAACTACAGACTGAGAGCTCGCACATCAAAAGTGGCCAACAGCAGCCTGGTTTCGTTATGCTGCAAGAGACGTGCGCCTCCATCAACTTACAAACTCTAAGTCACCCGTCAAATGCTCAATGTTCATGTACAAGTGAAAAACCTGTTGCTGAACAAAAGGAACTTACAAGGACATTGCCCACGGACAGTGAACAAAGTTCGTTGTCAGAAACGGAGTTCAAAAATGTTGGAATTTCTGCTCACGGATCTGTACATTTCCAAGATCAGACTGACCTCTGCATGTGTTGTACGGAATGGTCGGTTGACTCCATTTTGGTTGTGCTTCTCTCCTCGTTAATGTATGAAGTTCGTGGTTTGGCTTTAGATCACATGATTAAACACATCAAGTCATGTGACCAGACAACACTGGCAGCATCCCATTGGATATTCCAGAAACTTGTTACCATGATTACTGAGGAGGAGCATGTGGATTGTCTAATAAAAGTAGGTTTAACTTGCAAAATGTATTTCATTTCGTTTCACCAAATGAATAGCATCATATTTGAGAAAAGATGAAGACATTTTATTTTATATAATGGGTTTAATGAACTTCAATTTGCACCCCGTAGGCTGAATTGCATGAAGTGTCTTCCACCTAAACATCGAGATATATGTACATAGGTGGGTGGCGCCATTGACAGCCCACGGCCAGAGACACCGGGGAATCGGCTTTACATCCTTTCTGAAGGATGTAGCAAGTGTGTTTAAGTACCTAGTCTTGATGCAAGACCGAATTTACTGTTGGAGTTCGCGATTCCCACATACGCACTGTTCATTTCCGCCGCCAGAGGGCATACCTACACTCGCGACGTAAACTCGAAAACTCGGTCTTGATTACTCCGTAAGAAAACAGTTCGATAACCTTTATGGAAGACATGAATAATTAAACAAAATCGGTCTGTGTAACCACGGCTTTTAGCGAGCAACACACAGGCCGCGCCGGCCGGCCGCGGCGGACGGCCATGTCGAGCCCGGTGCAACGAGGAAGAGGCTTTGTCCGTGGACAATGTGTGTTTGCCTCACATTGTTTGCATGCTGATCGATCGATCAGCGGACCAGGTAGGCTTAAGCGCTAGCAACGCAGCGACATGCACTGTCGGTCCAGTGTGTATGTATTCTGGGTACCAGACCGACACAGAACTGCAGTGAATTATGGAAATTAGATGACGTCACGCATTTCACCGTGTCGAAAAAGGTATGCCAGGAATTCGCTCGGTATTTTGCGAGCGATTTATACGGAATAGTAAAGACTGTCTTTTGGACTGTATTTCAGGTGCGCCCTCTGGCGGCCAATGGTGAATAGTCTATGTACGTCGTGTATCGCGCGCCAAAAGGCAGTCTTGCCGAAAGACTATTAAGGGCCTTGCTCAAGGGCACAGGTACCCCAGCCGGGTATTGGACCCACAACACCAAATTTTCACCTGAGGATTGCGAGTCGGTGACCTAAACCACTCTAGTGAGGTTTCAGTGTGCACGTTTAGTGATCACGACTATATTTAACCAAATCCCGAAATGTTTACCTTTTGCTGATCAGTGTTGACAACAAAACTGAGAATAGTTGTGGAAATGCCACAAGTACGCACATACTGATGACGCAGAAACCTCACTAATGTAACAACAACTAACTGATAGTTTAGTAACACTCTAATATATTATTGGTATAATTTCGTTACATTATCTGTTGGCGATACGTAACGTTATTCGTTGATTACTGTACGTTATCAGTTGTAACAAGTGAAGACCATCGGTAATCAGCAACTTTAAAATGCGACTCCCACCTTACGACTTACAAATTTGCATCACAAATTTGGTTTCTTTTCAGGTGTATGAACTTCTGAGCTGCCATCCTATGACTTGCCAGTTTCCATGGCAACTACGGGGGCATCATGTGACTTGCCTTGAGTGTTTCCAGGCAGCAGTTGGTGTGGCCTCCCGGCCCAAACAAAGGTCAGGGTGTGAAATATACAGTTCGGAAAAAAAAAACACCACAAAATATACTCTGACTAAAAGATCGGATTGACGAAGGTTGACATGTTCGTATATTAATTTCACTCCAGTTTACCGCGGGACTTGAGGAATTTCCCGGTTTTATGGTTGCCCCATGCGGCTTCCTGAACTTGATTTGTAGAATGTGTGTGTGTGTGTACTGTGTGCATGGACCGTATACATGCATACACGTACACTTGCACACATGGGCATTTCACTTATCAGCAGCAGTTTCGATGTGCACACGTGATCACAGGCTGCATTTTTCATTCTCTAACATGGCTAATGTGGGTGGGCTGAGCAGTACAGCATGGCCTTCTTCCAAATCTCGACTTGGGCTCAGGCTCCGGCTCCATGTAAACCACACGGAGATGGAGACGGAGACGAAGCCGAGATTTGGAAAAAGGCCCATGTGTAAATATACTGCATGGCCACGATCAGATGACAGCGACGCTTGAGGCATAAAAAATGTGATCGCGCCCGGTTAATGGTGCTTACGATTTTCTTCCTTATAAGTACATGACTGTTGACCGTTGGGTGGGTCGAGATCAATGAATCCCTATGCGTTTTTTCATCTTCGGCTAAGTCAAAATCGCTCGGTCCCGTTGGATCCGACTTATCTGAGGTTTACTGTATTTTAATTGGTCAGTAACGTGTATGAACACCTCTAGTGGCAAAGCTGACTGCACCAGCCTCCGTAAGAGCCGCTAAGGCAGGGTGCGCCTCTTTGCCTGAACTGCCTCCCTGAGACTTTCTAGAACTTTTTGAGACGCGCAGCTCCAGAGGTCATCTCGTCTCACGCAAGCAGGTTTAATCAGGTTGAAAACCCAACAAATTGATTTTTTTCTTAGAGAGTTTTATACTCATTCCTATTGGTCAAAAACATGTCATGGTGCCAGTCTTACACAGGCGATAAAGCCCGGCTGGCCCGGTTTTAAACACTTTCTAGTCTAGCCCTAGTCAGTTTTAGCACGTATGGGAAAACTGCACGCACACAAACAAACCACACATGCCCGAAAGTAAATTGAACAAATTGTATGCAGTGTGACAAAGATTTGTGTACAAGCATTACATACACTGCAAACTTTTGGACAAAAGAGGTCCGCATAAACCAGGTAGCACCGTAACTGTGTGGACTTGCACAGGTTCGCAGACGAGTTGTCTTAGCATTTTAAAAAGGATAAGGAGAGGGGGGAGGGGGGTTCAAAAAAAGGTAAGGTGTGTAATGATGCCCCTAGGCTAATTGTAAAGTTAGGGCGAAAACCTGCGTTTTGATTTTGAGGGGAAAACAAGATCTTCGGCCACATTTTCTACAGTACACGAGAACAAAAAGAAATCCGTATAGTGTATGGGGGGGGGGAGATTGTGTATGTTTTCCCGTGTACATGCATGTACAACGCACGTGCATTGCACGTAACGCGAGTGAAAATCGACCAAACGTAATACGTGAATGTAATGTGTGTAACAAGACCTGTAGAAATAAAAATGGCAAAAGTATACAAAAGTATATATTTTGTTTCAAGCTCAAATCGTATGCGATGTGTTTTTACTGATATTCTGCTGCTGTTTCTAAGAACACAATTTGACATACAATTTTGGCTGGTAACCCATTTTACAAAGCAAATGAATTCTGTGCTGAGCAAATTTTTGTACTTGACAGTGTCGCGAAATTGGTCCCTGGACACAGATAATGCCGTTATCAGCATCCAAGTCCCTAGTCTGTCAATAAACAATTACATTTGAGACCATTTAGGCAAACCACACATTTATTCCCTTATTTTTGTCTTGTATTGGGCAATTCCACAGCAATAGGGACAAAACTCCAAAAATAAAGTACTTTTGTACAAAAGTACAAATAATATGTTTGTCTATGTTTGGTTTGCATTCTACAACATTAATATGTTTAATTATCAGACCTTCCCTTTTGTTAAATAGTACAGTACATGCCTACAATTCAATTACAGTGAAACTTGCTATTAAGACCACCTTGATAAACAGGCCACCTGCATATAGTGGCCACCCACCTTTTGTACCAAATGCCATGTGTATAATGCTTAAGCAACCTATATAAAGAGGCCACCTCTGTATAGTGGCCAGTTTGTTACGGTCCCGAGGGTGGCCACTAGAGACAAGTTTCACTGTATAGCTCCTGTCATGAAAAATATCCGTAATATTAGTGACGTAACGTTAATGACGGCAACCCAAGTTGTATAATTCCACAAATTCAGATTTACACCTTGAATACGTGAAGCATTACAAGCCTTCAAAGTCTCTGAGGTGTAAATCTGAATTTACGGAATTGTGTTATGGCAGTTTTGCCTCGGATTGATCAAAAGGCTGTGGGGCTGTGGGACAGTCTATAAATAAAGCGTTAGTGATGGTGAAATTGACCTATTGATGATTTTTTTCCCAGGGAAGACCTGATCTGTTCTGTACTGAATTTCACCTCCAGCATCCTCCCTGTACTTCGCAGTGAGCTGTCTTCAATGGAGGTAAGCAAGACTCGAAGTTTCCAATCACACTTGTCATTAGTAGTTTGAATAGCTCACACCGGATTACACGGGGTTTACACCAGGGGTAGCCTCCAGAAGATGCAAAACGAGCGACATGGGGTTTCGCTTTGAATTCTGGGAACACACGTCAAAGGTTGTTCCCAGGCGGGACTTTTATAAACACTGTTTATTAAACCGATGCGAAATTAGTTGTCATAAAAAGGTAATGTCAATGCCCACAGACATCTACTGATAAAGGATGCATATTCACCCTATTTCGTTCTATTTTTGTCATAAATCTGTGCCTTTCTTTGTACCCACGTCGCAATTCGAAAGTGTCCGCCATGTTTCACTACTCACAACTTCCGCACGGTTACTAGGTGATGTCATTACACCAAGCCTTGCACCAGAGACCCTCCTACGAGTTGGGGCAGTGGTGTCGGCCACTGGGGCAGACTCGTGTATCACGAGATGGCAAAAAGAACACTCTGGTTTAAGTTGGTGTTAAACAATGTAAGCTTCTCAAATGACACTATTATCGCTACTCTTGTGTAATATGTGCACATTGCACTCGCCAAGACTACAATAAGCTACTTCACAGTTTTAATTAAAGTGTGACTTCTTTGTCTTGTTCCTCACAGTTCGTGTCGGGCACGATCAGTGCATCTGCATGCCTGCGCAACAGCGCGTGTAATCCACCATTGTTTTGAGAGAATCAATGTCAGCGCTGCACGTTTTTTTTGTCGTGCTACAAATGTGTCAATGTGATACACACAGTGAGCAATTTCAACACGGGGCCAAACTATTTTCCTGCAAGTCTCGCTTTGGTTATGTTGATTTTAATAGGGGAAAGGGCCAGATGGTCGCACTGTGATAAAGGTCTATTATTATTAATTATTCAGCCATAATATAGACAAGATGCATGTACAAATACAAAAATAACAATTACAAACAAAATGAACTTATAGATCAGTTTTTGGAAGGGAAGGAGAGAAGTAAGGATTAAGGGAAGGAGGGATGAGGCGGGGATGAAAGGAAGTAGGGGGTGGAAGGAGAAAGTAGACAAAACAAGCCTATCTAGACGGCCAGGATAAACAAAAGTGATATTCACTGTAGCTCGGAAGCCTGTTTATCCAAGACAGTATCGAATAGTCCTGGGGCAGTTTCTTTGTTCCTTGAGGAGATGCATGGTTGCACATATTGTGCTTCCATTGTTGAATGGTTTAAGTAACAAAAGGTGCCCCACGAAATGGCGGCTATTCGATACGGTCTATAGAGTACCAATCAGATTTTCCAAGCATTTCTTTTTCCACTCTGAATCTATTCATGAGCGGCACTAAATGCCAAATGCAGTAACATTCTCAAATTTTGTGGGGAAAAAACTGCACTGATTTTCACTCGGGTTTTAAGAAAAAATGCTCTTTACACAATCGGTATATACATTGTTTCCTTTCCTTTGCGTGTACTTTTTGACAAGCTATTCTCAATAGAGCTTAGATCAACCACCATATAAGTGACATGTGTAGGCCTACCTGCCCAGAAAAATGTCTAAAGGTGCTTAGTGTGTATGTGTTAAATAGTGAAGTACATACATGTATATCAGTCGTGCCGGATATGCAGTAGCACAGTGCTAAAAAAAATAAAAAATGACGGCTTTCTTTTGACTCATGCACTCAGTAACTAAGTAAACATTGGAATCTGTCTAATCTTCCAATGGCTAAATTGTTTTGGGGCTGGCTCTCTGATTAATTGTGTACATGTATTAATTTCTCTATAACTTGCTGCATGTAAAAAACACAATGACACTGGAGTGTTCCACTGTTAAATCAACATTAGACGGGTCTCATCACACGTGAGACCCAAATTAAGCAGGGCACTAAGTGAATAGCACGTAACTTTGGTCTAAAACTTAAGCAGGACTCCTAAATTAATTAGGACTCTTAAATGCCGTCTCAGCTTTTTCCTTCCCCTCTCCTGCTCAGAGGTTTGTGCACTTGTATGACTGACAGTAAACCATTGTTGATTGTGCATACAGCTGCTTACACGTTAGTCTAGGCCCTAGACGTTGTTATTGTTTTTGTTTTGAACGTGCATTCGTCCCGAAAACCGATCGCCGCGACACAGTCAATAACAACGTCTAGGGAATTTAGTAGTGACAGCGCCGTGCGCGCGCACCCGTGTTGTATAATGTTATGCAGAGCGCACTGTCGCCTGCTTACTATGCATGTATGCACGAAGTCTAGTTCCCTGTGTCCTCACATCGTGGCACGGCGAAGCCGCGGGCTGGGAAAATCGTAATGCCCTCGGCAAACCTTACGATATCGACACGGCAATTTAGAGATTTTGTTGAAAATACAATTGTACTGGACATTGCAAATATTAAACATCTAGCAAATAGGTACTGTTCCACAGATAATCGAGGCCACAGTTGAACATATTTGCCAGTTTAAAACCCGCCGGTTCGGGAAAATAATCTTTCAAGCTGTAAATGTTTAGGAATGAAATTAAAACACTGCTTGTTGCCGTAGCTTGATCGTGTGTTGAACAGTTTATTGGCCTAAATCTCTATGGCTCAGAAATCTTCGAAAAGGGCGGTCGGGTTGGCGTAGTGGTTCTTCCCTCACCTTTCACCTCTGGTGTCCCGGGTTCGAATCCGGGGCGTGTATGTGGATTGGGTTTGCAGTCCTTACTTGACCGCATGGGTTTTCCCCTGGGGCATTTCTCTGGGGGTTTTCCTCCCACTTCTAAAACTGCATTTCCTTCTTCGTCATCTCAAGTTGATAATATAGTATAGTTAAAGCTAAAACCGTATAGTTTATGGCATAAACGGCCTTAGTTGCCGAAAATGCCAAACAAAATAAACAACAACAACAACATCTTCGAAAATAATCTGGAATATTTGACAGATACACATTTCATTTTACCATCCCATAACAGAAAAATCGCTCACACCATGGAGCTATAAATAGCTCCATGCTCACACGAAATCTGGAAGAAAGGAACTCGCAAAAAGCAAATACTGCACACCGGGCGACTCGTGCGTGCACTTGAACATATAGGATCGACAAGAGAGAAACATTTTTTTGAGACAGTTCCCCTTCCCTCCCAGTGGGTTTTCAAAATGTCAACTTAAAACCAGCAATAGCACTGTCATAAGATAAATCCGCCTATGCTTGGGATTTGGAAATGCGCGACATCATCAGTCCTGCAGTTGTGACACTATTATTGGTCAAATCCGTAACCAAAGTTTGCAAGCTTGAAATTGCACTGTAAATCATGTCGTCTTTAGTTTCTGTAATTTAATCTGCCAGGCTGATTTATTTTTAGTACAGGCCTATTGGGGCTGGTTTTCTTTGCATTTGTGCCAAATATTACGCAAATCCACCTGTGCAGTGGTGAGATTTTCCGCCCCAAAATTTCACCAAAATCACATCACAATTTTTAAAGTTGCTGTCTATTCATTTTTATTGACGATTCTGCACGTAAATTTGACACATTTTAACAAGCATAACACAGGAACTGCTTGATGAATTTTTGCAACAAAAGCATTTTTGATAGCTGTTGCAACTTGTCTGTTGTGTGAAAATGGTTTTAACTCAAAATAATTTTTTTTATTCCAAGTCGATCGCTATCCAGCTAGCCATGCCGCTGACTTAGTGTACGGAGTCTCAACTGCCAAACTATGGTATTTTTTCCGTTGGGCTCTCACTGTGTATCGGGCCGGTATATAAAATAACACGTTTTCCTTATATGGCCAGAACTTTTTGTTTTATTTTTTTTGAAAAACCTTTTTGTTTTTAGTCGGGCTTTATACTCTATGCAAAATTCAAAACTCGTGCGGTCCAGATGGATTTTCCCCCCAAGTATTTTTTCCCGGGGTATTTTTCAGACCGACCGAAGCCTAACCGCTAACGTCGGCCAGGTTCTGTCACTTCGCCACCCGTCCGTTGCAAAGAGTCTTCGCCTACCCTTGCAACCGCGCGAGCCACCCGGCTAAATCAACATCGCGTACCGGTCAAATCAACCACGGCGCCTACAAAACAACATGCAAGAAACTTTCAAATCAACACGATATAAGCGCCGAACGTATACGGTGCATGTACCAGGCTATTTGCTCATAAGTGCGCGTGCGTTAAGAAAAATCTACCCGTATCTGCATACAAAACTAACACATGCGCACAAATTTCCCCCCTTTTTCGGGGGGAGAATTTACGGATTTCCCTAGACGGTCATTTTGACAAAACGATATGGTGATAGGACTACGACGTCTATCACGTGATTACGCCCTCTTGCGGCAGTCGGGTATCCAACAAATAATGACCGTCTAGGGCCTAGACTACTTACATGTACATGTATATATACTTGATTGAATCTAGCTCTCCCCATCATGTGCATGAGCATGATGGAATGGACTGCCGAAGTGATTACGTCACCTTTTGTTGGTTGCCTAGGCAATTGGCTCTAAACTAAAAATCACTCAACCGTGTCCCAGTGCTTTTCCAATGGTACTTTTCCCGACGGCCATGATAGTTTAGAGCCAATTGCCATGGCTGTCTATTGTATGCAGAATGTCATTCTTTTCAGGGACTATACTTTTCCTTTAAATCTTCAGAACAAAGAAGAAACTGAAAAAGATAAAACAATTTTCCAGGCTATTGTCACCGAAACCAGGAATACAAATGAATAGTTATTATGTGTCTTGTGACTTGTAGTTTCTTAATGTGAGTCTGGTTAAAACAATATATTTCCATGTTTCTGTTTCCATCTTGCATCATGTAAATGCAATAGGCTCCACCCACTTGTAGACTATACATGTACAGCAAGCAACATAGTCAAAGTGTGCACACATCGACGGCAGCTGATCAGGGGCCAATTTCATTAGGCTGTTTAGCAGAAAAATTTGCTTAATCCAAAATTTGTTTGCTTTATAAAAATGGGTTAATAGTCAAAATGTTATGTCAACTTGTGTTCTTAGCAGATATTCTTGTGAAAAACACAAATTGACATGCAATTTTTACTGTTGACCCATTTTTAAAAACCAAGAAAATTTCTAAACAGCTTTATGAAATTGGCCCCAGTTGAGTTGCTTCCAGTTGCAATGTCGATGTAAGCTAGGCTTAAAGCCAAAACTTGCCTGCCGTTGTGCGCTCGCATCATGCTTTGCATATGTGACATGCCATTCAATAACACGGTCGTTTTTTTGTGCCGGCGATTCATTATCCAAATTTATGCACAGCTAGATGCGTACGCACAGCTACCGGTATTGCCACACCCCCAATGTTTTGGTGCTTGCAATGACGTCATAGGTCACACCATCTCTACTATATAGCCAAAACTTTCTGTAAACATAACCTGGCTACAAAAGTGACATACATATGTAATATTAAGCTTTTACACTTTTAAGAATCTTGAGCTATGTACAGCTTAATAAACAATTATCATGCCTCATACATTAGGCTAATGAAACTCGATGTTATGTTTCCTGTAACCCGCTCGCGTTTGGATTTTTCGGCCGCGTTTGAGACGCAAAATCCTAAAACAATTCATTATTTCGTATTTTCCCCCAAAATATCAAGTTTTTAATTTTTTTCTCCTGCTATTTTTTTTGGGATTTTTAAAAGCAGCGCTCGAATTTCACATTTTGGGTGAGGTGCTTATTCTCGTTCTCCCGCCGAAAAAAGTTAATGTACATGTAATTTTCTTCCTTCATAAAAAAATACCCCAGAAGCAGAGTATCAGCGCGGCTGGCCGGCGGTACGTGAAAATCTGTAACAGTGGTTTGCAATAAATTTCGCAATTGCGCTGCCATTTTTGTGATCCATGTACCCGGTGTGAAAAACCCTACATGTACATGCGCAAGTTAAGTCCCGCGTGCTGCTATGCTGTACAAACACATAGGGACCGCCCGCTTCATCGTAGTCTCCGTCCGCTCCACCGCGGTTTGTAAGCTCTGTGAGTGCTAGCCTAGAACTAACTCACAAACTACAAATGGGCGATTGTATTTATCATTAGAGCCTAGATTTACGCCTAACTTACATAATATAAACATGATGACCGTAGAAAACGTCCCCTGAAATGGTTTTGTCTGAAGTTCTATAGTCTTTGAGAAATGAGTAAAACAATTAGTTTTCGTCTCATGAGCCGAAAATTCAATTCGCCTTAAAACCATTTGACCCAAGTGCCATTTTGCCCAAAACCACTTCGCCCCAAAACTACTTCGTGCACAGGCCGTGGTTTTGGGGGGAAATGACTGCAAACCCTTTTTTGACCGTTTTCTAAAAATTTAGAAGATGAAGTACGAAGCTGGTTTTTGCTCGGGTTGGTTTTAATCATGCATATCTTCAATCATGCATATCTTTAATCACACAGGGGGATAAAACTATTTGTAACAGTTTACCAATCATGTAAACTATATATCTTTAAGTTGATGGCGGCTAGCTTTTTACGTACCATCGACGCGTAGAATCGCATCGTTTTCTGTCGTGTTTTGGAGAAGGTTGTATGATAACCACAACAAATTGTTGAGTTGATAATAAAGGTAGAAAAACATGGGTGCAATTCCCATTTGAAATGTGTAAACTGATGATATAAATGTGTTTTGTTATTTAAATATATCTTGATCCTTAAATACCTGGGAAATGGTGAAAGATATTTTAATAAATTACAAATGTGTGTATAAGTTGATCCGGGTTGTGTTTTAACACACAACAAAGGGTATATAGCGCGCTAAGTTTTGATCAAATAGCCGTTATTTTGCAAATAATGAAATGCTACAAAATAATGAAATAGTTGCCTCATTTGGACTTGACAAAATTGTTACGGGAAACATAACATCAAGTTTCATTAGCCTTATGGGTTCTCAGCCAGTATGAGATATGGTAATAAAAACAACAGCATTTGTCAGATATTGTGCTTAAGCTACTGTCACACTCCCGGGTCACTCTAGAGATAAGATTGATTTGTGACTACCGACAACCAAAAAAAGCTGTGACAAATGACAACCAATGTCGAACAAATCCCAAAATTATCAGTAAACTTTGCCAACTACTTGGCGATCGGTGAGACCAGAAAAACCATCTCCGTCCACTTTGGTCACCGGGAGCTTTCACTTGCAACAATTGAAACCTCCCGACGACCAAAATGCTCTAAAAACCAGCTGCCAACCACTGACAACCTTTTTAAAGAGTGACAAAAGCTTTCTACGACCTCTGACAACCAACTCTCAATCAGTGTTTGTCAGTATTTGCCAGCCGGTTGTATCTCTTGTGTGACTGTAGCCTTAGTCCACCAAACTTTATGCTCCGGTCATTCAGAGCATCAGGACATTGCACTAAAGCAATCTAAACATGGTTCAACTAAAGAACAGTCTACCTTCTTTGTACAGTCTGCAGTGCAATCGGTTCTGTTGGCTGCTGTGGGCTGTCACTGTTTGTTGATTCTTGGGGAAGAACTTGCAGTTCACTCTGCTCTGTTGGCTGCCGTGGGTTTTTGCTGTTTGTTGATTCTTGGGGAAGAACTTGCAGTTCAATCTGTTCTGTTGGCTGCTGTGGGCTGTCGCTGTTTGTTGATTCTTGGGGAAGAACTTGCAGTTTAATCTGTTCTGTTGGCTGCTGTGGGCTGTCGCTGTTTGTTGATTCTTGGGGAAGAACTTGCAGTTCAATCTGTTCTGTTGGCTGTCGTTGGCTGTTGCTGTTTGTTGGTTCTCTGGGAAGAACTTGCAGTTCAATCTGTTCAATTGCCTTTCGGCGGCTGTTGGTGTGTGGTGTTTTAGGAAGATTCTTTGCTCGATGTCTTGCAGCTTGAGAGCGTCTGTCTCTGTGATGTTTGCAGCGGTTCTTGGGATTTATGAAAGCAAATGCCTGTCGAAAGACTTTCCTGTAATCTTCATTCAGCCCATTGTAGAGGACAGGGTTTACGGATGAGTTCAGTAAATCCAGAAAAATACTAACCACATTGCAGTCAGTCAATAGAATCATGACTGACGTGACATCACATACAGATTCATCTGCTCCACTTCTGAGATAAATTAGTTGGATTCTTTCAATGATGTTTATGATCATACATGGGAAAAACACTGCAGTGTTCACAGTCAGCATGAGCACAACCCTGGTTACACGGAAATGCTGCGTTGATTGTGGAGCTGGTTGCTGTTTCAGTTTTAGGATTATGTAGACATATAGGGAAGCATTGATAAACATGAACAATGCGTATTGAGATAGTTGCAGATATACAAATGGATATAGATCTTTGAAACATACTTCAATGATTGTCTTTGTTGCTGCAGTAATTACTGCAGTTACCCAGAGTCCTGCTGATATCTTGGCTGCTCGGATTTTGCTGGCTTTGGCTCTGAATGTCACTGGATCACGTACAGCAAAGAATCTCTCAAACGCTACAGCAGTTACAAAGCAAGGAGATGCAGTACAACTTGTCATACTAAAAATGCTAATTATCAAAAGAAATGTATCAGATGGTTCATCCATAGGTATCATGGTAGTGATGATAAAAATGGAATCAGCCACAGCTAGGTTGGCCAAGTAGACATTGAGGATGGAGTGCATGGACTTCATGCGTACAACGACGTACAGGAAAGTCAAGTTCATCAACAGGCCAAATGATGCTATGCATTCAACTGCTTTGTCCTGAATATCGACAACCTTGTTGTAATGTCTTACATATTCAATGAAACAGTTTATCTCTTCTGAAGTCAAGTTGTCATCATTAAAGCCAGCAGCCATAGTTTCCCAAATAGTCACAACAAAGCCCTGCTTGGCACTGAAATTTAAATCTCTTGCCCAGAATTTCAATCCACATCTAAACCTCACTCATCATAATCAAAATTCAAATGCCTGGAGACAACCAAGTAAAGTTGTATTTAAACTCATGATTTTACAAGCAAATCTTGAGAGGCTTTCAGTTTTAAAACCTGTAGAAACATCACATTATTTGCACAGGGGGTTGATCCTGCTTTTATTGTTGACACAGTCTCGAGTGTGAAACCTGGTGAAATACATTTCAATAACACGTCTAATAACAATCTTAAAATCTGATGACTTTAGAAGTAAGACATCTTAAGGGGCTGAGTCAGGGTTGCGTATATGTGCCAAATCCTGTGGAATTGCTCTTAATTCATAAAATGTGTACGTTGTTCTTGCATTCACAGGGTGTATTAAGAAAAATCAGAAAAATATTGATAAATAAATTCTGTATATCCAGCGCCGCCCTGAATGAACGGGCTCATTTTGTAAACAAAGGTTAAATTTATTTGCGCAGAAAAATGGAAGTTGCATGAGAGGTCAATTTGGAAAGTTTAGCTAGCCCTTATAAATTAGTCCTCCATGTGACCATTCCCAACCCCCACCCACAGATTTGCACACTTAGCACCTAGGGCATGACTAATCACAGCTCTGTTTTGCCTAAAAATGGTGTTTTTTGTTCTTATTCAGTCTCTCAAGGTCATCCAAAACCTTGGACTTCAGATGTCCCCACAAGTAAAAATAAGACCAGCAGCTGATTTCACGAAACATTACACAACTTACGCCATGGCGTAAGACTTGCGACGCAGATTTCACTATGATGAAAGGCCGTTTTCTAATAACGGAAGGCCGGGGTTCAGTTGGTTGACGATGCGGTAAATAAGCACGTGTAACGAGCTGCATTATAGCCATTTTTCACTGTCCTAAGACACATTTTTTCTAACTTACACCACCAAAAACCATTGCGCAAGTTACGCTACATTTTATTGCGTTAGTCTGCGAGTTGCGCCATATCCAAATGTCGCAACTTTTGTGAAACGCGCCGCAACTTATTGCACAAGTTGTGCAATAATTTATGGCGTAAGTGGACTTGCGCAATTGCGTAAAGTTTCGTGAAATCGGCTGCTGAGGTGTTAGGTCTGGCAACCTTGAGAGGCCTTTTCCCAGGTCAATTCACAAAATCACCAGACCTAATAACACAGGACGTTTTTTGTTTAATGGGGACATCTGAAATCCAAGTTTTTGTCATTCGCCGTTGAGTAGGATGACCTGGAGAGACCAATAAGAACAAAAGTAACCCTTCTTAGGGAGAAGCAGTGGTTAGGCTTGTCTTTAGTGTTATACGTTAAGTGTGCAAATCTGTGTGCAGAAAAAAGGGTCACGGGGACGACTTGGGGCTTGCTAAACTTTTTAAAAAACTGATGTCAACATCTCATGCTTTTTTATCCTGTTTTGCATCTTTCATTTTTCCGCGCAAATTCATTTTTCCTTTGTTTACCAAACTAACCCCTGTTCATTCAGGAGTAAAATGTCTAACATGATCACGACGTTAATAAAAGACTGAAACCTATGTCTACTAACATGTATGAGCCTATTTTCTACAAAAAAACAATATACAGAATTCATTTATGAACATTTTTCTGAGTGTCTACTTTTTTTGGGTCTGATTTTCGTTTAGTTTGTTTTTCAATTACCAAGGCTGTGGTTACTTTATTCATGTCCAAATGCAACATTTGGTCCAGTGCCAAATCTTGACACAAACGAAATAATTAACCAGGTGTAGGATAGTATTCGTCCAAATTTTTGCTAAATGTTTATCCTGATTACTGAGTATACACCAATCCGGTAATAAGGTCTTCCCTGTACATCCGCCATAGCTGGGGGGCTTCCACTGAATGAACTGTATGTTTTTGTTGTTGCTGAAGCTGCATTTGTTTACTTCGAACAAGTTGCGCGTCTTTGTAGGGTTGTGTGCACGAGAAGGCGGGCGCGTCGCGTGTACGCAAAGGTGGGCGCGTCGCGTATACGCGAAGGAGGCTCGTTCGTGCATGTAATGGATGAGCGCTTTTTATTCTAACAGCAACACAAAACGCACAGCCCATGCACTGGACGCCCCCCAGCTATGGCGGATATGCAGGGAGGAGATCTTAGTGACCGGATTGGTGTATATGGTGTTGATAATTACGTCGAAAAGGGGCAAATCAAACACTATAATTAAACATATTTTTCCTGAGTCCAGAGGTTACGTCTTAAAGCCAACTCCTCGTTCCAATGCACAAGAAAACCGACCAGGTCAATTTCCATAGCTTCCCTTTGGCAGAGCAAGATTTATTTTTTTACAGAAATTACATTTCAAAACCGATAACTTCTACCAACATAAAATTGTCCACTCTATATTCAGATTATATTTGTAAATGTGAAATCTGCAAGCATAAAAAGCATCTTTAAATCTTCAGAACAAAATTTTCCAGGGTATTATCACCAAAACTAAGAAGGAAGATTAACAGTTATTCTGTTGTCTTGTGACTTGTAGTTTCTTAAAGTTATATTAGTCTGGTTAAAACCATATTGTATAGGTACAGTATATTTCCTCGTTTCCGTTTCCATCTTACATCATGTACCAGACTAAGTACACCCTCTAAGGCCAATAAGCCCCGCCCACTTACAAATGCTTCAATCAACATCTTTGAAGTGTGCATGATCACTGGGGTGTTGAATAGTGATTGTTTGCGCAGCAGCAATTCGTTAGTGAATACACTACTCCAGTCAGTAAGCCCCGCCTTTTGTCATTGATTCCCGAAAATATGACAGATGTCGGACCTTTGCTATAGAGCAATTTCAGTTGTTTCCTGTTTGCAACTTCAGAAATTCCCCAAATTCTGCACAAATTATAATGCTTTCTCTTCGGTCAATTTTGTGACAAATCACATGGTACATGTAGGGCCTACTCATCAGGGTATAAGAGCATATTTCTCTTTTGCATGGGACTCACAAATTAAGAGGAAACTCTTTTCCTGGCCGGTATTTACAAAAATCAATCTAAGTGGGGTACTTAAGTCTCTTAAATCTAAGCATATCATTAAGATACAAGTGGAACACGTATTCATAAACGATTTTGGCACTATACTTGTCTTATTAGTGGTCCACTTGATCAGTCACTTAAAATCAACAAATTATACATAAAAAGTAAGCATAACATTAGATCATTACTACTATGTACATGCGTAGACATACCACAATGCATACATGTATAAATTGTGCGGGATATGCAGTAGCACAGTGGTTAAAGAATGGAAAACGAAGGCTTTCTTTGGTCAGTATAAAAAGTAAACATCAATTGGAATCTGTATAATCTCCAATGGCTAAATTGTTTAGGGGCTCTCTGATTAATTGTGTATTCGTTTCTCTGTAAACTTGCTGTATGTTAATAAAAACACTACAATGACACCAGAGTGTTCCACTGTTAAATCAACACAAACAGGTCTCATCACACTTGAGTCCCAAATTAAGCGGGACACTAAGTAAAAATGTGTTGTGAATAGCACTTTTACTTTAAAGACACAGGCTCGTCAGCAATGCGCGCGTGCCAAATTCGTGCCATGAAATACGCAGCTCCATGCCTTTGCTATGGAGCTGCGTATTTCATGGCACGAATTTGGCGCTCGCGCATTGTTGACGAGCCTGTCTGTTTAAGACTTGGCTTGACAACGGTTGCTATCCGCCTTTACTGTGTCCATAAAGCAAAAATAATTCAACACTGATAATTTAATGTTGACGCGTATTTTCGCAAATGTTGCGCAAGAAAATAAATTGGCATGTCTTTTAAATATTGATAGACTGTTTGAAACCAGCATACATGTGTACCGTGCTTTTGTTGGCAAGTTTCTAAAAATGTTGAGACTTGTTTTTCAGGGTTGATGGCAGAATTATCAGTGGCATGCCATATAGTATGGACACAGTAATGGCGAATATGATAGTTGTTGTTGTCACGTGTATGGCACGCCAAAGTGGAAATAATTAAACAGTGATAATTTTGCCATCAACCCTGATAAACAAGTATCAACATTTTAAAAAACTTGCCAACAAAAGCACGGTACAGTAAACCTTTGTTACAACACCCCTGATATAAAGCTTTTCTCGATATAAAGCTTTTCTCGATATAAAGCTCAATTTTCTAAGTCCCAGCCATTATTCCCTGCATTGCGTATGCACTGGTTATAACGTTCTCTGGATATAAAGCTCAAATTATTTCGGTCCCTTAAAGAGTGATATAATGAGAGTTTACTGTATGCCAGTTTCAAACAGTCCATCAACATTTAAATGTCATGCAAATCTTTTTTTCTTGCGCAACATTTGCAAAAATATGCGTGAACATTAAATTAACAGTATGCAGGAGGTCGTGGGTTCGAGTCCCACCCGAGCACGCTATGAAGTTTTTCATAGTGTCTCGGGAAAGCACTGAGTATATAGTGTTAATAATCACGTCGGGTAAGGGCAAAAACAACCTTACTTAACATTCAATTTCCCCGACGCAAGTCTAAATCAACTTCTAAATTAACAGTGTTGAATTATTTTTCGCTTTGGCGTCCCATAGTATGGACACAGTAATGGCGGAAAGCAACCGTTGTCAAGCTAAGTGAAACCCAAGAATAGAACTTAAGCAGGACACTTAAATTAATTGGCTTCAGTTGTTTTGTAAATAGCAGTCTTGGCTTTTTCCTTCGATCATGCCCTCTCCTGCGCAGAGGTTTGTTCACTTGTAATAGGCCTACAGTAAATCATTGTTGATTGTGCATACAGCTGCATATACATGTACATACTTGACTGTATCTAGCTCTCCCCATCATGTGAGCATGTTGGAATTGTATGTAAAATGTCATTCTCTTCAGGGGCTATATTTCTCCTTTAAATCTTAAGACCAAACAGAAACTGAAAAAAAGGTAACAATTTTTCAGGGTATTGTCACCGAAACCAGGAAGAAAAATGAATAGTTATTCTGTGTCTTGTGACTTGTTACGAGTTTCTTAATGTGAGTCTGGTTAAAACAATATAATTCCATGTTTCTGTTTCCATCTTGCATCATGTAAATAATGCAATAGGCTCCACCCACTTGCAGTATGATACAGCAAGCAACATCGTCAATGTGTGTCACTGGGGTGCTGAATAGTGATAATTTCCAAAGCATAAATCTTCCATAATTTTTCAGATTCTAGTATGTTGCCGTACATTTACCTTTTGAGCTTGAAATTGACCTTGTATTAGCAGGAATGAAAACAACAAACAAGGAATTGGGACCTAAAATGTTCCTTGTTATAAGCAGAATGTTGTATCCGCTGTGCTCTTATTACTTAGGAGGTTTAGATGCATGTAAAATGCCAGGAACCCAGCTTCGAATAGTGTTCATGGCAAAAACGTTATCTCACCAAAAAAGTCACGAAATGTGTCACAAATCTGTTCTAAGATCTCCTCACAATAATAACCAAGTGCTTGAAACATTTCACATTCACGTTTGCTTTTTACGTGCATCTAAACCTCCCTGTTATTAAAGCTTGACTGTACTATAACCAAAACTTTCTGTAAACACAACCTAGCAACAAAAGTTACATACATCATGTAATAATATTAAGCTTTCGTTCTAAATGTTTTTGGTAATTGTTGAGGTATGTACAGTTTAATAAACAATTACCATGCCTAATATACATTATAAAACAATATAATTTGTCTGATATTGTGCTTAAGACTACAGTCACACGAGAAATAAGATTGGTCGGTGACTATATACCGACAACTAAAAAAGCTGCGACCAACGACAACCACGTGGTCTGTGACTGATCCACAACAGGTCGCAACATGTTCTACGATCAGTTGGTGACTGGTAGCCGAGTGATGGCTTATTTCTCGTCAATTGGTTGTCGATCAGTTGATGAATGTCGGCGACCATGAAAAAGCTGTGCACCGATTGCCAGCAACCATTGACGACTGGTCTGAAACCATTCAGAGACCAGTCTCTCACCCTTGGACAACCGATAATAGACCAGAAAAACCTCCCCACAACTCTAGTCGCCAGAAGGTTTCTCTTGCAACAAGTGAAACCTCCAGACGACCAAAATGCCCTAACAACCAGCGGCCAACCACTGACAGCCTTTTTAAAGACTCACAAAAACTTCCTACGACCTCTGACAACCAACTCTCAATCAGTGTTTGTCAGTATTTGCCAGCCGGTTGTATCTCTTGTGTGACTGTAACCTTTGTCCACCAAACTTTATGCTCAGGTCATTCAGAGCATTATACATGTACATGTTAAGACATTGCACTAAAGCAATCTAAACACGGTTCAACTAAAGAACTGTCTACATGTACCTGTACCTTCTTTGTACAGTCTGCAGTACAATCGGTTCTGTTGGCTGCCGTGGGCTGTCGCTGTTTGTTAGTTCTTAGGGAAGAACTTGCAGTTCAATCTGCTGTATTGGCTGCCGTGGGCTGTCGCTGTTTATTGGTTCTTGGGGAAGAACTTGCAGTTCAATCTGCTCTGGCTGTTGTGGGTTGTCGTCGTTTGTTGGTTCATGGGGAAGAACTTGTAGTTCAATCTGTTCTGTTGGTTCCTGTGGGCTGTCGCTGTTTGTGGGTTTTGGGGGACGAACTTGCAGTTCAATCTGCTTTGTTGCCTTTCGGCGGCTGTTGGTGTGTGGTGTCTTAGCAAGACTCTTTACTCGATGTCTTGCAGCTTGAGAGCGTCTATCTCTGTGATGTTTGCGGCGGTTCTTGGGATTTAAGAAAGCAAATGCCTGTCGAAAGACTTTCCTGTAATCTTCATTCAGCCCATTGTAGAGGACAGGGTTTAAGGATGAGTTTAGTAAGATCAGAATGAAACCAACCAGATTGCAGTCAATCATTAAAATCATAACATCACATATAGATTCATCTGCCGTACTTCTAAGATAAATTAGTTGGATTCTTTCAATGATGTTCATGATCATACATGGGAAAAACACTGCAGTCTAGTGTTCACAGTCAACATCAGCACAACCCTGGTTACACGGGAATGCTGCGTTGATTGTGGAGCTGGTTGCTGTTTCAGTTTTAGGATTATGTAGACATATAGGGAAGCATTGATAAACATGAACAATGCGTATTGAGATAGTTGCAGAATTGAAAATGGATATAGATCTTTGAAACATACTTCAATGATTGTCTTGGTTCCTGCAATAATTACTGCAGTTACCCAGAGTCCTGCTGATATCTTGGCTGCTCGGATTTTGCTGGCTTTGGCTCTGAATGTCACTGGATTACGTACAGCAAAGAATCTCTCAAATGCTACAGCAGTCACCAAACAAGGAGATGCAGTGTAACTTGCCACAGTAAAAATGGTTATTATCTTTTTAACTTCTTCAGCTGGTTCATTCAGAGTTGCAAGTATCAGCATAGTGATGATAAAAATGGAATCAGCCACAGCTAAGTTAGCCAAGTAGACATTGAGGATGGAGTGCATGGACTTCATGCGTACAACAACGTACAGGAAAGTCGCATTCATCAACAGGCCAAATGGTGCTATGCATTCAATTGCTTTGTCATGAATATACACAACCTTGTTGTTATGTCTTACATATTCAATAAGACAGTTTATCTCTTCTGAAGTCAAGTTGTCACTACTAATAAAGACATCCATAGTTTCCCAAATAGTCACAACAAAGCCCTGCTTGGCACTGAAATTTAAATCTCTTCCCCAGAATTTCAATCCACATCTAAACCTCACTCATCACAATCAAGATTGCAAATGGCATATGACAACCAAACAGTTTTGTATAAATTAATGGTTTCAATGTCAGCAGAATTTGAGAAGCTTTCAATTTTGGACCCGTAAAATTAGCATGAGATTAATCCTTATACAAAGCAATAATTAATATAATGCTTTCATTATTAACACAGTTGAGAGTGAAAGCTGGTGACATACATGTTCATTTAGTTCCTTTTAGTAACCTAAAATCTGATGACTTCAGAAATAATAGATCTTAAAAGCCAGGGTGCGTGTGGCATGGTTTACGTATATCCTGAGGAGGTTTAAACGCATGGCAAGTTTCTTGAAATTGTTAATTACATACATATTAAATGATTAGGATGAGTTACCCATTGCAACTCAGGTTATGAGGGGTTGTAGCACTTTGTGAAATCATCCCCTAGAACAAAAAAGACAGCAAATAAAATGAATTTATCCCAGGGTATTATCGAAACCACATCGAAAGATGAACAATTATTGTATTGTCTTGTGACTTGTACGTTGTTCTGGTTTATAAAACAATGTATATTTCCTTGTTTCTGTTTCTATCTTGCATCATGTACATTGTACCAGACGAAGTACACCCTCCAGGCCCAATAAGCCCCTCCCACTTGCAGATGCACCAAGCAGCATCAAAGTGTGCATAATCACCAGTGTTGAATAGTGATCACCCAACAGCAGCAATTAATTGGTCAGTGAATGCTGAAATGGGTCATTTTGTGTAAAATCCCCCAATGGGTTAAACTCGATCGACTTTCAGATTATGATGAAACTTGGTACATGTATACTTGTTGATTAGAATTCCGCAGCACCAAATCTTAAATTTTAGATCAATCTAATCAGTGGTTTAGGAAAAGATGCTCAGTGGTTTGGGAGATGCTGCTCTCTCCGCCTCTAAAAAAGATTTTAAGCTCAATGGGAGCAGGGCACCTTTGAACCCTCATGTATGTATCTCAAGAACTACTGTACCGAGAGCCAATTACACATTTGACATTGTTTGAAAAGGAATTTGACAAAGATTCCAAAACTGCTGTTATATTTCAGATTGCAGTATGTTGACCATTCGACCTTAAAATTGACCTTGTTGATATAACATCCCCTTAAGATGACCTCTCCTGTAATTTTTGAGAGGTGTAATATTTGTTGTTTAGCAGCAGTACACGGTCAAAAGTCAGATACCTGCAGAGATGATTTATGCAATTGCATGTATCGTAATTGCATGTAATGCATCATGTGACATACAGTTTTTGAAATTTGCATTCGCAACTGTACGGTATTGCTGCTAAACAAAGAATATTACACCTCTGCTGTAGGATCTACAGTCCCCAGGACACCTTTATAAGTACCCTTTGAGAGGGGGAGAGACAAGGGCTGCCAAAAGACTTTCTTTTATGCTTTTGAAAAAGTGAATTATGGATGACACCTTACAAACACTAGATTAACGTACATGAAACCATTTCTATGATGCAATAAGAAAACTCTTACAGTCTAACCTTGTTAAGGTATTTGGGACTTTGCAGATTTTGTTAAAACGGGAACCTTGTATTATCGGGAATAAAAACATAAAAATCAAGGAATTAGGACCTACATTTTCCCTGTTCCATGTTTAAGCAGAATATTGTAACAACACTGCAGGCTCTAAAATGGAAGATCGCAGTGTCTCCAAAAAGGTGAAAATGAGAAAAAAAAATAAAATAAAGTTTCTTCATGTTCTTTTCATTCCATCACACAATCACATTGCTGGATATATTTTTGAAGTTCAGTCTACACAAATTTTTAAAAAGGCATTGAATTTAATCCTTAATTACAATCAGATGATGTTAAAATATTAAAGCAGATACTGCAGTTTTGGCTTTTACTTCATCAAATTGCGAACAGTTTATGCGTTGAAAAACCCACAGTATCTCCAAACAATTATTAACATGATTCAACAAGAAAACAGAGGTGGGTCTGTCCACGGTAATGTGCACAACTAATAACTTGTAGAGTGAGACACAAAAAGCAAGTAAACGGCAAAAAAATTTGCCCCCTTTTGGCCTTAAGTACATTCCCAATCACTTATTTTCTGTGATGACCAAAAATGGCTGTTCTCTCTAAAAATTCTGAGAAATTACAGCGTATTCTTGAAGATGTCACGTTAGTAACGGGACAGACATTGCCATCTGAAAAGTGCTAAAGGCATTGATTACATCACAAAATAATACCCACACATTATGTATTAGCTCTAAAAGATTGATGAAACATTAACCCTAACCAATTGTGTGTCGATTTCTTGGAATTACATGTACAGTGCCAAATAAGTTTACGTATGTCACAAAGACAGACATTTTGGGACAATCGTCTGTCTTTGTGACAAACGTGTATACGTGAATCACCATAGACAACTTCCCTAATCAAGTACACTACTTTTTGCAGACGATATTGTTGTAGTTTTTGAAACTGTAAAATGAAAACTAGAGAATAGCAAGTATCAGCATAGTGATGATATAAATGGAATCAGCCACAGCTAGGTTGGCCAAGTAGACATTGAGGATGGAGTGCATGGACTTCATGCATACAACAACGTACAGGAAAGTCACATTCATCAACAGGCCAAGTGGTGCTATGCATTCAATTGTTTTGTGGTGAATATCCGCAAGCTTGTTGTTATGTCTTGCATATTCATTGAAACAGTCTATCTCTTCTGAAGTCAAGTTGTCACTACTAATAAAGACATCCATAGTTTCCCAAATAGTCACAACAAAGCTCTGCTTGGCACTGAAATTTAAATTTCTTAACCAGAATTTCAATCTACATCTAAACCTCACTCATCACAATCAAAATTCAAATGCCTGGAGACAACCAAGCAAAGTTGTATTTAAACTCATGATTTTACAAGCAAATCTTAAGAGGCTTTCAGTTTTAGAACCTGTAGAAACATCACATTATTTGCACAGGGGGTTGATCCCGCTCATATTGCTGACACAGTCTCGAGTGTGAAACCTGGTGAAATACATTTGAAAAACAACATCTAGATGTAATAGCAATCTAGAAATCTGATGACTTCAGAAGTAAGACATCTTAAAGGCCCTGTAGATGATCGGTTTTCGAGCGATTCTGCGAATAAAACCATTATAAATCAAAAGAAAGACATCAACAAACTCATCCGAAGAAATTTCAGCTTTGTCAAATGTATACCACGTTTAAAAAACCATGAAAATCCACATGCATTTTCCTGGTCTTGGCGGGGTGTTTCAAATATTCGTTCTCAGTTGATCGGGTACTATGTGGCTTGCGTCATGCACTCTGTGGCGCACATACTGCGTGTGCGCGCGATCCATAAAAATGCATCGCGTTGGAACACGCACACGGAGTACACAGCGCCCATGCATTTTGGACTGCGTAGATGCGAACAAAAAATAAGTAAATCGTTTGCAAACGATCTAAATAATTTTACCTTTACGGATTATTTTCTGGTAAAATTATATCATTTTGAGCGAAAACCTTTCAATGGATAGTTGCTATTAATTCAATCTTTACTCTCAGAACTTTTCCCCTGTAAACTCGTCGATTACTTTTTAGGGTCATTGTAAATAATCCTCTGGGCCTTTAAAGGGGCTGAGTCAGGGTTGTGTATCACAGTATGTGCCAAATCCTGTGTAATTTTGAAATAAAGTGTATTTTCAGAAGCCCATCATTGCTCTTAATAGACAGTCGAAGTGTGACATGGGTTGCCATGGTAATTGGCTCTAAACATTATGGCCATCGGGGAAAAAGCACAGTGACACGATTCAGTAGTTTTTAGTGTAGAGACATTGCCTATAGGCAACTGACAAAAGATGACGTATTCACTTCAGCAGTCTAATATTCATAACGTTGTTCTGTGTATTCACAGGGTGTATTAAAAGAATACAGAATAATGTTGATAAATGAATTCGTAATTTTTTTTTAGAAATTTGGCTCATACATATTGACAGACATATAGGTTTTATTAACATCTTGATCATGTTAGGCATATCACGCCTGAATGAACAGGGGCTAGTTTTGTATACAAAGGTTAAATTAAATTGCGCAGAAAAATTAAGGAAGATGCAAAACAGGATCAAGGATACGGAGCCCCTAAAGGGACGAGTGCGAAAAATAATTCAAGAGACCCATAAAATTAGCATGAGATTAATTCTTACAAAGCAATAATTAATATCATGCTTTAATTATTAACATCATGCTTTAATTATTAACACCGTCTCGAGAGTGAAAGCTGGTGACATAGACCTACACAAACAACATTTTAGCAATCTTAAATCTGCTGACCTCAGAAATAATACATCTTAAAAGCCAGGGTAAGTGTGTCACAGTTTGCGTATACATGTGCCAAACTCTTGGCAAGTTTCTTGAAATTGTTAATTACATACATATTAAATGGTTAGGATGGGTTACCCATTGCAACTCAAGTTATGAGGGTTGTAGCACTTTGTGAAATCGTCCCCTAGAACAAAAAATAAAATAAAAAGTAAGTACATAACATTTTTCTAGGGTATTGTTATTGAAACCACGATGAAAGATGAACAATTATTGTATTGTCTCGTGACTTGTAAGTTCTGGTTATAAAACAATGTATATTTCCTTGTTTCTGTTTCCATCTTGCATCATGTACCAGACAAAGTACACCCTCTAGGGCAATTAGAGGAAGGGACAACACAAGAGTTTGTTCTACGTTATCAACGAATTCAATCAAAATATTACCGATGCATTGTCTAGTGAATAAACCTTCATGAGAATCAGATAATCTTGTTTTCAACATCGGCAACCCAATTAATTTTGATGATAAACTCTGCAACTATAATGCAACTATGTGCTGCGCCATATTTGAAATTTTGAAAGGGATGATGACGTCAAGATTGATGCCTTGTTTCTTGACTCCCACATGAAGTGTGTAAAAATCCTGACTCGCGCCCTCTCAAGTCCAAGCGCCGAACTGCAAAAGATGGCGACTTTCATGAAGCGTATACAGAGTTAGGCAACCCTTTTCAAGTGTTGTCCCTTCCTTTAAGCTCTGTCCATTTGCAAATGCATCAAGCAACAACAAAGTGTGCATGATCACCAGGGTATGGGTGTTGAATAGTAATCATTTCTACAGTAGCAATTGGTCAATGAATGTACTTCAGTCAGTAAGCCCTGCCCACTTGGCATGATCACTGGATTGCTGATGAATAGTAATCATTTCCACAGCAGCAATTGGTCAGTGAATGTACTACTCCAGTCATTAAGCCCCGCCCACTCGGCATGATCACTGGATTGCTGATGAATAGTAATCATTTCCATGGCAGCAATTGTTCAGTAAATAATTCCATGTCAAATCCCCAAATGGGTTAAACCCAACATCTCAGGTTTTGATTACAGGATTGATTAAGATTCCACATCAGCACCAAATCTCAAAATTTACTTCAATCTGATCAGTGGTTTGGGAAATTCCCCCCGCCCCCCTAAATTTCAAGATTTTAGCTAAATAGGACATGGCTGCCTACCTTTAAACCCTCATCTCTAGCTCTGGAACTACTGTAAATTGCAATCTTAACACAATAGACCGTATTTATGAATGAGTGAGGGCGCTGTCTAGTGGACCGCCCCCAATTGATCATTATTTTTCAGTTTTGGAATACATATATGTTGGGGTAGATTGACCTTTTGATCTTAAAATTGACTTTGTGGATGACATACCCTGAATATGACCTTTCCTGTAAATTAATCTCTCACATGTTTACTAGATACAAAAGTTTGAGATGTGTAATATTCTTTGTTTATCAACAATATTCATTCAAGAATTGCATACCCTCAGCTAGAGGTGATTGATACAATTTAATGCATTACAATAATCCAAATGTATCGGTCATCTGTGCGAGTACGCAACTTTTGAATGTGTATTGCTGCTAAACAAAGAATAACTGGGATGTGTCTCCAATCTTTAGTGGCTGATTTCATGAATTTCTATGCAACTGCGCAAGCCCACATGCACACATTTTTATTGCATAAGTTGTGCAACAATCTTGCGATAAATACACACAAGCTATGCCATTTTCATAAGTTAAGCAAGCTACGCCATTTTTCGTGAAATCAGCTGCAGTACATCTTGAAAGAGAGACAATTGCAAGGGCTAAGAAATATTTCTTGTACGCTTCAAAAAAGTTTACTGGATGATGACTTACAATATCACTTATGTTGAAATTTTTTCTTATTACTTAAAAAAAATATAAGGAAACTTTGGGAGTTTGCAGATTACCTTGTTATAACAGGAACCTTGATAGACATTGAAAACAGAACTAACGAATTGGAACCTGAAATTTTTTAAATAGTAGAATTGTTGTACCAAAGGTGCTCTTATAATCGAAGTTCGACTGTAGGCCTACTGTACTATAAACCCAGAATTTCCTGTAAACACATCCTTGTGCAAAACTTACATGGTCTTTGACACTTAAATTTTTGAGGTATGTACAGTGCCTCAAACACCTTTTCGCTCGAGCATGAATATGTATTGTGCACAAGTCCACAAAACAACTTCATGCTCGGGTCACTTTAAAATAGAGCATTATGCAAGTTCAGACATAGCACAGCGACTATAAGCAGTCTAAATACGGTTCAACCAAAAACGGTCTACCTTTGTTGTACAGTCTGCAGTTCAATCTGCTCTGTTACCTGCTGTGCCGGGCTGTTGCTGTTTGTTGGTTCTTGAGGAAGAACTTGCAGTTCAATCATCTGCTTTGTTGGTTGCCGTGGGCTGTCGCCGTTTGTTGGTTTTTGGGGAAGAACTTGCAGTTCTGTTGTCTTTCGGCGGCTGGTGGTGTGTGTTGTTTTGGGAAGATTCTTTGCTCGATGTCTTGCAGCTTGAGAGCGTCTGTCTCTGTGATGTTTGCGGCGGTTCTTGGGATTTAAGAAAGCAAATGCCTGTCGAAAGACTTTCCTGTAATCTTCATTCAGCCCATTGTACAGGACAGGGTTTAAGGATGAGTTTAGTAAATTCAGAATGAAACCAACCAGATTGCAGTCAATCATTAAAATCAAGACAGCACATGTAATTTCATCTGCCTTACTTCTAATATAAATTAGTAGGATTCTTTCAATGATGTTCATGATCATACATGGAAAAAACACTGCAGTGTTCACAGTCAGCATGAGCACAACCCTGGTTACACGGGAATGCTGCGTTGATTGTGGAGCTGGTTGTTGTTTCAGTTTTAGGATTACGTACACGTATAGGGAAGCATTGATAACCATGAACAATGCGTATTGAAGTAGTTGCAAAATTTCAACTAGATATATCAATTTGAAATGGAAAAGTACTTCAAGGATTATCTCAGTTACTGCAGTAATTACTGCAGTCACCCAGAGTCCTGCTGATATCTTGGCTGCTCGGATTTTGCTGGCTTTGGCTCTGAATGTCACTGGATCGCGTACAGCGAAGAATCTCTCAAATGCTACAGCAGTCACCAAACAAGGAGATGCAGTATACATTGTCACAGTAAAAATGCCAAAAATAATTTCAGTTGCTTCAGCTGGTTCATTCAGAGGTACAATTATCAGGTTAGCGATGAGATAAAGAGAATCAGCCACAGCTAGGTTGGCCAAGTAGACATTGAGGATGGAGTGCATGGACTTCATGCGCACAACGACGTACAGGAAAGTCAAGTTCATCAACAGACCAAATGGTGCAGTGTATTGATTCACACTGATCTGAATGTCGGCAAGCTTGTTTGCATGCCTTACAAAGTCATAGTTGAGACAGTTTCTTTCTTCTAAAGTCAGACTTTCGTCACTAGTAGTAGTACTGTAGCCAGCCATAACTACTGAAATATTCACAACCAAGCCCTTCGCTGCTTGGCAGTGAAATTAAAATCTATAGCTCTTACGTCTCAATCGTACTTGGCTCAATGAAGATTGCAAATAACAGTGGACAAAAAATCCTCATGATTTCACTTTTAGCAGAATTTAGTTTTGGACCCTCGGAATTAGCATCACATTTCTTACACGGTAGGTTAATCCTGCTTTCATTATTAGTAGTCTTGAGAATGAAAGCTTGTGACATGTCATCCTGAGATATCAGGGAATTTCCACTCTGCAAAGCGACGTAACAATACCCTGAGGAAACACACGCAAATCTGTGGAGTGAGCCGGCTGTTGTCTTGAGCCAACTCACACCCGAGTCATTTTGATGTAATTTAGTAAATTCGGTCATGTTATGCCGAAAAGAAACGATTTATATACTTTCCAGAAATTGTATTGGGTTCCTTTTCTTATGACTGTCCCATTCCTACCAAACTTTTAAACGACTATCTTAATTTACTACGCAGTTTTTCAAATTAATAACAGGGATGCATGCTGACGAATGTAATGGAACGGATTCCCCAGTATGCTTTAAATAGCAGCCAATCGCCGACGCGGACAACAGCCAGCATTACCGAGTACATGTATCACATGCATGCACGGTGTTTACAATCTGCGCGCGTTACATTTGAATGCCTGCAATCATGCTGCAATGCACTGCCAAGTGTCCTGATTGGTCCAGCAGAGGCGACAATATTTCTGTCGCTAGTCCCACTGCGAAATGGGGCCTGTTTCAACAGGGCCACTGTACGCAGGAGTTAGGGAGTGCGTTAAAGGGGCACTGTTGCAAGAGGATGGTGACATGTATACATAATTAACAGCATCTAGACCAGTAAATCTAGGCCCATGTTCATAAACCTTTATACAAAATAACTTAGCAGCCAACTGCATGTGCCCCAAATTGTCAAGCAAGTCCTGCCCAATTGGCATGTTCCATTGGCCATTAATGAGCAAAAGAAATTATTATTATTATTATTATTTCTTTCTGGTATTCATACCAAGGATTCCTCAATAGTACTCATTGCACTGTCACTCGCAAGCGTGAGGAAACCCATGAAGAATTAGAATTATAAATGGCCAGAGACACCGGGGATGATCCCCCTTGCTCTTCACGAAAGAATGCTCTGGGATCTTTAGAGTGCGTTAAATTTCCATTACCTAACACACTGGACCAACGGCTTTACATCCCTTCCGAAGGATGGAGCAAGTGTGGTTGAATGCCTTGCCCAAGGGCACAGGTACCGTAGCCGTGGGGAGGTTCGAACCTGCAACCCCAAGTTTTCACCTATGATTGCGAGTCAATGACCTAGACCGCTCGGCCACGGTACCCCCACAAATGTTTGCTATTAAGTGCTGCACGTTTTCTTGGTCGCGTTATGCCAGTCTAGTATACAAATAACTATAGGTATGATGTTTGTTGTTACAAACGCCAGGTGATCGGGCTAAATGAACATTTTGTGATGAATTTCAGACGTTGTTATCACCTGTGGAATGGCAAAAATGGAAGTTCAGCAGCCGATTTCACGAAACTTTACGCAATTGCGCAAGTCCACTTACGCCATTACTTGCGCAATAACTTATGGCGTAAGTGGACTTGCGCAATTGCGTAAAGTTTCGTGAAATCGGCTGCTGTATACACTAATCCGGTAACTAATATCTCCTCCCTGCATATCCGCCATAGCTGGGGGTTGATAGCTTGCACCGTTTTGAGATATGAATTGTTGAAATAATAACCTTTGAAATCTTGTAATGTGACACCTGTGACGACATCATGACGTCACAATTTTGTGCACAAATTGTTGAACAATATGTTGAACATCAAGTTCTTAAATGTGGCGAAGGAATCATACCAATATCTGTTGTAGTTTTCAAGATACAGCATTTTAAAACAATTCAGCTCCAAATTTGCGTAATTTGACACCACATTACGTAACCACCGTCCATGTAATGACGTCACCAATGGTATAGTCAAAAGGTCCACATGTGTGGAAACATTTCGTTCCGTAGAAATATGGTCAAATTCACTACCACTTTGAATATATTTGCATTCAAAATGCAAAAAAATTGCACATTTTCGAACAACTTCCGGTTTGGACCGGAAGTAGGCGTCACACAGGGGTCATGACATCGTATGATTTGTTCAGTTCATTTAGACTTATCATGTTGTGAAAGAATTGTTCAAGTATCTATTACGGTTCTTGAGATATGAATTTTGAAAATAATAACCTTTGAATTTTTGTAATTTGACACCTGATGACGTCATGATTACGTCACACTTGATGCCATCATGATACATGCTGGCGGGTGAAAGTCTGTCATAGGGCCTATGTCTGTATCTAATTTACTAACGATTCAGCTTGGTTTGATCATGGGCATTGTTACTGGTAAGTGTAAAAACTGAGATTTCCGTTTTCGTTGAACTTTGACCTCCAATTGACCCCAGAAGGAAGGGTCAGATGACAATGCCCACACAAAGAGGCTGCGTTCGGGCGTGCAGTTCTCGTTACTCGGGAGTAATGCGTGCGCATTGCACTCGGGTCACATCACGCGAACGGCGAGTCGGCATTCCGCATGCGCGAATGGCAATCAGTGAAGATGGCCGTCTCTTGCCATCACTGCACAACAAAACGCCGTTTTACTGCTCAAAAGAAACTGAGGAAATACAGACCGTAAGTCGTGAGAACCTTTGATGCCGTCCAAAACAAACCTTGGTGAGTTGTTGTCCAGTTGACACATTTAGCAAATTCACAAAAAATCCAACCTATATATCCCGCCATCTTCGTACAAATCACATGGCATTCGTCGGGAGTAAGAGCACACTCCCCATTTGTTGGTGAGTACCGAGAGCATACTCTCACTGACCCGAGTGTCGTTATTCTTGCCGTTCGCGCGCGCAGGAGTATACTCGTGTTAACACGAGTACACGCCCGAACGCAGCCAGAAAGTTGTAGAACAGAATGTCATCTATAAAAGTGCCAAATACGAAGATCCTGGGTCACGTGGTTTTCGAGACGGAAGCATTTTAAACTGCATATTTTGGGTTTTTTGTGTAATTTGATACTTGATGACGTCACGATGACGTCACGCTTGATGCCATCATAATATTAAACACGCTGGTGAAAGTCTGCTATAGGACCTATGCCTGTACTTATAGTTTCTTAAAGATTCAGCTTGGTTTGATGGGCATTGTTGCTCAATAAGTGCAAAAATTGAGATTTTCGTTTTCGTTGAACTTTGACCTCAGATTGACCCCAGAAGGAAGGGTCAGATGAAAATGCCCACACGAAGAAAATTGTAGGCCATGATCTGATATATAAGCCTGTCAAATACGAAGATCATGGGTCACGTGGTTTTCCAGACGGAAGCATTTTAAAACATGCATATTTTGGTCATTTTTGGTTTGTAATTTGATACCTAATGACGTCACAATGACGTCACACTTGTATGCACATCTTCACATTGGGGTTGATGTTCCTACCAAGTTTCAAGTTGATAGCTTGAACCGTTTTAAAGAAAACCTAGCTCTGGAAACGTTTGAGTGGAAGAAGAAAAAAAAAAAAAGACAAAGAAATCGTACGAGAGTAATAGGTGATCGGGCTGTTAATTGGCCCGATCACCTAATAAATGTTTGTGAGTGCAATGGGAGAAATATTTTAATGAGGTGAATAATATTTTAATGAGGTTTATTTTCGCCTCGTTGAATGGAACTATATTCCATTTTTCACCAAATGAAAATATTCCTTCTATTGCAAGAATTAAATATTCATTATTTGTTTTATATAATTAATTAACACCCAAATACATTGTAGATCCTTGTCATCCTACATTTTTAAAATAAAACTCAGGCTTATCCATTATGCCCTTCAAGTTTATTTTGTTAAATAGTTTTTTCCATGGCTATCATCAAAATCATGATGCCAACAGTATATAGAATACCCATTTGACACGCACATGCGCGCGATGTTGTGAATTAATACAGTGGCTCGGGCGCATCGTGCAATGGGAAAAAAGTATGGAACAAAATTGCACGGCAAATGGAACAAAACAGCACGGTTAGTGACGTACATTAAATGGATTAAATATTGAATGACACGTGACCTGCTATCGTCCAATCAGATCACAAGGATCTACTTGGATCTATTGTTCATTCTAAATGGCGGCTATTCGATACGGTCTATAACGTTGGGGATATTTTATATCTGTCTGCAATAGGGGACCTATTTATTTTAGTGAGAATGCACATAAGAACATAATAAAACAATAGGGCCTATGACAATGATGACATGCAGGGGCTGCAGCAAAATTTAAACAAGACCCATATGCACAGGCAAAACTGTACACAAAATAGCCAATAGACAAAGCTCAATGTTCACATTTTTACTGACCTACACAGTACATATATGCATGGTGGAGATCAATATGTGTATGGGTTTGCAGTAGCACCATGTGAATCTCTTTTCAAGTTGTGTGTGGTTCTGAAAAGAACAGGTTCTTTTCAGAACCACACATACAAAAGAGATTCACATGGTGCTACCACAAACCCGTACACATAGGTACATTAATTGTATAAATGAGAATAATTGTGTGGTTGGCCGATTTTAAATTGTAAGTCTTGGACAATTTTTCATGTCCAGCAGGCCCTATATAGCTTATATATAGCCACTTTTAAACATACCCAGACCGTTTACAAAAAAAGAAAGATTTATGCTACTTAACTGCTTAAAAGGCAGAAATTGGCTACTCTCGGCAAAAAAAAAATAAACAGGGACCAAATTGTGTTAAATTTTTCTTGCCCTCAGAGTAAAAAATTAAACTATAATGACTGATGTGTATTTTTCCTACAGCCTCTTACTGCAAAGTCAGTGTGTAAGCTCGTCTGTGATTGGTCACTTCTTATGGACCAGTGCAGCCAGGCTGATCAAACTGCCCAATCACGGCTTACGGTAGTGAACGTCATTTGCCGGCTAGCAGATATTTTTCTCTCAGGCTCATCTGCCATTTTAGGTATGCTCGAAAGACAAATTAAGTTCTTTTAAAATACACAAAACTAATTTTATTGCAAAGCCAAATGGCCTAGCTTCGTCTTTCACTTTCTGCTATAAATGTATATTTCATTGTTTTGTCAGAGAAACTGGAATGGTTTTGCAGGTTTTTTGGCTATTGACTTGGTTTGACAATAATTATGCTCTCGAGCTCCCCCCTGGCTGCCCCACTTTAGGTGGTGATTGTCACTTTTTAAGTGACATTCCCCACCCTTGGAGCAAAATTTGGGCAACAAAAACCCCAGCCTTGGGGGAAAAACATGCATGTTTTGCTCCGAGGTGCGCTGAAAATTTGATTTGTGGGTACATCTTAAGTTTTTCTTACTGTCCATGGTACTGGATGACCTGGAGAGACGAATAAGAACTAAAGTTGCCCTTCTCAGGCAGAAAAGAGCAGTGATCAGGCATGCCTTTGGTGTTAGGCTGAGCGTGCAAATTTGAGTGAAGAAAAGTCGGTCACATGGAGGACGTGTCGGAAGGGACTAGCTAAACTTTCCGAACAGTTGATAGCAAAGAAAGGATATGTCAAATTGCCCTCTCATGCTCCTTGAACCTTTTTTTCATCTTCCATTTTTGGCGCAAGTTAATTTTAGCCCCTGTTCAGTCAGGCGTGAAATTCCAACCATGATGGCGACGTTAATGAAAACATGAAACTCATATCTACCGATATGTGAGCCAATTTTCTAAATACAATACAATTTCTATTTTATCTACAATTTTATGAGTGTGTACTTTTTTTGATACACCCTGTAAAACATAAAATCCATATGGATTATGCTTTGATTTTTGCAGGGAATGTTCCGTTTGTGCTGTGGGGAATCGTGGTACGTCTTCTGCAGGACAGTGACCCCACAATCCAGAATAAAGCAGTGTCTTGCATCAGGAAAGTTGGCCATGTGGCGGACTGTAGCGGTATGTATTCAAAATCTTATTTGTGGCTCCATTGCTTGAATAGTGAAATTCAACCGTTTTTAAAGTGTTACAGACCTATTCATAATACATGTATACCTCAGACAGTTTATGCATCCTAATTGGCTGAGTGCGCGTGCGTCACATGGCCAGTATTAAATTGATGATAAAGGTCCAGCTGAATTTAAACACGTTAGTCTGTCCCGTGGCACGCTATTCAGTTTCAGCACCTATGGAACACGCACACAAAAAATGCACATTCCCCATAGCAAAGTTTACCCCGCCATATGCGTGCGAGTACAACACACATGCAATCGAACAAAAAGAACCGGACACACAGCAATGAACGTGACGTGTCAATGAAAGTAGGCAAACAGCAAAGTTTACTGTCCAAGAATTTCGGTACACAAAGTGATATTTAATATGGAATATTAAATTTATTTATTTTATTTATTTATTTATTTACCACATCCAACAGCGGAACAACTGCCAATTACAGGAATGGGATCAATTAACATACATGTGTAGATATTCGAATAACTGTCAACTTCTAAGTTGAATTAGAAACGGCCAGAGACACCGGGGAATCCCTCTCCTTGCTCTTCACGAAGAATGCTCTGGAATCTTTAAAGTGCGTTACCTAACACACTGGACCAACGGCATTACATCCCTTCCGAAGGACGGAACAAGTGTGAATAAGTGCCTTGCTCAAGGGCACAAGTGTCACGGCCCGGAATCGAACCCACATTCTAGTACTGGCACAGGAACTTGAGTTCGACACACTAGACCGCTCGGCCATAACACCCCATAAAAGAATTCAATTGGGTTTGGCTGGCAGTAAACAGTACGTTTAAAACCGGCTAGGTGCCTGGACGCTGATATAATGGCTCTCGCCTCGCAGCTCGGGCTATTACCAGCGTCCATTCATTATTCGTATATCGTTCATTGATTGGAGATTTATAATGATTTTCCTTTTTATGTTTAAAGCCCAGTTTACAGATATTCAACCATCTCTGGGCCTACATCTTGGAGTTCAACTCTTCATTGGTCTGTTCATAGAAGGAGATCCTAGAAGCTGTCTACATAGTCTAATTGAGTGGGCGGTTGGTCCGTTAGAAGACGGTAGCTTCTGCAGTCTAGATGAACAAGAGGTATAGTAGAAACCCCCTTTAGAGCTCTAAAGTTACTTTCAGGTCGACCTTGTGACGACACATAAAAGTCGTCGACAAGCTTTTTAGAACCAAGCTATGCTTGTCGGCTTTAAAATAGCAGGCAAATGTTTTGAGACCTGTGCACGGCTCCCATAACATTATGACAATCGGCATCGGGCGGCGCTAACAACTTTTGCAACATGATGCTGATTGTCACAGGCAAGTTCTGTGAAGAAAACAATGATGCGTCTTTTTTTTTTTGTGCAAAAAAATAATGCCATGGAATCCTCCGTACATTGAATTGTGCGTGACATGAGCATGGTTGCGATTATTTTGTGTCGAGTTAAGGTCTGTTTAGCGATTGGTTCTGTTTTGTGACATGAGCGTTACTTTTTTGCTTAATGCTGAGTGTTCCGTTGCGGCGCAAGAGAATCACAGGTCGACCAGAGGTCGGCTTTAAATGTATCACAAATGAATCAATTTAAAGCGATTCATTAATCGTTCAAGCAATTTTAAAAACACTGTGGATTACCATGGTTTAGTGATTTGTCACTGAATTTGTGGTCATCACTGTGACCTGCAGCCGATTTCACGAAACAGTGCGTAACTTGCGCCATAAACGGTTATGGCGCAAGACTTACGCCATAAAGTTATGCCGTAGCTGCGCAATTACTTAAAATCGATTTCACGAAACTCTTCTTAGCTGCGCAACGTTTATTTTTTCACTTTAGCACTTGTAACTTCTAGGACGAGGCTAATTTCTAGTTTATCAACGACTATTTGATGCTTGCGCTTGATAAAATAGTCGTACATAAAACATACGTCGTTGTTTTTCACAAATTTTGCACGGTCATCATGGCTGCCGTCGCGAGTCATAATGCGTCGAGTCGCAGATTTCACCGATAAAGGCCGTTTTCTACAAACGGAAGGCTGGGGTTCAGTTCGTTGACGATGCGGTAAATAAGCACGTGTAGCTAGCTGCATTATCGCCATTTTCCACTGTCCTACGACACATTTTTCCAACTTACGCCACCAAAAACCATTGCGCAAGTTACGCCACATTTTATGGCGTAAGTCGGCGAGTTGCGCCACATCCTGATGTGGCGCATCTTTCGTGAAACGCTTATTAACTTATTGCGCAAGTTACGCAATAACTTATGGCATAAGTGGACTTACGCAATTGCGTAAAGTTTCGTGAAATCGGCTGCTGGTGAAAAATCCATGGTCCCTGATTCCAATCCGGCTGTAGTGCTTACCATTATAGTAACCACACTTGCTCCTTCATTAATACATATTTAGATGGTATGTGTGTCCAGCAGCCAATTTCATAAATCCTTACGCACTGCATAAGCCCGCTTGCGCAACTCTTTATTGCCTAAGCTGCGCAACATTCCTGTGATAATTACATGTAAGCCTATGGGGCTTATGCCATTTTCAAAAATTGCGCAGGCTACTAAATTTTTTCGTGAAATCGGTTGCAGATCACATTTTTCCCCCAACCATTTTTCCCATGGGTGTTGAGATTTTGATACCATATCATTTCTCATATATTTCTCAATTCCTATATTTTCAAGGATATTGTCAAAAACCACCGAGTAAACTAAATTATCCAGTTCAAAGCAGTGCAGTGATTACACCAACCTTTTTGCTTCCACATCCAAATTAGATATTGCAAATTCCTTGTTTTCTTCCCATGGATAGTATTTTGGGAAGGTATTTTATGATTGTAAATGATTACGATTGGAAATTTACTAAACAAATCTGGACAAAAATGCAATAAAATCATGGGTCCATAAAAAGAGAGCTTTTTCTAAACCTGCAGAGCTTCGGCATCGTTGTCGTTAACTTATAGGATGATATGAATGCAATATTTAGTAGAGTGCCTAATCACCAACGAAATGAAAAATCGTATGTGCCTTATCGATCAGAATTTGAAATCCAAGACCCCGGACTCTCTGGGTGGATGCTCTACCTGCTGAGCAATAAGACACAGTTGTATGTTTCCTTAGGTTTTCCCTAAGAACCCAATTTTTCTCTCTTCATAGGAAGACGAAAGGCTGTTTGACCAGGGAGAGGCAAACACGAGCTTTGAGGGTGTCCATTTAGCAAAGATCATCAGCAAACAGCTCTGCATCTTGGCAAAGACTGTTCATCATGAAGCATCCAGTGGCGTGGTTAAAAAGGAGTCATGCTCTGCAAGACTGAAAATGGAGGGTGAAAGTTCCGTAGCAGAACAATTAAAGAGATTAGCCGTTAACGAGTTGTCACATGGTGTAACTGGCTTAATGGACCATTCTGCAAAGTCATGCGGTCCTCAGGGTTCTAAGCAGGGTTCTGATTTAGAAATTGTCCATACAAGTTTTTCCGGACAAAATACTGTTCTGGACCATGCAAGCATTTCAACCATATTGCTACATCAGTCAGGTCTCTCGCGCGACTCCATTCACCGTTTACAGAGCTGTGCTACAGACTGTCTGACGAGTCTAGCCTCCAGACTTCAGGAGGCCTTTAATACGTGGCCGAAAGCCTCGCCATTCCTGAATGCAGGGGAATGGGAGACACAGTGCATAGACTGCTGTACGGTTCTACTGTGCTGCGATACCCTCACGAAACTACTGCCATGTTCTAGTGAAGTGGCATGTAGTCTCAAGGAAACATGGACACTGCTTCTGAGGAACATCAAAACAAGATTCTGTGACGGTGTCTTAAGTTCGTGTAGTCCAGTGATGCAAGAACCGTTAGATAGGCTTTCTATCTGGTGTGGACTGACTGAAGAATTCAGCACATAAAGTGAGAAAGCCTTTTGTCATTTGCCCAAAGTGATGGCAACTGTGCTTTTGCAACAGCCATTTTTAGCAGAAGCTGTCATTCTCAAGGCAGTTTTAAATTCCTCTCATAAATAGGTCGTGTACAAACTGACTGGCTACGGCTTGAAATTACGATTAGAATTTACAAGTCGGACATCACTATTCTTTCCTCAAAATGACTTATTAGCCATCACTAACTACAAATCTAAATATATACTGTATAAAAACAAATATTTGGCAGGGAAAAAAAATGAACATTTTACTGAAAAAATAATATTTTTTAGCCAGTCTCTTATGTTTTGTACATTCATATGAGGCCTTTATTAGTGGATGTCCGACTTGTAAATCCTTTCTGAAATTACACGTCTATGGAAGACACTATGTAGACAGCTTGATCACTTCCCATAGACTTGTGTAATTTCAAAACACAGCCAATGAATTCGAACGCAGTCATTTTGCCATTGAATGATTTGGACCTCGTCAACCAAAGACGCATCATAACAAATTTTGCAATCATTCAAAATTGAAGTGTGGTAACTTCTTGTGAAACTTTGTGAAAACTATTTTTAAGAAAATTTTTTTATGTAGTGTAATTTTCATAAATTGGTTGGACCCTGTATCCACTGGACCACCGTGCCTCCAGTTCACTGTCAGAAATTAAGTCTTGTTCGTGTTATGTTACGGCCCGGCGTCGGTGAATCATGCGGGCAGCAACTTAAGGAGACACTGAGCTGTCTACACCATCGCAATGATCCCTGGCCACATCGTGAGACAACAGATGAGTATTTGTTCATTGTTCAAGACTGTTTTAAATTTTCCATTTGAAATTTTGCTTTTAAGTCAGTATCGTAATTTTGCACCCTTTTTATATTTTATATCATTTTAACTATCTCTGGCCAAATTCTTAAACTGAAGGTATATATGACGGGATTGATAAATTTAGAAACGGGAGAAAATTGCTGTGCCCCAACTGGGATGCGAACCCAGGTCCTTGGCTTACATGGCCAATTGCTCTACCAAATGAGCTATCGGAGCACAACATGATAACCTCTATAGTGAATGGGTTGGCATTGTTGGAAAAAGAGAGGCAAACACGAGATTGTTGTGGTGCTCCGGCGGGATGCCCAGATAGCTCAGTTGGTGGAGCAATTGGCCATGTATGCCAAGTACCTGTTACAATCCCAGTCGGGGCACTGCAATTTTCTCTTGTTTCCAAATTCATCTTTCAATTTGTTGTCCTCACCTATAGTTTTAAAGACTATTTTCTTAAATTATACATTAATAATTATCTCTAAAGGGCCAATTGTTGATCCATCAGTTTTGTATTAATATTTATTGTGTATACTGAGTAAAAGTATATGATTTTAGTTGATGGCTTGTTTAGTGCAAAACTGTTATCATTCAGGTTGTTGGTATTGGAATTTCATTTAAAATTGTCACATTGTCATTTCTCCTACGGAAACAGCAAGGCTGGACATGCAATAATAAAGACTCTGTCGCATCGTTGTAAAATATGCAGGTAGAGCCTCATTCTGAAGGCAACTGTGCAAAGAATCCGTAGTATTCGCTGGCAGAGTCGTCACATTGCGGGCGCTGGACCCTAACTATGGTTACTGGTTTACGCTAAAGTTTTACATCTATTGTGTTTGCACGCAGTGTATTTTAGAAGAAAATATTTTAAAATAAGGACCACAATTACTTGCAATGGTTTGCTCATACCTACTCGCTACCATACCGCCTTATTTTGTGATGTTTCTAACAGAAAATCTTCTGCGTGTGCAAAACAAATGGAGAAACGCGTTGCCAAAGAAGTAAGCGCGTCCGCGTGCAAATTGACGTCACACTCTGCCAGCGAATAGCTTAGATTGGTTTTCGATCCTACCGCTTATTGCAAAAATATAAGGATCGGTAAATGACGGCCAGAAATCTGCCCATGGTCATTTTTTTTAGTAAGTGCGTTTACTTTGCATTGACATTTGTAACCCGGCCGTGCGTGTCAAACATATCAAAATGTAAATAAAGTACATTGCCTAAAGCAAAGGGCTTCGCCAATTTTAAAATATAAAACACAATGCGCATGCGCAAAGACAGATCAAGGTGGACGGGAACCAGTCTACGAATAGCTCACACACATTAAATATGAAGAGCCCAGTGACTTGGGGTAATGATGTAAAACACTTATATAATGTGTGGGTTAGGGTTACTCTGGTGTTAACAGCAAATCCTGCATATTGACTTTAAACATGCATTTTTTTCAGGCAAGTGCACAGAACAACAAAAAAACCAAGCAAGAAACGAGACACTTAAGATACATATTAATCTTTTCACTACATAAAAACCAAAACCTTGCATGATAACAGCAAATTACAATCCTAACGAGCAAAATGTCTGGCAATGGTACAAATATAATGCCGACAAGAATTGTCTTTGTTTCCTTTCTGTTGACCAGTTTGAACAAACGTGTCGCCATTATAAAAGATGGCAGCTATTTGATCTATTTAAAGCCCAATGAGTAGTAATGGAAGGACATGATATACATACAGTAAACCTTGCATTATAAGTTGGATACGTTTACGTATGTTATTCCTAATAAAAATCATCACTTAAGTCGGATTTTTGCTTATCTCGGACTCATAAACCTAGAACATTTGTTCAATTCCTTTGTGTTTTACCTCTTTTAAGTCGGATTGACGAAAGTCGACATGTTCGTATATTAATTTCACTCCAGTTTACCACGGGGAGTTGAGGAATTTCCCGGTTTTATGGCTGCCCCATCATTGCCCATGCGGCTTCCCGAACGTGTGTGTGTGTACATGTGTACACGGGTATTTCACTTAGAAATACCCGTGTTGGAATGCATGCTTTTTTGACCGTTGAACGTTGGGTGGTTGGAGATGAATGAATCCCTATTGCGTTTTTCGCATCTTCGCTCAAGTCGGATAAAAATCACTCGGTCCTGTTGGATCCGACTTATCTGCGGTTTACTGTATATACGCTAAATATAAATCCACATTATAAACAAATTAATTTTGGCCCCCAAAATTTAAATTTAGCACAAACAATGCATCACCATTAAAGAAATAAAAGAATGTGATAATTAAACTTCAGCTCTGTCAGTATGTACAATTATGTTAGGCAGCTTAGGTTTTTTTTTTATTGCAGTAATGTCTTGTACAACATTCAGTAACATGACAGAACAAAGGGGTTATAAGCCTTTTTTGAAGTATGGACAAATTGAAGGGTGCACTTTGATTTGGGTAAAAATTCAATTTAACTGCCGTTTAACTTTGCACTAATTTGATTTATAATTCCATCTCTGTATTATTACATGTATATCAAGTTTTTGGAATGAAAAACAATTATTAAAAATTTATACCCAGATAAAATTGCGTCCTCTTCTTTTGTCCGCCATATACTTCTAAAAGGCTAATTGTACTTGACAAGCACAAACCAAAATTCATTCCTGGATGGGTCTGTCCACACTAAAGTATACATTTTTGTTTGGGTTTATGTTTGATCAATCTTATAGGCCAACACATAAGGTAAGTCGTTTACGAGCCCATATCACGGCCGGTACTCATCCTTGGTTTCTGTGGCATGGAGTGACTAGGAGCATTGCTGCTCCCCTGGATGGGATGCCAGTCCATCGCAGGTCTACCCCCAGCAATTACATTTAGTTGGTTTCCCCCAACCATATTTGCTGATACCCATTTATACACCTGGGTGGAGAGAGACAACGCAGTGCAACGACCAGGCTTCGAACCATGGACTTCTCGACCGAAAGTCCGACACGCTATCCATGTTTAGGTATTCAATTTTTGTATATCACTCCCAGACTTATCAGTTGGTCCCTTTACTGTGGACAGACCCAAATGCGTAGGGCATTCTTGTTAAAATACGAGTGGCTTATACATAAACAAAAAATATCATCCCTGAACCCGAGTCTAAATCTAAATATTGCGGAATCAAACTCCCATCGACGCGTCCAAGCCGAATACCTCATAAAGCATCAGGAGAAAGCCTTGTGGTTGTTGCCCACGTTTCAGCTTTCCCCGTCATAAAAATGTTCGTTCAACCGAGAAGAGTCAAGTCCATTTGGCTGAAAAAGGAAGTGGAAAATTAAAATATTTTGCTGCCGACTTGCATTTAGCCATTTATATTTGCTTAAGCACAAAAAACTCTTGCTTAATAGGGAACGTTACCAGTGAAATCCTCGTGTGATAGAAGTAGTGTGTGACCAGTGTTAGAGGACTTTTATTACCATGACAATCACATGAAATTTTTGCTGGTAACCTCATTTTATCAAGCAAATTTGTTCATGCTTAAGCAATTTTTCATGCTTAAGCAGCTCTATGAAATTGGCCCCAGGGGTGGATTGCAATATAACCGTCTCAAGTCAGAGACATTATGTCCCGACTGAATTTATGACATCTTACCTTCGACACATTGAAAATGTCTTGCAATATCCAAAAATTAGGATGTCTTAGCGAAGATATTATAAACCTTTGTATGTCTTTACTGTTGTGAACGGCATTTCAATCGCATTCAGTGTGTTTGTATATCGTTTCTGCCATACGTACATGCGACAGTGGCCTAAGTTAACAAAGGCCAACCTTGAACCGTAATTACCTTTCAGTGAAAACTGAATGAGAAAGAAAAACTATCAGAAATGATCATTTGATCCTAGTCACAAGGCTTCTTTCCTCGGAATTTGACCAGGAAATATAAAACAATTTTCTAAAGACAACTTATGACACATTAGGTGTCTTAAATTTTGTATGTCCTTGGACACAAATTTTTATTGCAAGACAAAATAATCTATGTCTTAGCAATGTCAGAGTTAGGACGTCCTTACTTTCTTTATTGCAATCCACCCCAGGTCTTGTTCACACAAATACACGATTCATCTCAGTAAACAAAATTCTAGTGTCTGAACGTGCTCTGAAAGCATGTATAAAAATTGCCATGTTCTACACTCATAATCAACCACTTCACGGGAAAAACCTCATTTCAAAAGGAAGATCATAGTTGTTCCAACTGTCCAATGCAATGATTCCACCCGAGATAATATCATTTTATGAGAAAACAACTAACATGCATTTTATATAAATGTGTGTGCACATGACAAGGGTGCCTTTATGTGAACGAAACTTGGACCCTGACTACTGTGGCTTTGTTTTCCGTGCAGTAGAGCCAGGAAACCAGCCCAAATAGTCCCAGTGGCTTTGCACAATTTTTTTAAATTATACTGAAACGCAAAAGAAACTTACCACGTTTTAAACGTTTAAATAGCAACAATAACACTGCGTGTAGTAATGTGTGAACTTATTTGTGGACAATAGTGTCCTCACTGTCAGACCAAACGGTGTCTGAAGGTCACTTGAACCTTCAATGGTCACTTCATGGCACAGCTGTTGAACAGCCGTTTTGACTGTCTGTGATTAGCCAAGGGGTATGGGATGATTTTAATGAGCTGCACGTGATGTCTTGATGTTGGACAGTACAAAATGGGCATTTCAAGCAACATGCCACTTTTGTCGGGGGATCAACGCAGTATGCGCCGACGATGGCCACACACGCTATTGAAAGGGGACTAGACATTGCACCCTCTTCTGTTCTTTACTGTAGAACAAACTGATGAGATGGTGTATCTTGGTCAAAAACTTGACATGTCATCAATAAAATGCCAATGTTTCAATTAGCAATTGTTGGTTTGTTTTATTTTGAACTGTTACATTTTAAACAAGTGGTAAGTTTCTTTTGCGTTTTAGTATATTTTCTCAGAATGTAGATGAGGTACTGAGCTGGCTTGTGCACAGATTGATTTTTAATCATACACATCCTCATTCACACATGGAGATAATGGCATTTGTAACAGTTTTCCAAATCCCGTAATCTATCCTTAAATCCCTAATACATCATTTGCAGTGACCAAAAATTTTACTTCACGAGTTGACAAGAAGACAAAAAGTGCCGATTGCAATGGTAACAAACACCACCTGGTACCTTTGTGGAAGAAATTGCCAACTGAAGGTGGGTTTTAAAAAGCTAGTACAAATAATGAAATTTTTAACATTTTATCTTTAATTTCAACCCCTGCTCTCCAACATCACCCTTCCCTCCCTACATTGGAAGACCCGTACAAAATGGAGACTTACTTCCGCTGGTCTTTGCTGTAGTCAGTCTTATATAGGCCTAAAGGGCTGCTGCTACAGCTTTAAAGATCTTTTGTCGCTTTGCATCGCTGTCAATGTACCCGTCTCCATCCTAGAAGGGAAAAAGAAAGTATGTTCTACAGTTACAGTGTAAATGTGCAAAAAGAGTGGTTTAAATTTGTGCTTGGAATTATTTAACAAATTAGGGCAAAAAAAAGTTAGATAAGTTCGTTTTTCTTCCCAGAATTGTGCTGGTACCAAATAAAATGCCCATTCTTAAACTGTAAACTTCAATTCTTCAACGCGCGAGGGCACTGTCAAGTGAACTGCGCCCATCGCACAAATGCGCTGCGAACACACGTTCCAAACGTATACTTTTAATTAAAATATGTGCCGATGCCACAGGCCCACATTGCATGTACCGTCTTTCCCCCCCCCCCCCCCCCCCCCCCAATTCGAGCGCCCTCACGCGTTCAGGAATACAGTCTATCTGGACGTTTCACAATAAATAGCATCAATATTTTCTGACAGTGCGGTCGGCATCGGTGTATTCATTTATTGCACAAACAATTGATTTAATTTGAAACTGAATACCTGATTTAGAGGTTGAAAGTTATTTAGGAAGGTTAGATTTGAACAGTTAAGGTTTTTTTCTATGCTCTTTCCTTAAGAACAGACAATAGTATGCTTTATCATACGTCTAGCAATGCTCGTGTCAACTTTTTCCCCATGACGCACAGCGAATGTAGCCTTTCTGTATTGAAACACCCAAATTGAGTAATCAAGTTTAACAAATGACAAACTGAATTACCGCCATAGCAATGCATATGGGTCATTCTATAAATTTGGGGTCCACTTTTTCTGTCCCCGTTACATCTGACATCTTGTAAAATGTTGTATTTTGTAAATTCAGGACATATTCTTTAAATGCCTTCTATTTCAAAGAGTGATTACATAAAATGCATTTTTAATGATACTTGTATGGCAAATAGCAGTATGTCAGGTGTAACGGGGACAGAAAAATGTCACACGTTGGACCCCAAATTTATAGAATGACCCATATGGGAGTTGTCTGCAAAAAAAGTCTTACACTGCGGGATAAACAGTAACCAAGTACTATTTGTTTTGTAAGCATGACGCTCGTAAAGATGCAAAGTTTTGCACGTGGGAAAAAAAAATCTACACAAATTTCCTGAAGAGGAAGCCAGTAAACATTAAATGTGAGAAAATCTGAGCATCAACCTTCTTGGAGTGGACCAGCTGACCATTGACAGTGACCTCCAGATAGCCAGTGACTTGTGGAGTTGATTCACCCTCCTGTACAGTCATTCAAATGTATAAAACAAAAAATGATGAAGTCTAAGTCTACCTTTGCTTAAAGGAATGCGTTCAGATTTTTCCAGAAAATAGATTACTTTTAACATATAAATCATAAAATACCTCCCCAAAATACTAACCATGGGAAGAAAACAGGAAATTTGCAATCTCCAATTTTGATGTGGAAGCAAAAAAAAAAAGGTTGGTATAATTACTGCTCTGCTTTACAAAACTGTTTTTTTTATGATATCCTTGGAAATATATTGATTGAAAATGCAAAAATTCTTAATGGTAATGAGAAAAATATGACATGATATGGTATCAAAATCTGAACACGCCCCTTTAAAAAGTGCGATTCTAATCCGTATTGATCGCGTTCACAGACGCCATCTTCGTAGGAAAAAATGCTACTGCGTATTAAACGCTATCAAGTACGCGCACGCACATGCTGTAACATGTTCCAAACGCGCGCGTGTTGCTCTAAATTTGTTCGAAATACGGCGCAGCTGATGCGCGTCACAATTTGTAGGAAGTGACGTCATTCGAATGTGATCAATAGGAGAAGGAATGGATAAGATGCCTAGGTCATAATCCAACTTTGCAATTTGCTATCATCTGCTTTGTGAAAATTAATTGGGAGTAAAACAGGCATACGTCACCATTTTTTTTAAACTCCAATCTCTGCTTCAAAAAAAAAAAAATCTAAAATCAAAAGCTGGCCAGATTTGCATGACATTAATGCAGAGATAAGTTAGTAATGTATTTTAGTGGGGGAAAAAGTGGTTCAATGGCAGAAGTTAGATGGTTGATGCAGGGCAGACAAATCGCAACTAAAACAAAAAAGCCGCCACTGATTTGCTCGGCATCAGATTTTGTCAATTTGTTTCAGATTCCACACCGTTGTCAAATTTGAATAAGGATTTTTCATTTTATGGCTATAGGATTGGAATGAGCCAAGTGTTGGATTTCCTTTTAGGGTCGGACTGACTTTCTTCGATCCAACCATTATGCAATTCAAGACAGTGTTTTCCAGAATGTTCTAGTTTTGCTTTTCGATGTTTGCATATGGGGTACTGTGGCCAAGTGGTTTGGGTTCGAACCTCCCCCAGCTGCGGTACCTGTGCCCTTGAGCAAGGCACCCAACCACACTTGCTCCATCCTTCGAAAGGAATGTAAAGCCGTTAGTCCAGTGTGTTTATTGGCAACGGTAACGCACTTTAAAGATCCCAGATCATTAATCGTGAAGAGCATGGAGATTCCCCAGTGTCTCTGGCCATTTCTAGTTTCTAATTCATGGGTTTCCTAACGCTTGCGAGCGACAGTGCAATGGGCACCTTAGAGGAACCCTGGGTATGAATACCAGAAAGAAATAATAAAAAGAATATCCAGTGTGTGTGTTAATTTTATACATGTACTTGTATTTGATTATAACTTACAATGTCCAGTTGTCCCTCGTCAAACTCATCTTCTAGTTCAGTCTGTAGCCGCCTGAACTATGGGATGGAGCACGAAAAGAAATAATCATTAACAATTCAGACTCTTGTTCAAGGTTGGTACACAGGTTATTTAACACTAGGGCTCAAAATAAATACTGGATGAAAGGCTAGTGCTTTCTGTAGCTCAACCTTCTAGTATTTTGTCTTTTTATTTAAACAGCTAATACATGTATAAAGTATTTTCTGGCTGTGAACTAGTATACAAATATTTACTGTTTATGAGGCTATTGGTACAAACATTTGTCCCAAGGTGATCTTGAGATGGTAGGCCTGCTATTTCCACCAAAGCAGAGGCCTGACATCTCAAGATCATGGAACAATCTGCAAAGTCACCCAAATAAAGAGCAGTCAATATTTTGTTTTATATATCCCACAACCTTGATTTTTTTTAATAAAAAAAATCAAAATACAATAACTGGTCACTGCCTAGAACCCCATGCACAAAACCTATGGACAAGTTTCAGAACTTTCCACAATTTTTCTTCGTGTGCGTGCTTTGGTAGTTACCAGAAACGCAATCAAACATACTCTGTTCAGCAGTTGTACAATGTGTAGAAAGCATTATCGGCAAGTTAAAAAAAAAAAAAATTAAATTCTTTTAAACTGTTGTTTTTATGGTCGAAAAAAAAACATCGTTTTGAGGAAATTTGATTGAGAAAGTGGAATTCTAGATGCAGGCAATTAGTTAGGCCCATCTCAAAAATTAGAGTGCTACATGTAGACGGAGTAGCCTCCGATTCTAGGAGTAGATGGGTCATTCCATGAAGTTAAGTAACAAAGTGTGACATTTCTTCATTTCCACAAAAATGGTCAATACCGGAGCAATGAATCACCATTTGTATAACGATGTTGCATGATGTGGTGGCTTACACTGTTTGGGGTTAATTTGGGAGTCTTCAGTGTTGACAAAGTGCCGCCATTTTTAACATGTAATTAACAAAGTGGTGGTTGTGGATGTAACTTGGAAACCAATACAGTTCAGTTCAACTGCTATTACTCCAACTTCAAATGTTTTCATGTTGAATTTGAAATTAACACACAGTTCTCAAACTAAACAATTTTGAGGATTCTAGCTCAAATGTCTTTGTGATTCAAGAAAATCTGCTAAAAAGCACCAAATGTCACACCTACATTTGAACAAAATTCTATTTAGTTGACATCTGCTCATGGATTTTGTTACAAGTAATGATGTTTTAAATTTCTCTCATCCAACAGTTTGAATTTCTGAATAGTATTAATTCATGGGGTTATCAAGGGCAAAAATAAAGTTAAAATGGTTGTGGATGTAACACGGAAACCATGTTCCTCAACTTCATGGAATGACCCAGATGTCATGTACCAAGAAATCCTTAGCTATAGTAGCCGGATTCAGAATTCAACCCAAATTATTTCCAAAAATAGACATTTTTGTATTGCCCGAGTCATTTGGGAAAATTAAAAGGGAATTTTTTCCACATCTAAAATTTTGGAACAAAAAGTTAAGAAAGAAAGGAAAAGAATTCCGTTTACTGGTCGCCACTTATTCTCCATATAATGAAGGTATATAAATAACAGGATTGATAATTGAAAGATAAATTTTGAAACAAGAGAAAATTGCAGTGCCCCCAAGTCCTTGGCTTACATGGCCAATTTGCTCTACCAACTGAGCTATCTGGGCATGCCATCCCGCCGGAGCACCACAACAAAGAGGCAAACACGAGATTGTTGTGGTGCTCCAGCGGGATGCCCCGATAGCTCGGTTAGTGGAGCAATTGGCCAACAATTAGGACCTGGGTTCGAATCCCAGTCGGGGCACTGCAATATCTTGTGTTTCTAAATTTATCTTCCTTAAAACGTGTTAATATTTTAATGGGAAATGATTTAAAGAGTGAAAGACTTTGACCATTTTCGTTGAAAATACTTTTAAAAAATGTTTGCCCTGTTCCATAGACTTAACACACGGCATCTCAGTGGTGCCAGTAAACAGCTAGGACTTTAAAAGGACATACCAGGACACAATTTCATGGAACCCGTTAGCACAACAATTTGTTTAGCACAGAATTTCTTTGCTTTATTTTACAAAACTGGGTTGCCAGCCAAAATCGTATGTGATGTGTATTTACCAATATTTTGCTCCTGTTCCCAAAAATACAATTTGACATACATTGTGTACATGTACAATTTTGGCTGGTAACCCATTTTACAGAGCAAAGACATTCTGTGCTAAACAAGTTTTTGTGCTAACGGGTTCCATGAAATTGGGCCTAGCTTTGTTGGGCTATTTTGGGCTCGAAATGGACCCATACAAGATTATAAAAGTCTTTCAGAAATAAACTAAATAGATCCTGAAAAGAAACCATCAAATTTGGCCGTTTTTTAGCATTTGTCAAAGAAACCAAGGTCACATGATTTTCTGGTACCAGATTTCGGTTCCAGAAAGTCACGTGGTCTTGGAGTTAGTTTTATTTCCAGCCATAGAAACCAGAGTGAAGTGCGAGTTGCTTTTGTCATTCGCGGTTGGTTTCTCTTCTTGATGGATAATGTCCTACGAACACTATTTACATAATGTATTTTCCAATCTGTAGACAAATCTGCCAGCAGGTTTCATTAGAAGGGTTTCTGGGTGTTGATATGGACGAGAGAATCTCGCAGATTTTCGGCGATACAAATAATATCCGAAGAAAAAAGCACCATGCATTGCGGATGTGCAAGAAACCAGCACCCTTGGAGGATCATGCAAGGTGTGATTAGTCATCGGCCCGTATCGAATGCCACCTTTATTTACAAACGCATGGTATTATACAGCGATTGACGGTAAAGCGTATAGCCCGATATGGGCCTCTTTTGTTAATTTTAAACATTTCTACTTAGGCCCCATAAAAAAAAGTTATTATCTTATCCTAAGGCCTACCAAGCCTGGGAAAGTAATGCGGGCGCGAGGGATGATAATCTAACAGTATTTTTTTATGGGGCCTTACTCGCATGACATTTTGATTATTTTCGACCATCGAAAAATTATTGTCTTTTCATTTTCCTCGTTGCCCCCATCAGGACGTTACGGCCCATTCAAGCAATTTGGTGATCGCTTGTTTGAGCGTTAATGCCCGATTTGGCGTTTTCGGCCAATCGGGCTTGGGCCTAAACTTGACTGGTAAACGGAAATTATACCAAAGAAAGTTCTTACCTTTGAGCCGTACCCTCATCCACCACTGCAAAACAACAAAAGTACAGACAATGTCAAATTCTGTCAGAGTTTTCTACATACACTGGATGGACTGTATTCTAAAATGCGTAAAACTACTCAATCACAAGCATGTTGAACATGGTCTGATTGCGGATGCATGCATTAATTTCACCGTGGAGGAATTTAACCAGCCCGCCCGGCCCTAGGCCAGGGCTAGGCTAGGCTAGGCTACCCCTAGGCTAGCCTGGGGTGGATTGCAATAAAGACAGTTAGGACGTCCCAACTCCTAGGACGTCCTAACTCTGACATCACTAAGACATCATATATTATTTTGCCTTGCAATAAACATTTATGTATCACAACTTGTGAATTTAAGACACCTAATATGTGTCCTAAGTTATGTCTTTAGAAAATTGTTCGAAATTTCCTGCTCGATTCAGACAAAAGGAGCATTGCGACTAGGATCAAACGTTTATTTTTTGATAGCTTGTCTTTCTTAAACTCAGTTTCCACTATGTTTTTCATGCCGCTGTCACACGTACGTATATCCTGCAGTCATCTAAATTCACGCACATGTAATTTCGCGTATCTTTTCACTGACATGACTGAGATCACGCAGTGACGTCAGATTTTTCTTGAAAGTTGTTGGTCTCACCATCTTTCATTTTGCACAAAGATATGGAAAAATCAAAGCCTTCCCGGTAAGTAATTGAATAAATTTTAATAAAAGGGTACAAAATCCTACCTTCTAGACAAGGTACAAATATACTACAGCCAAAATGGTCAGAGAAATCCTTTAAAATACACAAAAACTTTCACCACTGACCGCCTACTCCGTCTCCAGGCACTAAATGACAATATTAATTAGGTTAAACTTTTCAACAGAGGGCGCCTTGAAAGGTACGGAGCTAAAAAAAAGACATCCGTCTTATAGCTTTCAAATCGAAATATTACTGCTTTAAAACTTAGACTCGGTGTGGACTACAAAATGTAATGCTAGCTGCGTTAATATTTCGTAATTTTTATAAGAAAATAAGTTGTAAATGAAACAAATTGCGGCAAGACATTTTAAATATCCCCACACATGTGTTTAATAATTTTGTAATGTAATACTCATATACATAGGGCCAGCAAGGAAACGGGTATATTTCCTTGATCTGTGATGAGTCTGTTTAAAGCTTTATGCACCTGTAGCTTTATGCACCTGCAGGGCTGCCGAGTCATAATTTGCTTAATTAATTGGTTAAGTGTGTGGACCAAAAGCTTAATTCAAATAAACAAAAGTATGGAGTCAAAGCCGCGATTTCAACTGGTTAATCTACCGGTATTAAATTAATCTACAGTGTATGATGGAGTCATAGATTCTTTCGTGAGTGTTGTAACTAAATTATTTTATTAAACTTTCTACAACACATTTTACAAGTGGTACATTCATAATCATAATAATTTACATAGGATTTTAATACATTTGTGTTTTTCCTCACCCCACCAGGAAGACAGACCGAGAGAAAACAAACAGATAATGAAACATGATAAAAACAAAGAAACAGAAGGCTTCATAATAAAATGAAATCAACAGCAATATATAGCGGACCTGAGCCCATTCCGACCTTCTGATCTTGATCTTGATCTTAATAGGATAATTGATTAGCTCCAACTGGAGCATCACTCAATGTGAGCATTGAGCCCATTCAGTCAACTTCACTGCTGGTTTTGGTAATAGATGTTTCAGAAAAAGCGTGCAGTTTATGTGTATACGACTGAATCATCTATTCAAATTATCTTTCAATTATGTCCTAATATATAATGTACTGAATCATAGTTTTGGAAAGCACCCCTTCTGGAAGCTTAATTTCCAGATTCTGGGCACAACTGGGACACCGTAGTGTGACATGTGACTACATGTAGTCTGCCAATTTACATGACGTAACTTTAGCAAGTCTACTTTTGCATAAGCCTTTATCACTGTTTTGACCACAATAAAGCAGCCAAAAAGAACCTTTAGGCTCCTTTGTCAGGCGTCGTATGGCGACGTTGCTCTTTCTTGAAATTTTACTCCCAGGTAGGGTTGGACATAAGGAATCTGACAAAGGAGCCTAAAGGTTCTTTTTGGCTGCTTTATTGTGGTCAAAACAGTGATAAAGGCTTATCATGCTTATGTGCGTGAAATATCATGACTCGAGGATACTGCAGCAACGACCGGCAAGTAGGCCTAATGTAATGTACATGCGCGATGGTATGCAAACACACGAATGCAATTGAAACGCCGCTTAATACAACAGTAAAGACATAGGGCCTACAAGTTTTTATTGTTTCCCCTTCTTCATGGTCTTAGCCAAGATGCCTAACTAAGTTTTGGATATTGCAAGGCATTTTTCAATCATGTGTCTTAGCTAAGATGTCATAAACTCAGTTAGGACATATGATGTGTCTCAGACTTAAGACGGTTATATTGCAATCCACCCCTTCATCATAGAGCAGGGAACATCTTTTCCTTGCTCTATGCCTAGAGCGGACGTTGGTAAAACGCGGAACGGTGGAACGGATGGGAACAGAGGGGGTGGAGGGGTGGAACAGAATGCGGAACATGGTACAGTGGAATGGAACGGTTCCGCGTTCCGTTCCACCGTTCCGTGTTTTACCAACATCCGCCTAGAGCAAAGTATGCTAGCACCGGCTGCGACCCGGCGCGGCCCGGGCAAAATGTCGTTCATGGAAAACTGTTTTAACTTGCAAATGCAGAAGGATTCAACTGAATTAGGTAACGACACAAACACTTACCAGTACAGCACATGAATTTTCACTTTTACCATAATGAAAAAGGGTGTTTAACCGTCAAGGATGATTTGTCAAATTTATTTAGAAGCTCTATCTTATTTTATTGCCTGCGACTCGTACGTAGCATTGCAGAGATATGATACGGATGTGTAGCGCTGGTTGCAAACACCGGTCATGCAAACTACACTACGGGTGAATGCAAAAATCGATTGTGCGTGACCTTAATATAGGTATCGATACTGAACACAGGAACACCTGAAAATAATACCCTAGAATTTGTTGAATGGTGTTCGAGTGGAATGGGTAGACGCGTTTCTTTCTGCTAAATTGCGCATTCGATGGAATGCCAAAAATGGCTCTGATATAAAATCCAACAAAAAATGTAGGCGTGCCGGGTGTTGGGGGTTCTCTTCTGATATGTAGGCCTACATGTTATACTGGGGAAGAATGTCAAAATCGTGGCTCGGGCCGGGGTGTAAAACCCAGTCCCGGGAATCCAATAAAATAGACAGCCGAAGTGTGACGTGCGTTGCCATGGCAATTGGATCTAAACTATCATGGCCGTCGGGAAAAGTACCATTGGAAAAGCACTGGGAAACGGTTGAGTGATTTTTAGTTTAGATCAATTGCCTATGCAACCAACAAAAGGTGACGTATTCACTTCGGCAGTCTATTGTGCCGGTTCAGGGCGTCTACTCGTGGGTTTCTTTCTGTCACATCGTAGGCGGCAGGCCTACACCAGAATGTAAAAAAAAACGCGGGCGGTCGGGTTGGCGTACGGGTTCTTTCCTCGCCTTTCACCTCTGGGGTCCCGGGTTCGAATCCGGGGCGTGTATGTGAATTGGGTTTGCAGTCCCTACTTGACCGCGTGGGTTTTCCCCTGGGGCATTTCTCTGGGGGTTTTCCTCCCACTTCTAAAACTGCAACTCCTTCTTCGTCATCTCAAGTTGATAATATAGTATAGTTAAAGCTAAAACCGTATAGTTGATGGCATAAAGGGCCTTAGTTGCCGAAGATGCCATAAAATATACAACAACAACAACAACGTAAAAAAAACGTGCACGTAACCTTCACTACCAAATCATGGTGTGGTTTAGATCTGATAGAAAGTCCACATACATGTACTATGCTATTGTTGCTACGCGGTGCAGCAACCAACTTGCAGTCTGGTTGCTTTATGCCATTCTCTCCTATAGTTAACATGGTATTGATTATGTACTTCACACCCGCCGCATAAACCCAGTCACATTACACAGCAACAACAATTTAGTCTGGTCATCTGGGTGCTACACTCCTTTCGCAGTGGTTTTGCGCTGTTGGTGCGGACAAACCGCGCAAAACCACTATATACATATTAAATACATAGTCAGAGCGATCAAGTAGGCGGACCCAGAACATTGGGGGGAGGGGGTGCGGGTGCTGAGAGCCAATTTCTTTTTCAAAACTCCCGTCCCAATGTTAAAAACGTGTCTATAGACGGTATCGAATAGCCGCCATTTCGTGGGGCACCTTTTGTTACTTAAACCGTTCAACAATGGAAGCACAATATGTGCAACCAACCATGCATGTCCTCAAGGAACAAAGAAACTGCCCCATGAAATGGCGGCTATTCGATACGGTCTATGCCGTGGACTGTGGGACGCCCCCGATGATAAATTATATAGGCAGTTGGGTCCGCGGATCTCCAAAGCGTACCAAAACGAGACATATAAAGCAATGCTTTTATTTTATTTTTTTATTTATTGGGTTTAATGAACTTTAATTCGCAGCTGATTGCATGAAAGATCGAGATAGGCCTATAGGTTGGTGCCGCTATTATTGGCACTAGCCGACGTACAGCCATGAAACACCGGGGAATCCCTTTCTCGTCATGAACGAAGGAATGCTTTGGATGGGATCTTTTAAATGCGTTACATCATACACGACAACATCTAAGTTGCGTCCTTACCGAAGGATGGGGCATTTGACGTACGTACATGCCTTACTCAAGGGCACATGTGCCATGGCCGGGCGTCGATCCCGCATCACCAAGCCGTATAGGCCTACCACCCCTTTTGCGACCCAACGACCAAACCACTCACCCAATTTAGTTAAATAAACGGATATAATTAAAGTCACAAAGTTTGCTATAAATGCGTGGAAATTAAAAAAACAATACTCTAAAACAACTCCAACTCTGTTCCAATCGCACAACTCTTTACTCGCATCATAAAATATCTCTTATAACGCCAGTCGGACGCAGCGAGTTAGCGAATTCTTCACGGTGGCTTCGGCAACGACCCGGGCTAGACGGTCACTGAGACCTCCAACGCGAGGTCTGCACTGAGCTGAATATTTTTCGATTTAAAGGAGGTGTTCCAAAATTATTTTCGTTTTATTAACCTAAAATCGTATAAAATACCTCCCCAAGATATTTTGTCCATGGGGAGAGAACAAGAACTTTGATGCACCGAGTGAGCTGCGTTCGATGCACGGAACATGCCTCATGATACATCTCGTTGTCATTCCTTGGAAGCAAGAATCGTTCATTCCCAGAAATGTCAAGTATAGCCCTTATATAAAGAAAACAGGGCTAAAATAGTTTCGAAATCCTTCTCTCGTATATGGTCTACTAACTCCCCATTTGCATCTAAAGGGGAGCAATAATATAAAGTTGAGGTCTGCATCAAGTATATTGCAATTATGTTTAGGGCGACCCGTTTTCGGTACCCTGTGGAGACATGGGTTCTATAGGCAACAAAAGAATGTAAACGGGTCTCCACAAGGCAATTCTAAAGGTCTCCACAAGGATGGCACTAAATAGAAATATGGATTTTACTCAAAAAAGAGGGATTTCCAAAATATTCTGGTCGCTACAAATTATAGTGTATAAAATAAGGAAAGTATATACGGTCGAAATTTCAGCCCGAGAAAAAACAAATTGGGTTTAAATAGGAGTGCTATGACGATTTTTTAACCAAATTCTAGCCATTCATCAGAGTCTGTACACGAGAACAAAGCCATGTCTCCACAAGGATAGGGGAACGGGAAAGCGGCGTCCCACCGTCCATTCATGGGGAATTCTGTCGCCAAGTGGCAGGCAGTTTTCAGGAGTCAAACATGAGGTTCTGTGAGCAGTGAACAGTATTAGTGGCGCAGTCTCGAATCGGATGCCTGTTTATATCCTATAGGGCGACTGGGAGTGAGACTGCACCATGTATGCACTTATTCTATCCTTCCGCAGAAGTTCGCATGCAGCGTAAAGTAGATAGCCATTGGGACCCTGTCAGTTTGTATCTTTTGGATATAATTCGATTGGCTACTCTTTTTGGCTTCTGAGTGATGGTTCGATATCTCACTATAAGAACTAACGTCCTGTTGAGATGCGGGCAGCTGCTTTTATATTCTTGTGCAGTTGATGTGTGCACTGAGCAATTTTCAGACGTAGAGCAGTAATCTGGTAGCAGCTTGCTATGATTTGGTACGAATAATTATTCCACTGACAGAGTGGAATCTACTTGGTTTGTGTGTTCCCCTCCCCGACGTTGACACACAATTCTGTATAGAAACTAGTATAGGATCTAGAGCGCGTGCCAAGGCAAGGGTTATGGAGCATATCTTCAAATACACGGTTTAGCTTTTAAATTAACTTTATTATCAACTTAAAAAGACAAAGAAGGAGATTCAATTTTAGAAGTGGGAGGAAAACCCCCAGATCGAGAAACCTCCTCTAATTGGGAAAAAGTAGAGACTGCAAACCTCTACACAATGAATCGAGCCCGGGACCAGTTGAAAGGCGGTGCAAGAATATTAAGATGCGGCTAAGGGTGGAGCGCTTGCAGTGGGAGCGCGGGGTGATGTAAATTGGCGCTTTGTTTCATATTATTTATTAAAATAGATAATAATTTTTCTTCGTGTGTGAAAACGGGGGAATGGGACCCGATAATGGATAACTACATGTGGCCTATGTCTTGAAATTGAATTCTAGACGATGTATACGGTGGGTGGCTTGGTATTCATGTGTGTTGAAATCGTAGCCAAATAATATGAACACGAGGATGGATGGTAGTAGCCAGTAGATCCATTATGGCTTCAATTCCTTTCGAAGAATGAGTTTGTGACCAAGTTTGTATAAGACTGTCAATACTCATGAATACAATAGAGCGTCATGCATCTCGTTTTCAAACTTAAAGGCAAGGCTCGTCAGCAATGCGCGCCCGCCAACTGTGTGTCACGCAATACGCAGCTAGCTCCATAGCAAATGCATGGAGCTGCGTGTTTCGAGCACGAATTTGGCGGGCGCGCATTGCTGACGAGCCTGTGCCTTTAAGATGTGCCTCGCTCGCCCGCTCAAGCCAACATAGACTAATTATTTCGATTGTCGAAACCATCGAAACTTAATAATCGATACTAGTTTTTCCGAGCGATTCTGGAGAGGATGGTGTTTGGCACCCTGTATCCCACTTGCACACGCTACGTAACTTTCCAAGGACACAACCGGACATCGACTGACAGCATATTTTGTTATCGCGGCAAGCTTGATTGCCGTTTTTACTCGCAGTTTTTGTTGATTTCTGTAAACTGTAATTAGGCTTATTTTGTTTGAGAATGAAAGTAATTTTGTAAGAGTGTGCAAGCAGGGGCTTAAACATGCCCAGCAACGACTGTGAGATTTGATTTCGACAATTTATTTTCTTGGGATTGAAATGGACAAGTCAAAGTTGAAGTTTTTTGTGCTGTTTTCAACGAACAGCGAACCCACGGAGCTCAAATTGACTTTTCACGGTGATCGCGCGTCGAGGGGCAAAAGAGCCAAAGCGACTGAAAACGGGTGCTGTATATTTGTTGTGCCCTTTTTCTTATTCCCATATTCATATCATTCAGACACTCAATTTTTTTCTTGTTATCCATTTCGGAAAGAATAAACGGTATTTTTTTAGTTTATGCCACAACTCGAATTTAAGGAAAATAATTATTGGAATCGATAGCTTGGACGTTTTTAGAATAGGAATACTTACATGCATTTTGCATTTCCGTCGCAAAGGCTTAGTTTTAGAGAAAAATCACATAAAGAATATTGCATATGATTGCACGCAAAGCGGCCGGCCAGAAACCAAACGTATCATCACGCACACGCCCTCTTTCTCGCGCGCTTAACCCCAGCTAACCAAATAACGTCCCCCGAACGTTCCCCGAACGTTAGCTGAATGTTCGCGGAATGTTAGGAATGAACGTCCGGGGAACGTAATTGTGTGGAGTTTTCTGGACGTCCTCGGCACGTTCAAAGCTAACGTCCCCCGAACGTTCTGCGAACGTACGGGGGACGTTCTCTGGACGTCCTCCGAACGTTAGAAACGAACGTTACAAAAAGACGTTCAGAGGACGTGTCAATTGAACTTACGACTGCTTTACTGTGACGCAATTGTGATGTAATCATGACGTAATCGGAATATTTTCAATGTGTTATTTTACATATCAACTAACCTCTTACCTGCAGTTCCAGTGCTCTTGATACCAGTCACTTCCTCTTACTATGTGTAGTAAGTACGCTTTGTATATGAGCTCCTTGGATTTCCCTCGTATGTAGTCACAGTTGGCGGTAATGGCGGACATTGGAAACCACATTTTTAATATTATTTCTTGCAAATCTTACCTTTTTAGACTGTAGATGTGTTTTATATACAAAAGTACATACACTTGAAATCAGGCAGAGCGTGGTAACAACGTAAAGCTTAAAACAACGCATTTTTTCGTGAAATTTACGGAAAAATTATCTCCACGCAATCTGCTTTGTTAACAACGTTCTCGGAACGTTCTTAGAACGTTACACTGCAACGTTAGATTCTAACGTCCGCAGAACGTCCCTTCGACGTTCAAAACAAACGTGACCAAAAACGAACTTTTTCAGAACGTTATTAAAAAACGTTCTTAGAACGTTATAGTGTAACGTTAGATTCAAAAGTCCGCGGAACGTCCCCTCGACGTTCAAAACGAACGTGACTAAAAACGAACTTCCTCCGAACGTTATTAAAAAACGTTCTTAGAACGTTATATTGCAACGTTAGATCCAAACGTCGACAGAACGTCCCCTCGACGTTCAAAACGAACGTGACCAGAAACGAACATTCTCCGAACGTTGTTAAATAACGTTTTTAGAACGTTATAGTCCAACGTTAGATTCAAACGTCGGCAGAACGTCCTCCTTGACGTTCAAGACGAACGTAACTTCCACGAACGTTCGGGGAACGTCCCCTCGACGTTCAAAACGAACGTGACCAAAAACAAACATTCAGCGAACGTTCGCAGAACGTTATGTGTTAGCTGGGACACTGCTCGGCCGGCAGCAGTTTTACACGCTTTTGTATGGATGCGGGCGTGACAAAAACACAGAATTTTCATGGAAACGCAACATTTGTGACGGAAATGCCAATGGAAAAGGTATTCTAAAATCGGTATTTTTTTCATACATTGAACATGAATTTGGGTAAATATATTGGAATCGATAGCTTATTCAATTCTAATGTACTTCCCACTGACACTTCCTTCGCAAATGTTGCATTTCTGAGATAAATAAATGATAAAATTACTGCATAAAGTAATGCACAAAATGACGCGGCGAGCGGTCTGTGCGTAAGCGCGACAACAGAGGGCGCTGCGCGCGCGCGTGAATGGTTATCTTGTGCACTAACTGAAGGCAATTTTTGAAGAAGAAAACGTGATTTTTCTACAGAAAAGCAACATTTGCGACAAAAGTGCAAGTGGGAAGTATATCTTAAAATTACATTATATGTTGATTCCAGGAGGTAATTTCCTTAAAATCTTTGTTCAATGTATACGAAAAAAATACCCTAAAATCGTCCAAGCTATCGATTCCAATAATTATTTTCCTTAAATTTGAGTTGTGGCATAAACTAAAAAAAAAACGAATAAACCTTATCGAAGTTCTCAAGGCATTCATGGGATTGGATCATGACAGATGAAGCAGGGAATTTTCGAACAAACCTATGGGGCTCTGGGGACATGACAACGTTCATCGATTTCATTCTCATTTCTGTGAAGCGATTGACATGTGATCTTCCCACACGCTTTTGATCAAGGAAAGATGCAATTTTTGACAAATATTATTTTAATTTTAATTGAGCTTAGAGTTAGATGAAACATGGAGGAAGAATTTTGTTTCTTTCTCCATGCCTGGATGAAATAAAAAAATATATAAAAAAATCGACTTTTTGAACGGTGTCAGTTTGTAGTATTATGGAAGGGCTGTCACGATTGGTGCATTCATTTGTAAAGTACAAACTGGTGCTGTGCATTATTTTAAATTTTCTCATTTTATTTAATTTTACTACAGTTAGAATAAAAATGATATTTGTCAAAAATGCATCTTTTCTTTGTAAAGAACGTGTGGGAAGATTACGTGTCAATCGCTTCATCACAGAAATGAGAATATAATCCATAAACATTGTCATGTCCCCAGATGGCATAGGTTTGTGTAAAAATTGCCAGCCTCGTTTGTCATCCAATGCCATGATGCCTTGAGAACATCGATAAGGTTTATTGGGAAGTTGATCATAGCTTCAGTTCAGACCTTTGTGAGCAAAACATGTGAGACAGGTTGACATGGCTGAAACTTTTAAATTTTTCCCACTCGAAATTTTGGTTTTTCATCAAATATGCACATTCCAATGCTAGGTGAGTCATTTTAAAGAAACACAAAATGATGATCAACTTCCCAACTCTTCTTAGTCTTACCTATACATGGAAGAACTACGTGTACTTCTCCAAAAGGCAAAGCCTAGCTTTTTCGATAGTTACAGTACCATACTAGGCTATTAGCAGGAAAACACCAAGCATGCCAAGTGTTTTCTAGTTGTTGTTTTCAGATGTTTACTATACTACTAATTACTTGTGTTTTGGGGCTTTTCGGGTATTTTTAAATGTTTTCTGGTGGTTTTGAGACTCGGTTTTCTGTACTTTTTAAATTTTTTTAAATTTTTGATTTTGATAGATTTGAACAGCAGAAAACACCCAAAAAACCAGCTCTGAATACCGGAAAACGCCCTAAACATGCTAAATACATGTCCTGCCGGAATGTAAATACCCCTTTCCTCCCTCTAAACCTACCACAAAACACCTCAAAACCACCGGAAACAATTTTGAAACACCTGAAAAGCCACCAAACACAAGAAAAAAAAATCAGAAAACAATGACAGGAAAATACTAGATTTCGGTAAATAGTACTACATGTACTTGGCGTACCGGTGTTTTCGAGTGGTTTTTCCGGTATTTTTTCTGTATACATTAAACAAAGATTTGAAGGAAATTACCTCCTGGAATCAGCAGGTAATCTAATTCTAAGATATACTTCCCACTTGCACTTTTGTCGCAAAAAAAAAAATCTCCTTCAAAAATTGCATTTAGTTAGTGCACGAGATAACCATTCTTATGCGCGCGCAGCAACCCTGTTTTTGCGCTTACGCACGGACCGCTCGCGCCGTAATTTTGTGCATTACTTTATGCAGTATTTTATCATTTATTTATCTCAGAAATGCAACATTTGCGAGAAAAGTGCAAGTGGGAAGTATATCTTAAAATTGGATGATCTGTTGATTTCAGAAGGTAATTTCATTCAAATCTTTGTTCAATGTATAAGGAAAAAAAAACCCTTTTCCTGTGTTTTTCAGTGTTTTCCGATATTCCAGTGTTTTAAGGTGTTTTGGGGTATTTTTTTATTTTGGTAAATTTATATATTTGAATCGATAGGTTAATCAGTTGTGAGATATACTCCCCCACGGGTTCATTACCATGCACAGACACCCAACATTTGCCTTTTTATGATCTATAAACCATGTAAAAATGTTAGTTTGATGATAAAAACACAAAATTAAGAGGGAACAAAAATAATGGTTTTATTAAGGAAAAACTTTCAGAGGTGTCTCATAGGTTTGGTCATGTTAGTGTGTGGGGTCCCAGTGGGTGTCCGTGCAAGGTAATATTTCCGCACATGCATTCAACTGCACCCCACCCACCCCCTTGGCCTCCTTTGAAATCAAGCAAACGTCACTCACTAGCTCCCCCCACCCCAACATTCAGTCCTCACCCCTTCCCCCTTCTACAGGGCAGAAAATCCACAGAGGTCAGCCTCTGTTGCCCCTGGTCTTGTCCGTTTTCTAATCCTCAATTTTTGATTTTCTAATAGAAGATGCCCTTTGCAAACACCAAACGGTCACTCCCAAATACACAAATGGAAATGTCTGTTCATTGCGACTTGTCCATCATACAGTAAAAACCACAGCTACTGCTGATTTACATACATGAGTATCAAGTATGGGGTGTTATGGCCGAGCGGTCTAGTGCGTCGAACTTAAGTTCCTGTGCTAGTACTATAATGTAGGTTCGATTCCGGGCCGCGACGGGTTGTGGCACCTGTGCCTTTGAGCAAGGCACTCAACCACACTTGCTTCCATTCCTGTAATTGGCGGTCCCTTCGCTGTGGATGTGGTATATAAATAAATAAATAAATAAATAAATAAAATTGTGGCTTCCATCATGATCTGATAATGTAATGTGTTTTGTCAACAGAGGGCAGTATAGATTTGAAGGGGATCTTCCGTTACCCCTCCCCAAGTTCCTGGTCATCTTTGCCTTGGGAGAATGGCCGCATGGAGATGATTGCCAACTCATGTCTGCTCATGTACACATTGGGACTGGTCTGGATCCATTTTGTGTGGGAACATTGTCCAAAGATAGTGGGTGAGAAACCTAGATAACTTGAGTGTTAATAAATGTTCCAGCTCTAGACTTAAAGGTAGAACACATCATTGGTAAACTGTTAAAAGGGGCGTAATTTCCACTCGTGATTAGAAGCCCATGTTGATGAAACTGCCCTGTAGAAATTTCATCAGTACTACTTCTGAAAACTTGAAAAATCCATGCATGGTTTTTGTGTTATGTTGAATGGTACAAAAGTCTCGCAAAATGCGCGCAACGCAATCAGAAAACGCGCAATGCGGACAGTGATTCTCGCGTCGCGCACTGATCGTGCCTGACACGTACTAATCATGCCTGACACGTACATTGTACTATGGGGAACAAGACCAAGATGGACGCACTGTAATAAAGGTCTATTGTTGAAGCCTTCCAAATGTCAAGTTAGGACTACCCCAGCAAAAGTTGGGCCAGCTTCAACTTTTTGTTGGGGAACCTTAACAATAAGTTGGGACTGTTGCCAGAGTTTGGGCATAACAATTGCACTCAAACTTCTAGGCAAGACACACATGTTTTTGTCCACGAAGTTGGGCCACATTTTGTGATGTACAGTTGAAGTCAGAAGTATAAATACATGTAAACACTACTACCATCATCACCCAAAATGGTAAACAGCACTACCCGAACCATTGCAAGGTGTACAAGCTATGTTTTAAGTACTGCATGCACGAATTCCACAAAATCAAGAATTTAGTAAAGACTGTTACAAAAATGGTGTAAGCACACCAGTTTTAATAGTTGGTTGCATACAGTTGTATTTATACTTCTGACTTCAACTGTACCATTATACAAAAACTGTCTCATTCCAGCTCAGCTACTTTAGTCAATATCCATTTCTGGAAGAAAAGCATATCCCACTACAGTAAAAGTACTTGCATTACGGTGTTGTCGTACAAACTACAGACCCAGTATTTAAAATGTTTGGACAGTGTTATTAAATGCATGCATGGTCATTCCACGAAGTTGGGACATAATGTGTGACATTTGATAATTTCCACAAAATGGCAAGTAAGGCCAAACAAAAAATTTCACGCACAAAAAAATCACACATACAAAATTCACGACTGTCGCGAAAAACTTCACACAAACTTTTTTTACAACCGTAATATGCCCCTCCAGGGCCACCATAATCTTTGGTGGTTAATAATAGATTAAATATCAGGGGTGTGAAATCTCCGGTTTTTAGCGGATTTCCGCTTTTTAATGAGCGTGCATGCCATAATTTATTTGTTTTGCGCTCCGTATTCTATTTTCCCTTTTTTGCTCTACTGTGCCAACGGGCCATTTTTTTTACCGAGCATAAACAGCGCCCTCAATTGATTCATTTCGTGAAGCAAACTTGTGCTAGTCCCCAAGCAAGTGCAATGGCATTCGGCGCTTGTGTATGTAGTGTATGCTAAATGTGCAGTGGTGCCGCGTGTGTGACTGCAGCGAGTGGCTAAACTCTAATCCCTCAGCAAGCGCCATATTTTCCTGCATCGCAAACCGGAAGCGGCTGTTCGTGCATCGCGTGCGTGTGTGGTGCGCTACATACACCGCGCTCGGCAGGCCGGGGCAATCCCCGCGCTCGGCAGGCCGGGGCGATCCCCGCGCGCGATGCGGCAAGCAGCGGGCAACGAACCAATTTTACTGGCCGCTTTCGCTTGCCTGTCTTCAACAATCGATGTTGCCTAGATTCTTTTTAATATTATCCACACGTGTACAAGGTAAATAGGCCTATTTAAAACAAAACTGGTTCTTGGGATAGTAAAAATGTTTTTTTGACATTGCACAATGTTGGAAAACGATCTCAAAAGTTGAAGCACTCGTAGTCTGTAACGCCTCTTCCCCGCCCCCTCCCTCAAGGAAGCCACGCCTCCAAAGCTGTTGAATTAAAAAACAAAAAAGGCAGTGCCAAGTTTAATTCTAAATTTTAAGGTTGTTTTGTTATTGAACTGTCTTTCTTTCTGTGTATTTTGAAGAATGAACAGATAAACTTAACTTACCTCTGAGTCAACTCTGGGTCAGGCTGAAGTTTTCTTTGGAGTAAATTACCCATGGTACAAGCTGGACTTGGAATTAGGAAGCTCTTTGCCTCGCAAATGCATTTTTATTACTCAGAGACTCACAATTCATGTACACATTTTCGTCAGATTCCGACAGCCAGACACATTCAAAACAATGTTTTTACATGAATTGTGAGTTTCGGCTCTGTTGTTAATGTTATGGTACACCTTGCATTACTGAGCCTACTGAGTTGCACCCAGCAACCCGGAGGTTCATCAGTCTGGGTAAAATGCAAGTAAGTGTACAACAATGGAATGAAATGTAAACCAAATATACCGGTACCTTCTCAAATTGAAAATTGCTGAAATATATGTTCACATTCAAAACAGCACTGATCCACGGAGGTCTAAATTGTGCCCGCTGACAAAGTGCGGGAGATTTGACCACCTTCTGTATTGGCATATGTTTTCTTTCTTATTTTTGTCAGTCAATGCCGATTTTACCAGTTTCCAAATTGAGACAATTCTTTATGACTTATAAACAAAATAGAAATTAGTACATGAACATGGTTAATAGTGTTAATAGTGAGTTTCAAACATTGCAAAAAAAACACGCAATTTATGCATGAACTGAAATGTAAAAAGAAATGACAAAATAAAAATATTTTCCTACCTACCTACCTGGATTTTTTTTAGGCCGTTACCGTAAACGAACCATTTATTTTGTTTGGCCTAAGTGATCAGCAAGTCGTCATCTACATAATGCTAATGCATGGCCATGGTATGGTTGCTTTGCCTGTTCTGTGATAATGTTTGAGTCTCCAGTCTTAATGGAGTTCAGCAATTGTGAATTATTTGACAAAAAGATGGTCACTGATGTAACGGGACGCCATGCCAATTTAACTCGATTCACTCCAACCATGAAAGTGATCTTGTTGAATTTGACATTAGTACACAGTCCTCGATCAAAACAATGATTTGTAATCTAAATTTGGATTTGTATAATCTAAGTGAATTTTCATGTTTTTCAAAGATATTTTGAAAAACACAAAATGTCACACCTACGTTTGCACAAAATTACATTTAGTTGACTGATGTTGCTATATTTTGTCACAAATAATGGAGGTTTTTAATTTGTCATTCAGTCGCTAGTATTTCTGAGTACTACTGACTAATAAAATTCATAAGTCCGAAAATATAGGGTGAAAAAGTCTCTGATGTAACAGGGGACACCGTATCCCAACTTCATGGAATGACCCATGCATAATTGTAATTGTGGTGTCCATGTACAGGTAGCATCTATGTATTTAACATAAACGAATATACAGCAGAGTATTATACATATAATATAACAATTTGAGTACATGAATGATAAACATTTAATCAGCTGTCTCGGCAGCAACCACCGATTTTGAAGAAACATAACGTTGAAATGTTCTTTCATTTCCTGTTTTTCATTTACTACAGAGCCCTCTGTTGGCAAGGTGTGTGGCGAGAGGACCTCCAAGTGCGAGGGTATATCATGGGTGATGAGGGACAATCAGGTCTGCTAGTCATCACCCCATCAGATTCCATGTCGACAAGCTTTGCTTGGGACGATAACGTGGCTGACCAAGGTAGATGCCCTTTGATTTGATGGGTGCAATACAAGATTTGCCGTAGACCTTTATCACAGTGCAGCCATCTTACCTTTTTTAGGTCATTGACTCGCAATCATAGGTGAAAACTTGGGGTTGCAGGTTCGAACCTCCCCACGGCTACGGTACCTGTGCCCTTGGGCAAGGCACTCAACCACACTTGCTCCATCCTTCGGAAGGGATGTAAAGCCGTTGGTCCAGTGTGTTAGGTAGGCCTAATATGGAAACGCACTCTAAAGATCCCAGAGCATTCTTTCGTGAAGAGCAAGGGGGATCATCCCCGGTGTCTCTGGCCATTTCTAATTATAATTCTTCATGGGTTTCCCTTACGCTTGCGAGTGACAGTGCAATGAGCACTATTGAGGAATCCTTGGTATGAATACCAGAAAGAAATAATAATAATAATAATTAAAATGAATGTAACCAAAGCGAGGCTTTCAGAAAAAAATAGTTTGGCTCCGTGTTGAAAATGTTCATTGTGTGCGTTACAATGACATACACGCAGCGCGATCAAGAAAAGCGCAGTGTGGACAGTAATTCTTTCAAAACATCAACGGAAGATTGCACGCGCTATCGCGTGGTCGTGCAGACGCACTGATCGTGCCCGACACGTACTATGGGGTACAAGACAAAGATTGACGCACTGTGATAAAGGTCTATTGTAATCGTGTAATCTAGGCCGGGTTCACACTGGAAAATGTTTGTAATTACTTGATTTTGATATGATAGTGATGCGATTGTAATATTTCCAACAGCGACCAGGGTCACATGACAAACCTATTATAATCGGATTGTAATCATATTAGGGGCGTTCGAGTTGCTTACACGGAGTAACACGGGGTTTACACCGGTGGAAGCCTCCAGAAGATGCAAAACGAACGACATGGGGTTTCTGGGAACACATGTCAAAGGTTGTTGCCGGGTGGAGCTTTAAAAACGCTGTTATCGTTTGACTCACGATGAAAAATTAAGCCGGCGCTATGCAAAAACAGTTGCCCTAAAGTACCGCAATAAACTTTGTCAATGCCCACAGACATGCGATTTTGTTGCCAATTTATTGTAATCCGATTACACTTGGATTAGAATCAAACAATGGGAATTCTCGTCGTTGACCGATTATGATATACATGATATAAAGATTACAATAAATTACGGGTCACATGCAAAAAATTTGATAATCATACTTTAGTATTACTTCACTAAATTATTCATGTGACCCTTGCCTTATAGTCTAATACAGATATGCAGATGGGTCTTTCATTTTCAAATACATATTAGGATTAGGTGGTTACATTTAATGCCATAAGTTACACTCTCTAACTCAAACATTTGACAGATTCCCAGATGATGAACTGCTTGAAAGATAAAGGAATATAGCTGGTTCAATGTTGTGTTTCACTTGGTGAAGAACAACAAGGAGACTGGGAGACTTGGAGTGTTCCAGTATTTAGGCCTGACCAGTAACTGTTTCCGGTCAGTCCTGATAAAGATCTCCAGGTCGAAACGTTGACTCAACCATTCGCTATCTATATGTTGTGTTATAATAAGCTCAAAAACTATTAATGCTGGTATAGGGCGACAAATTGTGTGTAAAAAAGCTATATTAGGGTGACACGCTTAATAGGGCGACAATTTGGTGTCGCCCTAATATTTTTGAGATTAAAAACCATTTTTAAAGGTCAAAAACCATTTATTTAAAATCGAGAACCATTTTTATTAGGTCTAGAACAGTCTCTCTTAGGTCTGTAACCATTTTTGGAAGCTTTGGGTAAAAAAATAAGGTGTCAATTTGAGTGATTCTTGCCGAAATTTTGGTGGTCCCCGGGAAAAGGCTTCCCGAATTGTCGCCCTATTGCTGCATCCAGAGTTTTTACAATAATTTTAACAATTTTTATGCCTGAAAGATCTTGACACATCCAGCGGAAACTTGAGAGGTCGTGATATGAATGCTAGTGTGAATGGCTTGAGCCTGACGGCAGACAGTGTGACGACGCCCAAATATTCTCTGAGGAGGCGGGAAGTGGAGGTTACTCCAGAGGTACTTTTCAATGAAGACCATTATGATTTTTCCAATCCCATATTTGGTTCTTTCATTTGATTGGGCACTTCAAATAAATTTGTTACTTTGTCCACTTCTAAGAGTAAAGGTTAGTTTATATTTTTACAGGAAACCTTAAAGAGTATACCACTGTGTGTAAAAGTTCACCCAGTGTGTCGGAGGTCTCGGGTTCGAATACTGATGATTTTACTGATGGCCTTATGATTTTATGTCATCCCATGGTTCGTTCGTTCATATTTGATGGTGCATACATTTCACAATTGCCAAAGCATTTCCCACACCACAAACATTTGCCAATCTCCTGAAAAAATTTACAATATTGGTAAACATTAGCTAATCTATGCAAAAATTTACCAATCGCGGCTAACATTTAACAATCTCTGGCAAACATTTGCCAATCTCTGGCAAACATTTGCCAATCTCTGTCAAACATTTGCCAAATTTTGGCAAACATTTGCCGATCTCTGGCAAACATGTGACAATCTCTACAAATATTTGCTAATCTCTTTTTAAAAGAATTGACCAAACTAATTGCTAAGATGCTGGTAAGATTCTGTCTTTAACCAGAATAACGTTGATGCCTTTTCAGGTTACTGAGCAGCTGTCCAAACCTCCTGCAGTAATTTCCGCTACTAGGAAGAGACGTAAAACTGACCAGTCATCTACACCCAGAGGTCAGAGCAGGGTCAAACGCCTCCAGATGCAAGCCGGTTCACAAAGTTCCAGCAGTTCACCAAGCAGTGTATCATCAGACAAACCCAGCAAGGAAATATTAGGTGAGATGTACTGGCAAACATTCTGGGAAAAAGGGCAAAAGTTTTTTTTAATTTGTCGGAAGTCTGTCGGAAGTCTGTCGGAAGTCTGTCGGAAGTCTGTCGGAAGTCTGTCGGAAGTCTGTCGGAAGTCTGTCGGAAGTCTGTCGGAAGTCTGTCGGAAGTCTGTCGGAAGTCTGTCGGAAGTCTGTCGGAAGTCTGTCGGAAGTCTGTCGGAAGTCTGTCGGAACTCTGTCGGAACTCTGTCGGAACTCTGTCGGAACTCTGTCGGAACTCTGTCGGAACTCTGTCGGAACTCTGTCGGAACTCTGTCAGAACTCTGTCAGAACTCTGTCAGAACTCTGTCAGAACTCTGTCAGAACTCTGTCAGAACTCTGTCAGAACTCTGTCAGAACTCTGTCAGAAACTGGCAAAAATTGGCAGAAACTGGCATGCAGCAAAACTGGCAAAAACTGGCTTTCAAGGCCCAAAAAAGAAACACAAATATTGGTTTTAAAAATCTGCATTTGTCCACGCTCCACAACATTCCAACACCTGTAATGGTTTTATAGAGAAATATACAGACTGGTACAAGTCTTGTTCCGATTTTACTGGTGCCCTTTATGCCGGTGTACCGATTTACCCATTAATTTGCACGTATACTATTCGCAATAGGTTAGGGATATTGGTGTGGTTAAATTTTAGACTCTTTTTTCCCCCAAATGACTGTTTTTACCCGTGACAGGGTATTTCTGTCATACAGATACAATTATCATACAAAAACATTCAAGAAATCTGAGTTTACTGATTTGTTTTTAGCGCTTTTTTTTGTTGAGACAAGAAATCTATTTTTTTCATCTGGCTTTCAAGGCTAGGAAAGAAACACAAATATTGGTTTTAATAATCTGCATTAGTCCACGTACGGAATGCGTAACCTCAATTAAATATCTGCGTACACCCCACAATATCCCTAACTTAGTGTGAGTAGTTTATAATGATATACCATCCATGTGCAATATATGCAGGCAAATGTGTGAATTCAAGTGCATGCATGTGCACGTGCAGTGCTGCAGAGAATTGCCACCCCATTATTTGATAGTGTGCATGTGTGAGGTATAATGGCTCATTCTATGAAAACAGTACAGTGTCTCTCTTATCCCGTGATACTACTAGAGTTGGGATTCAGAAAATGATAACACTAAGCATATTAACAGTATACATGGCCTTGTGAATCAACACCTGTACCTGTTTTTACCCAAAACATGACGAGAATATGATTCAATAAACTAGTGCAATCTGTATGACAGTTTGAAACGTTTTGACCGTTCATTGAAATTTTGCGTATGCTTATAATGTAATTTGAATTGATACAAGTACAGGGGCCGATTTCACAAAGTGTTATGATCCTTCGTAATACCAGTTGCGATGGGTAAACCACCATAACGTGCATCTCGATTAACGTGCATCTTGAGTTACGAAGGATCATAGTGCTCAATTTCACTTCATCTTCCCCCCCTCCTACCCCCCTCTCTCAGTTCCGAGTGCCAGGTGGGGTCACACCACGTGTGCCATCAGCAAGAAGCAAGCACTGGTAATCGGCGGTCAAGGGGAGCAGCAAGTGTTAAGCAGGGATAGTGTATGGCTGTTGGATACCGGTGAGAAATGAGTTACCTCTCCCAGTCTCTGCTTGTGCAGGACATTATAAAAATAAGGGGCTGGTCACTCTAGTCTTGATTTTGTTCTTAATTTTAAGAGTTGAGAAGTTGATTAGAGGTTTTTTTGTTGTTTAAAATGACTTATCAAGCATTGGTAAGTGCACATTTGATGGAATAACCCAAAATTTTGAGTGAGAAAAATTTAAAGAGGAAGAATCCCCCTTGACGAAAATCCAGCATTTAGGCTTTTTTCGATAGTCCAAACATCCCTCTTGCCGACGTGGATTTTTATTATTTTTTAATTGTCGTTTTTAAGTGGATAAATTGCAAGCAAAAGTGCGCTTTTCGAAAATGAGATTTTCGCGATTTCTGAAATGCTCATTAGGTATTCATGATATGCGCGTGACCCCGTGACGCAATCCTGAGAAAGAGAAGTCAACACGATAGTTAGCTCCATACGTTTACACGCAAAAAACTTGGAAAACCGTCTCTGTTAGATGGTGTTTTTTGAAGAATTTTGTTGTTCCAAAAAGCCAGAGATATGCCCAGTAGCTGCGTGGTTATATGTTTTACCAGACACTATGAAAAAAAAAGAGCAGAAAGATTTTCTTTTCTATTACCAAGAGAGAGAAAAATGAGTCGCTCATTCTATAACTTGTACGGCCGATGTTCAAACACGTGGAAACTACGCCCGCAGGGGACCGTACACAGACCGCTGTGAATGCCGTTCGTTCCGTGACAAAACCACCCGTCGCAATGCACCAGTATTTACTTCAAAAGAGCTTTATTGTGAGCCACAATTTCATCGTTTGTTCACAAAACAGGTAATAGTAGATTGTTGTCATATTACATGAAGTGTTTTTCACGTTTGTATTTTGAATTAGAAGGACAAAATAGGCATGATAAACATTCACTTCGTGTATTTTCCATTCAATACTGCACAGACCGTTTTGTATGTTTCTCAGGATGACGTCAAAACCCTGTTGATAAACAAGCCAAGTGACCTCGAGCGTTTCAGAATCTCGGGTGAAGAGGGTCGGAACTGCTTTACGTTTTAAGCAAAAGCCTGTCGATTTTTTGTGAAAAACAAGTTGTGATGGTGTTGTAGACACATACACCTCCATGATAAACAGAAAAACTAAAAAAATGTGGGAGGGGGGATTCTAGCTGTTTAAGATTTTGTGAGGAAACACTTAGAAATTTTTCAGCCTGTCTCATATGTTTTGCACACAAGTTCTGAAGCGATGATCAACTTTTTTTTTTGAGACAAGAAATCTATTTTTTTCATCTGGCTTTCAAGGCTAGAAAAGAAACACAAATATTGGTTTTAAAAATCTGCATTTGTCAACGCTCCACAACCTGTAATGGTTTTATAGAGAAATATAAAGACTGGTACAAGTCTTGTTCCGTTTTTACTGGTGCCCTTTATGCCTTTTGGGCTGAATTTTTCTGTGGCCCTTTTTGAAGGCCCATTGTATCATTTGCAGACAAAACATTTTTTAATTTACATGAATTTACAAATTCTTGGAATAAAGGAAATTTATACAAATCCAAATAATTTGATAAACGGTCAACAAAATTGCTAAATTAGTTGAACTAGGATTCAAGAGTGCATCAGCTGGTAGAGCATCTGCCTTGAGAGTTGGAGGTCTTGGGTTGGAATCCCGATGAGGCTCATATGATTATTCTCTCATACCATGTTAAATTTTTGTACACTGTAGTAATTTAGCCCCGTGTATCAAATAATTGTTTGTTGCCCATAGATAAAATGAGTTGGTGTGTACCAGCAATCAACCATACAGGCAACAGTAAACCGCAGTACCGAATGGGCCATACAACGGTCTATGATGCAAAGGTGCAGTGTGTGTACGTGTATGGAGGCTCCAAGAATCTACGATGGTACAGCGATGTCCATATACTGGACTTAGAATCATGGAGATGGTCACATGTCAAGGTAATTTGCCCACCATTAGGGTATCTCACTGACAAAGGGCTAGAGGTTTTATTTTGTCAAAAATATGTGACCGGATCCTACCCCTAGAACTATGAGAATATGAGTCTTTCCACAGTAAAGGGGGCATTTTGGCAGAATATACCTTTGTCTGGTCTCAAAATAAAAGAAATAAGTTTCAGTTGGTCTGAAAAGATAACATAGGCCCAAAAAGGGTTACAAATAGTGTGACAACATGCCTTTCTAAAAACAAATTTCCAATATTCGCTCGTAACCAGGACGGCCTAAAAGTATCCGTTTTCACTTCAGTAGTCTATAGACCGTATCGAATAGCCGCCATTTCGTGGGGCAGTTTCTTTGTTCCTTGAGGACATGCATGGTTGCACATATTGTGCTTCCGTTGTTGAATGGTTCAAAGGCCCTGTAGCTGATCTGTTTTTGAGCGATTCTGCGAATAAAACCATTATAAATCAAAAGAAAGACATCAACAAACTCATCCGAAGAAATTTCAGCTTTGTCAAATGTACCACGTTTAAAAAAACAATGAAAATCCATATGCATTTTCCTGGTCTTGGCGGGGTGTTTCAAATATTCGTTCTCAGTTGATCGGGTACTATGTGACTTGCGTCATGCACTCTGTGGCGCACATACTGCGTGTGCGCGCGATCCATAAAAATGCATCGCGTTGGAACACGCACACGGAGTACACAGCACCCATGCATTTTGGACCGCGTAGATGCGAACCAGAAATAAGTAAATCGTTTGCAAACGATCTAAATAATTTCATCTTTACGGATTATTTTCTGGTAAAATTATATGATTTTGAGCGAAAACCTTTCATTGGATAGTTGCTATTAATTAAATCTTTACTTTCAGAACTTTTCTCCTGTAAACTCGTCGATTACTTTTTGGGGTCATTGCAAATGATCCACTGGGCCTTTAAGTAACAAAAGGTGCCCCACAAAATGGCGGCTATTTGATACGGTCGATAATCTGCATTTACTTGTTCTTCCAGGCCACGGGGAGAGCGCCCACCAGAGCCTACCACACCAGTAATCTGTTCTGTGGTGAGATGTACATCTTTGGCGGAGTCTATCCAAACCCAGACCCAGAGCCTGATGGTTGCAGTGATACGATACACGTCTTCAATCCAGGTAATAGACTTAAAGGAAGGGACAACACTTACAAAACATTTCCTAACTCTGTACGCTTCATGTAAGTCGCCAACTTTTGCAGTTAGGCACTCGGACTTGAAGGGGCGTGAGTCGCGACATATTTTGACATACTTCACGGCGTATGGGAGTCGGGAAACAAGGCATCAATCTTGACGTCATCCATTCCGAAATTGGCGGAATCATTACGAAAATACAAGCTGTATTCCGATTTTTTACAAATTTATCGTCCTTCATTACGAATTTCCTCAAAATTGTTTATATTGTTAAATAAATACCGTGATATCACGAATAACTTAAACTGTGCGATGTGTCAATTATTTCTCCGTCTTCTTTTTGTGACTTTTCCTTACGTATTTGTCGTTTACGAGCCTACATTTTCCGCGTGCATGAACTACACTTCGCTATAGTATCTTTGTTGGTGCCCACCATTATACTTGAGTCAGCACACTCAATACGACGGTCACCAGTGTTGGGTTTCGACGGATGATTCAAAGATACACGAAGGTGTCCGCTTCCACAAGTAACTTCATTGGTGCCCACCATACTTGAATAAACACACCCAAAATTACGGTTACCAGTGTTTCATTTTGGTTCAGACGGATGATACATGAAGATACACGAAAAACATAATGCGGCCCAGCGTGCATCCGCGCGCGCCGCATGTGTTGTGTTTATGAAAACTGGTGCAGGTCAACTCGGCCGTTGTACCAACTCGGCCATTGTACCAACTCGGCCGTTGTACCAACTCGACCGTTGTACCAAATCGGCCGTTGTACCAACTCGGCTGTTGTACCAACTCGGCCGTTGTACCAACTCGGCCGTTGTACCAACTCGGCCGTTGTACCCTTTGCAAGTTTCACTATATTCTGTTTTTTGGTTGGCAGGTGTGCATTAATCTGTCTTTAAAGCCCGTTTACAGGATTTGAAATGTACCAAACTTTTAATCAACCATTGGACTGGAAAAAAATCCATACTCAAATGGAAGATAGAAGTGGTTCCAACTGTCAATTAATACAATGATTCCACCCAGAAAATAATGCAAAAAACTCTGACCAAAGCAGCAGAAGTTTACTCACAGAAAACTAACGTAGCGCATTCGTTGCTGATTGGTTAAAGGCCCATAGCGCACTATCATTTGCAATGACCCAAAAAGTTAATGATCGAGTTGACTAGGAAAACCTTCCTCAAAGTATATGCACTGAATTGGAAGCCATTGTCCAATAAAATGTTTCCGCCCAAGATGATATAATATACTAGATCATTTGCAAACGATTTACTCAGTTGGTTCGCATCTGGGGGGTCCAAAATGGGCGCTGTGTAGAGGCTGCACGATTCAGCTTTGCACACTTTCTGTAGGCAGTTAGGCTGTGCATGTGCACTGGACTGGTCGCGCACACAACCAGTATGAAGCGATCCACAAAGAGATGTGGGTCTGTCCACGGTAATGGGGTACAATTCTGTAACATTCAAGATCTTAGGTCCCAGTTCACTTCAAATGTCTTAATTTTATCTTTAAATTATCAAGCTAAACTGAGGAAATAACTTTTTCACCAAGGAGTACGAAAAATAGTCCTACAACATACATTTGTGAAAACCTCGTGCACAAATTTTCCTATTACGCATGTAACAAAGACGGAAAAAGATGTCACAAAATTGTCTGTCCATGTTACATGCGTAATAGGAAAATTTGTGCACTTGCTTTTTAAAAATGTATGTTGTGGCAGCAATTTCTTACTTTTTTGGGCAAAAGTTATCTCCTAAGAACAAAACAAGGACATTTCTTTAATTCTGAGATAAATTAAAGACATCTGAAAGGAATTATTGACTTATTTTTCAAATGTACCCCATTACTGTGGACAGACCCATATACGTACTCGACCGACGGAGAACAAAGAGACAAATATAGAATAAGTCACTTTGAAACTCCTCGTCAAGAGTGGCAAAACGCACATGGATTTTTCATGTTTTTGGAAAACGTGGTACATTTGACGGAGCTGAAATATCGTCAGATGTGTTTTTTGATTTCTTTCTCATGATTTATAATGGTTTTGAGTTATCCACTAAAATCTGGACTGAAATGTTTATAAATATTTATTTATATGTTTAAGTCTTTCTATTTTGGTTTTATTTTCAGCTACGGAGAGTTGGTACGAGCCATTAGTCATGGGGGAGAAACCTAGTGCTCGTTCAGGGTAGGTATAACATGTGTAAATTTGACGTGTGTCGCTTTGAGAAAAAAACAGCGTTGTTTTTAAAAAGTCTACACACACTTTTTTACAATTTACTTGATACGAAAACAATGCATGGATTTTTAATAAAGGTTTTCTGTAGCATCGATGCCCGGCTCTATGTAGCTGAGATTTCTGCAGACTAGTTTACCAACGTTCTTCTTTAGATATGTTATGACCTTATTCTAGGAATCCGTAATGATATATTGGGCCTTTAAGCCTGTTAAAGGAGCCTGTCCAGATCACATGTTTGAGCCCCCATTTTTTTTCCCATGGGTGTTGAGATTTTGATACCATATCATTTTTTTTTTTTAATTTTTTCATGACCATTCTGAAATTTTGTGCCCTCAATCCGTATATTTTCAAGGAAATCGTCAAAAGATCACCAAAGTTTTGTAAAGTAATTTATCCAGTCCAAAAAGCAGTGCAGTGATCACACCAGCCTTTTTGCTTCCACATCCAAATTGGAGATTGCAATTCTTCCCATGAATAGTATATTGGGGAGGTATTTTATATGATTGTCAGTGTTGTAGTCAAGGCCACAACCTCCGAGGCCGAGGCCGAGGCCACGACCTCCAAGGCCAAGGCCACGAGGCCGAGGCCACGACCTCCGAGGCCAAGGCCGAGGCCGGCTAATGGTATTACATGTAAACAATAAAATAAATTAATCACCCAAAACAAGGTCAAGATTTTGTTGGATTGTAACTTGTTTATTTTGAAGTCAACGGCTGAACGGCTTTGAACTCCTCATGGCCATTGTAGCCGAATCTGATTATTCGAGATCTTGCGTGAAAACGAGGTCTGATTGTCGGTCGCACATGGAAACGAAGACGTAGCTTTTGATTTCGGACGCGGCCTACACTCGTTCATGGCCAAGTGGTGGACCAGGAATCTCGTCTCTAACAAGAAGATGCTGCCTGTGAATTGTGGACTGAGTAATGTGCAACACTACAATGTAATGTCCCAGTTCATGGCAGAGTGATGGACCAGTCTATATCGGTTTTTGTTCGAAGCGACTCCTGCAGTACGCAACTCAGTTAATTCTGTACGTGCTATACTTAACCATGCAAGTCCAGTTCATTCGAACATAACGTGTGTTCGTAATCTACATATGTATCTACTGGCTTAAAATTTCATTTTGTTTCACAATGGAGGAATAAAAACACCTGGATGGAACCCAATGTTGCAGCTTCTCGAAAGTTTGATACGGTGGAAAAAAACAATATTTGATACAAAAACACAATGTTAATTGTTGGGAAAATTGGGCGGCCTCGAGCCGGCCTCGACCAGATTCACGAGGCCGGAAGGCGCCGAGGCCGAGGCCGAGGCACTTGCACTCCGAGGCCGAGGCCATAAAAATCGGCCTCGAGACCTCCAACACTGATGATTGTCAGGTCAGAACAAAATCAATTTTCTGGAAAAAACTGAACAAGCTCCTTTGAGGACATTTTCTGAAATTTCCCCCTTTTTTTATACAGACACTCAGCTACTCTCCTTGAGGAAAAACTAGTGATCTTTGGGGGCTGGGACGCCCCTGAGTGCTTCAACGATGTCTGGTGCCTTGACTTTAGTGAGTTATACCGAGCATCATAAGAAACACACATTTTTTGTTTACAACTGAGAGATGACGTCAACAATGTAAACAAAACCACGACGTGCATGCGTTTATGGGATTGTTTGGAGTACTCTAATGAAATGGCCTATTGGGTATAGCGTTGGTCCGTGAATTTGACGTCGTAGGCGCTTCGCTTAAATAAAATTGTGTTACCAAAAATACAACAGAGACTCTCGACTGCCAGGGGCTAACTGCATCCCACTCAGTTAAAGAGCGCGATAAAAACTACAGTGAGTCTTACGTACTCAACACAAACACAATGAGCGGCGGTTCGACGAGTACTCTATTCCCAGCGTGCTTTGCGCGGAGAGGTATTGTTACGTCATTTCACTTGCGGGCTATATTAAAAAATTATTTTGTAATTAAGTTGACGTCAAAATATTCATATAACAGCATCATTATGCATGCCTGCATAAAGCTTCCGTGTGCTTAAAAATCCCACTCTCAAAGTAAATACTTTTTTTCCCAATCTTATACCCATGGAACTTGAAACAAATAAACTATGGGGATGACTAGCCACTGTAAAAAATACTTGTTGACAGAGAAATTCCAAATTTTATTAGAAACCAGGGTCTTGGTGTTTTCTTTTGTGATAAAATTTACAAATAAAATGACGTGACGTACAAAATGTAATACAATGGCTCAGCATCTGAAACGTGGCTGCCGGTGCTAGTTTAAAATTTGTCAATATTTCACGTTTCACTCACAATTCCCTCCACATGGCTTTTTCTCAAAGCGTCATCATCAGCATCATCACATAACGCATGTAGTTAAAGCACTGGCCGTGTCCCAGCTATGGCGGACATACAGGAAGAAGTCCTTAGTTACTGGATGGAATGGTCTATTATTGTGATTGTATGTTTTGTTTTTCTATTCATCAGGTCTGATGGATTACACTAATATTAAAGTGAATGGAACACCGCCCTCACCAAGGAGGTAGGTCGAACACTCACATGTTAAAGCCCCTGTACAGGATTTGCAACGTCCAACCATTTGACCAGAAAATAATAATTTAAAAAAATACTGAAATGGAAGAATCAAGATAGAAGTGGCTCGAACTGTTCAATGTAATGATTCTGCCCAATGAATGCAGATAATTTATATGAATGCGTGTGCACAGACATTTTTTTTTACAAGGGCACGCTCGTGTGATTCAAACTAACCCCTGACTAGCATGGTATACTGTTGTCCGTGTAGCCAGGGAACCCGCCTAAATAGGACAGTGGCTATGCATAATTTCTTGAAAGCATGGACACAGTTTTTCAGTGTTTTTACAATATATAGATGGGGTACCGAGTTCACTTATACTAAGGTTTGTTTTGTTTTGTCATACACATCACACATGGGGATAAGTTTTCCAATCCTGTAATCTATCTTTACAGATTAGTGAAAACTTGACGTAATATCAATTTGGAGATTTGAATATTACCTTTTTCTTATTCTTGATGTTTGAGTAATGAACGGTTAATTTCAATTATTTGCCCTTGTACTAGCTGGCATGCTTCTGCAGCATTGCAAGGCAACAGGATTCTCATTCAAGGAGGCTTTGATGGGGAAACCGCCATGACTGATGCTTTTGTCTTTAGTCTTGGTGAGTTCACTATAAGAAACTTTACAATTAGGTTTGGGCAATATGGAGTCGATTATAATCGATTTCATATTAGGAATCGGGATTGCGATTCCATCTGTTGGAGGAATCGAGTTCCACTATCCTGGCAATTCCAGGAAGTATCAGCGATTCTCAATGTTATTGGATGAACAAATTACAAATTTTAGAATTGTTTTTGTATTAAGTTTGGAAAACATTTTTTAAATTTTCATCTAACTTTTGTTTTGAAAATAGATTTAATAATAATAATAATAAATTCTAAAGCGCACATATCCACCCTGCAGGGTGCTCAAGGCACTGTAAACAATTTCGTGAAACGACCCAAATATATGTATAAATTTTAATCAAAACATGCTATGCACTTGCATAATTTGCCAAAAAAAACATTGTGTAAACTTATTTCATCAAATGTCTATTTTTTTCCTCTTTCCAATTCTAGATTCCCAAAGTTGGACCAAACTAATCTGGCCCATTCCCACAACCCCAACGGTCGGACACACCATTCTCACACTCAGCCTTCAAAACGATCTCGTACTCAGCGGCGATAGCGACAACAAGGAGAACCAAAACACCCACACAAACACCAACAGACAGCAGAAGATCTTGAGTTTTGGTGGTGGAAACAACGAGGGCGGTTTCTCTAATAAACTCATCACGTTCACACTGCAACTGCCGGGAGGGTCATCTGGTATGGGTGCCAATGCATAGTTCCGAGTTTGCCCAGTTAACTCAGCCTCCTTGGATATTGTTGCTATGCCTCACACGCTATCGTCAAAATGTCCACACACACTGCACAAACCAATGGGACTTTCAACAGAAAACACAGATTCATTGGAGAAAACTCAAAGGTATTCATGTTTCAGGGTCAACAGTTATCTTAGAACACACTGAGTAAAGGGCCAGTAATACAGGGATGTCATATCATCATGAAATACATGCTTTTTTACCTTTGAACAGCGAATGGTCCGGCCTTGAAACAAAAAATTCACCCGGATCACCGCATACAACACTGTACAAACTGTGTGTTGTTGTGAGGCAATGCACTTTGACCTATGTGGGCGAGGTCTGCTAGCTCTGTTGTGATTGGTCGGCGAGTTCGGCTTGATTGACAGGTCGGAACTATGCATTGCATATAATGCAACATCTAAATGCCTTTCTACAAACTAAAGTTTGGTTGAAAAAGCTATAACTATGCATGAATAGGGGATTTTGATATGCAAATGTTGCAAATTTATGTAGATTTATGGGGTGTTTCAAATTAACATGAAATATCTGTCAACCAGAATTGCGAAAGTTCTAGTGACTTGAAATAACCATATCTCTACAGATTTTGAACCAGCGTACACCATACATTTTGAGAAATGGCAATGTAATAAGGTATTTTTAGCAGAGAAATTAATTGTTTCAGTTAACCGATATCACAGTGACAAATCGGCAAAATTAGTGTTTGGGACATTGTTTGTTTGACGTGAAAAGCATTACGTATGGGACACCTAGTACATGTGCACATGTAATTCTAAAACAACCATTCCAGGATTAAATTTGTGGGTGCAGAAGGGTTTGGTAATGCCCATTTAACTCACAAGACATTTCACAAAATACGTGAAAATAACTGATAATTATTGCTGGGTAGCCTCTTAAATGGCATGAATTTGAAATGTGTTATTTTTTAACACTCCATTCTCTCTGAATTTGTGAACAAAATAAATGAAAAATGTTCAGGAGGTGTAAAAACAACTGTGTTTACAATCAGCCTAAGGGCAAAGTGAAAATAGACGACCAGAAGAAAAAAATGTCTAAAACATGAATTTGTATTTCCAATTTATTTTGTACGCAAAAAAATGACTTTTTATTCCCAAGTCAAAGTGTGTGCAAAGTAATCTGCAAAAGCAAGTCCAAACTCTGAACTCGTAAAAAAGAAGACACATTGTGAATGAAACTGGTTTCTGAGTCAAAGCCCAAAATGAACTTTAAAATGTGAATGGACATTTTAATTCAAAATATTTATTTTTGCTGTGCACCAGTGTATAATTAAATATCTCAGGGTGGTGTTAAATATTTTGTATTTCAGGGATGACAAATTTTGTAAGAGCTTGCGACAAAAACACGATAAAAATCTATAGATTCCTGTTATTTTAGAACTGCTTTGTTAAAGGAAGAGGCTATGCGTTTGCATTAAGGAGGATGACGTAAACTATGCAACAAGTTTCATTGGTTGAAACACTGCTTGCCTTGTTTCTCGACACAATGTGCCGTTAAGTATAGACCGTATTGAATAGCCGCCATTTCGTGGGGCAGTTTCTTTGTTCCTTGAGGACATGCATGGTTGCACATAGTGTGCTTCCATTGTTGAACGGTTTAAGTAACAAAAGGTGCCCCACAAGATGGCAGCTATTCGATATGGTCTATACTACACTCTGTAGTGACCCGATTATGCACGCGATGAATGATGTGTATATAAATGCATGGCATGTCGGCAGCGACATAATAGCCGCTGTAAGAGTTGATTTTTTTTCGGATTTGGCGTGTATTGTGCATTTGTTGCATGGTGCTAGAATGTGCGTGCATGTCAGGCAAAACTTTGGGCATTCTCTACAAAAGTTTGCAGGCAGACGGAATTGCAAGCATCCAGCAAATGTGAATGTGTCAACAGGTACATTTAAAGATAGTATACATGATTGGTAAACTGTTACAAATAGTTTTATCCCCCTGTGTGATTGAAGATATGCATGATTAGAACCAACCTGAGCAAAAACCAGCTCCGTACTTCGTCTAACTTTTGAGAAAACAGTCAAAAAAGGGTTTGCAGTCATTTCGCCCTAAAACCACTTCGCCCTGAACCATTTTGCCCATGAACCACGGCCTGTGCACGAAGTGGTTTTGGGGCGAAGTGGCATTTGGGTGATGTAGTGTTTGGACGAAGTGATTTGGGGCGAAATGGCACTCGGGCGAAGTGGTTTGGGGCGAAATGGCACTTGGGCGAAATGGTTTTGGGGCGAATTGAATTTTCATCTCATGAGACGAAAACTAATTGTTTTACTCATTTCTCAAAGACTATAGCACTTTAGACAAAACCATTTCAGGGGAAGTTTTCTACGGTCATCATGTTTACATTGTGTCAGTTGGGCGTAAATCTGTGAACATTTCTGATTTTCGAGATTACCAATGATGTATACTGCCTTTAAGCATAACGGACAGTTGCTTGCATGCAGTACGATCTCCTCGGCATAGCATGCATGACGTCACGCCCCCTCTCGAGTCCGAGTGCTAAACTGGAAAACATGGCGGCTTACATGAAGCCTATTTTATACGCCAATTAAAAGTGATTTTTTTATATAGTCCGAATGGACCTGGCTTGAAACTAAACACTCCCTTGTGCCATTTTATTAACAAAATTTGCTATGCTGGCAATATTTTGGAAAATTAAGCAACCTTCTGCGACTGTTTCCTCTTCCTTTAATGTCTGTAAACAATTGTTATGGAATGAATCGGCTAGTACAGTATCACTTGAATGCTACTGAAGAGCATTGTGTGTTTTTAGGAGTTGCATGTAGACACTGCCAAAACATTGGATGGAAAATGTTACCTGCACTTTCCATCCATTTCTGTTAATTAAAAAGACAATTTACACAAAGAAATATTGATACGTTTGTTACGTCTACATGGGAACCGGGCTTAACTACTGGCCCCCTTTACTTTGTTTTGTGTCTGCTACTTGTTTTGTATGCACAAAAAAGTGATCGAAAATCATGTAGAAATGTAGCTAGAAACGTAGCGCATCATGAAAAGAAATTTTGATGAACTGTGAATTGTGTTTTAAAAGCATTTTTATATAATTTGTTTAAAAATATCACAGACTAATTTGGCTGAAATACATCAAAAACATTTGGATTGTTATTGTATATAATTATAAAAAAGTTTTCTTCAGAATCATGAGAAGCAAATTGTGACAATTTTTGTATGAAAGTGTTTTATGTATTTTTAGTTGTTTATGTTTTTAGAGGTATCCTAAGAAAAAAATAAAATCTGTCAACCGCTGTGTAAAACACAAAGGAAACTCAACTCTCCTCAAACTGTCCTGTGTCAAAGGATCATTTCATTGATAGTACAGACTATGACAACACATTCTGTTTACATCTCTAAAACTTGTATAGAAATACATATGAGAAAAGCGAGACATCATATCTCGAGTCTATTTGGCAGTAGATTTCCCTGTTTTGTTTTGATGGTTGGGCCCATAAGTAGACTGACAGTAAGGCTGTGCCTAACGAATTGAATATTCGAATAGCATTTTACCAAATCGAATAGTCGGTATGTGCTTTTACCACTCCAAACCAAACATGTCTTTCCGCTAGGAATAAGTAAAAAACTGAAACGGCTGCTTTGATGTCTGATATTTGCGTCCAACCACAAGTCCAGTGTACAAGGGCCAACAATAATTTCTGCAAAAACGTCTTCAGGCGATAGACTGCTATACAAGTTACAACATGAAGTCTATAATTTGAGCACAGATTATTTTTTGAGGCGGCAAATTCTGCAATAAAAAGGCTGCTGTATTCCTGTGAGCTGCGAGTTCGGATGTGCCAAAATCAATTAATTGCACGGCAAACTTTTTTGTCAAAATATTGGGGAAACAAATTTACGTATCGAATATTCGATCGAAAATGAAACATTTTTTTGAATAGCAAATTATTCGAAAATGCACAGGCCTAACTGACATAATGTCCACTTTTTAGTGAGGAACAGCATTTTTACCTGGTATTGTGACTGTGCGTGAAGTATTTACACTAAATCACAATAAGTTAGGGATATTGGTGTGGTTAATTTCTGGATTTTTTGTTTTCAAAATGACTGTTTTCACCTATTCCTGTGACAAGGTGCGTCTGTCTTGCAGATACAATCCTTCAATAAATATCAGTGTACACCCCACAATATCCCTAGCTTATTGTGAGTAGTGTATACAATTTTTCAGGAGAATGGTGGGGGAAAGTCAGGATCCCCCACCCTCCGACCCACATTAAACAAAAACTTCTAGGGGCCTGGAAGTGTTTCCTGAGTAAACTTTAAATTGATATTCCTTAATTGGGGTTTTTCCTTCAAATTCGCATTTACTAATGCCTGAAAAAAGGAAAAAATAGCAATGGTGAACTTACCAAATGTAAGAATTCTTACCAAATGTAAGAATGTAACTGCTGAATGTTTTGACACACAATTGAATCAATTGAGACAATTGTCAAAAGTATATAAATTAATAAATAATTCATGACATGTACTTGGTGATAAAACAAGTAAATGACTAACTTTGCCAAAACTGCACTGTTGGATTGATTTGAATAAATTTACTGTCAGGACTACTTGGCTTGGCCTGACTTGACCAACATCCTTAATTGATTAGCCTGGCTAGGCTGGCTTGACATGAAACCTGTGCAGAGGGCGACTCATTTCAATACTGCGGATACATTACATGTAATTGATAGTGCAACACACAGCCATTTACTGCACCTCAGCTCAGCAACATCTGCAGCAAAAATGACACATACACTTGAAAAAGGAGACATTCTTTTAAATATTTTTATTTTTATTTTTATTTTTACAAAACTACTTGACAAAAATAACAAAATTGTGCAGCATCAGCTAGTTGGTGAGGGCCGGGGTGGGAAATGTTAGCTTACTTGTCCTTACTATTACAGTGAAATGTTTGGCACAAATATTGGATTGGAACTAGTTTTGTAGATCAGACATGTATGCAAATGTATCAGTGAAAAAAGACAGATTTGTACATGTTATAATTTTGAAGTTTCAGTGAGATGGATATATATGAGGAATAAACAAATATGATTTTAGCAGATCAGCACACAGCTGAATAGCTGCACATGTTTGGATAAACATGGTGAGGGTGGGAGAATAGTAACAGTTGATCTGATGTGAACAACTATTAGTCACCGATATATTTATCTTTGTCGTTTTAGTAAATTTTGATTGAGATGATTCAGATTTCAGGTGATGAGAAATTCTGACTCCTCGTCGCGCGCGCTGCGCGCATGCTCTTTTGGGTTTGACAGGTAGTCGGTGCTCTCATACGGTTGTGATCGCACTGAGTACAATGTGGCATGAGGCTAGGTACCACGCAACATAGGACGATGACATTCTGCATAAGGCGCGACGGTGCACATGTTTTACACGCATTTTGCAATGTAAAACCGTTTGAGCAGCAAGTAAAGTGCGCGAAAACCCACGTTGTGTTGTCACGATGGCGGGTATTCGCGACTCGTCCAAGCGGTGTTTCCCGCTGCAGGACATCAAAGCCGTGGTGTCACTCTTCCGATCCGAGTTGACCGAAACCACGGAGCCCAACTTGGCCATGCTGTCCATTGCGACTGGCATGATCGAGAGTGTTTTGACCAGTAACCGCGGTGCTTCGGCCCTCTCCGAGCGCGATCACACAGACCACCATGCCACCGGGGCCGCTACCGTAAACAACACCGCAGCTTCACCGCTACTGACGGCGGGCATCGAACCCATTTTCCCCGTGGTGGAACTGCCCAACGTGGAGGCACTCTACTGCAAGTTTGAGACACAGATTAAAGGCTCTGTAGACTTAAGCGACTACAAACCGGGATTTGCCACCAGGGGATTGATCAAGAAGGTCTCTGACATCATCTGGAGTTCCCTGACTAGATCGTATTACAAGGAGAAGGCTCATCTTCAGTCCCTCTTCAGTTATCTCACTGGTAAGTTAACAAGACTCGGACTTGCAATTTTGCCAAGACTGAGATTAAAGCGGCACAAGTAAAACTTATTTTGGAGCAATTGCAGAATTCTGTCATGTCTGTCAGTCGGTACATGTAGCCTCACAGTAACAAGTGTTTTCAAAGAAAAATTTTATAACATGCCTTGGCCTATTTTCTTAAAATCATGTTTCCTAACCAAATGTATGCTTTCTGTGGCATTATAATGTTATATTAGGAAGAATTAGTAGTGAATGTGTACAATATTTATGCCAGATTAACTTCTCAATTCTTACCGAGCAACGTCCCTAGGTAGGTTGCGAGACATAATTGCTTCGATCAAGCAACAAAAGTCCACCAACAACCCTACGTCGCCAGACTGAATGACGCCCTCAATCAAGCGATGTCCCTCTATCGAGTGATGTCCCTCGATCAAATGACGAAATGTCCGCCAATAGGCCGGCGTGGACTTCCGGGAACTGTTGTCCTGTTCCTCAACTTCATTCACTTGAAAACTGTGAATAGGTCACAAGTTCGGTGCAAAGTCCCAGCACGCTATAAATGAAAAGTCATCGGTTGATATGTACGCACAGTGAAGAACAATGGATTTTTACGCGGCTGACGTCATCCTGCCCCAACCCATAGTGTCTCTGAACTGAGTGACGTCACTCGATCCAGCGACACTATTGACCAAAAAACAGTGGCTATGCATTATTTCTTGAAATCATGGACACAGTTTTTCAGTGTTTTTACAATATATAGATGGGGTACCGAGTTCACTTATACTAAGGTTTGTTTTGTTTTGTCATACACATCACACATGGGATAAGTTTTCCAATCCTGTAATCTATCTTTAAAGGGCCCCTTATTTAGGATTGTTATCAATGAAATCTATGCTTTAAAACCACTCTACTCAGTTAAAGTCATAAAAATCCTATTTGGAGCTTGCTTTGGGGGTTAAAACAAAGGTTTTTAGTTTTTATGCTAATGAAAATATGCATATTCATGACCAAGGTCACTATGTCACAAGAGGCAAACACAGTGCCAGGTGATTATGCTACAATGTTTGCTGTAAATATACAACTTTTCCGCCGTAGACCAGCTTCCGAAATCGAAACGCGAAGGACCACTGTCATGACTGTATATGATGTCTCGTTACTTTTAACCAACCAGATGACAAAAAATCTACACATTCGGTATATAAAACAAATATTGACTGCTGTTTATTCGGGTCATGGTTAAGATTATAGGCCCTCGGTGATCTCGAAGCCATGACTATGCCCCTCGGCTCCCGCCTCGGGGCATAGTCATGGCTTCGAGATCACCTTGGGCTTATAATCTTAACCATGCCCCTCATTGCAGTCAATATTTGTATAATATCGCCATCCGGATGACCACCCAAGATAAAACTTGGTATAAATCCCTAAATAAATTCACCCAGAGGTGGCGTACATGTAATTGCATAATTAATAGTATCCAAATAATGGATGTTTATGAGTGCAATAGTACAAATAATTTTATGAGTGACAGATTCAATGTTCTATTCCACAAGGCATTGTTTGTCAATCTTTGTGGATGGTCTGTCCGGCAGGGTTGTAGTCGAATCCATCACAAATCTATCAATAAAATCACAAGTCTGTGACAAGAACACCACAAAAGAATACCTTTGTTGGAGTTCATTTGAATAGCTTGTGACTCAAATTAGGACCCAGGGACTTGTGGTGGACTTGTGAAGTTTTGTGAGGACTTGTGATGGACTCAACTATTGAACTACAACCCTGGATTCTACTTGACTCTACTGGATTCTACGTGTAAATTTAGCAATTTCACTATTAAAATTTGCCAGCTGGAAACATTCACCCCTCCTACAGTACATGTACACAGGGGATATGTATTACTCTCGACCCTCTTCACTCCGCACAGTTGCATACTATGTGAATGTGTCTGCCCCCTTCCCCCTCTAACCACCCCCCTCGCCTCTCACGCCCTCTTCTTTCACCCCCCTTCTCTCACGCCCCCTCCTCCCCCACTTTCACCCCCACCCCCCCCCCACTTTCACCCCCACCCCCCCACTAACCCCCCCTCTCACACCCTCCCCCTCTCACACCCCCCTCTCACAACCCCCTCTCACACCCCCCCCCCCCTCTCCTTTCACCCCCCTCTCACCCCACCCCCTCTCACCCCCCTCTCACCCCACCCCCTCTCACCCCACCCCCTCCTCAACTCCCACACACTTCAAAATTTAAGCACCAAACACTGTGTGACCCATGTACTCACAGGGGACCACGTGCACATGGTTAAATTTGTTATAATTCCTGGAACCAAATTCAGGTGTTATTTCTCCAAGTTACGGTAGCCACCCATATGTGATTGGCTATGAGCCACTGTGTGTGTGTGTGTGTGTGTGTGTGGGTGAATGGGTTGTTGAGGAAGGAATTAATAATTCTGTGGGAAATATGTGGCCACTCTTATTACTAGAAGCGTCAGACTTTATTTTCCTAAATGCTTGCCTCCGATTTACCAAATTTATATATTTTTCCTTGGGGTACGTGTCCATGACTTAACAATCAAAGCAGGCAATAAAACTGAGCTTGAAAATTCTTCACAAAGCTCGTGACCTATATTTACAAAAGTGGACGGTCCTAAACTACTGAGTTGGCTTCAATGTCCCTTCAATCAAGACACACGTCTGTCTGAAACCAACTGGGCCAGCATGCCTCATCCTCTTAAATTTTATGAGGCTTGTATCTAGAGTAATACCAGTACACATTTGGAACAAAAGGGGGGCTGGGGCGGGTAGGGGGGAGTGCTGGTGCCCTTTTCACCCCCACCAAGATTTCTTTTTCAATTTTGTACATATTACATTCACACCATCGTACTCTACACCAGAGAAACAGCACTTTATACAGTTTTCTTGGGGTAAAAATAAAAAATTTAACTAAAATATGGGGAAAGCCATGCCACCATATTTTTCTCCGTTTGCCAAATTTCCAGTGGGGGGCGGGGGAACGACTTGGGGAGCGACGACTTTTCTTGGGGGAGCGCGCTCCTCCCCCCACATCCCCCCCACATCTCCCCCCCCCCCCCCCCCCCCCGCTCCCCCCTCCCCCCTCCCCCTCCCCCCACTAAAATATGGGGAAAGCCATGCCACCATATTTTTCTCCGTTTGCCAAATTTCCAGTGGGGGGCGGGGGAACGACTTGGGGAGCGACGACTTTTCTTGGGGGAGCGCGCGCCTCCCCCCACCTCCCCCCCACATCCCCCCCCCCCCTGAAAAGGCCTAAAGTTGGCCATGGTGCCCTTCCAGTTTCCCCCCATATTTTCATAATATGGGTGCCTAAAACTATTACCTTTGAAGGCCCTGTGTTATCATTCGTAGTAACTACAGATTTTACAAGTTGTTACAGAAAGTGATCAGAACAGTTGTACCAACAAATGCACTATGAATAAAAATATGATCTACATGTACTAGTAAACCACCCAGATGCATGTACACTGCTTCAAGGTGACATTTTGGCCAGTTAATCAGGCTCAGAGTAATTTGTAAGTTCCTGAAATTTGCCATTGGAATAAAATTCTTTAACCAGGTAAATTTCATTGAACTGTTAATCACATAGGTTAGTCTAGTTAACTATAGTCGCCTGCACTGCCCATATCGAACCGCCCGAACTTGCTCAGTGTGGCTGAAATTTCTACAAGGTATTTTATCAACATAATTCTTTAGTTACACAATGTATCTAGGTGATGCTGTTGTTTCTGTTTTTTAACCATGTAATGTCTTCAACAGCTCTATTATGAAAGTCACCCCTAGTTAATGCAATAATTGTCCTACATGATGCAACCCTGCATGTGTACATGTACCAGCAATAATAGAGTACACAGCCACTTTCACAAAGTAATGATACACACCCCCTAAACGAGGTCAGACCTTCACCTTAGATGTAAGTGGATTAGAAACCACAAAACCACAGGCTAATATTGTCAGCTCCTGTGGCCCAACACAGGCACTTCTGTGGTTACACTTTTCCCAGTAAGGGTTATCAACTTGCTCACAAGTGTATTGGCAGACAAGACTACCAGTACTTACTCGGTGTTTACACTTGAGCTGGCAAAGGTGGATACAGACCCAGCATTTTTATTGCGACCACAAAACTGAACATTTGCAGCGTTTACACTACACCTGGATCCGGCTTCAACTCACCTTCAGAAACCGCAAAAGTCACCACCAATTGTAACTGCAGCGCATGCGTGAGTTGTTAGGTGTTGCGGAACTGGTGCAGATTGGTCAATTAAATCTACCACACAGTGGCCACCGCCCCAAGGACACTCAAATTGCCGAATCTGTATTCGGGTAGCGTTTACACTACAAGCGACCTTGACAATTGCGGGGTTCAACCCCGCCCTACCCCAAAGGTGACTTGAAAAAGGCGAATCAGACCCGGGTCTGATCTGCATTTTTCAATTTAACTTTTGCGTTTACACTTGGCCCCGGACCTGAATTTTTTGAACAAAATTACTAGACTGCAAAGGCTCATGACTCGGCATTTTACTAATAGGGGTCTATAATACTAGACCATATTCTCTATGCCTACAGTAGGCCTATGTGTATATTTTGCCTAAACAATTTGTCCCCAGAGGTGAATGCCCTTGAGACATCATCTTTTGTACAAAATACCGTACGAGGAATGTCAAATTCTTGTTGCACACAAATTAAATTTTTAGAAACAAATTCAAATCGAAAGTTAGGCCTAAGCATTTTTCACAAAATATTTCACAAGGTAGATTTTTCTTCCTGTAGACATTTGCGACAATATTACATTAGTGGAGTACCCAATCTCTCTTGCTAAAACAATCAAGCCACATTGATAGTGTAAACACAAAGTACCAGACTCTACGATTGCGCTGCGTACATAAGGTATTTTTCATTTTGACTTCCAAATACCAGTTTGTGCATATTGATTTTAGATACACCTGTATACTACATGTACATACATGTACATGTATGTATTACCACATGTACATCTATACTAGTACATGTATGGTCTGGACATGTTACATACATACATGTACATGTACATGTAGTATGCACACATTTCCTCCCAGTAGATCAAATGTAGCAGAAACAATGTGATCTCGTCATTTTCAAACAGAAATGGGTGGTGCGTAATACATGTACATGTACTTTACCGGACATGGACAAGTGATTAAATGTCATTACATACATGTAGGCCTACACATTTTATGTGTGGTCTTTTTCAGAGAAAAGTACACGGGTATCTCTCACAGATGTGAGAGTAATGGGGAATTCCCTTAATAGGCCTGAACAGATATTCCAGATAATTATTGTACTGCAAAGCAAATTTTCTTTGAAGATATCCATTATACACATACTTGGTTCACTTGGATCTCTGCAACAGGGAGTTTCCGTAATGTATGCAAATTCCATGCATACTTTAATAACCAAAGGTTGCTCTTAACAACCGCAAAGCTTGTTCGGGGCTTGCTCTACCTAGCAACAGCTAATGTATGCAAAATGAATTCCAACCATACCGTAGAAATCAAATTTAAAGTCCCGGTAACAGGTGAATGAAATAGCTCATCACTAGGCAATTAATGTCACAAGAAATTTGAATACATTCTGAAAATGGCCTATTTTGTAAATTGATGTAGTTTATTACAAGTATTACGTCGTGGAACATGTATTGTGCATGAATTTGCTCAAAACCATTAGCCTGACAGGGCAGGAAATTTGTCACTGAAAGGGCACTGCCATTTGTGTTTTTGGAGCAGTCTTTTTAGTTTAAAAAGGGCACTTCCATTGAAAAATGAAAAGGTCTGTGGGAGAATTGCATTAGGGCACCAAGGCCAAAACCAGGGGCAACAGAGGCAGTGGCCTCCGTGAATTTCCAGCCCTGGCCTGGCTTCAATTGGGAGGGGGAAGGGGCGTGGCTGGTGCTGGCGGGAGGGGGGTCCATCTAGTACATTCCAGATTGAACAGTTTGTACACAATTAAACCGGCAAATGTTGTCAGTTTTGAAATGAATTAGGAATGCATGATTTTTTTTTAAAGTGGTGCTTTAAAAGGTTTCTGCTCACAGATACTAAAAATATGGCTAAGTCAAAATGCCACTTTCAAGGTTCTCCACGAGGGATTTTTGCGGTGCAGCCCGGAACTCGTTTTTTGTTTGTTTAACATATTCAAAACAAGGCGTCTACGGCTACTAATGTAGTGCATCATGTCCACTGCTTGTACAGTAATCTAACTTGCTGAATTCCTTTCTAACTGTTACTACAACATGTACATTGTATCACCATTCCATTTTCTATCCCTTTCTGCATGAACAGGAAATAAACTGGATTGTTTTGGTGTTGCGGTTGCCGTGGTAGCAGCATGTCAAATCCTGGGATACTCTGATGTCCATCTGGCACTCTCGGAGGACCACGCTTGGGTGGTGTTTGGCGAGGACGGCACTGACACGGCCGAAGTCACATGGCACGGCAAGGGCAATGAGGACAAGAGAGGGCAGTCCATAAAACTGGGTACGATACCAAGGGTTTGTTATGCTTTTCATTTCCATGTTGGGTGTTATGGCCTACGTAGAGTGTTCTAGTGGCCTAGTAAACCAAACTCAAGTTCGTATGCCAAATACTGGAATGTGGGTTCGAATCCAGGAGCAAATTTCATAAAGCTGTTTGGCAGACAAATTTACTTAATCCAAAATTTATTTGCTTTGTGAAAATGGGTTAGCAGTCAAAACTGTATGTCAACTTGTATCCTTAGCAAGAGTACCGTAGCTGGACACCGGTCGGGTAGGGTGTACATCACATGAAACATCACAGTTTCATAAAATTGGCTCCTGGTCACAACAGATTGTGACACCTGTGCCCTTGAGCAAGGCACTTTACCATGCTTACTTATAATAGGTGCGAGTCACAGGTCATGAGCCTTGCTGCAGCCGCTAAGGAGAACCAACATCACCTCCACCACCACCGAATCTCTTCTTCGACCCGGCGAAGGCGTGGAGTGACCGCATCAACGGTAGGCCGTACTTTCTGAACGCTGCCTGCCCTCCACCCAGTCAGGCGCTACCACCCGGAGCGGATCTCCTCCGCAAGCAGTGGGTTCGGCTGAATCTTTTTGCGTTATGTCACAGGCCGCATTGCCGAGACCCTTCAATGCTGGGGCACACAAGAGTCAGGGGCCTGCAGCTGTGGACACGCCCCAAACCGTGGAGCACGGGGTGACAGAATGCGCGGCACTCAAGGCCTCCGGCACTCTCGCCGCACTCCGTTGCCCTGATGGTAACACGAGAGACTGGCTACGCGAACTGCAGTTGGAATTATAAGAGCATACGAGAAGAAGAAGAAGACTTATAATAGGGGCAGAAGCAACTTGGTTGCCTCAGTGCAGACTACATTTACCCTTCCCAGCCCCATTACAAGCCTTCACAAGTCCACCACATATCCCAGAGTTTTAGTTTAAGTAACAAGCTATTCAGATGAACTCTAACAAAGGAATTTTTGTTGTGCTTGTCAGGGTGCGAAATTAACAGTTGCCTGATTGCCCGGGACACCCAAAAATTCACCCGGGAAACCAATTGTTTTAAGCATAGTTGCCCGCCGGGCAACCTTTTCAAAATTAACATGATTAAAATGGCTAAATTTCTACCTAATTTGGAAACTGGTAAAATCGGCATTGAATGAAAAAAATAAGAAAGAAAACATATGCCAATACAGAAGGTGGTCAAATCTCTCGCATCTCTCTTGCGATGCAGGAAAAGATGGCGCTTGCTAAGGGATCAGAGTTTAGCCACTCGCTGCAGTCACACACGCGGCACCACTGCACATTTAGCATACACTACATACACAAGCGCCGAATGCCATTGCACTTGCTTGGGGACTAGCACAAGTTTGCTTCACGAAATTAATCAATTGAGGGCGCTGTTTATGCTCGGTAAAAAAATATGGCCCGTTGTACTTTTTTTGTAGAGCAAAAAAAACGGAAAATAAAATACGGAGCGCAAAACAAATAAATTATGGCATGCACGCTCATTAAAAAGCGGAAATCCGCTAAAAACCGGAGATTTCACACCCCTGATATTTAATCTATTATTAACCACCAAAGATTATGGTGGCCCTGGAGGGGCATAATACGGTTGTAAAAAAAGTTTGCGTGAAGTTTTTCACGACAGTCGTGAATGTTGTGTGTGATTTTTTTTGTGCGTGAAATTTTACGACAATAAAGATCGTACGTAGCGCTGCGTAGCGGAAAATTCTGCGCAAAACAGGTGTAGGGCCTTCGTGACAGGTATGTTTGTGTCAAATTATAGTCGGCTTCAAGTGCAGAAATTGTTATGTTTGTTGGAAATTATTGCAAATAGGCTAGTGCTCATTTTTATATCAACTAGAAAATTGGCAATAAAAAGTTTGAGGTCGGCATTTTGGCCTCAAAAATTTCAGGTCGGTCGGGTTACCGTAAACAAACCATTTATTTTGTTTGGCCTAATCTGTTTGCGCCCTCATTGGCCAAAATGAGCGAACCATGCATTTTTGAAGTGTCCGAATCATTAGCTGTGGCTGCAATTAAACACACGCTTATGGAAAACCAGGCAGCCACACAGGTAGTGGCTACTATAGGAACGGTGGTGCGGCAACGGCTGTGCGCACAAACCTATAGAAAACCGAGCAACTGGATAAGTAACGGCAATTATTTGGGATACGGCTTAAGCATTCGTTTGGTTTACGCTCGAAAATAAATGACACCAAAGCATCCAATTACATCCGCGTTTTACTGTTGCGCTCGAACAATAAATATTCATATAAACTCCTCAAAAAAGTTTGGAAAGTCAAGTTTGACGGACGATTTATCTCTTGTTGCAAAATAATTTTTCTTGAATTTTATATCATTGGAAAGCCCTGTTATTCCTCTTTACGATGATGTGTCATTTGTTATGATTAAGCAATTAGGGGGATGTGCAGCACAGCTGAATACGGGGGCGGGTGTATTAAAGTGAAATGTCACAAAATGCATTGCTAAATTGTCAAAAAGTGCATTGACACATTCCCATCCTCCAAGCAAAAGGGGAATGCACTGCATGACAATAGCAGTGAATTTTGTGACATTTCACTTTCCACCCACCCCTGTATTCCGCTATACTGCACATCCCCCAATTGATTAATCGTAACACATCACTGTAAAGAGGAATAACATGGCTTTCCAATGATACCAAATTCAAGGGAAATTATTTAGTAACAAGAGAGAAATCGTCAGTCAAACTTGACTTTCCGAACTTTTTTTGAGGAGTTTAGTTGAAGTAAGTTTTGCCTGGTAGTTACCCGCTATTATTTTGTGGCATGGCAAGAAACGACTTGTAGTACTGACATGTTTAGTCTGGTACCCGGACCAAAAATTCTTTGACTAGACTGAATTTAAGGTCCGGCAGCCGCCAATTCCGCCATCTTGAAACAGGAGGAATTCCTCCTTTTTCCGAAGGTTCCCGAAGTTACCCGAATGCACGTCCGGACGTTATTGTTAATTGTCGGGTACAATTCGTCATTGTTTCGAGAATTTGAATTGACGTCGCGTGTATTTATGGTGATGCCACGGTAACCGTAGGAGCTCACTGGGTGATGCAGACAAGGTTTGAATTTTCTTTTTGATGCCAGCCTACATGTATATTAAAATGGGCATATTTAATATTTTAAGGTTAAAATATTAAATTTGTATTGGTCAAATAAGGAATAACCCCTTTCAAATTGTTGTACACTCATGCCATATAGCGCGCAGCGTGCTTTGGAAATTAACGGTTATGTGCTAAAAATAAATGCATGACGTAATGCTTAAAGTGCTATTTTAAACACGACAGTAGCCGGTCCTCATATTCAGTCGTTGTATGTGGAATATGTGGAGCGGGAACCAGTCTATGACATGTTGACCGTTTGCCAACTCGACCGTGAACCAACTCAATCGCGCAGCCCCGGACCCGGTGCTACAAATCACTTTGCTTTATGTCCACAAACCGACTGACCGAATTTACGAACATTAATACATGTATGACACTGTTTTCGGTAAGTGGTAATAAAGAATTAAGCCTTTATTTTGACAAATCCAAATCATTGAAAATTTTAATCAATTTTGGTGTAGCAAAAAAAAAAGTAAATAAAATGAAAGAAATTTGGGCAACTTCAACTAACTATCGGGCAACCTCGGTCTTTGGCCGAGGCTGCCTATGAGGGCACCTACATATTTTCTTAATTTCGCACCCTGCTTGTTTATCCTTTGCTTTTTATTACTGGACTTGTGACGGACTTGTGCGGGACTTGTTATGGACTTGTGATTTGTGATAGACTTTTGATGGACTCGACAACAACCCTGGTAAAGAGGCTGGTTAAACTGGTCTTTTTTCCTATTGAAGGGGCTCCTTTTTGCCGCAATTGACTTTGGTACACTAAGCCCTTACCTTGATTGGCCTGTGGACCTTGCACTGCGAGACTTGCATTAAAAAACAGTAGAAAGTGTATTTTTGATGAAGCAAAAGAGGCTCTTAAACAGGTTTCTGAATGAAGCAAAAAAATGTTAGCAGTAACCTGATGTGAGTGGTACCGATCTTCATTGGATCTGTACGTTTAATTATGGCAAAATGCATTTGATTGCTTTATTAACAAAGACTAATTCTTCGTCGCATGAAGCAATTTCTCTAAATTTAGCACTTGTTTTACGGTATCCTCATGGCCCTGTATACCGGTACATTAATCTGCTTAAAAGAGCTTGTTTAGATTTTTCCGGAAAATGGATTTCATTCTAACCTTGCAGTCATATAAAATACCTCCTCAAAATACTGTGCATGGAAAGAAAACAGGAACTTTACAATCTCCAAATTGGATGTGTGGAAGTAAAAAGGTTGGTGTAATTACTGCACTGCTGTATGGAACCAGGGGTCGATTTCACTAACATTTACGACCCTTCGTATCTCGAGATGCGATGGGTTACCGCTCCGTAACTTGTGTTGCGTCCTAAGAACAATTTCAAGAGCTTGCGATGAGTGTACCGATGCGTATATGCCATGGCAACGCACTGTAAGCTGCGATGAGGCAATGGGTCATCGTAGCGTACATTTTGACCAACGATGGTTGTGGTTTTTGCCGTTTTTAGAAGACGAAACGAAACTCTGGCTCCCCAAAAAACTAATTGCCACTCTTGATAGATTCTATGCTAAGCGATATTTAAACATACATACGATTTTAGCAGGTGACAAAGTGTCGCTTCAAAACTGTTCAGTGTCGATGTTTTTGCTGCATGCAAAAACACGGAAGCTACGCTGCAGTTGGCCATCCATTGTCTACGTCGGCCACAAAGTCGTGTACGTACGTGTACCCGTGGAATACAAATTTGAATGATGCTACCGTGTTCTACATGCGTCCTACGCGCGACTTAAAAACACGAAAAACAAAAACCGCCCACGCGCTTGATGACTGCACAAAATGTATTGGAACGCGTCCAGCAAGCTGCGCGCCAAATTTTACCCGCGCGCTTGCATTACGCAGAACGGACACGGATACCTTTTGAACTCGTGCAGCCGACGACCGTTTTATTAAAAACATAATTCAGCACAGCAAACAGCCTCAGAGTAAGTATGCAAATATCCCAAATCGATAATCGAACGCATCACGCTTACGATGGGTTTGGTGAAATTCATCGCAGCACCCATCATAGCCACGATCCATCGCAGCCCTACGAGGTGAAATCGACCCCAGATAAATTAGTTTACAAAACATCTGTGGTTTTTTTACGATATCCTCAAAAATATAAGAATTGAGAGCGCGAAATTTCAGAATGGTAATGAGAAAAATATGATATGATTCATGACATGGTATCAAAATCTCAACACCCATGGGAAAAATGGGGGCTCAAAAATGTGATCTGGACACGCTCCTTTAAGACTCTGCACAGCAGAATTAGTGATATATTGACAGGATTTTATCACATAATTACAGTGGCTGTTAATATTGCAACATCCTAAGGGTCCATAATACCTGCAAGTCCCTTGACATTCTCTTCATAAAGAGAGCTCTTTACAATTCAGCGATGCCTGGAGATGCCTGGAGCAGATTTGAGCCATATTACATACATAATTCTTAGACTGTTGCTTACAATCACAATACATGTGCCTATCGTCTACCCCTGAGGCATATGTCCTTGTAACAGCTTAGAATGTAATAGCACCAGTGTTAATGAATCTTGCTACCGGTATGTAAATTAGATTGAGTCTAGCAATAACCTTTTACAAATGCACCTACGAAATGCCCAGCTTACATTGTCGGGTTCATATAGGTGTGAACTCACCTCCCACCGCGGACATCCCATTGTTCCTCTTTTGTTTGGACATAGTTTTTTTACCTACTCCTCTCGTTTGTTTTGTACACGATTGGAATTGCGGACATTCGCTTGGCAATTGCGGACATTCGCTTGGCAATTGTGGACGATATTGTTCCCTTTGTTAAACCAGAGAAAACGTCTGCGGTTTGAATGGATGAACCCGCGCAGATATACATGTCATTGACTTTTGTGCGCACTTAAGACTTGTTGTGCACACTGTAGAATTCCCTAGTTTCAAGCAAATTAGGGAAATACAGTTTTCAGTTTTCAGATGGAAAAAAAGTAACGAGTTAAAAGTGCCTAAAGCACTGTAGCTCGTAAGTGTGAGGAAACCTCTGAAGAGAGGACGAAGAAATGCTCAGTTTTAGAGGTGGGAGAAAAACCCCCTACACAATTCTGTATACAGGATAACCCACGGAATCAAGCAGGGACTTGCATCAGTACATGTTACTTGCATTAGGATTCATTTATTAGGGATTTATTTATTAAACTTTTGCTACCCAGAGACCAAATTACTCAGCCATGTTTTGACAAAATGGTCAAATTGTTCTCAGTTTTAGTACACACATTTTCAAAAACAGGGAAGCGCAGTTCAATTTACAATCATTATTTTAAAAATGCATAAGCATTGAGATATAAAAAGTACACAGAAAATACAAATTTACATCAAAAGGTCCAAATCAATAATTGACAAACATTAAAGACAGTTGAAGCAAAATCAACGAACTGAATTGGAATAGATAAAAAAAGACATTCTCTCGATTAAACAGAGTGATTATTTTCACGTTTTAATGGGCAATGATCCACCACTGATTTCTGGTTATTGTCGAGAAAATTGGCCCAGACTGTGCAACATCCGAGACAGACTCATTTTATCAGATAATTGGCCTCATTTGTACCACTGTGCCTCAACTCAGCTGGTAAAGCGTGTGTCAGAGGTCTTGGGGAAAACCTGAGGGAATATACCAATGTGCCTTACAACTCGGCTGGTAAAGCATCTGCTCGGTGTGTCAGAGGTTAAGATCTGTTTAAATCCCGAATCCCGATCGCATTTTTTGGTTCTTATGTGCAGTTTTAGCAGCTGATTGTAACTCAACAATCACCACTGTGCCTCATACATGTAGTGCAGCTGGTAGAGCAACTGCTCGGTGTGTTAGATGTTGTGGGTTCGAATCCAAAATAATTTTCTCTCATCATCTTGGTTTTATGCAGTTATTTGTAACTCAACAATCACTTTGTGCCCAATAGCTCAGCTGGTACATGTACATGTACATGTACAGCATCTATCTGTCCAGTGTATCAAAGGTCTTGCAATCGAATCCCAATGAGGATCATATGATCTTTCTCCCCTGACAACTTTCGTTTAATTTTGTAACAAATGCAATATGGTATGGTGCCTAATCACCATTTAAATGAAGCAACCAAACTTGGAATGAGAGAAAAATCGGGATTCGAACCCGAGACCTGACTCAATGGGCAGACGCTCTACTACTGTAGCTGAGCTACAAGGCACAGTGGTATACTCCCTCAGGTTTTCCCTATAAATGTTTTTCTCTCGGTGAACATGCATGTTGGCGCAACTGGGCAAAGTAACAAACGCAATGTCTGGTTTAATTTTCCGTGCAGGTGTAGCTGAAGGCAGCTGGTTGTACCTCAACGATCACCCTGTAGTGTGTAATAGGAGAATGGAGGTTGCAGCATTAGTTTCTGCCATTAACCCTTCTGTGAGCTCATCGCTGGATAGCATTGAACTGGCTTCGCTTCAGCAGGTAAAGTCAAAGTTGAGATAATAGCCTTAAAGTCCATATGCAGGATTTGCCTGCAGGATTTGCCATATTAAAAATATAAGTGTATTACAAATAATACTAATGTTCAGTTCTTGTGAAACAGTGGCCCAAATTTGGGCTAAAAGAAAAAATTTCAATAATTTGTGTTCTGGAGACAAGTCCAACTGATTACATATAATATGGAAAAAGGTCATCTCTCAGGTTCTGATGATGCTATTTAGCTGAAATTTCTTAAAAGTTACGTTTTGGAGTAAAAAATATTCACGAATTTGCAGCACATAATACCAGATTTTGCGGCCTGATTTCTACTGGAAAATACTGGCAGATTTCATTCCCATTTCACCCGGAGACAGATAATTGTTCCTATTTTTCGTTGAAAGTTGCGCATTTCACAAAATCGGCAGATTTTTCCAAACAAATCTAAAAATTTGTCAAAGCTTCGTTTCGACCCAAAACTGTCGGCCATAGCTAAAACACGCAAGCAGAAATGGAAAGATCGTGTCATAAGCTTTCAAGTGCGCCCTAAATAGTTGAGATTGGGCAAAATGTTCCAGTGAGAAATTCTCATTTTCGACACCGGGCACCAGCACCCGCGCGCCGGCACCCTCGCGCCGGTCGGCCAAGCTCGAAGAGCGTGAAGTGGGTAATTGTTTTATTTATTTATATACCACATCCAACAGCAGAGGGACCGCTAATTACAGGAATGTGGTTGAGTGCCTTGCTCAAGGGCACAGGTGCCACAACCTGTCACGGCCAGGAATCGAACCTACATTCTAGTACTAGCACAGGAACTTAAGTTAGACGCACTAGACCGCTCGGCCATAACACCCCACAATGATATTTGTGATAATTTTAAGTTTTTATTTAATATTCTTGTAAAAAGAAGGCTCTAGTTTTTCATGATACCGAAAATAAACTGTAAATTGTTGTGGAACCCTGTGAAATATCATCAACAAATTGTCCATCGTTGTCGTGTTTTTATGCGTTGTCTAGTGGAACCGTTTAGTGTGTTTGACCGGCCTAGTATTAGTGGCCAGACAGAATTGTCCTCCATGTGGTGACTGTACTCATGTGTAGTACAAGGTTGAATGAATTTAGACAGCTGCAATGAGTAATGTACCCGTATAGGCTACATGTACAATTGGCTGTTACATAACCAGCAAGGATTTTATGTACATGTAACCTTTGTACACAGTTTGAGATACATACATTGTACTTGCCTTTGCCCTTGGCTTTAAAGATCCATTATATCATTTGGAGATAAAATTTATGATTAATTCCAGGTACAACATCATTACATGTACATATTTGACTAAAGACATTTCAGCCACATACATGTAGATGCAGTAATGCTTCAGAAAACCTTAAAAATGCATGCAGGGTTTTTGTGTTGAATGAATAGTAAAAAAATTGTTTGCAAATTTTTTTTATTTTTTTTAAAAGGCACCCTCAGTTGGCAATTTTCCCCACAAAAATATCATTTTACACAGGAAAACACCATGTGGTGTTTGTTACCATTGCAACACTTTAGTCAAGTTTTTCTTGTCAACTTGTGAAATTTTGGGTCACTGCAAAGGATTGGGACTTTAATCGCCCATGCCTAGAATGGGATTTCACATACAGTATGTACCAGTACTCTGTTGCACATTTGAGAGATTTTCCAAAATATTAAGTAGAATTCATTTACATGTGCATGTAAATGAGTGTCGAGGATGTTACCGCGGTAGGGTTAAGTGCCTAACTACATACGAACCATCCCACATCCCACGCCCAACATAGGCCTTCACCTTCCCCCTCCTCCACCATCCCCAAGGCCCCAGTGTCCTCCCGCTTACCGGTAATTTAGTCTGATGCAAACCCTACGCTCCCTTTTATGCTTCCTTTGAATTATCCTACACAAGATAGGACTACATACATGTATTGTATTTCCCAAGTGTTCATTGGCCTATCCTCAGAAGATGTGTGACACAAAACACAGTAGGGGGAAGGGGGTTAGTAAAACCTTGTTACGTTAGCACACTTTGTTGATGTCTATTAAATTCCATATCTCATACAGGGATCCTTTTCCCATGAGAACAATCATTCCAGGGGCGAACTCATCCCAGGGCCAGCCCGAGTTCAACTCTGCGTCGGTTCACACTTGTTCTCAAACTTGCCCCGGGGCAAACTCACCTCGGAGCTTAATTGTCCCTCACTTGAATAAGTGAGAACCCACCCCTGGCATTTCACACTTTTCGCACTACCGGTCCTGCCCTAGGGAAAGTGTCTCGCCAGGTTGAACTCATTCAAGGAAAAGATCAATCTTGGGGGTGGCTAGGGGGTGAGAATTTTAAGTTGGAATCTCGGCGTATTTTCACCCCCGCGTCACCCTGTGACCATCCCTGAGATTTGGTCTTGTGGGGAAAAGGCCTTAAGACACAAAACACAATCAAACCTGTCTCTTCGAGGTGCGTGTTCAGATTTTTCTAGAAAATAGATTTCGTTTTAACCTAAGAATCATATAAAATACTATCCATGAGAAGATAACAGGAAATTTATAATCTTCAATTTGAACGTGGAAGCAGGTTGGTGTAATTGTTGCACTGCTATCCTTGAAAATCTACGGATTGAGAACACGAAATTTCATAATGAGAAAAATATGACAAATGATATGGTACGTGTATCAAAATCTCAACACTCATGGGAAAAATGAAGTGTTACATGTACAATGTGATCTGGACACGCTCCTTTAAGCACTGCTCACGCTCCTTTAAGCACTGCTAAATTGCTTAGAATATTGCAAGCCTCAGATTTTGGCCACTGCCAAAAAGGGCACATGTCTGCAAAGGGTACATGTACTTCCATTAAAAACTAAAAACCTCAATGAAAAGACTGCAAAAGGGGAGCGCGGCCAAGAACAGGGACGACAGGGGCAATTGTCTTTTGGCCTAATATTGTGATCAAAAACAATTCAATTGTCTCATGCTGTACATACTTATGTACGTATGTGCACAAATGTTCATGTACACCAGGCTTACAGGTACTTGTCATTAGCCATTCGTGTGCTTGTAACTTTTTCACTAATCCACATGTACATGTTGTAAACCTGCTCACTCTTTGACTTTAAAGTACATTGTAAATCTCTCACCTGGTCATTTTATTTTTTGGGGGGGGGTGAGGGAGGTTGGGGGTGGTGCTATGAAGGGAGCGCAGTGCATGCATTTGCAGACTAATGAAGTCCACGCATACAGTGTTTACATGTATGTCTAAGGATGAGGAAAGGTGTAATATACACATGTACTTCTTGACGATGTCACATATTACTGATACATGTACATGTAGTTGCATTACATTTTTAGGAATTTAACAGTTCTGTGGGCTACTGCATGAATATCAACATACATGCCTGTTGGTTCTCCATATTTATAGTACCATACCAACATTTACCTGGCTATAAAATAATTTTAATATTTGGATATTTCCAAGTGCTTTTGGTAACAATCGTTTCCAAATAAATAAATAAATAAATTAAAAATAGAAAAAGGTGGGGGAAAGTCTGACTTTAATGATTGCAAGGCCGCCATGGGAACACATTGTGTGCTTACGGTAATTGACAAATTGAAATGTCAAAAAAATAAAAAAAAATGTTCAGTTGTGCGTTGTGAGCTAATTACAGAAAACAAACCTTTCAAGATGCATTTCAGTTTAGTTTTACATGATCGGTTTAACTAGCTGTCTGCAACGAAAGCGTGCACGCAAACAAATCAATTGGTTCAGTTCTGTAAAATTCCGTCTCGATTGCCGACCCACACAGATCATTCACAATTGCACAACATTGCGGGGGTGGGGAAAATTTTTCTCTCTCTAGCTCTTTTCCTTTTTGTCTGACAACGTAAAAAAAAAAGTGGAGGTGGAAAAACAAAATCATAAAACCACTGCACAAATTGAGCAGTTCCAGTGACTCATTTGATCACCAGGTGGATTAATTAGCCAAATAAGAAGTGTGCCTGCGCTGCGTGTGTTATTTCCCCATATATTAACCTTTTCCCAGTGTTACATGTACAATAGTGGCCAGGTTTCTGTATTTGTCATCCTTTGTACTGACTCAACCTGAGTCATTCTGTTTAAAAATTGATGGACAATTTGAAGGGAAAGCAGAGTTTTGTAGGATTGTGCATGTAGGTGCAACTATCTGGATCCTGTATGAAAATAGATAAAAGATTACAATTTCCAAACATTCCCAAATTATTCAACAAATCAAAACATTTTTAAAGAAGATTGCATGATTGGAAAACCTTTAAAAACTTGAACAACACCATGACAGTTCTAAAGAATAATGTTGATGAACTGCCTTGTTACCTAAGTTGTAGAAATTTCAGCCACCGTGTGTAGACGCAGTAGTAGACGCAGTAATAAAAATCCAAACCTTAAAAATCATGCATGTTTTTTTGTGTTTAATGAATGCAAAAACAACTTAAAAGCACAGGCTCGTCAGCAATGCGCGCGCGCTAAATTCGTGCCACGAAATACGCAGCTCCATAGCAAAGGCATGGAGCTGCGTATTTCATGGCACGAAATTGAAGCGCCCACATTTGCTGACGAGCCTCTGCCTTTAAGTTGGCAATTTCTCCCACGAAGGTACCATTTTACATGAGAAATCATATGGTGTTTGTCATGTTTGTTGCCATGGCTATCAACACTTCTTGTCGTATCTTCTTGTCAAATCACGAAGCAAAATCTTGGTTAGCTGCATTACATGTATGTTGTATTGGGGGCTTTAATTTGAATGCACACAAAATACATAAATCTATCAAAAAGTTTATTCAAAATTAAAGAATTATAACTGTTATTATTATTATTATTATTATTATTATTTCTTTCTGGTATTCATACCAAGGATTCCTCAATAGTGCTCATTGCACTGTCACTCGCAAGCGTGAGGAAACCCATGAAGAATTAGAATTAGAAATGGCCAGAGACACCGGGGATGATCCCCCTTGCTCTTCACGAAAGAATGCTCTGGGATCTTTAGAGTGCGTTTCCATTACCTAACACACTGGACCAACGGCTTTACATCCCTTCCGAAGGATGGAGCAAGTGTGGTTGAGTGCCTTGCCCAAGGGCACAGGTACCGTAGCCGTGGGGAGGTTCGAACCTGCAACCCCAAGTTTTCACCTATGATTGCGAGTCAATGACCTAAACCGCTCGGCCAAGGGGTGGGGAAGTTTTCCCTCAAGCGTAAACCCTCAGCCCCCACTGTACCCCCACAATCTTGTCTGGAAATCATTTGTCCTATCCCCTTCCTAGTGTAATAATTCTGTGGGGGTAGGTGTGTGAAAGTGGTGGTGGGGTAGGGTGCATACATGTACGTAGTTATAGTAGCTATTCACTGGATTAGTCAGTATTTGTCATATGTGATTCCACGAATGCATTGCAGTATATGTCATAGCATCCATCATTTCTACAGTTTGAGGTAAATGACCTACCGGTACAATGTTTAAAAAATACACTCATTTGTAGACAAATTATGTATTTTCATGCATTGTGCACATCTTGTGCAAAGCATTCTGTGTAATATTTTTACACAACCTTTTTGTTCGTCTTTAGGTACGTACCATCGTACAGAGCCCATTATAGAGATATGAAGTTAGCTGCAAATACTGCTTTAATATCAATTTTGTCCAAAGTAAAAATTAACTGCCAGTCAAAAGTTATGCAGATAACATGAGATATTGATTGGTATACATTAACCTGTTTCTGCTAAGCTCAATTATTCTGTGTTAATTTCTGGTAACCAGTGCCATGGAATTTGGCACTGTTTATCAGTTTTAATATAATTGAACATTGTCTTGTGTTATTCCATATTAGTAAACAAGCCTGCAGAAACCCCAGCTAAATTGATGCATCAATGCTTCAGAAAACCTTTAAAAATATATGCGCGTTTTTTGTGTTTTTATTATAATGGTAAAAAAATGTGTTTGCGCACACATTTTTAAAACCACCCTCAGTTGTTAATTTCTTATAGAAAATACCATCCTGGACAGTAACACATTTATGTTGTGTTTTGCACCATTGTTATCAACACTTGAGTACATGTGTTTTTTTCTTGTTAAGGCCAAACAAAATAATAGTTCTGCTTTCGGTTTCCCGACCGACCCTATTTTTAGGCTGCGACCCTTTTTTTTTTATCGGAAAAAAAAATGAAAAAAAAATAATAAAAAAATTAGTGTATCGATACATGTATATAAACGTATAAATAAATTTCTAACGACGTGCTTCATGTATTGTAGAAGTTATTTGGTAGTCTTGTTTCCATTGTTTTACTGTTACCCTTAAGCCTTGACTACACGCAGATGCCTCCATATGATTGTGCACAAAAAAAATTCCCTACCTACCTACCCTATTTTGAAATGCCATGTAATCGGAAGCAGAACTATTTTTTTTTTTGGCCTAACCAATGAAGTAAAATGTTGGGTCATTGCAAATGATACACGATGGGCCTTCAAATAAGCCAAAGTGAATTTTTGATATCTTGACGATACAATAATTGATCCATCAAATAAGCTGTTGCACTTAAAATTTTCCTGTTTTTACATACACATGAAAGACGTGTGCGTACATGCAGAGGTTAACTTGGGTGAGTGGTTACCATGGAAACCGTAATCATCCTATGCCATGCAAAATTGATTTTGAAGTGGAAACTTGAAAGGATTATCAAATATCTCATTACGCTAAGGTGCTTTGATGCTCAACCACATGAAAAAAATAAAAGATTAGACAGGAACATGACGCAGCTTCTAATGTACATGTACATGTACATGGTGCTTTAACCGAATGGTAAAACCTGAGCAATCAATCCAATTGGGAATTAGCCAGACCAAACAACTTTTTGTTCAGTTAGACAGTAGTTCTGAGATTTGAATTTTATACTCATTTGTTTAGTTATTTAAATATTTTGAATATTACAATTAAATGTTCGATGGATGTCCAAGTTTTGTGTGTAAATTCAAAATCAAACAATAGGGTGTAAAAATAGCATTAAATACATGTACATGTATGGTACAGTCAACCAAAATTTTAAAGTGAATTGAAATAACCATACATTTTATCTGTACAGATTTTTAACCAGTGTATAGTTGGGTCATCTGGAGCAATTCCACGACCGTTGAGAGCGAAGGTTCATTTCTCAGTGGATTTGTCTCCTGTGAGGATTAATTAAGAAAAGTTAGCGGGGGTGACCCTCGCAAAAGTGTAGGCGGAATCCAGAAAAGGGGTAAATCCATAATACAGGTGTCAAAAGTGAAAATTACTTTGATTGCCGTAAAAAGGTAACAAAATTGTCCGGATTGTCACAAGGATTAAAAAAGGGTATAGTTTCTACTACCTACAACTTATGGTTACGGAGATATGGGGTCGATAAAATATATTAAATGTCAAAGGTCATCAGCAAAGGTGAAATCTTTAATAATGCTTTAAAAATGGGCTGAAATTGTCCATCTTTCCACAATCTTTCCACAATGTTTGCAACAAAAGTAGTTGGCACTCTGTCTTATAATATTTGGTTATTGAGATAAATGGCACACTAGGTCAATCCCATTGACCTCTGTTGACACGTAAATTTAAGATTTATGATACAGTCAAAATTATTCTTGTTTTAATCCTTGTGGCAAGATGACAAATTTGAGCCTATTTTGATAAAAATCGGAGCATTGTTAAAGATTTAACCTTTTGCAATGACCTTTGACATTTAATACGTTTTGTTTTATATCTCTGTAACCATAAGTCGCAGATAGTAGTAACTGTGCCTTTTTTTTAAATCCTTGTGACAAGCCAGACAGTTTGGTTACCTTTTAGGGTAATCAAATCAATTTTCACTTTTGACCCCTGTATTATGGATTTATCCCCCTCCTGGATTCCGCCCACACTTTTGCAGGGGTCACCCTCGCTAATTTTAATTAACCTTCATAGAAGACATATTCTTTGAAAAAAATGAACCTTTCGCTCTCAACAGTCTTGGAATTGCTCCAGATTACCCAACTACATGTAGTATGCCATACCTTTTGAGACTGGCAATTTTATAAAATACTTTTCAGCAAGGTTATTAATTTGTTCAGGTAACGGATATTAAAGTGACAAATCGGCAAAATTCATATTACGCATGGGACATTCTTCGGTTGACGCGAAAAGCATTACGCGTGGGACACACATTTACAGTTTAAAAACAACCATTCCAGAATGAAATTTGTTGGTGCACATAGGCTTGGTAATCCCCAACACACCAGACATTTTATGAAACATGTAAGAATAACTAATAGTTACTGCTCAGTAGCCTTTTAAAGGCCATTTTGAAGCACCCCTTCTACAAACTGCGTCATCCTACCGGTACATGTAATATAAACGTAAATTCTCATTTCAGAAAGGAATTAATTCTTCTCCATACAGGTACATGTTTACTTTGAGAAGAACACCTGTACATGTACCGGTATCTGTTTTTACTAACTTTCTTTGCACATACCGTATTTTGTTATTATACATGTACATGTGGGTCTTTCCACAGTAAAGGGGCATTTTGGCAACACAGAACATATTTTCGAGGAAATACCTTTGTCTGGTCTCAAAATAAAAGAAATTTTCAGTTGTTCTGAAGAGATACATGTAACTTACCGGTAGGCCAAAAAAGGGTTACAAATAGTGTGACAACATGCCTTTCTAAAAACCCTGTGTACGGTACAAATTTCCAATATACGCTCGTAACCGGGACGGACACTTGTGTTACATTTTAGGCCGTCCCGGTTACGAGCGTATATTGGAAATTTGCACACAGGGTTTTTAGAAAGGCATGTTGTCACACTATTTGTAACCCTTTTTGGGCCTACTGTAAGTTACATGTATCCCTTCAGAACAACTGAAACTTTTTTATTAGGTGATCGGAACTCATTCCGATCACCTATTACTATTGTACGATTTCTTTTTTTTTTTTCTTCTTTTTCCACTCAAACGTTTCCAGAGCTTTTCTTCAAAACGGTTCAAGCTATCAACTTGAAACTTGGTAGGAACATCAATCCCAATGTGAAGGTGTGCACTGAAGTGTGACGTCATTGTGACGTCATCGGGTATCAAATTACAACCCAAATATGACTAAAATATGCATGTTTTAAAATGCTTCCGTCTAGAAAACCACGTGACCCATGATCTTCGTATTTGACAGGCTTATATATCAGATCATGGCCTACAATTTTCTTCGTGTGGGCATTTTCATCTGACCCTTCCTTCTGGGGTCAATCTGAGGTCAAAGTTCAACGAAAACGAAAATCTAAATTTTTGCACTTATTGAGCAACAATGCCTATCAAACCAAGCTGAATCTTTAAGTAACTAGGTACAGGCATAGGTCCTATGGCAGACTTTCACCAGCGTGTATAATATTATGATGGCATCAAGCGTGACGTCATCGTGACGTCATCAAGTATCAAATTACACCCCCCAAAAAACCAAAATATGCATATTTTAAAATGCTTCCGTCTTGAAAACCACGTGACCCATGATCTTCGTATTTGGCAGGTTTATAGATGACATTCTGTTCTACAATTTTCTTTGTGTGGGCATTGTCATCTGACCCTTCCTTCTGGGGTCAATTGGAGGTCAAAGTTCAACGAAACTGAGAATCTCAGTTTTTACACTTACCAGTAACAATGCCCATCAAACCAAGCTGAATCGTTAGTAAATTAGATACAGACATAGGCCCTACGGCAGACTTTCACCAGAATGTATAGTATCATGATGGCATCAAGTGTGACGTAATCATGACGTCATCAGGTGTCAAATTACAAAAATTCAAAGGTTATTATTTCCAAAATTCATATCTCAAGAACCGTAATAGATACTTGAACAATTCTTTTACAACATGATAAGTCTAAATGAACTGAACAAATCATACAATGTCATGACCCCTGTGTGACGCCTACTTCCGGTCCAAACCGGAAGTTGTTCGAAAATGTGCATTTTTTAAAGCGTTTTGAATGCAAATAGATTCAAAGTGGTAGTGAATTTGACCATATTTCTACGGAACGAAATGTTTCCACACATGTGGACTTTTTGACTATACCATTGGTGACGTCATCACATGGACGGTAGTTACGTAATGTGGTGTCAAAATACGCAAATTTGGAGCTGAATTGTTTAAAAATGCTGTATCTTGAGAACTACAGCAGATATTTGCGTGATTCTTTCGCCACATTTAAGAACTTGATGTTTATCAAATTGTTGAACAATTTGTGCACAACATTGTGACGTCATGATATCGTCACAGGTGTCAAATTACAAAAATTTAATGGTTATTATTTCAAAAATTCATATCTCAAGAATCGTAATAGATACTTGAACAATTCTTTCACAGCATGATAGGTCGCAATGAACTGAACAAATCATACAATGGCATGACCCCTGTGTGACCCAAACCTCCGGTCGAAACCGGAAGAGGTTCGAAAATGTACACTTTTTTAGCACTTTGAATGCAAATAGAGCCAAAGTGGTAGGGAATTTGACCATTTTTCTACGGAACGAAATGTTCCCTCACATGTTGACTTTATGACTACATATATACTACTGATGACGTCATCACGTGCACGGTGGTTACGTAATGTGGAGAAATTATTTGTTGGGTCCCTTGATAATTAAGCTAACTCAGTCGTTTGAGGGCGCTATGCCAAGCCTCCACTAATCTGACGATTTGCGCCCATATATAGTGCTCGACTTCTAATAATAGAACTTGTATCTAGGCGCCTGTCTCGGGTCAGAGGTCATAATGTATCTTTTAGTAGTGAATAAGTCAGACAGACGAGACATAATAAGCAGGGCTTGATTTACAACTCAGAAAATTTGACTTTTGAAGATGTAAAACTGCTCGTTGCCGTGGCATCATCGCCATGAAAGTTGAATAAACACTAGATAGCACAAGGGCATTTACTTTTGGTGACTTAGCTGTTGTATCTTGGGTGTAATTATGTACGGCTAGCCTTAGTCGGCGGACCAGAGTAAATATGTCTTCTCCCCGAAAACTGTGAATGTGACATGCTGGAAATCGTTGCTGTGTTGGAAATAAAATGGACATGGTGGACCGCAACTCAAGTTGACTGGAGCGTCAGTTTATTCTAGATGCAATTGAACCCCAACTCCCCACACGGCGATATACTACAGTAATATGATCTCAAATGACAAAATCTTTAGAACTGTAATAGATATTGTAAAGATTCTTTCACCACATATGGGCCTAGGCCTACATGTCAAAACTTGTTCTTCAGTAGATACTTTAACAATCTGTGCACACAATAGTAACGTTATGATGAGATTGACAATTATGACGTCATCAGTTTTTCAGTTCGATTGTACGAGACTGAAGCCCTAGCCTCTGCACACACAGCGCACAGCCCGCACCAAAATCTTACTATTTTTCATCTCAAAAATTCATCCACTTTTACCTGTCCAAATCTAACGAGCAACAGTTCATTAGAAAGCTTAGAGTTTCAGTCATTCACTAACGTACATAAAACAGCCGTCGGAGGTATGACCGACAGCCTAGGCTTTTATGAATGAACTACTCTCGCCCCGACCAGCTTTTCCCAAAGCGTTGCGATCGCGAGTATTCGGCCCATAAAAATTGCCGCTCGGCTGGGCGCGCATGCACTTCGGGTGCTTTCCGCGGATCCGAATACTTGTGACGTACATGAAAAGGGTTTCCCTGAATAGCTGAAGGGGTACTGTACACGTCATTGCGTCCTTGTTATCGGTAGGTGGTCTACAACCGAAGTTACGAAAAAGGGAAAAGTAAACTCAATTTCTTGAGGTGAAATCTTCATTTTGAAAGGTAGGAGGTTTCACTGAATGAATTTTACATGTCTTAACAATTATTTGTGCGAGTTTGGAATGTTAAATGTGTTTATTTTTTTACGGAGAGCGTATTTTCTATACCCTTTCAAAAGCTCTTTTGATAGACACGAACGCCACGCTGTACGTGTGTGTGTTGGCCTATTGAATGGGGCACTCGCCCGTAAAAGGACGGCGTGATGCATGGCGTGACCCCGGTCGTTGGAATCTGGTTGTGTCAACCACTAAGTCTTAAAATCATGCTGTTTTGGTAATTTTATAACAAAATACACATCTCACATATATGCCGGATATATTTCTAGGGACGTCAGAATTACAATTAGCCGAATTTTTTAGGCCTCGTGTCCGTTAAATTTTGAAAGGAAGGTATAACCCTCCCCATATTTAAAAAAAATGGTACAATCGTAGTTCGTACATAGGATACACAATGCCTTTTTTTGGGCGATACCATTATTACTAGAGGTATGTTTTTCCGCATTCCTGGAGGGGCAGATCTAAGTAATCAAAATTCAAATTGAATTTTTGGTTTTGGTTGTCGAATTGATATGTTTTATTTTGTTCACTATATCAGCTGTAAATACAATTAAAACAATAAATACAAACCAAACTTTAAGTATTAAAGAGAATAGGCCTACAACTTACAAGTTTTTAAAAGTCATACTCATAGCCGCCCTAATTGTTTCAGTCAGGTCATTAAAAAAAGAAAAGGAAAAAAAAGGAGAAAGTTAACTAAATCTTAAGTGAGGGCATGGTATAATAAAATATCCTGTTGTCTCTACTTAATAAACTATCCTGTTGTCTCTACTTCCAGTATCAAGATTAAAGACTATGGCCGAGCCAGAAGAAAACCAGGAAAACCCTCCACCTCGGAGTATCACACTAGCATCCGCATCCTCCACTTCTTTAAATTGACTTTTGACCTTGAAGATGAGTAATACAATACCTCAAATAATGTTACTGGCCTTTATTTATCACTTGTTCAGCTATCACCGCGTTTACACTCGAATCGGCAAAGGTGGATACAGATCCAGCATTTTTATTGCGACCACAAAACTGAACATTTGCCGCGTTTACACTATACCCCAAATCGCTTCAACTCGCTTCAGAAACCGCAAAAGTCACCACTAAATGTAACTGCAGCGCATGCGTGAGCTGTTAGGTGTTGCTGCACTAGTGCCAGATTGGTCAATTAAATCTACTACACTGCGGGCACCGCCCCAAGGACACTCAAATTGTCGAATCTGTATTCTGGTAGCGTTTACACTACAAGCGACCTTGACGATTGCAGGGTTCAACCCCGCAATTGCGGGGTTCAACCCTACCCCAAAGGTGACTTGAAAAAGGCGAATCAGACCCGGGTCTGATCCGCCTTTTTCAATTCACCTTTTGCGTTTACACTTAGTGCCTACCCGGCTTCAACTCCCCTTTTTGGAAATTGCGGAGTTCGATTCGGCAAAGGTGAATCGAGTGTAAACGGGGTGTACATCATTGCCAGTAACTGTTATTTCATCTGAAGTTTGTGGAGACGTCAAATTATATTGTTTTCTTTGGAGAAAATGTGCTTGTTTCCATGGCAACCATTAATTTGATTAAAATAAAATGCTTGTTTCCATGGCAACCATTAATTTTATTAAAATAATTTAGACTTTTTCTGAAAGACCATACCACATTACCCTTATGCAGAAAGTTTTATGAGAATACTTCAATTATAGCAGAGGTTATACTGATTTATGTTACTAAAATTATTCAAATTATGTCGTTTTGGGGCCATTGTGGGGTATACGCAGTGAATGTATGGTCGGGCTTCATCGATTGATAAATATTTTAATACATATAACAGGATATCTCAAAAAGTACTTGTCCGATTTTCTTCATTTAAAGAGCATTGTATTTCTGTCATCAAGAACTTTCATTTAATATATAGTTTGGGTGTTTAGGGCAAGGAATAAATTTTGGCCTGAAAACCTAGTAGTACAATTTTAGCGTTGAATAGTCAGAGTCATTATGTCTTGAGAATTCCAATACTTTTTTCAACAACAAACAACTCAAGTTTTCAAACAATCTCAAAACTGTGTCGTCATCATCATTTCAATGTTTATGTCACCCGATCACCTTGCGTTTGTAAAAAACACAAACGCGAAGCTCTAGTTTTATTTTGAGACCAGACAAAGGTATTTTTTTCCTTGAAAATATGCCCCCTTTACCATGGAAAGAAAGACTCATGTGTATTACAGTATTAATTCATTCTGGTACTGAAACCAAGAATTCCTCAAAAGTGCCCATGGTAAGTTTTTGGAATAGAGCAAGAAACTTAGTGTATTTCCGGGCAGAATTGTTCTAGACATCTGTAGTGTGCCATGTGTAAACAGAACAGGTAGATGTACATGTAGTTGGGTTTGTAACAAAAAGTACAATGTTGTAAACCATTTACCGGTAATGTCACTAACATTGCCTTTTTGTTGTAATGTCCATGTTCATTTCAGGAGCTGATGTGGCTGCTCTATGATCTCGGACATCTCAAAAAGTAAGTCTTTATGTCTGCTATGTAAACAGCTTCAAGATCACTTTCCATAGATTCATGTGCAATTTCAAGACCTACCGGTAGCTAGATACAATATAATTCAGACCCAGTCTTAGTGTAATAACCTGCCTAAACGCCTGTCCGCATTATACTTTTTTTGGACGATGGGTACTTTTCCCATTTTAAGTCCAATGCGGACAGCCTAGGATGCTTTTCTCTCAGTAACTTTTCCTAAATGCAGCGGTTACTTTTCCTGGGCAGAATTTAACCAGGTAACTTTTCTGGAGACAAAAAGTCCAATATGCGGACACAGCGAGTTGGAAAAAGCGCTCTGGAAGCGTACGTCCAGACCGTGAAGGTCAAACTGTGAAGGGACATTGTGCATGCTCTCCCACGGTCTCGGTAAAATTTTACTGTGTCAGAAAGTTCAAATGCGGACAGCAGTAAAATTTAGCAATTTTTCATTTTACCATCGTCTCAGTTAAACCTCCCAAAAAACAAGTCCATTGCGGACACGGCTTTAGCTTAGCATTTGGTTGGACAAAATGCGAGTAAACGAGAAGTAGATAGTTTGCACGACAGCCATATTAGAGATCTTGAAAGTGCTTTTCCCAATGTGGCAGGTATTTTGTTTCTATAGATTACTGACGTGAAAATGTCACCCTTTATGTGTTTCAAAGGTTACTAGATCGACATTAAAACCAGTGAACTGTTTCTCTGTGCTTTAGCAATTGTTTTTCCAGATTACCTGTGAATGTTTGGACCCTAATAACTAAAGTCACACTTTCCACAGTAAAGGGGGCATTTTGGCAACACATACCGGTACATGTATATTCAAGGAAATACCTTTGTCTGGTCTCAAAATAAAAGAAATAAGTTTAAGTTGTCCAGGGTCCTACATGTATTTCATAAAGCCCACTTACACTGAACAAAATTATAAACGCCCCATGTGACACTTTGAAACATTTATTAGCCTTACCGGTATATTAAATCATACAAAATTCATTTTGTTGTTCAATATGCTACATATTACTGTCCGTTAGAATAACCAATTTGTACAATTATAAGACAATATCAACTCATTTAGGGTCGCCCATTTCATGTTACATAAATAATTTACATGGGGCGTTTATATTTTTGCTCAGTGTAGAAACATTCCTAAATAAACATTCTTAAAACTCATGTTTTTAAAAAATGTTTTTAACTTTTATGAAAAAGGACCCAAAAAGGGTTACATTTTAGGCCGTCCCGGTTACTAGCATATATTTGAAATTTGTACACAGGGTTTTTAGAAAGGCATGTTGTCACACTATTTGTAACACTTTTTTGGGCCTAGTTATCTCTTCAGAACAACTTAAACTTATTTCGAGACCAGACAAAGGTATTTTCTGGAAAATATGGTCCGTGTTGCCAAAATGCCCCCTTTACCGTGGAAGACTCACTTCAGTATTCTATTGTCACATCATTTGCAGTCAAGGTCAGAGGTTTTAAATGCACCACTGTTCTGAGATCAAAATTACCATTATCTCTCAAAATGGGAAATAAAGCTGGACCTGTGCAATAGTGTTTAGAAACCATGTTTGTATTAAAGGACTACATGTACATGCATGCGAGGAACTCCACAAAATCAAGACTTTGAATATATATTTTATCCCTTTGATCAAAATCGTGAGGTCACGTTGTGGATTGGGCATTTGTGACATGAAGAGTTCCCCCTTCCCCCTCCCATCAGTTCAACCCCACATCAATGCATTCTTGTCAAGCTCATCCTGGGGCTGGAGATCGGCACCTCATCCTTCATTTGAAGTTTTGAACAATTGAGAACTCGCTCCTGTGCCATTTCACACTATCATTCCTTCACCCCACCCAGGGATAAGATTTCAACCCTGAATCCGATTAGGGTTGAACTCGCCCTTGGGAAAAAGAAATCTCGGGCGTGGCTTGGGGGTGACGCGAGGGTGAGAATTTCAAGTGGAAATCTGGGCCTATTTACTCCTCCGCTTCACCTTGGGGCCATCCCAAGATTTGGTCTTGTGGGAAAAGGCCTTACAAATTTTCCTAACCACCTCCCCCCCCCCCCCCCCCACCCCCCACCCAAAAAAAAACTCTGACTGGGAAAACTTTCACTGAATATTTACTTCCAATTACTCACCCAGATACCCCATGGCTCTTGGCAACCTGGGAGATCTTGAGAGCATAGACCCAACACCAGATAGACCCTCCACGATTGACCTGTTCCAAGAGGCCATCTCAGCTGCGCAGAACGATTACGACGATCACCATGTGTATCCATACACGTACCTCGGCGGTCACCTCTACCGGAACTATGAGTATAAGAGGGCTATGGAGCAGTGGGCAGAGGCATCTAGCGTCATTAGTCGGTTTGTTTAGTGTTTGCTTGTTTGTTTTTTTTCTGTGTTTTTTTAGAAGTGATCTTTGTAAAGTTGTCAATAAGGGGGCCGTCCATAAAGTACATGTACGTACGCACAAAATGCTGACTTTTTAGACCACCCCCTCCCCTTGTATGCAAAATTTGTGACGTCACCAATATACTTTAACGTTGAGTGTACGCATTGGATCCAACTCCCCCTCCCCCCTCTTCCCCCCTCCACCCAACCCCCCTCCCCCCTCTTCTCCCCCCCCCCCCCTCCCCCTTCTTCTCCCCCTCTCTCCCTCCTCTCTCCCCCCTCTCCCCCCCCCCCTCGCGTACGTACTTTATGGATGGCCCCTAAGATATTAAAACAGATGAAAACAAAAACCTACATCAATGACTTTCGTGGCGAGATAAAACTTTTGATGTGACCAAGATTCGAGCCCGAGTTCTAAGACCTCCTCATGAGGTGACTGGGGCTGAATGAATTTTGAATTCACGTTCGCGTTTTACGTGCATCTAAACCTCCCTAATACACCTCCCACCCCCTAAAACCAGAAAGGAATTTCTGCCACATACGGTGTTGTGCACTAAATGTTGATTGAACTTTTTAGAACAAATACTCATCTGCTGTCTCACAATGTGGCAGCGATAGAAATTGCAAAATGTTCAAGTTTAAATAGTTGTCCGTGGGATTCCCTAATGCCGGCAGTGGGCCGTAATTGGTTCTGCTTAAGAATTTTAGTTCTCAAGACTAATTGTATTTGTATCATTGTTTCAGAAATGAAATAATCTAAGGGTCGTTTTGTTTGTTTGACCAGGTACAATTACAACAGAGAAGATGAGGAGGTTTACAAAGAATTCATGGAGATCGCCAATGATCTGCTCCCATACATCGTGAAGTCAGGGTCTGCGGGAAGCTCCGAGAACGCCCTTAAAGTCATCAATGATCCGGAGTGTTATGGGTTCTTCCTGCGCTTCTACGATGGCATCTGCCTGTGGGAGGAAGATAGCACCACGCCAGTCCTGCACATCACATGGGCCAAACGATTTATCGCATCGTTGACGAGGTTTGCGGCCGACATCCGTGAGCTGGTGGAGGTGGAGTCGGGGCGGTCAGGTAGGTTTAACTCGATGGAGGAAGAGGAGGGGGGAAATCAGAACGGGAATGACGAAAAACCCAAGACGGATGATGTTAAGGAAGAAGGGTTAGAAAGAAAGCAAGAGACCAAAACAGAGGAGGAAGTGGATGTGAAAAAAGAAGACATTAATCAGAATGTTGTCCGAAGGGGCACCAAAAGGCAATCGAAAAGGGGACTCTCGTCGAAGAGCCAAGAAAGAACAGTTGCGAAGAGTTCAGAACCTGTAAATGCCACCGCTGTACAGTTTGTAGATGCCACGTGTGGTGATCTGAACTCGGAGCCTGACTTTAACGACTTCTTGAGCACACGGAGTAACGGGAGCGCGTTTCCTGGCATGACGATGGAGTCGGTCATGAAGGCCGAAAGCCCGGCAGAGATGGCCTTCAGTCGCCGCTGGAAATCGCAGATGTCAGAAGACGAGGAATGTCGGGAGACAGAGGATGCTCTGGGCAGTCCGCACTCCAGCAGAGAAAGTTGTCTAGCGTTGCCTCCGTGCCGACCGCCCATCGCGCACATCGTACTGTACAGCGCCAAGATGCTTGCGTTGAAGGAAATCCTAACCACATCGGGAAAGCTCAACATGGCCGCCATTCAGCTGCAGCTGACGGCGCAGTCGCAAGTCCACGTCAGCAAGAGACCACGCTCTATCAGCGAGTATGAGGATTACGGCAGCCTGCGGAGACGACCAAGGAGGGAATGAAGCACTATAATCGGCATTTTGCGTGTTTCACATGCGGTAGGTGTTGAAGTACAGAATCAATTCCATATTTGGGGTAGCAGAGAATGGCATAAAGCTACAGACTGATGTTGCTAGGCATTGGCATGCACCACATAGCAACAACAGCATAGTATGTAGACTTCCTGAACTGCACCTCCATTTGAAAGCGAAGGATTCAAGGCACCAGCCATAGTGCAAAGGTTACATTCAAAAGGCTAATTGTCATGAGGTAAAAAACAAGCAGCTACAAGCGTTAAAAACGGGTTTGTATTGATACTGAAATGTAGTTGCGGCTTCTCAAATATGACAGGCCCTACAGTACCATGCATTGTCAGGTTAATCCAAATGATATGAAGCGTTGTAGTAAAGAACATTGTCGGATGCCGAAGCCTTGTTACATTGTTAAAAGAATTATACAACGGAGCAAATTAATCGGTAGATGAGAATTTGTTTTCTTTTTTCTTCTGCCCAGTCGTTGCCATTTTTAGCGTCTGTGTTTACCAAAGAGTTGTTCTATCTAAATACAAAGCGAAAATAAATTGTCCAAGTTAATTGTTTTAGCTTTTTAATAATCATATTTTAATTGCGAGTTAAGCATTTTCCTAATTTCATTCTTAAGTATATGTACAGCCATGAATACAATTTATTTTATTCAGTCTTTTTAAAAGAAATTTGAGAGAAAAAAACAGGTTACTATTAAAAACTTTTTTAAAATTATTTTATCGACATCAAAGGTCTTAGGTCACATGACAGCATGATCGTAATTATCCTAACTACATGTATGAAGGAAAACATTTAAGAATAATTTTCTCATATTTTGACACTTTATTTTCATTTTTATTGAAAATGAAAGTACATGTACAATGTACATGTATGTACATGTATATACATGTATGTACATGTACATGTACATGTACATGTATGTACATGTATGTACATGTAAAATCACATGTACATGTACATGTACCAGGTGAATTTTAAAAGGGAACAAGCCGACTGACTGGATTTAAAATTATTTCAAAAACCTGTTTTTTTTATCAAAGAGGGAGATTCAAATATTCAAGAAACTGAAAAGTACAGTTTGTGGAAATGTTGAAAAACAACACCATATCATTGAAAAGGTAAATGAAACTAAAATATCGAAGAGGAAATAAAGATTACCATTTATGGATTAATTGTACATGATAATAACATTCCAATTTTAAGATAAAAAGAAAGTGAGTGTTTCTGATAGTTATCTGTGTTTAGTATTCTTTCAGGTATACAGTGTATTTTCAATATAAATTGAATCAAATTACCGTATTTTGATCTTTCCATACTTTTAAAAGTACCGTACATGTAGGTCGGTAGAGAATTTTTGGCTTTTTAAAAATTATTTTTAATAGAAAAATCATTTGAAATATTGATTTGCATTTCTGGCCCACTAAATATGTGGTTAATTTCAACTTTTCCCTTTTTCTTACTAGGTTTTTATTTGTAAATTTGGAGATTTTAAATTTAATCATCTGTTTTAACCCATGTTGGAATCTTAAAACAATTTTTACCTGCATAAAAAAAGAAAATTGGCAGACTTTTTACTTTTTGAAATTGACTGATAAAAGTTATTCTTTTTCGCATTCAGCAAAATGAAATGTTCAGTTACTATATTTTTTAAGTCCATAAAATACACTCTTTTGTGACACAAAACACAGTTAATAGGGTAATTAAATCCCTGTAATGTTAACAGGGAATCCACAATTTACATCCCTACATTTCAAATTTGGGAAATGTTCAGACGGAGTTAGCCCGAATCTAAATAATGAACTCAGTGGGGTAAGTGCTGTAGTCCAAAATGCCCTCCTTTTCAAACGGTGATGATAACTCCGGAGCCACAGTTACAAAGGAGCCAAGACTGTGTTTACACTGGTCCCGAGCTCGGAATCAAGATTGATCCCCTGATAAGAATGCGTCAATGATCAATGATTCGGAGTGCAGCGTTTACATTCTGTAGTTGATCTCGAGCGCAGTGCCGGAAGATGCAGTCAAAGGTCATGCTCTGTGTGCAATGTACAGAACAATGTGGTCATGTACAGTGTACAAGGCCACTTGAATTTTGCAGACTTTACCCCCGCAACGGCTGTGGAGCTGATGCGGTAAGATTAATTGCGTATCTAACCGCAAACTGATCCCGAGCTCGGGTTCGACCCTCCGCCGCCGCGGGACAAAAATCTCGGGGTCTGATCTGGTCTGATCGCCCCCCACCCCCCCCCTCCCCCTCCCCCAAAAAAATGCACATAAGCAATGACTGTTTTTTAAAAATCCAATTGCCATTTTTTGCCCTTGTAGGTAAGTTCAGACATATAATAACAATCTTCCAACTATGGTTCAACCAAAAATGGTCTATCTCTGTTGTGTCCTATTGGTCCACATGTTGTACGGTAGATTGCTTTTAGCACACTAAACAGTTTAATTCCAGTCTACATGTATGTAGACTACCGGGGAGTGACCTATGGCATGTACGGAGTTCATTTTTGGTGTAACTCATGGTCACACTTTTGTGGTTGAAAAAAAGTTTCCCCAACTGCAAAATTTGGACCCTTTTTGTCTTCTTAGTACAGTGGCTGATAATTTTTAAATCCAATTTATTCCCTTTCTGACTGAACCCCCATGCAGCTAGTAGTTCACACATGCATTTTGCCTGTGCAGCTGATAGCAAATTCAAACCCTTTTCTAGCAAAAAAATATTTTTTTTCTGAATTTAATTTTTCTCAGCTGATCCCATATTTATGCCAAAGACTTCATATGATTACGTCTGTATATTACTTAAAAAGTGAGATAAAATTATTATCGTTTTCCAGTAAAAATACATTGATCAAAATGTGCCAAGGCGGCACGTGTACAAGAATTTTCTGTACAGTTTAGTCATTGTCATTTAATAGTACTAAAAGTGAAGTAAGCAATTTGTTCGTGAATTATTAAACTTCAAATAATTTTAATTGTAATAGCCCTTGATAATGTCGATATTTACATCAACTGAGTTTCCAAATGTGCTTCTGCTTTTCAGCAAAGTTGTCCTGCTAAAGAATTAACAGTAATAAATTAAAAGTTGAAAAGCCAAGGTGGACAGAAATGTTGCATTGACGCAAGCATTTTCTGGTAGATAGCACAGATTTGTTGGTCCAAAATCGGTGAGTTTATCCAGAAATATGTAACAGTCAACTCAATTCGAATGAAAGGTAGGTACATGTATGTATTGAAATGTGAACATTGTCTAAAGGAAAAGGTAGGAAATAGACCATGTCCCACTTTGAATTTTTACAGAAAATGTGGATAAAATTTGCTTTTTCTGTCAAAATTTAAAAAAAAATCCTGTACAAATTAAAAGATGGTTTAAGATTGGGAGAATGTGAAAACATCATGAAACAGGAGGCTTAATGATCAGTGGCGGATCCAGTCTCATTAAAATACAGGAATACAATGGATTTCAGGGGGTCGGACCCCCTGAAATCCATTGTATTCCTGTATTTTAATGAGGCTGGATCCGCCACTGATGATGTAGTGTATAACAGCAATGTGTGTAAAAATGTTTTTTTGCAAATGTACATTTGAAATGGAGGGTTGAGGAGGGCTTCCGTAATCTGCAGTGAATTTTCTTGAATTTGTGTAACTTTGGGGGGAGGGGGGGGGGGGGGGGGGGGAGATACAGAAACATTCAGCAAGAAATGAGTTACACATGTTTGTCAATAACTCAGAGCTGCCAACCATCCTGGATTTTGAAACAGATTCTTCGGAAAATAACTAATTATTTACCATCATCTTGGTAAAAATTGACAGAAAAGTGAGCCTAATTTGAACGGGACATTAAGATTACAGATACAGTATGCATCATAAAATAAAGGTTATTGGTCAAAATTCAGTAAAATTGACTGCAGATTCGAGATTGTCAAAATCATAACAATAAGTGTTCAAGACGTGCCTGTTGTAAGAAATGAGAGATTTTGTTCTTTTTCAGAAAGATGGCTGTATATCGGTATATATATGACAGATTGTTTTATTTTAGATACCTGAATTTTGTATGAGAATTGCAGAGATTGACAAATGATTTTAGTTAGGCTGTTTTTTGCAAGGTGATGTATTATAAAAATCTATAGAAAGTTGTTCAAAGTGTAAAATAAGAAACTATTGTATAGACTCTTTGCACGGGCAGCCATGACAGGAGGTAGTCACATTGTCACTGTGTCAAGCATGAGTGGGCACTTAGTGGATCCAATATGAAATCTGGCCCTAGTCATGGCTTCCAGGGCAAAAGGCCTATACTTTGTTGAATCTGCTTACAGTTGTTCATTGTATTCTCGCTTCAAATATATAAATTTAAAAAAATACTGGCCGGTCAGGTTTTTTAAAAACTGGATTTTGGTCGCAGTGTCATTGTTACAGAATAAATTTACAATTTTATTTATGCATAATATGCAGATGTTTGCATACTTAATAGTTTGCTTTTAATACCAAAATGTATTTCACAAAAGTTAAATGTGTCTTTTGAGGTATAGAACTGGGGAGAAAAAGTGCTAACAAGTAAAATGTTTTCCTTGTGTCTCATAAGCAACTCTGTTAAGTCCAATATTTGCCTTGTGTTGCCTGTGAAACTAAATAGGCATAATGTTATCCAGTGGGAACAAAATATACACAGTAAATGTAAAGACCGAAGACCAAAACAAAGTATTGAGATACAAAAATGTACCATGAAACTCGTTTGGTACAAACATCCCGTAAAATCAAAGGTGTAACTGTGGATTTTTACCAAGTTTAAAATTATGTGTATTAACTTAATTATGGCTTTTTTTGTGAACAGTCAACAATTCACCGACAACGTAATGACGTCATTTTGATGTCATGTGGGTCGATGCTATGGTTACTGGATTAAGCGCTCAACGTTAGGCATCTGACGTTCTGAATTCTGTGTGTTTAACATTAGTGAAACCATAGCTACGCAAACAGCGTGATTCATCACTAGGCAATAAAGTGGTGATCACGCCCTCTGTGATGTCGTACTTTGTTGGCAAATTGTGATCCATTCAGGAGAAATGAGTCTGGGCCGGGTCTTTTTGGGACTATAAATATGTTCTTGACATAATTATTGGTTCAACCGATGGTCAGGTTTGAGCTTCACTCAAAAATCACCATTGGTCAAACTAGTGAAACGTCTGCAACTTATTTAACTCAGCACTCATGTTTGAACTCAAACTAAGAATACATTCCCGACAAATGTATCGCTGTACAATTTACCATATTCAACTCAAAAACTCTTTTTATTACGGTAACGCAAAATGTAATCATATTCCATTGAGGTGTTACTTTAATGAGAATTCACTGTACATGTATCAATTTGACCATTCATTATAACCTACACTACTTACACTAAGTTAGGGATATTGGTACGTTGTATTTTTGGAATGACATTTTTCAAATGACTGTTTTCACGTATTCCTGCGACAAGGTGTGTTTGTCATCATGCAGATGTCTTATCGTATACAATCACTCAAGCAGAATGCATACCTCAATAAAATATCCCCAACTTACATGTATTGTGAGTATACATGTATAGCCATATACCCCTGTCTGTTCATTATTGCATTCTGTGTAATATGCTATGCCAAGTGTACTATGTCCCTTACGCAACGTGATTCAGAGTTGTATAATACGCAAATTTAAAAGTGACCCGTGCTCATCCGATAAGGATTTGCTGCAAGCACTTCCCAGCTTTTGCGTTCAAGTTTGCTTGAAGATTATTAGTTATTCCACAAGCACAATCAAGTGGAATACAGATTAAAACAAATTTATACAAATACTAATCATGTAACATAGTGTGTGGTTGGTGTACAACATCCAGTCTGTTTTTATTTATCATAAATCATTGATGGTATCCATGTAATAGCTATATTGACTGCAATGAGGGGCATGGTTAAGATTATAGGCCCAAGGTGATCTTGAAGCCATGACTATGCCCCGAGGCGCATAGTCATGGCTTCAAGATCACCGAATGTGTAGATTTTTGTCATGTGATTGGTTAAAAGTAACGTTACACAGTCATGACGACAGTAGTCCATCCAGTTTCGATTTTGAAGCTGGTCTACGGCGATAATATTCATAATCACCTGACACTTTGGTAGCATCACCTGACAGTTTTCACTGTTGGCCACTTCTGTTATTTCCTGATGAAGGACTTCATCAGATGGGGCACCGTAGCCGAGCGGTCTAGTGATTCGAACTCAATGCTTTGGTCAGTTCTCTAGGTCGTGGGTTCGAATCCGGGTCTGCCCGTGTCCGTGGTGCGTGTGCCCTTGGGCAAGGCACTTTGCCATGAATTGCCTCTCTCGGAGAGGAGACGGGTGCCACTGAGTGGAACATTATCACCCATTGCAACGACAATGATGGACAGAGACACTATCTTGTGTTTCAAGAGCCATCAACATGTCGCCCCAACGGCCTGCAAGCTACGGGACATAGATAGATAGATAGATAGACTTCATCATCTACAAGATCAAAACGACTTCGAGATTCTGCCATTACCGGCCTGATTAATGTTTACATGAAGCACGCAGCTGCACAGCTATGCTACACATGCGGCACGCGCATTCGGAACCTGGCAAAGACTATGCCCGGGGCATAGTCAGAATTCAATAGGCGCGGGGCCTAGCTAATTCAATGGCCCCACTTTTAACCAATCAGATGACAGGAAGATGACACGAGGTATATAATTTAAAATGTGCCTAGAAATATTCAGAGAGTCACTGACTCAAGTCGACTCGAGTCATTCAGGCAAGTGACTAAATTGATTCAAGTCAATTCATTGGATTTGGAAGTTCAGTTCAGTCTTTTGATGAAAGACTTGAGTCTAGCAGCAAAAGGGGAAAATAGACGCAAAAGTTGTTACTCGAGTCATATATCAGACTTGAGTCCAGACTTGAATTATTACGAAGTCGGTGAAACCATTTGCAGCTGTGTCAAACACAAACTTGAACGCATGTAAATTTACTGATGCAAATGTCATGTATAGAAGCTATTTTTGTTTTGTTTGTTTTTTAGGAAATTCGGATTCCACATCCACTTGTATGCATCGTTTTACTTTATGTTGCCATGCTGAAAGCATGTTCTTGTATTTGGATTCAATTTCAAGACTTGTTTGTGTAATTTGCTTGCTCCGTCCTCAAAGAGGCATGTACTCTGTCGGTCGCACGTTCTGGTACTTTTTTGACCCGGTGTCATGTGCCTTTGTATACGGGCATAGCACCGTGACTGGAGTGAAAACAAATTTGTTCATGCTTGGATACGTGTACATGTTGTTTAGAAAACGGCTTTGTTCCACCGTTGTTTTCACTCCAGCCCTACCGGAAGTGACGTTGCAGCAACCGACAGAATAGAAGCTTGTTTTATTTGGTGTGCCATAGAATACATAGTGGGAGGGCCGTTAACTTAACTCCAGTCTTGAAGGTACGGACTTTCAAAACATGTAGGTCATGCAATGTTTGCCGAACCTAGCACCTACATTGTATCATTGGACTCGTCAGCCAACGAATTTTGGCATGGCCATTACACTAATTCATTTATTATGAGCCTTTTAAAAATGTCGTACCTTTCTTGCTATGCTTTAAAATATGTAAAGAATCTTTTTGTGGTTTAATAATGTAATACAATTGCAGGTTCTAAAAGTGTTAAGCCTTTATAACAATAATAATAAAAAGAAATTCTCATTTGAAGCACATCACTTTAAGAAAAATCGGCGTGGAGGGAGTTTGGTGTGAACCGTCACACTGAAAAACACAATCACAAAACCCTTTCCGCCCAAGTTTAGGCCATCCTTTTACTCCAAATTCCACGCTGCTTTTTCTCAAAGCACGTGTGTGTCAAAATTACATGCATCAATGTGTGAAAAGGTTTAGTGTGAATCCAGCTCTAAGGGCATGTTAAAAATGTTTACTTTGGTGCAGGTATTTTTTTCGTCCAAAGTGGATTAAAATAAAGGATAAAAAAAAAAGCTTTGTAAACAACATAATTCTAAATTGTTTTGCCCGCTACAGCTTAATGCATTATAAATATTCATAAAGTAGAATTTGTCCTAAGACTCTGCTGATAAAAATTGCAAAGGATCTTTATTTAAAGAGTCCTACGTTTCTGAGTATTTGTAGCTGTCCGTGCAATTGAAGGACAAAAATGATTAAATTTGTCTTTTGAATTTGTGTATTGTGCGACAGAGCTTTGGAAAATTAAAACAGTATCTACATTTCCAAATTGTAAGTCTTGCATTTTTCCCACGTTTGTTTTTGTTGTTCTGCAGGACAAATTGAAAAAAAAATCACTTTACAAAATGTTATTGTTTCTGTGTTAAGACGCCAAAATACACATCCACAAGATTGCCCGTATCCCGCTATGCACGTAGTAAAGTAGTATAACTAGTCTTGGCAAACCATTCTCTGCTGTAGCAAGATGGCCGACATGTTAATCTAATGGACCTGAAGCATAATGACGTCACGGTTTGTTTACATGTGTGCAAATCTAAGGAGGAGTCTGGGGGTACCAGATGACATAGGGCCATAGGAAAGCACGTATGTACAAACCGTGACGTCATTATGTTTCAGGTTCATTTTCACATACCCATTGTCCATGTATAGAGGTCGGTGAATCGGATCAAACAAGCTTTTTACACGATTGTTTTTAAAATTTATTGCAAACAGTTTTCATGGACGTTTGATCATAAAGAATACAAAAATACACATGGGATTCAATTTCATTGTTTAGCATAATTTACAAAGTACATAAGCACAATATACACCAAAATGCATAGAAGGAAGGGAATAAACTGGTGGGTTATTACATACTGCTAAAAATAAAGCGGAACACAGATTGTTTTGGACAACATGGTTTGGAGTGTGAAAACTGAAGCAAGGCACCATGTGACCACTCCCAAAATGTACTAAATGTTTAGTACATGTACACCACTTTACTTATATTAGGCCCAAAGTGTTACAAACAATGCGTCTGACTGGAGTGACAAAATCATGTCTATACACATTTCCAATATTATAACCGGGATGGACACTTGTGCTACATTTTTGTCCATCCCAGTTATGTGTTGTGGAAAAACTGTACATATTTTTTTCCCCAGCAAGGTAGGTTGTCACTTCTTCTTTTTTTCACCTTTTAGGAGCCCAAGTTATCTCTGTAGAACAACTGAAAACATATTTCTTTAATTTTGGGACCCTTTTACAGTAGAAAATACCTATTTACATTTCTAATTTATAGTTTTGGCATCGTAATCAATTTCACATACACACCACATGTTTATTATAAGTTCCCTTGTAGGTAATTTAAATTACAAGTACCTGATGTTTAAAAAGTTAAAATGCTTTATACAAATCAATACAAAATTATATTGCTTTTTACTTCATTTTAACTCTAGGAAATACATGTATATTAAGAAAAATATAATTTGTTCCACAATTTCTTTGATGCGACTTGAGAACAAGTCGGAAGTTCTTGCCATTATCAAGGACTCTGATTATCAAGATTATACCATGGACGGACAAAACAATAGACCGTAACGAATAGCTGCCATCTTGTAGGGCAACTTTTGACATTTAAATTAGTCAACAATGTAAGCACAAAATGTGCAACCATGGCCCACAATATGGCAGCTATTCAATACGGTCTATTAATATCAATATTCTGTGCTGTACTTTGTATTGTGAGCTGATAACCAGCCATCTTTTACTCAGCACTTCCGAGGTGGGTAGACCAAAAAAAACCACAATTTTAATGACTTAGGAAATAATTGAGTAAATTGACCATTGCTCAGACCTTGTGTAAAAAAACATACAAGACTGGCTGAAAAGTTTTCTGAAAAAAATCTTCAATTTGTTCACTCGTTAATCTGGGTTCTCCTATTAAATCTTCACTTACTGATACTTGATCAGTAATTTTAAGGAAAATAGTAATGGTCAATTCTCAATTCTTACCAAGACTTATAAGATGTATACATCAAATCTCTGCCACACTCGTGGCATTGTCAAAATTCACAACTTGTTTTCTTCATGGTGCAACTTTCACTCTGGTAGATAAAAAGTGGGCAAAACTGGGTTGAGAATTTCTACTGAAAACATTCTACACCATCTCCTAAACAGCTGCAAAAATCACAACAGCTGGGAATAACCCTCCACCCAATACATAGCCCAATTTCATGAAGCTGTTTAGCAGCTGGTCTTATGTTAACGGAGGCTCTTGCTATTTCATGGAGACTATAACCATAATCACAGTAAAACATTTGCTACCTTCTGAGGCAAAATTTGCTAAAGACAGTGATGCAACAATGCCCAATTCTAAGCATGCTTAAGCATGTCACGGCCATGAAATAGCAGTAATGTTAGCACAACTTTTCTGCTATAGTAAGCACGTGTTTTTAGCTAATGCTTAAGCAGCACCATGAAAGTGGTCCCAGGCCTTGGCATCGACCAAGTTGGCCCCGATGCCCCCACAACATATACACTTTCTGAGACCAACTTGCCCAGATGCTGCCCTACCCTCTTAAATTTAACGAGGCTTGTATGCACACAAATAACCAATACACACTTGGAACAAAGTTGGCCATGGTGTCCCTCCAGTTGGCCTCAGTGCCCTTTAAAATGTGGACAAAATCAAGACCAAAATGGCCTCCCCTTTATTTTCGTAACGTCGAGGCCTGCCAATCTGTTTCTACTGGGACTGTGCATTTACCCATCCAAATTGTGCATCCAAAATAGCCACCAAAACTTTGCTGCATAGAAACGGGCAAATTCTTACTGCTCAATCGTCGTCATCATCAGAATCCACCCCACCCAAAGCCTTAGACGTGGTCATGAAATTCTCCTTGAATGGCATGTTGAAATCGGGGAAATCCACGCCGTGTCCGAACCGCATCCTACGCTGTTCTTTCTTGACGATAAGCTCACTTGTGTTGGGTACGTTACTCCACGCGAGTAGCGGTATGTACGTGATGTCCTCGTGATGTTCGATGCCGCCTGCCATGGCTGAGGCGGCGCGTAGGACCGAACCCTTCCTGTCGTGTGAGGTCAAGAGTGGCGAGTCGGCCATCTGCGAGAAAATTTAATCATGTTGAGATAAAATATCAAATGTGATGCCGAGCAAGCAAAATTAGTCTGAAGTAGACCCCAGTCAGCTAATATCAGCTGAAAAATCCTGCCAAGTATACTATTATTATTATTATCATTATTTATTTCCGGTATTCATACCAAGGATTCCTCAATAGTGCTCATTGCACTGTCACTCGTAAGGGTGAGGAAACCCATGAAGAATTAGAATTAGAAATGGCCAGAGACACCAGGGAATCCCCTTGCTCTTCACGAAAGAATGCTCTGGGATCTTTAGAGTGCGTTACCATTACCTAACACACTGGACCAACGGCTTTACATCCCTTCCTAAGGATGGAGCAAGTGTGGTTGAGTGCTTTGCCCAAGGGCACAGGTACCGCAGCCGGATTCGAACCCGCAACCCCAAGTTTTCACCCATGATTGCGAGTCAATGGCCCTAACCACTCGGCCACGGTACCCCTCAACAACACAAAAAAGAAATGCACACCTAGCTACTGCTATCTGAAATTTTATGAGATATCCGTAAAAGTTACGAAACACATGTCTGGCAGACCCAACAAACACATGTCTGGCAGAACCGAGAAGGTCACAGGCCCAGACAATTGGTGCAGATGACATTTAGCTCAACACCCAACAGTGCCTTACCGTTTGTGTTGTCATTCCGCCTTGAGGTACAGGAGGCACCGAATGGGCCCTAGGGGGTGCCTTCTTTTGTCCGCTCTTTGCTCGTCCCTTCTTGCCTTTGCCTTTCTTCCCATCCTTGGGCTGTGGCATGCTCTCAAACTTGGCCTGAACGATCTCCAGTACACGGGGATCTGCCCACCACTTGGCGACGTCCAGCGCATTATCACCTACAAACAGTAAGACAACAAAAGTTTAAATGTGGTTTTTGTTGTTGTAATTGGACATGTTTAAAAGGTGTTTTGTACTACAAAAATAAATGATGCCAATGACATGCTAAAGAATCTTTTGACTGGCATTCACATTGCATAATAGGCAAGTATGGTGGCATATGCCAGTGTATAAAATAAAGGTAGGTGGTAATCATGTGGTTGGCATAGTGGCTCTTTCCCCATGCACCTTTCACCTCTGGCGTCCCAGAGAGTCTTGGGCATGCATGTGGATTGAGTTTGCAGACCAATCTGTAGCAATTTAGAGCAAGTTCAGGTGGGCAACTATAGTTAACTAGACTAACCATAGTCGATCTAGATGTCACCCGAACGCTGCGTGGTTTGACTAGCTAGTCTGACTAGAGGAACCAAGCCCCGGGGGTAGGTTCATTTCTAGTCAGTTGTAACATGTCACTTTTCAAGATGGCGGAATTGTAAACGCGATTAAAAAAGTGTTAATTTATATCAGAATTAAAGATGAATTAATAACCAATTCTATGGTAGCTTTTGGTGAACGAGTTGAAATGTCTTTAGTAGAGCTTACGAGGGCAAACATGGGGAAAAAGGCTGCCAACAATTGCTTGTAAGTATTTTTTGTAAACCGTTGACGGCGGCCAGTGCAGACGAATTTGGCCATGGTTGAGTAGATTTCGGGTGAAAAACAAACTACGCATGTGCGAAAAAAATCGCAAATTAACTAATGGTTAGTACCCGAACTTGCTCTTAGTTTATTTCACAAGTTCTCTAGCTTCTTGCGTTTGAAATTAGCACACAACTCTGAATCCACAGATGTATGATCCACAGATGTATACGATCCACAGATGTGTGACCAACAGATATGTTCACTCATTTGGTAAATTTTCCAACAATTCACCTTTTCTGTTTTCCAATGTCACATTACAGCCTTTATCTATAAGAAACTTGACGACGTCAGGAGCTGAGGCCTGTATCGCTCTCATTAGCGGAGTGCCTCCATTCATTGCCAGTGCGTTGATGTCGGCGTGGCGTGCCACCAAGAGTTTGACTATGTCCAGTTGGCCTGACAGACAGGCGTGGTGTAATGGTGTCCACTTGAAATTGTCTTGACAGTTGATGCTAGCTCTGCAAAAACAACACATCAAATGAATTAAATGCAAACTCAGACCTCCTGCCTCAACCACCGAGTTTAATTACCAAATGGCTGGTTTAAATATCCTACAGTCAAACCTTGTTAATAAGAGGTCCATGGGACTTTGCAGATTACTTTGTTATTACAGGAACCTTGTATTATCAGGAATGAAACAATGAAGATCAAACGATTGCGACCTGAAATTTTCCTTGTTATACGAATGTTGTAAAACATCAAAAATATAATGGACATTCTGTGTAGTACCTGGATACCACACGGAATTTCCATTGTATTGAGCTTGTGCGAACCATTTTGAAAGTCAAAATCTCATTGGTGTTTTGCTGTGCATCTGCGTTTGAAAAGGCGCAACACAGGCATAATGCATTGTGACGTGGTTCATTTGACTCCCAAAACACAGAAAACACGTGTGTGTGGTCCGCACAAGCTCAATAGTCGCATTTTAATGAGCCTGGATCAGCTACAGATTGCAAAAACTCAGCCCAGACTGCCCAACATCCGACTATTCGCACATATAGTATACAAATAATGAATGTTTATGAGGTGAAAGATGGAATGTTCCATTCAACGAGGCGAAGTCGAGTTGAATGGAACACATTCCACCTTTCGCCGAATGAAAATATTCCTCCCATTGCACGAATTAAAACATTCATTATTTGTTTTATATAATGCCTGAGTAGATCCTTGTCATCGTACTTTTGAAAAAATATTATTCAGACCCTTGAAATTAATTTCATCGTCCGTCATAAAGTACAAAACCCGCCATGTCGCTTGTGAGTTGTAGTAAAAACGTTTTTGTGTCAGGGGCCGGTCGCGTTCACTGGTCGCGCTCGCGTCAAACATTCGACACGCACTTCACATACAATACCGTACACGCGCACAGTGGGCGCGGGCGCATTGTGCAATGGAAAAAACGTATGGAACAACATTGCACGGCAGATGGAACAAAATTGCACGGTATAGTGACGTAGCATTAAATGGATTAAATATTAAACGACACTTGACCTATCGTCCAATCAGATCACAAGGATCTACCATATGATGTCTCTCAACCCATATTTAGTTATAAACATCATCACTACATTTCCAAAAAGTCCACCACTCACCCATTTTCCAACAGAAATTTGGTCACCTCCAAGTTCCCGTGCGCACACGCAGCCATCAAAGCCGTTTTGTAGTACTTGTTCTGTGTATTGACGGATCGCCCATGCGCATAGGCCTGGCGTAGCGAGTCCAAGTCCGTAATTTTAGCGGCATCAGTGATGTTAATGTAAGTCTTTTCTGGACAGTGCAGATACCAAGCCGAATCATCCTGGATCGGGTGATCTGGTGGGTGGTCGCGATTGAAACGCCCGGTGTCCGTAAACGGAACATGCCGGTGTATTAGATGTTCAGGTGGCTCGCCGTATTCTGTCCTAGCGCCCTCTAATCCGACGCAAATCGGCATCGGCACTTTCGTTTTGCCTTTTTTCTTCTTACCCTTCTTGCCACCTTTTTTCTTTTTCTCTTTCTTCTCAAAAGCCGACATGAGATACGTCTTGTGCACGTATTTCTTGCCGGATAAGAAATCCTGATAGTTGATCACGCCCTCTTTCATTTTGTCATGTAGCAAAAATATTTCTTTAAAGGATTCTTCCTTGATCGGTGCCTCGAGAGTTACCAAAATGTCATAAAAGTCGTCCCTGGAGAGAACCTCGTTGTCCTCGGGATCCAAGCTTTGGAATCGATCAAGGAGTTTTGCTTGGTTCGCGTAGCTCCAGTCGTACATTCTGACGGCCCAGGGATCGGCAGGCGCCTTGCCTCCACCTTGGAGTTTCTTAGAGAGCCGTTCGGCCTTGCGACACTCCTTCATGACGTCCTTGAAACCCTTGTTCTTAGCAACCATCTTCGGGAGGAGGCCGTCGTCATTCTTTGTGTTAGCTCTGCATCCTTAAAAAGGATAAAACATGGGAACAATATTTTTAAGCAGGAAAATTTGTGATTCTGTGTTTTGTTTTTAGACCTGCAATTTCACTGCTCAAGGAGCACTGTCATCTGGGTGTTTCAGGTGTTTGTAAAAGGCCCTTCCATTAGAAAATCAAACTGTTTGCAACAAGGCACCAAGGCCATAGCCACTGTGTGATATTCCTTCCTTGACTTTTAGTTTATCCTAAACTTAACACAATTGCCAAGAAAAATTTAAGACAAAAGCTTTATGGCATTTGTTAATGTTTAATACAAGAATTCTAAAGGTTAAAGAGCTAATACACACTCGACCTTACTCAACCAACCTGGGGGCAGCCCAATGTCGAGTTCTGAATTTTTAAACCCCACATTCGACCCTGAGTTAGTTTCATACTTGTTTTAAGCAAAGCAAGCTTATTTCACCCCGGGGCAGCATAGGGCAAAACCATTCTTGGCAAGTTGATGTGTCCTTACAAATTTTCAAGTGTGAATAAAAAACTTGTTTTCAACCCCACGTCAACCTGGGTGAAAAGCCCTTAAAGAATTCGAGTTCTCAAAGCCCTTTTTTTTTTAAAATAAAATGCAATTTAGTGTAAAACGAAGCTAGAAAATGAAACGGTTTTACACAATACTGAGGTGTCAGTCACACACAGTTAGGCAAAATGACGACTTTTAGTAAATTTTGTGTCATCAGTATGTACACGTACTAGTGCCGTTTACACGAATATCGCAAGTGTAGTTTTGTTGTCTACATTGATAGCAATGCCTCGACACTGAAAAACTGATAGCCAAAGGTAAAGATCTTGCGTTTTTGCTAATTGTTGTCATAATCACTAACCATACACACCGAAACCTCACTAATCTTTGTTATGACATTACAGTGTATGGACTTTGTAAAGTGGCAATCTTAAATTAGGGGGCAATCCCATTGTCACTGAGCATCTATTGTCACAGCATTTAAGTGAAAAACTTGTCCCCTAAAATGGCCACCAGTGTAAAGGATCTATACCCACCTCTCTGAGACAAGTACTTCAGGCAGTTTGCAAAGCCACCGTCAGCAGTATAATGGATCATAGTGTCCCCATTAGTATCCACCAAACTCAGGTCAGCTCCATAGCTGCACAGCAGACGGAGAACGTCAAAGTGACCGTTTTTAGCAGCCATGTGAGCCGCAGTTCTCTTGTACTTGTCCACTGCGTTTACGGCGCCACCTCTGGCTAGGATTTCCTGGACGACAACTACGCTGCCGCTGCGTGCTGCTTCTATCAAGGGTGTCTTACAGGTTGTCTGAGGGAAAAAAAATTACGCAAAAAAGTAAAAAAAGGATCAAGAAAAGTCTGTCATGTCAGCACTATTTCTTTGAATGCTACGAGCCTCGCTACAATCAGGACTCAATTTATTTAGGACTCAATTTATTTTATTGTAAGAACTCTTAAAGATATACAGTCCGTGTGTTTTGGGTGTGGCACTGGAAAAATACAGTTTTTCAATTTGATATGATAATTTTCTAGAAACATCAAACTTATTCGTTTTCATATGAGACATCAAAGGAAAAAAATCGACTAACATTTAGTTATCGAACAATTACTGTAAATATTTTAAATTATTTCGGTCCGAAAAAAATTCAAGGCATAGATCTGCCCTGTGTTTGGTCTGCAGCGTCCAACACGCCCTCCGTACCGGTGGCCTGTCTAATCTTGTTCTTCTGTCTCAGAAAATCTTTCGAGACAGAAGAAACGAGATTTGACGGGCCACTAGTCCAGAAGGCGCGTTACACGCCGCGGATCACAGACCAAATACCAAGTCGGACTTGGGCAAGTCTATAGACAAGGCGCAAAAACAGCCGTACAAAACGGTGTTTTTCACAGGGTTGCCGATGTCTAAAGTTCAAAATATGTTTTTTTCGTTAAAGTAAATGCTTTAAAATTCTTTCAGAGAAAAAAAATTGAATTTGTTGAGAACCACAGACTGTATCTTTAAACACTACATCTACACTATGGCAATGTGTTTATGTCTACATGAATGGTACAAGTGCATGCTGTAAGTAGTTCCTCCAAAGCAATGGCAAAGGAATTATCAAAACTTTAGTAATAATTTATATCAAACTCACAATAAACAACACTATGTTTTTTTGCTTAGTCTATTTGTGTCAATATGCTCTATAGCCCCCAGCACATCTTTGAAAATCTACATTTCTTTATAAAAGGGTTTGATCATGATTTTGGTGTGAAAATCTATAAGACGCTAGTTAGTCAGATGTTTCAGACCACAACCAGAAAAATGCTTTATAAATTTGGAGAAAGATGGCAAAAAGCACTGGACCACTAGTCTAGTGCAGCACAAAAAAACACTAGACCAAGTTTTAAATTACTGGACTCAGTCCAGTGGTCCAGTGGGTATTTTAGGCCCCGAGTACATGTATTTGTCTTTCCGTGTGGGAGAGGGAAATCTGCAAAAAGAAAACATATTTGAAAATGTCAAATATGGATGCCCACTTACTGGATGACCACTGTTAGCATCAGCCCCATTCTCCAAAAACTGGATGCAGATTTTCTCATTTTCCACCGAGTCTTCGCAAGCCAGGACCAATAGAGGCATGCCGTCATTAGCTACATTATTGCACTCCGCACCGCATTGTAGCACTATCTGGGTGCACTTGGCATGCCGACTTGTGGGTAGGATGCAGTAGAACAATATGCCTGTCAAGAAAACATACAGGAATACAACTGTGACTCACTGAATGTCAATACTTAAATTGAACAGTAATTTTTTTTATTATCTATGTTATATTTGTTGCCGCATGGCAGATTCGGAGATTACGATCCCCTCCACCAGTGTTGTAGTTTGGTCTTAATCTCAAAACCAATTTTGTGTGATAATAATTATTGCATTGGCATGGTCCAGACGATACTTATATTCTGAACTACATGTACACTGTAGGGCTGTGCCAATTATTTGAATATTCAATCAAAAACCAAATATTTGAATAATGATTTTCGTATTCGAATATTTAAAAAGGGTGACGAGTAATGAGTTGATCAGCAAACTAAACAAAATTTATTTTTGCTCCAAATGCATGCTGTGGACTTAATTTTTGCATACTAGATTGATCGTACTGCATTAAAATTTATTCTACAATATACATACAAGGCTAATTCGGGAATTTACACCTCAGGACTAAATCAGGCTAAACGAATATTCGATACTCGATCGAACACTTGGTTAGAATATTCAAATAGTAAATTATTTGAATTGACTCAGCCCTATTCTAAACAGCAAGTAACTTGTTTTCATTGGCGTGTTACTCTCGGTTTGTGCTTCCCAGTTTTCTGACCGACGCCTACTCCAAGGAAATGTTGTGTATCATAACAAAAGAGCTGAGACTCGGTTTCAATTCCTCGGGTTCAAACTCAAATCCTCGGATCCAAACGTAACATATCTTATTTGAATTGAGACCCAGGCTGACATAAAACTGAGTTGGCAAGTTTCTTAATTCAAATTGACTGGAATCGATGCCTTCCTACCTTTCCCCTCCGCATCCTTGATCTTCATATCAGACCCCGCTGCCGACAAGACTTCCAGAGTCTGAACATGGCCAAACTCAGCAGCTCGCATGGCCGCCGTCCGACCCTTGAGGTCCACCACATTAGGATGGGCTCCCAGCTCCAACAGGAATGAGACCATGTCTTCATCATTGGCCCTGGCCGCAAGATGAAGCCCCGTCTCCCCATCGTTGGGCTCGCTGTAGTTAATGAGATGCGGCACGCCATGGGAGCACAGCTTCTCGATTTGGGGCTTGTCCTTGGTGCGGATGCACTGCAGGAACTTGTGGACTTGGAGGATTTCAAGACGAGTCTGTGCGATTGGCATCTTAAGAGCTTAATATGTCTCAATTTGAAATCAGAAAAGTAAAATGTAGCGGAAGCACAACTTTCGTTGGAGAATTCTGTTGATTCCCAACTGATGAAATAACAAAGTCAAAACTAAAAATGTCAACTGGGATGGAACTAGCCCAGTTGACAGCAAAATAGACAGTGGAAGTGTCCCTGCATTTTAAAACTGATACCTAGAGATAGCTAGGTTTTAAAATCAGCATGGCCATCATATGGCATCTGACCACATCCCCAAACCATGAAAATGGTGTCCAAAAGCTGCCAAGCCGCAGCCTGCCTCCTACTACGTCATGTACGTAGGCCTACAGCTTTAAATGCTAGTTGTCTGGTGTGAAATCAAGTCTTTCTATTAAGTTTCTAGTGAAATGAGGATTCGATAAAAAATATAGACCTATGCGAAATTCAGTTCATCTTCAAAATGATGACAGTTTGGGCACTTTTAGCGATGTCTTTGTGATTCCATTTGCAGTGATGTATGCGCCACAAACGGCCAAACTTTACCGATCATTCATCATGTGCTGCCGGCCGGCGCGGCCGATCGCGACGAAGCATCAAACTTGATCGATCCTTCTTGGAAACATTTCAAAGAGCAAGCAGTTTATCCTTCCGTGCAAAGAGTAATCGTGGTTTAAGAATTCAGATGTTCCTCTTTGGGTATTTGTTTCAGACTCCGAACATGCCGAAAGGGAAATATTTGCCGCTGAAGTTCCCCGTGCATCATGTGCATAAATGTTTTACGTTTACCACACACAAACTTGTTGTGTACACGTACTGCAGGTGGTTGTCATGGTTGCGCTGCACAATGTATTCGGGGGTAGGTACTACTAGGTACAAAGGTCGCAGTTAAAAGCCTATTGTATGTATCACATGCATTAGTTGACAGGAAAAACTTACTCATACTGTTGATAGCAATGGGTATCAACTATTACATTTTCTACATCTTTAGAAAATTAACAACTGCAAATGTAAAAATTAACACAAAACAATGGATGAATTTTAAAGGTTCTGAAAAGCATACGGTACTTTTTTGTAGGCTAGTTTACCAACATATTCTTTGTCATTTGATATAATTTCATTGTTCCAGGTACTCATAAAAAGTTTAATTTGCAAATGATACAGTCATCAATGGGTTTTTAGCACGCTTTTAGTGTAGACCACAACTCCAAATAAGTAAGGGTGGATATTTTGGAATTTATGATGGTCCACACAAGTGCGTTTCTTGTGGATTCCATCAGAATTAAACAATAAAATTAAATAATTAGTCTCCGTCTTTTCAAAGACACAAAACAGATATCAATTTATGAGCATTGTCACTATGGCAAAACCATCAAAGTCTATGGAATACTTTTAAGGCAAAGTATATAGCTTCTAGGCTCTGGACCGTACTAAGGTAACTGAACAAACACAACATCTGGTATGGTGCCTGATCACCATTGAAATGAAACAACTGAGGATATGTTCATCTTTAGTCTGAAATCTCCTATAAATCCATGGGAAAAATATTCTCCTCAGTTAAAACCATCTTTGGAGAAAAATTGTATGCCCAAAAAGTTTTTCCAAGATCTGCATAAAAGTTTGAATTTTCTAGAAATTTATGAACACACTTTTCAAAACCTTTTGGACTTAAAGAAATTACCCTCAACTCTCCTAAAATTTGAGGGACACAGAAAAAAGTAGGGAAAACATGGTGACGGATTTCTAAAAAATTACCTTACAGAATTTTCCATGAGCAAGCATTACAACTTCTCGCTGCTCAAAAAAATAAGTATGTAGGGTTGAAAACTGCAGCATTTTAATGCCATAATTCCAGTTTAAATTATAACTTTTCTCTGAAGAGGTCGACTGCAGTGGAGACTATTGGACTTTTAGTATGTTAATAAGTGATTTTTTTATACAGGGGTCCTTTTAGATTTACCACAATCCTCAATCAATCACCTCCAGAAGTGTGTTTCTAGTCTGTTTGGAGTTAGTAGTCATCCAACAATCAAATATTTATAACAATTAAAAAAGATGTTATGTAATTTACAAACCAATTTACAAAGCCTAAAATATTATCAGAATTAGTGTAGAACTGCCTTGTGCAACAAAGTTGGCCATAGAGGGCGCATTTTGATATGAGTATGAATTCGAAGTTAATGTAAAATAACTGCATTTCTCACTTTGCACTTTATTTAATTTGCCTCTGTAGCATATTTAGAAAATCAGGTTTTTGTAAAGAATTACATTTTTACAAGAAGTTCATACCCAAATAAAATGTTGCCCTCTTTTAGTTCCGCCATGCTTCAAGAAGGCTAATAGTGTCCCTCCGGTTGGCCTCGGTGCCCTTTGAAATTTTGACAAAATCAAGGCTGACGTAACCTGTCCCTAATTTTCATTAACTCAAAAAGCCAGGGGCGCATTCAATAGCGCAATACGTATGCATACCGACAATACCTTCAACGGTGAAAGTATGGGAAAATACTCAATACCGGCGTACGTATTGGGCTATTGAACGCGCCCGGCCCCTGATGTTCTGTCCACGGGCACCAGTGAAAATGGCACTGGACTTGCATCAGTGTTTCTTCCAACACTTTTCTGCCCTTGAAAAAGTATAAAAACTAATATAAAGTTATTAAAAATACAAAAAGGACGGAATCCTGGGAACTGCTTCAAAACTTGAATCCCCGTTAGTGTGCACTCTCAGAACGTTGGTTAAAAATTTTAACCAACTTGGTTAAAATTTTAACCAACCATGTATTACCAGGTGAACATCCCAACAGTTGGTTAAAACCTTAACCAACCCAGGTTGGTTAAATTTTAATACGTGGTTGGTTAAACTTTTTAACCAATTATTGATTAATTTTATTTTAACCAATCTGTTGGTTAATGCCGAGTTGGGCAAATTTTAACCATGCAGTTGGTTATACCCGAATGGTTGGGCATTTTACTGAAATGCTGTTCACAGTAATTGGGCAATATTTTACCAACAGTTGGTTAATTTATTATGTTAAAAGTTTAGGTATAAAGGACACCAAATAAAGGCAAACACCACACGATGGACTTGACAGTTTTACATTTTTTTTATTTTATTTATTTTGTGATATTTGATGTACATGTATGTACTTTAGCAGCAGGTGTAGGCCAAATATATACTGGTATTTTCTAAATGAAAGTGTTTGGCTTCCTTCAAACATTTTCATTTTTAAATGTTTCACCATCACACTGTGTTAACAATGAGTTCGAGAATGCTTGTGTGACGTTTAGCTCAGCTGCACTATATGAAGTCAGAGAGCGTACTTTTATTTTTGTGGTTTACACAGCCAAAGAAAGGTTAAATTCAGATTAGGAAATAACAATTTCCGAGTTGCAATTACAATTAATGGCAAGTTCGTTCTACAGTGTGAGTAAACAAAAAACTATTATACACTTTTAAAATTACTTTTTGTGTTTTATTTAGTGTACAAATATTTATATGAGATGTTCTGACATGTATTTTGGATAGGTTCTCCTGTGTCCTTTAAATTATGTTTCATGCATGACCGCACATAAGGCAAATAAGGATGTCAGGTGGAACACGACTTGCGCCAACATCAGATGGCAGCTCTGCACTGGTTCAAATCCTTTTCTTTTTCCTAGCCATACTGAATTGGCGCAAGTCGTGTTCCACCCGACACCCTTATTTGCCTCATGTGCGGTCATGCATGAGACATTTTTATTAAAAATTTATTTAAACTGCTACCAAAAGACACAGGAGAACTTATCAAAAATACATGTTGTCAAAACATCTCAAATAAATATTAATACACTAAAACACAAGTAATTTTAAAAGTGTATAGTTTTTTTTTTTACTCAACCTGTAGTTGTGTCGAAAAAGTGGCCAAAATGCAGCTTTGATCAAAAAGACGTGGTTCACGCCGAAGCCTTGCTTAGCAGTAGCCTAGTCAGATCAACTGTGGTGTGCATGGTGAGTGGTTATAGCCTTGGCCTCTGCTGTCATAGTTCTTGTCCAGTAACAGTTGCTGCCAAGATGCCAAATCCGATCAGCCCCTCCTGTGTGGATAAACAAAATGAAACAAGGACTATTAACAAAGTAAGATCCAAAGGCGGTAGGCCTATATGTGACCCATCCATTCATACTACTATTAAACTAATAGCAACTAATAATCTTTCTCATGGATACCGGCGCATTACAAATATTCATTATTATTTATGCACCTATCAATGCCCCCATCCCTCCCCCGCGCTACTCCACCCTGCGATGCCCCACCCCTTAGGTGGGGATTTGGTCCGACGATTTCCGTGCTCCTGCAGGGTGTTACTTAAACGCATGGAAATCAAATTTTCAGCGCACATGGAGCAAAACGTACATCTTTTGGCCCATGGGTGGGGAGTTTGTAACCCAAATTTTGCCCCACAGGTGGAGAATTTGTCATTCGAAAAGTGATAATCCCTACCTCTTAGGTGGGGCAGCCCGGCGGGAGTGGTGGGAAAAAGTTACACGTATACAGGCCGTGCGTAGCGAGTATGGTGTACTGTACATGTGATGTAGTTTGTGGCCCGCACTCGCTGCACACGGCGCGCTGCATGCAACGTGAAAGTAACGTTGTACTCGTGACAACCCGCGCGTACGGGTAAAAAATAACACTTTGAAATCGGCTTAAATCTTCGAGAAAGGTTTCCAAAACCGACCGCTAGCAACCACTAAAATGTCTCCCCACCATTCACCGATCGGACCAGACAATTAACGAGGCAAAACTTACCTTAAATTAGTCGTTTCGGCTCGGAAACACCACTACATTTTGCAAATTTGCCGTCAACACATCCTCCATAACACGAGTCCTGTATACGTTTGTGTAGTAGTTTTACACGTACAAGGCACACACACACACGAAACGAACGCGCGTTGGCATTTTGTCGCTCTTGCCTTTCTGCAGACAATCGAGTCACTAACCAATGGTAGCTTTCACTTGACACCACGTGACATGGTTGGGCGAATTTTTTAACCAACTTTCGCTTTGCGGGGGGTGTAAATTATAACCATAGTTGGTTAAAATACAGCCCTCTGATCTAATGTTTTACACAACCCGCTGTTTACCCAACCAGAAAGCATAATATTTCTTAACCAACCCCTGGTTAAAGAAAAATTTACCCAACTCGGAGAATTTAACCAACATTGGGAGATTTTTAACCAACTGATTTTTAACCAGTGATATTTTAACCAGCGTTCTGAGAGTGTGGCAACTTTGGCACAACTAGTGGCACCCCCTTCTCTCAAAATGAGACTTTGAGATTTGAAAAACTGCATGTGTAAGCTGCTTTGGGGAATTAGTGCACGCTCAAGGTGTTGTGCCACCCCTCTCCCCAACTTTGAAAACTCTGGCGACACCCCTGAGTACTGCAGCTACAAAATGCTCATTGGCTACTCAGGAGAAGAAGTCGCCGAGTTTGGTACCTGAAATGTGGGTTCGAATCCTGGCCACGACAATTTGTGACACTTGTGCCCTTGAGCAAGCCATTTTATCATTTGTTTAACAGGGGCAGACGCAACTTGTTTGTCTTTATGTGGACTAGTTACCCCTCCCAGCTCCACTTAAATCGTAAAAAGACTGGTAAATCCAGTCTTGTTTTAGTGTGAAGGCCAGGGGCCGATTTCAAAAACTGTTTAGCAGAAAAATTTGCTTTAATAATCAAAAATTTGTTTGCTTTAAAAAAATGGATTAGCAATTGACTGGTTTTCTGCTATTCTTGCCGAGAACATTAGTTCATGTACAATTTTTACTATTAACCCACTTTTATAAAGCAAACAAATTTTGGATTAAGTAAATTTTTCTGCTAATAAACAGCTTTCATGAAATTGACCCCTAGTTTCTCCGTAACTGATTTAGGTAGCCTTTACCCCGAGTGGCCTGTGGTGGGCCTTGTAATAGGCGATTTGCATAAAAAAAGACATATGACACCTTTGCCACCCTGACAGGTACTCATTTACTCCTGGATGGAGAGAGATTATTTATGGCAGATTTGTCCAATACATGGAAGACCATTTTTGAAATGGGTCTTTCCACAGTAAAGGGGGCATTTTGGCAACACGGACCATATTTTCGAGGAAATACCTTTGTTTTGGTCTCAAAACAACATGCCTTTCGAAAAACCCTGTGTACAAATTTCCAATATACGCTCGTAACCAGGACGGTCACTTGGGTTACATTTTAGGCCATCCTGGTTACAAGCGTATATTGGAAATTTGTACACAGGGTTTTTAGAAAGGCACGTTGACACACTATTTGTAACCCTTTTTGGGCCTAAGTTATCTCTTCAGAACAACTGAAACTTATTTATTTTATTTTAAGACCAGACAAAGGTATTTTCTGGAAAAAATGGTCTGTGTTGCCAAAATGCCCCCTTTACCGTGGAAAGACTCAAATAAAAGTCATTTGCTGTTCACATTTCAATGGTTAATCCCAATGATGATCCTAACATAACAAGCCTCGAAAGAGCATTTGTAGATCACCTCAAGCCTCTAACCCCATCCGTCTCCACCACAAAGTAACAAGTGTCGTTGGGCAGGTGTGGAGCAAACACCACTTCCATGGATCTGACTGGCACCTCTGCCTTGGTGCAGGGCGTCTCTAGGTCCTTGTGCGATGCTAGATCGGTATGCGGGCCACTGGAGTCAGTAGATGACAGTTTGTAGTTAGTCCGTCCCAACATGAGGCGAGTTTGCACGAGGTTTGACCAGGTCAGGCCAAGGGCTGGAATGAGCTGCCGCTTGCTGGAGTGATCTCCGGTGTTACTCATGTTGGCAGTAACCTAAGAGTGGACAAAGAGATTAAAAAACCTTCTCTTTCATTTATTTGTAGTAATTGTAGGTTTAGGATATATTGTAGGGAGTTCACAGATATTTTATTGAGGATGTGCATTCCGCTTGAATGATTTTGTACACACCAATCCGAGAGCCGAGGACTCCTTTTCTTTATATCCGCCATAGCTGGGGGGCTTCCACTGAATGAACTGTATGTTTTCTGCTGTTGCTGAAGTTGCATTTGTTTACTTCGAACAAGTTGCGCATCTTTGTAGGATCGATTGTGTACACCAAGAGGGCGCGTCATGTGCACGCAAAGGGCGCGCGTCGCGTGCACGCAAAGGGCGCGCGTCGCGTGCACGCAAAGGGCGCGCGTCGCGTGCACGCAAAGGGCGCGCGTCGCGTGCACGCAAAGGGCGCGTGTCGCATGCATGTAACGGATAAGCACTTTTCGTTCTAACAGCAACACAAAACACACAGTCCATGCAGTGGACACCCCCCAGAAAGGAGACCTTAGTTACCGGATTGGTCTATATGATTAGACAATCTGTATGACAGACACTCCTGTCACAGGAATATGCCAATATCCCTAACTTTTTGTGAAATGTGTAGTTACTTACAAAATTACACGGAGACTCAAAGGGGAGACTCTGGAAGCACTGTACCCTGGGACTATTTCTCTGTCAGGCCATTGGATGCGAACAGATGTACATTGTGTCACTGGGCCAAAAGTAGGATTACTGATTATGCAGGGTACAAAAATTACTGGGGCTTGGCCAGAGGCCCAGATTTCCCAGGGTCAGCCTGACTGGTTTGTAAACACAACATTAAAGGTGACCATACTGGGGTTCGATTGAGGATCATATGGAGTTTAAGCAAAATTGCCCAAAAGATGTTTTAGTAATTAAAAATTACAAAAATGTGCCTTCCGAAAATACCCCCATCTTCCGAAAGCAGCCAAGGTATGTCAGAGAGTTAATTTGGACTTGCAGGACCAGTTTACCTGATTGACACAGACAATGGGCGTATCATAACACCTGCTGAGTCCATGCAGCTGGGAGGCCAGAGTCTGCAGGTGCCTTGCTCTCCGAGCCATCTCACCCATACCGAACTCGCAGCGGAAGAGGGCAGCTACAGAGTCTAGAATGACAAGCCTGACACGGCTCTGCTGTACAAGAAGTGGAATGCGATACTGTATGCAATGCTCTAGCTGATCCTGTAAGGGAGATATGTGCACAAATAGCATCAAACTAGTATTTAAAAAGGTTTATTATATCATTTGCAGATTAAACTTTTTACGAATTTCAGGAAAAAAAGCATTAAATAACAACAAATTACGTTGATAAACTGCCTTGTAGAAATTTCAGCCACATAGATGCAGTAATATGTCAGAAAACATTAAAAATCCATGCATGGTTTTTGTGTTGAATGATTGTCAAAAAATGAATTTGCAAAGATTGGTTTTTTTTAAAGTTGCTACCACAAAGGTACCATCTTACACGAGAAAAACAAATCATTTTTATCAACACTTTTAGTCGGGTTTTTCTTGTCAACTCATTAAGTAAAATTTTGGGTAACTGCAAATTATGTGCTGGGGCTTTAACAAGCAACTGGAATTATATAATATTGGATGGCTTTGAGGGTCATGAAAATACTGAACGAGCCGAAGGGGCGAGTTCGGTATTTTTATGATGAGTGCGGTATATTTTCATATCACCCGAAAACACATCCAATATTATTATTGTTTTGTAGGATTTACCAGTGATTTTTAATAACCAATCACTGGGAAAAATTGACTGCTCTTGATTAAGATTTTCTGTATGATTGAGACATGTGACTAATTCCAGGTCTAATTCCAGCATACCCTTTCTGATATGTGCTCAATGAAGACGTTATCTCCTAGTTTCAGCTGACGGGATTCTGCTGGATCCAATTTCTTGTAGAAACACTCCATGAGTTGGTGTAACCTCTTGCTGGGGAAAACATCTTCAGTGCAGATATACACTGCACCTGAAAGATTGAGAATGGGGAAAAAAGGTTGTGATGGAATATTTTGAGTGATTGACAAAATTGACATCACAGAGGGTTTTTCAGACTGCAGAAACCATGGGATTGATGTAGGATTACAGTTGTTTGATCAGATTTAACAGATGCAATCAATTGCTCAAAACGCAATTCACTACCCTCTCAGGTACCCCTTTACTCCTGGGTGGAGAAAAGCAATGTGTGGCAAAGTGTTGAGAAGTTAATCAGATTTTGTTTTCTTTTTAAAAAAGTCTCTTTTTTCCCTGACTAACCTCCACCAAGTCCCCCCTTCTCAGGTGCCCTCTGCACAGTGAGACAGAGCTGCATGCACAGCTGGGTCTTTCCTGACGCGCTCTCTCCAGCTATCTCAGTGATACCACGCGACACGATGCCTCCCCTTAGAAACTCATCCAATACATCGCAGCCAGTGCTAAGGGTCGTCGTCTGTAGCGACTGGTGGCATGTGCCTTGGTATAGCTCAAGAGCTGTTTCAGGTTTGGTACAAGTCAAATTAAAGAGTAAAGTGTATGAACAAATAATTTTAATCTTAATACCATAATCAGGATGTTTCTTAAGTTTTAAGTTTTTGTACTAAATAAGCTACATGTGCACTCTTATACTCACAATAAGTTATGGATTTTGGTATGTTGTCAATTTTGGAATTTTGTTTTCTTCAAAGGACTGTTTTCACTTATTCCTGTGACAAGGTGTGTCCGTCATGCAGATACAATTATCTAATCATATACAATATCATTCAAGCGGAATGCATACCGTCAATAAAATATCTGCGTACACTACACAATATCTCTAACTTATTGTGAGTAGTGTATATAGTGAAATCAAAGCTGACTCCACATTTTGGTTATTTTATTTCTGCACCATATACTTACATGTAAATGCTGCATTCACTACTTTGCTCAGTTGTGCATCCATGACACCAAACAAACAATTTAGTTCTTAGGCCAATAAAATTAGATTACTAGTTTCTCGTCAACCATTTATCAAATTTTTGTGAGGGATTTTTTTCATTATTCATTATTCATTATTTAATCAAGGAAAAATACAACCTTCACACATACACGAACTGCCGTTTAGAAACTGATTATCAAGGCTCTAAAGCCATCCAGAAATAGTTTGGTGCCAGTATCAATTCCATTCAGTTAAACCGGGTAGCTTGTGTTTGAAGGAACAAGTTGAGATGACAAAATCGTGGGAAATGACAAAGGAGATGTCTGGTTATGAAAGAGCAATATATTTGAATATAAACACAAAAGCTGCAAAACACAGATCGTTACTGCACAACTGAAATGGAAACGTTTCGCTTTGGAGTATTTTGCATCTGATTTTTCCCCTTTTTTGCAAAATAATGAAATTTTGGCAAAATGACATTTTTTGGTGCGGGGTCAAAATCACATGCGGGCGCCGACGAGAAACTAGTAATCTAATTTCATTGGCCTTAGGCAAAACCTGAGAGTATACACTACTAGTGCCTCACAGCTCAGTTGATAAAGCATTTGCACAATGTCAGAGGTCTCAGGTTCGAATCCTGATGACAATAAAGAATGCCAGTAAGATGGCCGACGATGCAAAGTGTCTATAGTCAAGAAGGAGTTGTTGCACTGCAATTACGCCAATTGTTCCAACTTGTTATTGTTTTAAAGCTTTCTCAACAATAATTAGTTAGGACTGCCCCAGCAATAGTTGGGCCAGCTCCAACTTACCGTTACTGTTAAAAAGCCCCAACAATAAATTGGGACCACTGGGGTAGTTGCGGCACAAAGGAGCCATAAATATTATTATTACCAGTTGCAGAAGGATTCTTGTAGACTTCCTTGGAGACCGTAATCAGCAATGTTCTAACATCATTTGTTGCTAGCTTTGTGCGGCGCTCCAGATCAGCAGCAGATAGGTTCAGAATGCTCGAAAAGGATGAAAGTTTGGCTGGACGATAAAAGGAAACAAACAGTAATGGAATAAAACAATTTTTTAGTTCATCACAGTATCATAGCCTATTTTTCCTTCAAAATAAATAGATATCAAAACAATTCAAAAAATTTCTAATATGCTATAAATATGACAAATTTGCTTATTTTGAAACTGATGGAGGAAAAATTCCACATGCTTAGTATTAAGGCCCTGTGCATGAATTATTTGATCCATGACAAAAAATCTACAAGTATTTCAAAGTAAAACCGTAAATTTGTTTTCCCTTTCTAACCGGCCAGGTACTTTTCGGTGACTGTCAAGTCAGAATTTAGACATTTTGCATGGACAGCCATGACAGGGGGCAGTCACAATGTCACCATGCAGCATGTACGAGTTGGCACTTTGTGGATCTATTGTCACATCATTTTTTAATATGAAAACCTGCCCCCTGTCATGGCTGCCAGTGAAAAGGGACTATATAACTTAGTATTTAGCAAAATCATTGGAGACAGTGTGTGGAAAATTATACCCTTGATTGCAATAAAGCTAGGCTACTGTACAGAGCCCATATTAGGGGACTCAATTCCGAAAACATTTTTTTATTTTGTTCCTCAAAATATTTTTTAATTTTCTCGAAATACATTTCGTTCCCTCAAAATACTTTTCGTTCCCTCGAAAAATATTTGGTTCCCCCGAAATACATTTTGTTATCTCGAAGAAACGAAAAGTGTTTCGAGAGAATGAAAAGTAAATTCAAGGAAACGAAAAGTATTTTGAGAAAACAAAATAATTTAAGGGAATGAAATTTTTTAAAAATGTTTTTGGAATTGAGTCCCCTTACGGGCTCCGTACTACTGTGTGACCGAGCTAGATTACCTCTTTTAACAGCTGATAAAATTTTGGGATTCAATTCCAAATTGTCCATTTCACAATGCAGCATGTGCAGACATGGCAGAGAGACTAATTTTCACAACATTCACATTCAACAAAGCCATAGGCCTATAGCCTAAGCCAGAAAAAGAAGGCCTACATAACCAAGTGCAGCCTATGTGCAACTAGGCCAAAGGTAATAAACGGTAAAACCGGTGCTAAACAGACGGACAAATATATCGAATGTTTCAAGTGACAGTTCATTTTTCCCCACATTAAATTTCCAAATTTCCCTCTCATCATGCATACCGCCCTCTATTGTTGCATTTGTCTCTAAGTTGTGTAGACTTTTTCAAGCCCAAAAGCCTCAAATGGACAAACGTGGGGTGCTGTTTCATGTGGCCAATTGCAATAGCAGCGCGTTACAAGCGGTAGTACTATTTACCGGAAAACACCGGAAAACACCAGAAAACACCGGAAAACATACTAAATACCGGAAAACATACTAAATACCGGAAAACACCGGAAAACAGTATTTTATGGTGTTTTCTGCAGGTAGTGGGGGTGGTGTTATTAAGTGCTTTCGGGTGTTTTCCGGTATTTAGTGTGTTTTCCGGTATTTAGTATGTTTTTCGGTGTTTTCCGGTATTTAGTGTGTTTTCCGGTGTTTTCCGGTATTTAGTGTGTTTTCCGGTATTTAGTATGTTTTCCGGTGTTTTTCGGTGTTTTCCGGTATTTAGTGTTTTCCGGTATTTAGTATGTTTTCCGGTGTTTTCCGGTGAGTTTTCCGGTGTTTTCCGGTATTTTCCGGTGTTTTCCGGTGTTTTCCGGTATATAGTATCACCCGTTACAAGTAGTATGCACATTGAGACAAGACTAGTCTAAAACTGCAGTGAAGAGAAAATGGCCGCCCCCATCCCCAGCTGTTGGAAGTAATCAACACACTTATTCGGAAAAAACACGCTACCGTAGAGCTAAATCGTTTGAGAAGCAGTATGTCGTGTGTATTAAGTAACCTCGGTCGCTTTGAAGACATTTCTGCTGTGCGTAAATACCTCATTCCCAACAGTAAAGGGCCCGAGAAAGGCGATCTTGGTAGGTGTAAGTATCGCTGCGGGCACAGGCTACCTGGTGCCTGGCTACAGCCATTCACGAAAAAACATGAATAATGCGGCAATAAGCTTGCGCAGCTTTTAAAAATGACTGCATGAAAATATCCCAAATTGTTGCGCAGCTTGTGCAATAATAAAAAGTTGCGTAAGCAGCCAGTCACACAGTCGCATAATGTTTCGTGAAATCGGCTGCAAAGATTAATTAATAAAAAGTTTAAAATCTTGCAAATTAATCTGATAAAAATTTAAATTGAAATTGAAATATTTGGAGTAGGGCCTAACAATTTTGTCTTGATTTAAAGTCTCACAGTCTTAAAGGTACACACCGGCCTACTGTTTACATGATTTAGTGATGTATCACCATTTTAAGAAGAAATAGGCATTCACCAATTCAGACAATAAAATGTACCGAAGCTAAGTCCTAAACTAGATTATCTACTGGCACCTTGGTTGGCGTGTCAAGTGTATTTGTTGGACATTTTGAGGGTGAAAACTGTTGCTTTTTTGGGGTGTGTGGGAGCTTGGAGTTAATACAATGCCGGTACCTGCCAAGTCGCTTGGACCCTACATATATCGCAAGCCACACCCCCATGTTAAAAAAGCAATATTGTAGGGTCCAAGTTACTTGGACTAGAGTAGCATTACTCCTAGAATCGGAGGCAGCCAGTCTGCCTCCCAGTCTGCCTCCTGGCTACTTTAACTTAAGAAGGCTAAAAGTGACTTTTTGATGTTATCATTTGGACAGGATGAGTCACTTTAATAAGCCGTTCGTAAAAACCAGTATGGCAGCCATCGCATGGTCACAACATTTATACTGTGGTCAGTTTACACGTGTCAAAAATCTCACTTTACAATCAAAATTAAACTTTTAAAAACATACCATGGAGATTGTTTGACTCTCAAGAATTATGTGTGCATTGATTGGTCAGATTTTCCTGCTATGACTCTTACACTGTAAAAACAAACCTCACCCAACACTACATGTATCTTTCTTTGGATTTTTCCGGTAAACCTGACATCGTTGAAATTTTCACTGATTACTGCATGATGTCACCGCAATACAATGGGATAACCGCAAGACGGCGGGCTTGAGTTGTCCCCATACATGTAGGTTTAGTGCATGGGGTCTCATTGGGTGTCTGTGCATGATAATCTTTCCAAAAAAGAGAAAGAAAACAACATTTTCAACGAAAGTGCAAGTGGGAAGTATATCTTGGAACTAATTAAGCTGTTGATTCCAGGAGGTAATTTCCTTAAATTCTTTGTTCAAAATATATGAAAAATTCTCTCTCTTCTCTATTTTTCCATTCTCTTTTACATCACACTTAATTTCATTGACAAAATACATCTTACACTTACCTCATATAAATGTTATTTTTTTTCTGTTCTCATACGTAGTCCTTTCATCATACATTTATTTTTTTTTTCTTCAGATGGTTGGGATGATGCGGATTGGAGTTGGAACCAAGATGAGAATGAGGTCAGTGTCTAAAAGATTACAGGCATTTCCTTGAGATGATAAAAACAAAATTAGAAGGGAAAAATGCCAAGATTTTTCAAAGTTTTCAAACTTTCCCCGAACGTTTTGTGCATGAGGTTTCTGGCAGTGGCCGGGTGCGGACTTCTTTCCCCACATGATTTTTTTTCTATTTACAAAATAATACCTCTGGTAGAAAATATCAACTGAAATTTTATTTATTTATTTATTATTATAATTTTTTTTTTAAATGAGCATGCACCTTATTATTTTTAGCATTCATTTTTTTAAGCATTAATAATTAAATGAGCGTGACCAGATCACATTTTTGAGCCCCCCACTTTTTCCGCGGGTGTTGAGATTTTGATACCATATTAATTGTCATATTTTTCTCATTACCATTCTAATATTTCGTACCCTGAATCCGTATATTTTCAAGAATATCGTCAAAAAACCACCGATGTTTTCTAAACTAATTTATCTGTTCCATAAAGCAGCAGTGCAGTGATTACACCAACCTGTTTGCTTCTTGACATCCAAATTGGAGATTGCAAATATCATGTTTTCTTCACGTTGATAGTATTTTGGGGAGGTATTTTATATGATTTGTAGGTTAAAACAAAATCTATTCTCTGGAAAAATCTGAACACACTCCTTAAAAATATAATTTAAAAATATATGCTGACCTGTTGAAATGATAAACAAATTGTGTAAAAGTCATTGTCCTGACACTTAGGCTGGATCCGAATTAGTGGCTGTGGCTGTGGCTATGGCTGTTGCTATGCTGTTGCTATGGGTGGACAATGAAAGTCCTTAGAAACAGCATAGCAACAGCCGAAGCCACAGCCAAAGCCACTAATTCGGATCCAGCCTTACTTTAGGCCTTAGTGATGTTAAATGCAACTTTTAGACACTTCTTTTTGCAGGAGGAAGAAAGTTCCGAAGTGAAGAAGGATGAGCAAGAGTCTTGGTTGCAGGAATGCAACTTGACACTGTCTCCTACCAATGACTTGATGGTTATAGCATTTGAAGAGAAAGCTGTCTTCTTACAGCGTAAGAACTACAAGGCTCATTTGTAAATTTGTTGCAAAAAGAAACATATTTTTGCCAAAATTAAAAACTCTTTTAGTTATTATTTTGTATGAATAGGTGATTTCGTTTAGGGAGAATGACCCAGGGACCACCTGAAATAATTGAATTAATTCGATAGAAATTTGGACTAATGATTATGAGTTTGGGGAATCTGGATGCAGTGAAAAACAACTTGGCTCCACCGGGATTCAAACCGCGGACCTGCTGCTTAACGTGCAGATGCCCTACCAATTGAGCTATGAAGCCAACTGGTGGTCTTAAAATACATTATTGCAGTTGTTCCTCATTTATTGGGATTGGCTATCATGTGAGCTTAACAAGCCCTACAGAGGGATAAACCCTTCAATGAGATAACCACCCCTCCCAGAGATCACTTAAGTTGTTTTTCGAATCCCGGTGGAGCCAAACTGTTTTTCACTGCATCCGGATTATCCAAACTATGGACATTTGTCCACATTTCTATCAAGTTATTATTTTGTAGAATTCCTCCAAGGAATGACATTGGAAGTAAATAGTATACAAATATTGACTGCAATGAGGGGCATGGTTAAGATTATAGGCCCAAGGTGATCTCGAAGCCATGACTATGCCCCGAGGCGGAAGCCGAGGGGCATAGTCATGGCTTCGAGATCACCGAGGGCCTATAATCTTAACCATGACCCGAATAAACAGCAGTCAATATTTGTTTTATATACCGAATGTGTAGATTTTTGTCATCTGGTTGGTTAAAAGTAACGATACATCACACAGTCATGACAGTGGTCCTTCGAGTTTCGATTTCGGAAGCTGGTCTACGGCGGAAAAGTTGTAGATTTACAGCAAACATTTGTAGCATAATCACCTGGCACTTTAGTAGCACATTTCACCTGACACAGTTTTCACTGTAGGCCACTTCTCTTACTTTCTTAAGGACTTCATCATCTACGACAGACGACAAAATGACGTCGAGATTCCGCCATTACCGTCCTGCTGAATGTTTACGTGAAGCGCCCAGCTGCATAGTTGGTGCACCGCTATGCTAACACATGTAATGCGCGCGTCCGGAACCCGCTAAATGACTATGCCCGGGGCATGGCAAAGACTATTGCCCGGTGGGCATATACGCGCCGGGTCTAGCTGATTCAATGCCCCCACTTTTAACCAATCAGATGACAGGAATCTACGCATGAGGTATATAATCAAATCTATTTCGCCACTTTTGAAAAGATATAAAAAGTTCTATGTATTTTTACACAAAATATGAAATAATGAAAAAAAATTCCAAAATATGAATTGCATACATATTGAGTTTTTACTCTTTCTTTCACAGCCAAGTGGGACCCTCGAGATGACGATGGAATCGATTACCGCTACCAAGTTGTGTACAAGGGCGCCCTCAACCAAGAAGAAGGGTATGTTGAGTTTTATTTGTTTATTGAATTATAGGGGAAAATGCGGCTTTTCTCAAAATACCAGGACTTGGAATAAATTACTTGGAATAAATTCCTATTTGAATATTCAAATAAAACATTTACTCAAATATCGAAAAGTCGTTCAGACTGACATGTGTATAGGGGTCATTACATGAGGTTGGGTATATAAAAAAGTGGTGTCAATGTTGCATTGGTACAAGTTCTTTTATTTAAAGACTGGAGAATTATTTATCTAGTGAAATATTTGTTGTACTGAATATGGCTAGGTGTCCCAATATAATCATGTTATTTTCACTGACCAATGAAATATTTGTCTTACCTACGCAACATGGACATAACATGTGTTTAGCACTACGGGTACATTTTGGAAAGGAATGAATTGTTCTGCATACATATTTACCTTTAATAGCATAGGAAGGGGGGGTGGGGGAAGGGGGAGGGGGAGGGGGAGGGGGAGGATAAATTATTGGTGTGTCTATAAATTATTGGTAATTGGTATCTGCTATAGACCAATCCGGTAACTAAGGTCTCCTTCCCTGCATATCCGCCATAGCTGGGGGGGCGTTGCTATTAGAACAAAAAGCGCTCATCCAAAACATGCACGCGCCCCGTTCGCATGCACGTGAGGTGTCCTCTTCGCGTACACGCGACACATCCCCTTCGCATACATAACCCTACAAAGACGCGCAACTTGTTCAGAGTAAACAAATGCAACTTCAGCAACAGCAAAAACATACAGTTCATTCAGTGGAAGCCCTCCAGCTATGGCGGATATACACCAATCCGGTAATAAGGTCTTCTTCCCTGTATATCCGCCATAGCTGGGGGGCTTCCACTGAATGAACTGTATGTTTTTGTTGTTGCTGAAGCTGCATTTGTTTACTTCGAACAAGTTGCGCGTCTTTGTAGGGTTGTGTGCGCGCGAAGGCGGGCGCGTCGCGTGCACGCAAAGGCGGGCGCGTTGCGTATACGTGAAGGAGGCTCGTGCATGTAATGGATAAGCGCTTTTCGTTCTAACAGCAACACAAAACGCACAGCCCATGCACTGGACGCCCCCCAGCTATGGCGGATATGCAGGGAGGAGATATTAGTTACCGGATTGGTGTATACAGGGAAGGAGACCTTAGTTACCGGATTGGTGTATAGTGAGGGGCCATCAAGAACAAGAACTGTGTAATTTGTATTACTGCAGCCAAACACTGTGTAGTACTTGTCTTAGGTTTGAGTGATGCCTTGTATTTTGATATTTGGTCCTTTGTTTTTACAGAGAGTGTGTGACGAGTGTTATCTGCATTCCTTTAGCTTCACAAAAGCGCAGTTCACAGGGGGCGCCAGACTGGACATGTGTCGTGGTAGGATTCACATCTGGCTACGTGAGAATGTATACAGAAGTAAGTGGTTATTTTTCTATCGTCAAGCAAACTTGAATCCTTTATTCTGATTGGTGGATCCATGGCAACAGAGTGTGGTGCTTATATGAGGTTCATTCAAAACCCAGAAAGTGTTAGAAGAAAAAGATTGTTCTTGCATTATTTTTTAACATGGTCACCCCTAACTTCAATTCACTTGGTCCACCAATGTTTAAAGGCCCAGTGGATCATTTGCAATGACCCAAAAAGTAATCGACGAGTTTACAGGGGAAACGTTCTGAAAGTAAAGATTGAATTAATAGCAACTATTCAATGAAAGGTTTTCGCTCAAAATTATATAATTTTACCAGAAAATAATCCATAAAGATGAAATTATTTAGATCGTTTGCAAACGATTTACTTATTTTTGGTTCGCATCTACGCGGTCCAAAATGCATGGGCGCTGTGTACTTTGTGTGTGTGTTCCAACGCGATGCATTTTTATGGATCGCGCGCACACGCAGTATGTGCGCCACAGAGTGCATGACGCAAGCCACATAATACTCGATCAACTGAGAACGAATATTTGAAACACCCCGCCAAGACCAGGAAAATGCATATGGATTTTCATGTTTTTTTAAACGTGGTACATTTGACAAAGCTGAAATTTCTTCGGATGAGTTTGTTGATGTCTTTCTTTTGATTTATAATGGTTTTATTCGCAGAATCGCTCAAAAACAGATCATCTACAGGGCCTTTAAGCATTGCGATCCCATCATAGAAGAAGGTTGCATCCTGGTCCTCTAAATACTCCCCATAACATGGTGATTAGGCAGCACACCAAATAATTTGGATACAGTATGCAGGGGGTCAAGGATTCGATCTTGCTAGAAAGTTTTTCTCAGTGTTTCAAAAAAGCATTAGGTATACAGTGCTAATCAAAATACGTGGGTAAGAGCAAAACAAGCCCTTATTAACAATTTGCATACAGTCTTATAATCTACTTTCTCGTTGCAGACCGGAGCACTTCTGCTCTCCCAACTTCTCCACGAGGACCCCATTCTCAAGTTAAAGTGTCGTACCTACGAGACTCCCCGGTACCCCGGCATAGCAGAGCAGCAGGAGGAGCTAACCATCCTATACCCGAATGCCTTGGTTACCATTGACGGTTTCAGCCTGTTTCAGTCACTCCGAGCGTGCCGCAACCAACTTGCAAGAGGTGGGTGGTTTTTGAATGTAAAATTCAAGTACTTTTCCAGTATAGGACAATTTGCTTGTGCATATTACCATACCTCATACCTATTCATGGTCTGATGTAATTTTCCCTCGCACAATGTGACAGTGTGCAGGAAATCATGAGATCGAGTCCAACCCTTGCGCACCATGAGGTTTTTAAAATTTTATCTTTGGAAAAGCATTTTGTGTATATTGCATTTGTCGCTCTGTGTATGGGCAAATTACATCCATTTAACAAAAATAAACTCCTTTCTTAATGTTTTAATTAATTAATTTTTATGTTTTTGTTTATAAAGCGGCAGCTAGTGGTAGTGACCAGATCCAACCACCACCACTAACCTATAAGAAATGGGGATTGATTCGTCAAGATGCTATTACTGATCACGTCAGCTGTGGTAGGTGCATTATGTAGTCAGGCCTTGACATAAACTGCGGCCACCGAGGCCAATGGCTTCATGCCCTACTGAGTTTGCCCCAACAACCCTTCAAGATATACATTTTCTCAGGCCAACTCTGGCCAGCATGCCGTATCCTCTTAAATTTCATGTGGGAGAATGCGAATTGGCTTGCGTCGGAGACGCGACATAACTTGATTTGCACTGTATACTCAGTGCTTCCCCGAGACACTATGAGAAAAACTTCATAGCGTGTTTGGGTGGGACTTGAACCCACGACCTCCTGCATACTAGGCAGACGTCTTAACCACTCGACCAGCGGGCTGGCCGGTGTTGAGTAACTGGTTTGAATCATTTAGTAGCGGGTACCGTAACTGACGGGAGAATGCGATTTGGCTTGCATCGGGGAGAATGAATATTAATTAGGGTTTGCCCTCCCCGACGTAACTTGATTAGCACTGTATACTCATAGGCTGCGTTCGGGCTTGTACTCGGGTTAACACGAGTATACTGCTGCGCGCGTGAACGGCAAGAGTAACAACACTCGGGTCAATGAGAGTATGCTCTCGCTACTATGGGTGGGATTTTTGGTGAATTTGCTTAATGTGTCAACTGGATAACTGAAACAACAACTCACTAAGGTTTGTTTACTTTTAGACCGCATCAAAGGTTCTCACAACTTACGGTTTGTATTTTCTTCAGTTTCTTGTGAGCAGTGAAACAGTGTTTTTTGTGCAGTCATGGCAAGAGACGGCCATCTTGACTGATGGCTATTCGCGCATGCGGACTGCGAACTTGCCGTTCCTGTAATTTGACCCGAGTGCAATGCGCACGCATTACTCCGGAGTAGCGAGAACTGTACACCCGAACGCAGCCAAGGTATCTCGGGGGAAGCACTAATATACAGTGCTAATCAAGTTATGTAAGGCAGGGCAAACCCTAATTAGAATTTAATGTGGATGAACAAATTGGTTGTGCTTAGTAGTTTATTACGTCCAATCACTGTTTGTCTAATTTCATAGCTCGACCTTTAAGCATTTTTGCTTGTTGTCCTGTAGGTGTGGTGACACCATGTGCATTTGACCAGCTGAATGCAGACTCCATCACCAATGGCTATATGGCTAGTGTTAAGGCCACGCCCCCAGCTGCAACACGCTATGTAACAACAGGTGTCGGGCCTTATGTAGGCTTCTTTTACGCTTTGGAGGTGAGACTAGTTGGGTTACTTGGTACTGATTGAGTCAGTATGTCAATGTGGCTCAGTCACTATGAACAACTAACAATGGAAATTGGGCACACACTATTGTTAATAACAATGGTTTGTGCCCAATTTCCATTGTTAGTTGCTCATAGTGAGTTGTTGAGACTTTAAGATATGGGCTTTTCTCAGGTTGAGAGATCCTTTTGGCAATTAGGACCAAACTATTTTTTTTCTGCAAGCCTCGCTTTGGTTACGTTTATTTTAATAGGAGAAAAGGGAAGATGGCCGCACCGTGATAAATGTCTATAGAGTAACAAAACTATGCAACAGATGGTTTTCGGGAAATTTTGTAGGAAAATACTATCCTTATTTCTATTGCTAAAAGGACACCCAGACCTGAGAAAGACCCACATACGCTCCATTTAAAACCAGCTAGGTGCCTTAATTAATGACATTTAATGAAATGACATTTATTTTTCGTTTTACAGGGAAGCAGCCAGCCACTGCTATCTGACGTTGCCATGGCAATGGCCAGCAAATTAAAATCAGCACTTCTCTCAGCTGCAAGGTAGGATATGTAGTGGAGGTTAGATCTGTTTGTGAAACTAAAAAAAAAGAGACTCTAGAACTCAACAAAAAGAACAGGATAAGTGTATTGAGCTCGTGCCAATGACGTCATTTTGGGAGTCAAATAATGCCGTGTCGTTGTGGAAGCAATGTGCGTGCGCGTTGTGTGTGTCCATAGCGTGCGTAACGCGCAATGCTAAGGCTCCTATTGGTGAATTAAACCGCGTTACGCCCACCAGAGACACACACAGCGCGCACGCACATCGCTTCCACAATGACTCAGCATTATTTGACTCCCAAAATGGCATATTTGCACGTGTTCGAAGGGGGTCAATACTAATAAGTACACTGCCTGAATAAACTTATCTCACACAAGAATATATTCATTCAGTATAATTTCAATAGAATTTTCTTTAAATATATATATTTTTTGTCAGCACTAAATTTGTAATGGAGATTCGTCTGCAAATGATACAATGGGCCATTAAACATTGGTTGATTTTGACTGTTGCAGTGGTTGGTTTGGCATTGGTAGTAGCAGGCAGGGGACCGATGATCAGACAAGTGCTAACAGATCCAGACCCAAAGTGGAACCAGCTACATCGCTACCAATCAGGTAAGCACAAAATTGTTTTCCTTTCTTTTATTGTTAGTTTTTGTTTTCAAGATTTTATTTCTGTGCCAATCATGTCATTTGTTAAGCCGCTTTCAGGTCGACCTGTGATTCTCTTATGCCGCGACGGCATCAAGCAAAAAAGTAATGCTCAGGTCACAAAACTGAACAAATCGTGTAAGTATCGCTGAACAAGCGGAAACTCGACGCAAAATAATCGCAACCATTCTCATGTCACGCACGATGGCATGATTTTTCCACACGCTGATTAGCTCAAGAAATCTGGATGCGCCTGCATCTTGTTTTCTTCCATAGAACTTGGCTGTGACAATCGACATCACGTTGCAAAAGTTGCAAAATGTTCAACTCTTGCGATTGTTGATTTTTTTTAGCGCCGCCTGATGCCTGTTGTTGTAATGTCATCGGAACTACAGTCAGGTCGCAAAACAATCGCCGAATGATTTTGATGCCGATGGGCGTAGCTTAAGCGCAGCTTAGTCATAAAAAGGCAGTCGCCACCTGGGGCCAATTTCATGGCGCTGCTAAGCACAACAATTTGCCTAGCACAGGATTTATTTGCTTTATTTTGCAAAAAATTGGGTTGGCTTCCAAAATTGTAAGTGATGTGTATTGAAAGGTATTCTCCTACTCTTGCGAAGAGCACAAGTTTACATGTAATTTTGGCTTTTAATCCATTTTATATTAAAGCAAACAAATCCTGTGCTAAGCAATTTTTTGTGCTTAGCAGCGCCATGAAATTGGCCCCTGTTCTGCGTCGTAGCAGGGTCGACCTGAGGGCGGCTTTATATGGAGTAGAGTAGTAGAAGATTTTTTGTAATGCATCAATTTTTTTTATGCATTTTTAAAAAAAAGGTTGATACATGTATTTCAAAGCTTGTCCAGGGCTTGTCCTACCTAGCATCAACTAATGTATGCCAGATTTTAATCATAGAAATCAAATTAAAAATAACAGGTGAATGAAATGGCTCATTACGAGGCATTGCCAAAAGAAACATTCATTAATTTGGATACATTCATTAATTTGGATACGTTCATTAATTTGGATACATTCATTAATTTGGATACATTTAAAAAAAAGCCTATTAACCAATAGATTTTACTGAAGCATCCCATTGATGGATTTAAGAAGTGCACTGTGTGTCTTACTGCTTAATGACTAGTGAATTTTCCTACTTGAGTACTTGGGCAGCAATTTGTCGGCCTTTTCAAGAAGTGGCGAATCCTTTTTAAAAAAACATTTTTTTAGCAATTTCTGTTTTTGGTATAATTTGACTTTATTTGGAGGGGGAGGGGGAGGGGGAGGGGGAGGGGGAGGGGGAGGGGGAGGGGGAGGGGGAGGGGGAGGGGGAGGGGGAGGGGGAGGGGGAGGGGGAGGGGGAGGGGGGGGGGGGGGCGAAAAACAAAGGCAATGTACACAATAATTAGGTTTTAGGTAGGCACAAAAGTCTAATTTTTATTAATAAAAAGAAATGGGTTCTGCATTTTCGTCTAGGTTGTTTTGGTTTTTTTGGGCCTAATACTAGTACCTCTGAGTGACTGAAAAATTAAGTTCACTCTCTCAAAGTACAGTCATTTTGGTTTAAAATAGAGCCAAATCAAGTTGTTCAACCAACTTTTACGCTACCTGTAATGCTACGTTTACACCATGTCCCCGGCAGTCCCGGCGCCCCGGTAGAGGAGCACAGGGGAGGCACCGGGGTGGACGTCGGGGAGCGTAGGGGACCGGGGTGGCAAAACGTGAATGACCGTAGCTCACCCTTGCCACCGGCCAGTGAGCAGCTCTGTCAAAAATTTTGCCCCGGCAGTCCCGGCACTAATGAGAATCGTCCTGGGCCGCAGTGGGACGGGGCTTCCTACACATGGCGTGACGGACCACAGTGTGCCTTGACTCACCGGGGTGGGGTGCCGGGGACCTCTGATCGCGGCCGGTGCCTCGCGCTCCGCCACGTTTGGAAGCCCGGCACCCCACGGTCTGCCAGGGCCCGTCACGGTAGTGGCCACAGCATGGTGTGAATGCGGCCTGGTAAACTTCGGTGCGCCAAGGTGTGTGACGGTTATTGCTCACGGCCAGTTACGCCTCACTGCATCGCGCTCCAGGACGAAGTGAAAATGAAGTTATAGAGCGCACTATTTACACCCACCGGGGCTCACCGGGAGACCACCGGGTGACCACCGGGGCGCAGGGCGCCGCAGCAGACCCTCGCACACCGTCGGGAACATATTGGGCCGGGACAACAAACGTGACACGAACGGGACGGACGTGAGGCACCGCATCAGAACTTAGCAGGCCGGCCTGGAACGTGGACCCATCCGTAGTGGAACGGCGCTTGAAACGTAGCGCGCCGTCCGCCTCGCGGCCCGGAACCGGCACGGCGCGCCACGCTTTCCGTACCGGGACGTAACGCACCGTGGTAGAACGCAACACGCCAAAGTAATAAAAAGACAATAAAAGTTCCACGGCACGCTACGTTTTGGCCAAACCGTGGGCGCCGGGACTGCCGGGGACATGGTGTAAACGTAGCATAACAAGCATGCTGAGGCTACAAACATAGTGTGCATTGCACGCCTCAAATTAAGAAGATTGAAAGCATCTACCAGTACCTTTTATGTAAACAATTATTTTTATATTTTCATGTCAAAAATATATTTGATAAATAATATAGAAACTGTTGCAAACTGCTTTCCAACCGGCAGGATCTGAAATTGGAATATATATGTTCGCTGTCAAATAATGGCCTCACCTTCCAACGCTAACACAGTCATAGGCTACATACCATAGGCTATGTATTATTAATTTTAAGTATATTAATTAAGTATATTACAACCAACTCTACTAAATCAATTGAGGTGTTAATAAGGCACAAAACATTCAATTTTTGTATATAAAATTATCAAGTAAAACCTGCTTTGTTTTTGTTGTTTACCGGTATGTTAATCTCCAGCATGTACATTAATCTTCAGTACATGTATAGTATGTGAAGTTTCTTTGCGTATAAACAGCTAGTATCGCCCAGTGATTGGTCAATTCCAAAATGGGCGGAGCTTACTGGATCGGTCTATTGGAATATACGCTCGCTGTAAAATTATGGCCTCACCTTTTGCTGTTTATCATTGTAGGTGTATGTTTCTACAACACGATTACAATGTGTATTCCGCCAAATGGAAAATATACGGAGTGTATGTTCATCATGCCTGTTTAGTCCTTGTAATTCAAATTACAAACATAAAAAATTAACTGCGTATGCGCAGTAGCGTGCTCCCTGTTGGTGTCAGCTGACCAATCAGTGCGCCACATTCTGAACATGTCATTCCCACTGTCAACCTTATATAATATCGATAAGCGTACTCACGCCATTCTTGCGTTTTACTCTGATGAGTGCAAGTCGAAAAGCTTTAGCATGTATCTGTCGTTACTTAATTCCGATTTTACAGTACCAAACACTTATCCTTTTCTCAAAGTGATGCGAGTCACGTTTACGCGTGAAAAGGCTCAATTCACCCTAAGCTGCTGCTGCTGCGCTACGCGTAGTGCGATGGATACATCACAAGTTTCTACGGATACATTTGGATACATTTGGATACATTTCTATGGTGCTGGGTTGGCTTTCCTCTATAGGGGTTACAAGAATCACAGAAGTGCCACGAACAGTTACAAATAACTAAATAAATGGCCCAAGCTAAAGGCCCAGACTTCTGCAAGAGGTGTGTAGCACAACTATAAACTTATGTACACAAGATGAGAAATGGAGGGATTTGGCGACCCAACTCGACTCGAGTCTCTTTTTGGTAAATGACTTGACTCTACTTGCATAAAAAACTCCACTCGACTTGTCTATGGTAACTCTAGCTGCACCTTAATAAGTGTTACTTTTTTAAAAACATATTTAACAATCACTGTCCTGAAATGACTCGGAGATAAATTAACTCAACTCGGGCTTGACTCTACCTTCTTGATCCAGTGACTTGATTTGACTTGACTCAAGTCATATAAATAAATAACTTGTTACAAGTCTGCCTTTTATGCTACTTCACTTGGAAATAAAGTAACAAGATGTTAAGTAAACATGGAGTCTATACCGAGCAACAAAAGAAACGCAAATTTTCAGTTTAATCAAATTTTGACATTGAAATATTCACATTTATAACAGCTTTTTTATGCATGACTGCATAAAGCTTCTGTGTGCTGAAAATTCCCACTCTCAGATTGACTGCTTTTTCAATCGAAAAGTGAAGAAACTTTTTGCGTTTTTTCGTTGTTGCTCGTTATACTTTTTTCAGTGCAGTTACATGTAAGTCAGAAACTATTTTTAAATTGCCATAAAAGGCAGAAAAAATTGCAAGACGCTTCATGTGATGTACTCACATCAGTTATTATTTAAACAAGAATATATGACGAGATTAAGCCCTTTATGGCTTTACAATATTTAACCCAGTTAGTTTTACACACGTTGGAAAATTTTCACATTATGCACATCAGCAACTGCAAGATCCCCATCGGGAGTAAATGTGATTCCTAACGGGGAGGTGAGCCCTCGAACCACACAAGCAATGTGTTCTCCCTTAGGACCGAAGTGGTGAATCTCGCCCGTTTGTCCCTTCAACGTGGCCCGAAGTGCCAGGTAGATATCCCCTGAAGTATCGCAGCATACCCCGGTTGGTTCGTAGGCTGGGTTTTCTTCCGTCAGGGTGTGGATGGAGAAAATCTCCTGGCCTTTAATGTTGGAAGCCATCAACAAGCGAGCTTGGAGATTCGTGTAGATGATGCTTTCCAAGTTTCCAATAGCCAGGTGTTTGCCGATCATCTCTGCTGAGACGGTCGTAACGAGAGAACCATCTGACTTGTGCAGGGAGACTATCTTCTTACCCTTGTCGCCAATGGCAACCTGATTCTTGTAATCCATGGCGATGCATCTCAGGTCTGTCTCGGGCTCCTCTTCGATGTTGTCGCTTTTGGGAGCTCTGGTCACCTTGGAGGGGGTAAACTTGAAGGCTAGCTTCCGCTGCTTGTTGAAAACCTTAATGCTGGGAGTGTCGACCACCATGAGTTGGTTGTCTGTCATCACGGCAACGTCGCAGGGTTTCTGGATATGGCCGTCCGGATTGTTGTCGCCCACTCCTCGAATGCTGCTTTTAAACTTGCCATCAGAACCCAAGATGGTAACTCTTCCGTTGACTGGATCTGCCACTGCCAGATCACTGTTAGAGAATGCCGCAATTCCTCTGGCTTCCATGAACTCCCCGTCCTCCATTCCTCTCTTCCCAATCTCATTCTTCAGCTCCCACTTTTCCTCTAGAAGGAGCTTCCCAAAGGAACCGTCTTGACCCATGCTGCTCTCCTTGAAATCCACAAAGGACAGGCTGTGCTGAAGAACCGGAATGGGCTTCTTCACGACATCTTTAAGAGTGAACAACAGCTTGTGTTTCAAATCCAGGACTTCAAAGGGACTTCCCTGCATGAGGAAATCTTCCACAATGTCCAGGGTGTGCTTGGACCACTTGAGGCTCTCCACTAAGCCGGCTTGGAAAGCTGCAATTGTAGAAGACCGGTCTTCCTCAATGACTTTAACCTGCTGCTTTAACTCCAACTCATTCTGGCGGATTTTGGAAATCTCCTCCTGTGCTTTCTTAGAAATTTTGTGGGTGGCTTCTGCAACCATGGCTGCCAGCCGCTTGCGAGCATGGTCGGTTGACAGCTTAGCAGCCTCAAACTCTTCCTTGTGGTTGTTTGCGTTGGTCAGTAAGACACCCAGATCTTGTTGGCAGGTGGACATGGCGTCATGCGCATCGGTGTAGTCGTGGTCCGGGGCCTTGTGTTCCCCGGCAGCACACGCCGTGCAGATCAGAGCCTGGCATGTGATGCAGTAGTCGGAGAGATCTTGGTTGGGATGCTTCCCGCATTTGGGGATGCTATCCCTCACCTTGCTCCTAAACGAGACGTTCCCAGCACGCAGGTCAGCCAGGGTGGCAATCTTGTGATTCTTCATCTTGGACAGACGCTTATGAGCCCACTGACAGTCCTTGCACAGGTAATCATCACAGTCCATGCAGCGTGATAACGCCTCCTCTCCATCTTCGCAAGCTTCACATTTAATCTTAGCAAGCTGACCTGCCACAAGCTGCTCCTGAAGCCCTCCTTCCTCCACCAGCGAGATCAAAGTGAAGTTATCCCGAAGACCCTCAATTCCCGTCTCCGTCATCGATGTTTCACGTCTGCACAGTGGGCAGAGGATCCTCAGGCCGTTGATCTGTTGGATTTGTTCGTCGAGACATTTGAAGCAGAAGCTGTGAAGACAGTCGAGGACTTTAGGGTCCGTGAATCGCTTGCAACAGATTGTGCACTTAAGATGGCCCAAGCTTATCCTATCGAGAGTTGATTTTGCAGTGATTCCAGCCATATTGAGTCTCCAAACTCTGGAAGAAAAGGTAGACAGTTATGAATGTAAAGTACACACTGGACGGTGAAACAGGGACCCCTATTTGTTCTGGGGGACGGGGTGTGGAGGATTGACCAGACACTCGGTGCCATTGTCCCTTCATCACCCGGAGGTTAGCGGACCTGTAAAAATACCGGCGGGGCCCGGGCCCTTAAACTGCAAGGGAAACGGCCGACCTTGCGGGACCATTTAGACACGGTACCGTGTGTCTGGGGGATCCTCTATAACCAGCCTCCTGGGGATTCCCTTGGAAAACTGCCCAGAATCCATGTAGTACTTATATACAATGTTTCTTCAATCTTATTGAAATATATCACTTGATATCTATACAACTGATTCCAAGATCATATATCTTCCACAACTTACATGATTTAATTATCTTTAATTAAAACCAAGCATTTTATATATTAACATAATCCCGCCATGAATATGGCCACTGATGCCGGCATGGTGTTAAACTCCAAACTCACTCACTATGAATGTAAAGTAATGTAACCATGGTAACGGTGGACACTTGTATAGTGCACATGTCTACCCTAGGGTACTTCTGGCGCTGTTGCCATTAACATTATCGCCTTCAGAGAAAATTGGAAACTATACCACTGGACCTCATAGACCTTTATCAAAGTGTGGTCATCTTCCCTGTTCCCTATTAGAACCAATGTATTAAACTAAATTGAAACGTGAAGCAAGAATAGTTTGGCTCCTTGTTCAAATCCTGATGAGCACCATATCGCACTATGCATGTGTAATAACGATTAAACTTTTTTAAAAAGTATTTAGGCAATAAAGGGCTAGTTCAAGTGGTAACCCTCAGGCTATTCACAAAATGAGGGTTACGGGGTACATGTAGTTGTGTGCCCACAATCATTGCGGGTGCTTTGTGAATAAGGACCCTGTACAGTGTTTGAGAGAACCTTTAAATATCCTTGCGTGGTTTTTCCTTCAAATACCGTAAATGTTTTAAAAACCACCTTCAGTTGTTGATTTCCTACAGATGGATATCATTTTGAAAAGAAGAAAACAATAATGTGGTAGGGCTGCTTGTATTAATTACCATTGCTATCAACACTAGTAAGGTGTTTTTGTAGCTGAGACTCGCCAAGTAAAATTGTGGTTATTGCAAATGATACAGTGTGCCTTTTGTAGAAGGGTGGATAACAACTTAAATTACTTTCATTTAAATTGTGTAATAATTGTCCGTTTTTAATGGGTGTGTAGTATATTTTTAATGTCCTTTTAGTTTCCCATGTGTAAGCCCCATTAGATTGTGTATGACCCGTGTCTTTTGAAGTGCATCCCTTTAATAGTTTATTTCTGTAGAGGTCACTGCCCTGTGATCACAAGCACATGGTCAGTGTGCAGACCAGTAGTGTAGAGAGAAGACCGTTTTATTTTTATCTCTTAACAACTTTGTGTTTTTCTGCTGTTTTCAACGAGTTCAAGTTTAATGTGTGTGCACATCCCTGATTCCCTGATTGTCCTCTAGGGTTTTGCTTTACACTGTGTTGGTTATAAGTTGGTTTCAAACATAAGATTTTAGTTTAGTTATTAATTTTAGTTGATTATTTGGTCTGTTTCATTTTTTGTGTCGTTATATTCATTAAACTTTATGCGACTGGTCCTTATAGGTCCCCGGTGTAATTTTTATTGAGTTGTGCCATTTTTCACGGTTACACCTTCAACAATGCTGAAACTAGCAAAATCAAAGCCACACCCCCCAAAATACACTATATTAAATTGAAAACTTACCACAAGTATCCGAAATCCACAATCAGAAGTAGTTAATCCAGCAAAGTAAAATCCAGTAAACGTTGTCTGGTAGAGTGGTAGACCCCTATCTGTGAGAATTTTACTACAGACTGCATGTATATTCAGCCTTTTAACAAACTCCTGTTTAAATACTGCACTCACAATGTACAACTGCAAACCCGTTCTTCCACGCCAATGTAGAATACAGGGCATTCACACAAACTGCAAGCCACAAAGTCCAGTCACGGTTCAATTGCCATGCTACAAATAAAAATATTTCACTGTGCCAATATGATCAGCCCACGAACCACTCAGCCAATGAGGGTCATTATAAAAATGTGACCTACATTTAGGGGACACTAGACAGAAGCTAAACTTTTTCCATAATCCAGCAGCACACTAGGATATGATTGATGCAATGGAATTTGTAAAGTAATCCCTCCCCTTGAACCCTGGTTTTTATTACACCCTACAATGTATCCATGACAATTGACAGCCAGACGCCTAGTTTAAAGGTATATTGTATAAAGCTGGGGCAATAATATTACGATATTGGTTATTTCAACACAGTATTTTTCCGTATGATAACCATACAAATCTGTACAAAAATATAAAAAGATGAGCAACACACAATGTCACTTAATGTTATGAAAGTGAACATTGGAGGTTGAATGTGCAGCTTCAAAAGGATATTGATCAACCATATTTAATTGCCTTGGTGAAGTCAAGTGCTATAAACTTTACACAGGGCTGCTAAACTACAAACAATGTGGCTAAGAATGATATAACGAAGTCGGCAAGTTCGGGTTCGGCAAGTATTACTGGCAGTGTGGGTTGAAAGTGATCACGCTACGTGCAGCTATAGCTTTCTTTATAAACTATATGCACTTTTTTAATCTTCAAAAACGCTCTTTTACCCAGGGAGTTGTGCCCAATGACCAGTGTTAAGGCCAAAAAAAAAAATAGTTCTGCTTCCGATCATATGGAGGCATCTGCGTTTTTTTTTTTTTTTTGGTTTTTTTTTCATTTTTCATTTTTTTCATTTTTTTTTCCCGATAAAAAAATTAGGGTCGCAGCCTAAAAATAGGGTCGGTCGGGAAACCGGAAGCAGAACTATTATTTTTTTGGGCCTAATGATATCGTAAAGCGCCATGAGTATCCCGCAGGATAGATATGTGCGCTATATAAGAAGTCACCATTAATACACGGTTTATACTGTATGTCGTAATGAACAAGATAACGGCTTTGGTGGGGTAAAATTCTACTGTCTGAACTTGCGGTGTGCATACTGATGTGCTTTGTGCCACGTACAAAGTGTATGCACGGTGGCATTGCGAGATGGTATTATTCCTAGCCAACGGGATTCATTTTCCGACGATTGTTTGTAGTGCCCGCAAGTATCGGTTTGTTTCTGCAAGAGGGATTATTGATTTCTGTCAAAATGCTTTTCACATGTATCATTTGAAATATTTTTTACAGATTCCTGGAATAAGAGTGTAACATATCTAAGTAAGAAAGTTGGTAAACTAGCCTGAAAATATTTTAGCTACTTAGATGCACCAATGCTTCAGAAAACCTTTAAAATCTATATATGGATTTTGTGTACATTTTTAGAAAACCACCTTCGGTTGTCAATTTCCAGCATGAAATACCATTTTGGACAGAAATAAATTCATGTGGTGTTTGTTACCAATACCATATTGCTATCAATACTTTGAGTAAGGTTTTTCTTGTCAACTTATGAAAAACAAAATTGGGTCATTGCAAATGATACAATGGGCCTTTAATCGGACTCCAGAAATATGTTTTTGCTGTCTGCATGCTGTACCTTGAATAGCCAACTTTGGTACAATGCATTCAGCAATTGTTCAGCCATGCCTGATTGCAGATAATGCCATATGGCTTTTAATAGCTCAATGCTCATTTCTTGTTTGACCTCTGTTTGACATCCCGTAGTTGCTATTTCTGTAATTTTGAGTGTACCAGCATTTTAATAACCAATATTCAATTCAATGAATTTTGAAATTAGTAATTTGGTTTTGGTATTTACAAATTTATTTTTTATGTGACTGTCTTTGCCAAAACATATTTGAAGATGAAACGATAGACCCACGCAGGAATAAACAAACTACAAACGCAGGAATAAACAAACTAATGAAAACAAATTTGTAAATGCGTAAAATGAATTCAAATTCGTAAATTGCATTCATAGCTTCACACACTTTTTTTATAAATTGAAATAATTTCATCATTGAAATATTTTGAATATGGTGGATAATTTTCCCCCCATTTTGTTTCCCGATGTGAAATTTGAATAATGAAATCAAAACCAAATATTCAAAAATTCGGTTTTAGATCACGAAACTAGTTTAGATTCACGATTTACGTGAAATACCTGTGTAGTGATGTATGAAAATATTTTGTAAACATGCGTGTATAAAATGCATCTTAAGGCCTGTCCACATTGGACTTTTTGGGGAAAAACTTACCAAGACGATGGGTACTTTTCCCGTCTTTAATCCAGTGCGGACAGCCTAGGAAGTTTTCCTCTCAGTAACTTTTCCTGAGTCCAATTTACCAGGTAGCTACTTTTCCCGAGACGATAAGTCCAGTGCAGACACAATGAGTTGGTAAAAGCACTCTGGAAAATGTACATACTATGGTATGTCCGGGCCGTGAAGGTCATACTGCGAGGGACACTACGCATGCTCTCCCATGGTCTCGGTATAAACATTTCCTGTGTCGAAAAAGTCCAAATGCGGACAGCAGTAAAATTTAGCCATTTTTCATTTTACCATTGTCTCGGTAAGACCTCTTAAAAACAAGTCCGATGCAGACACGGCTTTAACCTCTTGGTTGCTATAATTCAGAAAGGAATTGATTTTTGGTTGGAGTTTAAACAAGTTTTTTTAGTGTATCAAATTCTGACTAGAATTGAGATTTCACTGTATATTTGCATACATCAATTTAATGAACAAAAATAATAATGCTGACAGTGGTTAAATGTGGCTTGGCAGAAATTCTTTGCAAAGTAGGCCTATGTCATAAAGGTTTGCATGTCACAGACTTTCTTCTGAAAATCAAAAAGACCTACTGCAGTTCCTCAAATGTTGACCTTGTTGCCTTATATTAAGGTATTACTGGCATGGTATCATTATTTTTTAATTTATTTTCCCTTGGGGAATAACATTTTTTTAACAAATTGGTTTTGCATACCCTGCATGGACCCCTGAGGTACTGTAATTCTGGTTCCATTTCAGACTCACAAACATCATAATCATGCTTGCTATATTTTTAGAATCTTTACTGTTGACAAAGTTCAGGAATTTTACTGAATTATAAGAAAATGGTACAATGGGAATAAATGTGTGCTTGGTGAGTACATCTGAAACCGGATAGGATGCCTGGAGGCATAATAATAGCCCGATGGTTGGTCTCAAAGAATATTCATGTCCAAAGTTCTATAGTCATTTATTCCCTTTTAGAAACAAAATTGGTAGTTGTAATAGTGGAAAGCACAGTAATCTTTCATATGGGTCTTTCCAGTTTAAGTTGTTCTGAAGAGATAACGAATATAGTGTGACAACATTCCTTTCTAAAAACCCTGCGTACAAATTTCCAATGTAGGCTCGCTCGTAACCAGGACAGACACTTGTGTTACATTTCAGGGCACTTTAACCTTCTCAGCACACCATTATTATGCACAAATCAAATATTTTTGACAGCTCAGCATGGCATTTCTTAAATCTCGTAATCCCAAATGACTCCTATGCTTGCTGCGATTTGATTCACACATTGCTTTACAGCTGATTTTCCTCACAAACATAAAAACTGCATAAAAGAAACAGTAAAACAGGCTGATCCAGAAGCATTTTATACACCCTGTCCTGTCCCCTTCCTCCCCTCTGTGGTAGGGTTGGGTGGTGTGGTGGGGTGGGGTGGGGTGGGGTGGGGTGGGCTAGCAGGATTCTCCACTTAGATGTTTTGTCGGGGCACGCCTCTCTAAAAACACTTCAGGGCAATTCCATGACCAAGTGGACATGACTTTAAATTTTACAATCATGAATTTTCAGCAAATAAATATTATATGATTACATATATATTATATGGGTCTACCCAAGTTTCAAGGAAAAAATGCTGTAATGTTGTCTTCCCTAAAAATGTAGTGGAGACCAAGTTTATTTGGTTGATGTTTTAACCCATTTTTTAAAAGTAAAACACAAACAATTTGTTTTAATTTTTTTTTACTAATGGACGAAGATTAGACAAAATCAAACTTTAACTAGATATGTCTTTCAGCTTTTAAAACCAAAGTGCATGATTTGGTTCATTTCTTGAATGCGAATAAAAAACATTGTATGTTTCTATGGTATTTAGACATGTTTATGCCAAAACATTGGACAGAAAAGAAGAAAAAAAAGAGTACAAATACAAATAATTAAAAAGTAAAAAGTAACAAAAATTCCAACATGCACATTAGAAATTGATCTTGTTTTATTTCTCCCGTTGAGGTCTGCTCGACAAAGGAGAACTTTTTGGGAAAATTGACATTGAAAATTTGATATTTGGGTAATTCCCAAAATTAGGGGTCCAAAACTGTTGGTGTCCCAGTTACGTACAACACTCTCTGCTTCAAAAATCACCACTCATGATCATAAATTCTCAGTAATGGACTGTGGCCTGTGATTATAGGAGGCAGCATCATTTTCTTGAATATTTTGTTCTCTGATTCCTGAAAAATATTCAAAACAAAAGACCATAAAGGCTTATAATTTGTTCCATGGTATTGAATAGGAGTTTTGTGTCCCGGGTTACCTACGCCAATGAAAATTGGCTGTAGAATGAGTTTGCATTAACCTTTGTGCCATATCTACACACAAACATTAAATTTAAGTGGCATTTGTTGAAATAAAAATAACGTTTTTTACTGGGAAACCACTTTCAATTACTAAAAACACTTAGAAATCTTAAAAAGCAGGTCACACTTTTGGACCCCTAATTTTTGGAATTACCCCTTTGTCATTAGAAAAAAATCAAAAATTATGGTAACTGGATTACATTATAACAATTGTAAAAACATAAAATTTTACAACTAATCATAAAGACATTGTCACCAAGACAATAAATGCATTGTCCAATTTTGTTACTGTTGCAGGTTTGGCCTGCCCGATCTGAGGCGTAGTGGAGACTCCCTGCTCCTGTCACCAGGCATGAACCTTGCTGTCAGTACAGACAGCTTTGGTCGAGTCATTCTCATTGATCTGGTGCGAGGCATTGCTGTTAGGATGTGGAAAGGTATACTAATGCTGTCAAAATTGTCTTTATTTAGGTCTCGGAATGTACGTCAAGCTACAATGAATGGCACAACTGTTTATACTGTAGTTGTAAATTTATGAAGTCATTGAAAGCTACAAGTTTAATCATAAGTTTAATGCACATTCTTTCTTAATTTTGTTCTCGACTCTTGCTAGAATACATGTATTTTTATTATTAAACTTGCATATGCTAAATCCTACAATATTGTGCTGGACCCTAGGGAGTGAGGCTTGAAGATATTTATGCATTATTGTAATTTCTTGGATATTTAGCTTTTGACCAAACTAATAACTGACTTGTGGTGGTATTAATGGCATGCCTTATGATGCAACTTTAGTATGACATGCTCCATGTCCCCCCAGCCGATTTCACGATAAAGTACAAATAGCTTGCGCAACTTTTGATTATTGCGATGGCTAACGAGATCGAATGACGCTGTGGGATGCCACTATACCTGGCCGGACATGCGCATCAAACGTCGAGCTCCAAGTGTCTGACGCGCTGTGTGGTCTTCGAGTGGTGTGCTGAAAACAGCACTTGCTAGGCGCTTACCGCACGACGTGGTTGTGCAACTAGGCCTGCCAAATCGCTTTGTTGAACGAAGGGGGTATTCACATTATGAATTTGCTTCGTTGAATAAAGCGATCTCTTCATCAAATGAAGAGATTATCTTCGTCGAATGAAGAGGCTTGCATTCACATCAGGAAATCTCTTCGTCGAAGGAAGCTATTTCTCTAGTGAGAACGGGATCTTAGATTGGCAGAGAAAAAACAATTAAATAACTTACAATCCAGTGTCGTCTGATCCATTTGTCATCAAATTTCCCCAACTGCAGGTTATCGTGATGCCCAGTGTGGTTGGATATCAGTCACAGAGGACCTACTGAGGGACAAATCAGACCCAGCCAGCTCCAAGGCACAACGGCAACGAACGCGGCAGTACGGTTCTAGGGTGGCACTGTTTCTAGTCATCTATGCACCGAGGCGCGGAATCCTGGAGATATGGAACACACAACAGGGGCCCAGGGTGGCAGCATTCAATGTGCCAAAGTCATGCCAGTAAGTAAATCAGACTTCAGTGTAGACCATGCATAGAATATACCCCTTTGGGAATCACAGTCCCACATGCATAAATACAACTTTGTGGATGCTGCCAGGCACCACCGTCTGCTCTGCAAAAAACAACTATGTTATTTGTTTAGTGTTGAACTCATTTTGCGAAACTTGCTAACGATCAAATTTAAACGATCTATGACAATGATTTCATGAAAGTTAAAAAAAAAATTAAATGGAGTTGGGAATTTTTATTTTTTTATTGTCCTGAATGGGTTAAGAATGTTTCTATAGGAATGTTTCTAGTGAGTTTTATGAAATGAAACTTTTTACGCTTCAGCAAATTTTTAAATTTGCTTGAGAACAAACCGATTTCACGACGCAAGGTTATCCTTAGTACGCAATTGAAGTGCATATTATCATCTACTGCATTCTTGCACAGCCACAGTCTGCCTCAAACAATTTTTTGTGCAAATGTCCATAAATCATCATTGGGTTATCTTTGATCCCTAAAATGTTAGTGTCTTTTTAAAAATTTAGCTTCCAATTTCTAAATTATGGCAACAAAAAAGATTGTGTCCAGTTTATAGCACAAAAAAATGCACTGGCTAGCACAAAATTTGACTCACTGAGTACTTATTAAGCAAAAAATGGGTTTTATGAAATGACAATGCCCGTTTAGTACACGAAGAGCTCGCTTTTTTAAGTGTGCAATTCGACCATTACTGACAATCAAAGTTGACCATTCATTGAATCCTGCCGTTAAGTTCTTTAGGTATGAATTCCGTTTTACTGGTCGCCACTGAGACACCATGTGTTAAGTCTGTGGAAAAAGTAAGAAAAAGAAGGGGCATGCGTGGTTTCTGAGCTTTGCTGCGGGCGCTCATCTCCCGACTCCTTGGCTTTTGAGCCTGCTTTTTTTTTAATAGGCTACCCGGCCATAGAGCCGACTACTGCATAGGTCTGCAGTTAATGGAACAAGGCAGAAAAGTTTAAACAGCTAGAATCCCCCCTTCCACATTTTTTTAGTTTTTCTGTTTATCATGGAGGTGTATGTGTCTACAACACCATCACAACTTGTTTTTCACAAAAAATCGACAGACTTTTGCTTAAAACGTAAAGCAGTTCCGACCCTCTTCACCCAAATTCTGAAACGCTCGAGGTCACTCAGCTTGTTTATCAACAGGGTGTTGACGTCATCTTGAGAAACATACAAAACGGTCTGTGCAGTATTGAATGGAAAATACACGAAGTGAATGTTTATCATGTCTATTTTGTCCTTGTAATTCAAAATACAAACGTGAAAAACATTTCATGTAATATGACAGCAATCTACTATTACCTGTTTTGTGAAAAAACGATGAAATTGTGGCTCACAGTGACTCTCTTTTGAAGTAAATACTGATGCATTGCGACGGGTGGTTTTGTCACGGAACGACCGGCATTCACAGCGGTCTGTGTACGGTCCACTGCGGCGTAGTTTCCACGTGTTTGGACATCGGCCGTACAAGTTATAGAATGAGCGACTCATTTTTCTCTCTCTTGGTAATAGAAAAGAAAATCTTTCTGCTCTTTTTTTTTCATAGTGTCTGGTAAAACATGCAACCACGCAGCTACTGGGCATATCTCTGGCTTTTTGGAACAACAACATTCTTCAAAAAACACCATCTAAAAGAGACGGTTTTCTACGTTTTTTGCGTGTAAACGTATGGAGCTAACTATCGTGTTGACTTCTCTTTCTCAGGATTGCGTCACGGGGTCACGCGCATATCATGAATACCTAATGAGCTTTTCAGAAATCGCGAAAATCTAATTTTCGAAAAGCGCACTTTTGCTTGCAATTTATCCACTTAAAACCGACAATTAAAAAATAATAAAAATCCACGTCGGCAAGAGGGATGTTTGGACTATCGAAAAAAGCCTAAATGCTGGATTTTCGTCAAGGGGGATTCTTCCTCTTTAAGTATTTTCAAGGAAATTGTTGAATGGTTTTCACTGCTAAAATCACTTCCCTTTGAAATATTTACACGTTTTGGTGGTTATTAAGTCATTATAAGGAGAATAAGTGGTGACCAGTAAATGGAATTCTTTCCGCTCTTTGTACATTCACATTTCTATACCATTTTTAGATCCAAAGATTTTCCATTTCACTAGAAATCACAAGGTCCCCATTTTTTTATACAAGTTCTGCATCCTCTTTTTAGTGTAAAGTTCTTTTTGTTGTAGTGTCAATGATCATGAGTATCCGTGTGCAAACTGCATTTCAAACAAAAGCAGTTTTTGTGATTTTTCAAATCAAATGATTGTTGACGAAATATAAATTATAGGCCCTACATTTTTAATTTCCAGACTTCTATGTCCAGGCTTTGGTATGATGGGTCTCAACAGCCTATCAGTCCAAGACTCGCGAGCCAAACCGCACACCTTACAGTGCGCCCTCGTGCAGCCAGACGGGTTCGTACGGACAGTCAGCGTGCCCTTTCATCTCGCACTGAGCGACAAGAACAGCAAGAGAGCCCATGACCTGCACCTCATCAAGAAACTATCTGGTGTTCTGCATCACAGGGCCTCGCTAAAAGGTGATTGATTCTAACCTCTTGCAATTGATAATGTATTAACCAATGGATAACATATCACCAACAAAAATTGATGCATACTGTATCACTAACCGATAATGTAGTAGAATACTACAACACTGTTATGTTATCTTTCCGAACTGGTAGTATGCACATTTAACCATTATTACACATGTACATGTACGTAGGACTGCATACAGCAGACTTCATTCAGCAGACTTCCAATAGACCCTTTGCACGGGCGGTCATGACAGGGGCGGTCACATTGTCACTTTGTGTCATGCACGAGTAAGCACTTTGAGGATCTATTGTCACATTTAAATATGAAAACCTATCCCCTGTCATGGCTGCCGGTGCAAAGGGTCAATGAAACTGCCTGATCATCCGAGATATATTGATGTGTTGTGTCATTATTTAAAAAAAATTATAATAAATTGGGTATGAAATTCATATCACAAATAGAAATATATTGACCATATTGCTGCTAAGGAATTATTTGCTTCATTGGCACTATAGACCGTATCGAATAGCCGCCATTTCATGGGGAAGTTTCTTTGTTCCTTGAGGACATGCATGGTTGCACATATTGTGCTTCCATTGTTGAACGCTTTAAGTAACACGAAAAGGTGCCCCACGAAATGGCGGCTATTCGATACGGTCTATTGTCTAATTTTAGCACAAAATGGCACTAAGTTTGGATATGGGCTCTAGCCAAAGCTGCAAGTTGTATATGCCATTGTGTGATGAGTTTCATTTGATATATTACAGAGCCATTGGAAGATGCCATTACTGCCATTCTTGTTGATATCAAGATTTCAACCTACAAGCAACAGGTAGGCTTTTTCTTCCACTTTGGGCTTTAAAGCCTGTATTTGGTGCACAGTATGTGACAGAGGGTACCCCCTGTCCTTTTGTATTGTGTCCCAATAGACCTTTATCACGGTGCGTACATCTTTGACTTGTTCCCCAGTGGATAGTACGTGTACGTGTCGGGCATGATCAGTGCGTGTGCGTGTCTGAGCGATAGCGCGTGCAGTCTTCCGTTGTTTCATTGTGAAGCACACAATGAACATTTTCAACACAGTGCCAAACTATTTTATTTCGGCAAGCCTCGCTTTCGTTACGTTCATTTTAATAGGGGAAAAGGGAAGATGGCTGCACCGTGATAAAGGTCTATTGTCTCAATCATCCAAGGAATTATTGTCGGATTTTCAGGGGAGTGGAGTAGGGTAGAGCTGTGGTTGTTGGTTTATTATAAACAAAAAGGAGGAATAGGATTACCTCATCATGACATTACAAATTGTACTGGGTATAAAAGTCTGTACAGAGTAGTTTAATTCACCATGCATCAGAAAGGAAGAATATCTGAAATTGATCCTTGCTATACACTAATCCAAGAGCCGAGGACCTGTTATCGGTACGTCCGCCATAACTGGGGGCCATCCAGTGCCATGAACTGTACGTTACATTATGTTAAATGTCACTTTGAACAATTTGCGCATTCCTTGTTGAAGCCTGTGCACACAAAGGGGGCGGGTTGTGCACTATTCAATTTAAACAACACAGAACTCACACTTCATGCACAGGATGGCCCCCAGTTATAGTGGACGCGCAGGGAAGTAGTCCTTAGTTACCAGATTCGTGTATGAGTTATACCTGTTTTGCTAAGAACCCATATTTTACGGTGCCTGTAAAAAGCTGAACAATAAAGGTTAAGGAAAAGTAAAATAGACTTGCTGTATTCTTCATAATTTATGGTAAAGTAGCTTGCTCAAGGGCACTGCTTTCAGGCCCAGGTGGTCGAACTGTAGTTAAAGGCAGTATACATGATTGGTATCTCGAAGAATCAGAAATGTTCACAGATTTACACATAACTTACACGATATAAACATGATGGCGGCAGAAAATTTCCCTTGAAATGGTTTTGTCTAAAGTGCTATAGTCTTTGAGAAATGAGCAAAACAATTAGTTTTCGTCTCATGGACGAAAATTCAATTTGCCCCAAAACCATTTTGTCCTGGACCCCTTCGTCCTGAACCCCTTCGCTCAAGTGCCATTTCGCGCCCAAACTACCTCGTCCAAACACTACCTCGCCCAAAGGCCACTCAAAACATGCCAAAACAAATTCGTGCACAGGCCGCGGTTTGGGGCGAAGTAGTTCAGAGCGAAGTGGTTTTGGGGCGAAATGACTGCAAACTCTTTTTTGACTGTTTTCTCAAAAGTTAGATGACGTACAGAGCTGGTTTTTGCTCAGGTTGGTTTTAATCATTCTTATCTTCAATCACACAGGCGGATAAAACTTTTTGTAACAGTTTACCAATCGTGTATACTATCTTTAAGAATGGATTCACACTGAACCTTTTTACGCGTAAATGTGACAGTTAACTTTCAGAAAAATCGGTTTGGAGGGAATTTGGAGTAAAATGAGGCACTGAAAATCACAGCATGACAATATTTTCTGGCCAAGTAGATTCTGTAGTTTTTGGTTCATAATTTCTTTCCGCTTTTTCTCAAAGCGACGTGTGAAAAAGCTCAGTGTGAATCAACCCTAACTACAGTTGCTGCTCAAACTCATTTCTTCTATAGGCACTCGAGAAGGTCCTGCTGGCACGAGGCATGAGCGCCCTCACTCTCCTGCGCATCGTACGGTCATTATCATCCCATCTACGAGCCCAAGACCCGGACTGTCTAGACTATGAGGGCCAGTGTCTGCTACGCTATTGCAGTCTACAGGAGGAGTTACTGCAAGTGTACAGCAAGCTGCAGGGGCTGCATAGTATACAGGAGAGGACGGGACCGGATGACCAAATATCAGCTAGAGTAAGAGATGAGGCTACATGTATGATGTAAAACTGGGCTGCGTTCCACTTTCGCAAACTTAACAAATGAGGGCGCTAACATTTTGTTGAATATGGAATGGTTTGTTTGCCAAAATGCATTGTCAATATGGCGGCACCCACTCCCAGCAGTCGTAGCGACATTGTAATGTTGCTTGCCGCTGCTTACCAAATTTTTGAGGAAATGTGAGATGTTGCCATTGATTGTGTATCAACAGCGATAAGAAAAAAAAACTATGAAAGGTGCGATTTATTTGTTATTTTCAAAACTGGAAAGCATATCGTGTAGCATAACTGTGCGCCATTTCAAAATGACTCGCAAACATCCCAAAAGTTTGTTGGCCAACGTTGGTGGCGTGCGATTTTGCGACCAACATTCACGTAAGTTCAATCGAGTTTTCTGCGAATTTGCATTGTGATGTCAAATTCGTGTTTGAGTTTGCTTTCGTGTGAAGTATGAATCGGTCTATAAGCTGCTTCTTTATTATATGGCTATGACTTCAATCTACATACGAGTCACTTGTAGGTGCTAGGTAGCTGGCTTGATCACTTCCTGTGATTCGCGTGTAATTTCAATACATAGCCAAAGAATTCAGCCTACCATTTGCATGTTTCACAATAGTTCCACATTGCAAAGCACCCCCTAAAATTTAATTTGGAGAAGGCATGTTCTCTTGCATCCTCTTGTATAAATAGAGCCTCTTTAGCGCACTCCTCTACATGTACTCGTGCGTCCGAGCCCCGGTTGAAATTCGCTCTATTCCATTGTGGAAGAGGCGACAGAAATGTTGTTGCTGCTCTGAGCCATTCAGGACCCTTGTTATACAATATGTATTCAGTGTCAAATTTCACTACACATGCACAGATTCTTGGTGATTGGCTACTATTTGTATCCTACAGGGGCATTCGTTCTATTACATTTGTCATTCTTTATCTTTTTTGACGTTTGTAATTCTGCATCTGTTTTGAGATCGTATCGATGTCTACAGGTGAAATACGGACTTGATTGTCACGAACTCAATGCACATGCTAGGCATGGCGTACCAGTTAACAGTGCATGCAGTCTTTGTCGGTTCAGCCGTTGTGGCATGCTGTCTCATGATCAATGCTGCATACCCTGTTGTGTCGACTTCATGGACAAACCCACTTGAGATTTGAATTAGACACGGTTACATGCTGCACAGTGGAAGAATCAATCTGGATGCATCCCAAGACATTTGGGTTATTAAACATCTTTATGAACCTTATTTCACAGGAACTGGCATCGGCAATAGACGTGAACCCAGAGGAAATCAACACATGGCACCATCAGATCCTGACATACTTGGATATCGCCCACTCAACCAAAGTCCACTTTGCCTCAGACTATCACGTAGAGGCCTCAACATTCCTTAGTTGCTTCCAGTCATACGTGGAGCACCAAGAGGTGACGAGGAGGGGGAGGGGGTACAGCCAAGGGGAGGGGCATGAAGAGGGAGGGGCATCGCAGGGAGCTGATGAACTCAGGATGAGGCTGAAACTGAAAGGGACTCTGACGGAGGAGTACTTGGTCAAACTGGGTAAGTATGCTTCGTGGAGTCCTTATAAGACCTAACTGTAAAAAATTTTCACTGACAGTCATGTTTGTGGACATGATGTGACAATGGAATGTGGCCTACCAATGGGGATTAGTTCTTGCTACTTAGGGCGCATTCCTACTGAGCAAAGTGTTTTAAAAGAATGTTGGTACCGTTATCCATCTGGTAGAATAGACCGATCCAGTAAGCCCCGCCCATTTATAAATTGCCTAGCAACATGCCACATATGTGAAGCACGTGTGCAGTAGAGTCGCGTGGCCGCGCCGTGCATCAGCGTCCGCGCCGTGCATCAGCGTCCGCGCCCTGGTCAGCGCGTATTGAAACACGCACACGCACAAAAATGTGCACTTAAGTATCCGGTCATGTGCATGCACGTACAACACGCCTGCATTATGCGTAATGCGAGCGATTGAACAAAAACATCTCGACACACATCTAGAAGGCATTGAATGCACAACATAGCAAAACGACAAGGTAATTTTGGTGAGTTTTTCCCGTTTACACAAAAGACACATTTGTGAAGGGATTTAAAGTAGGTTAGGATAGTCTTATACAATCCGTTTTAAACCGGCTAGGGTCCTCTGCGCTGATAAAAATTATGTTTATGGTATTTTTGCGTCACTCGTGCTGCATTTTGCCATAGCTCTGTCCACAACATTTTGAGGACTCGGGTAACCAACAATTTTTGTTACCTGAACCTGAGATTGTGATTGGTCAATTCCAAAATGGTCGGAGCTTACTGGATCGGTCTATTGAAAAAGCCTTACACATTCTTTTGTCAATGCATGTAACAGCAAATTAAAGATAGAGTACATGATTGGTAAAAACAATGTTATTTCCACCTGTAATTAAAACTACCTTGTAGAAATTTTAGCCACATAGATGCAGTAATACTTCAGAATACCTGAATGTATAAGTGAATGGTAAAAAAATTGTCTGCAGACAACTTTTTAAAAACACACCTTCAGTTGGCAGTTTCTCCCAGAAAGGTACCATTTTACACCCCCAAAAAAATGTGATGTTTGTTACCATTGCAATCAACACTTTTCGTTGTTTTTTTCTTGTCAACTCGTGAAGTAAAGATTTGGTTAACTGCAAATGACGTTGGGGCTTTTATTAAAGGAGCGTGACCAGATCACATTTTTTCTCCCATAATTTTTCCGGACTTACCCCATAGATCATAACATGCCATATTTTTCTCATTACGAATCTGAAACTCCCGCGCTTCTAGGCCGCATATTTCCGAGGATATCGTCGAAAAAACACCGATGTTTAGCTAATTTATCGAGAGTGGACATGATCGACAGCAGGCCTGTTGAACACACCGCTACATATGCGTCTGCATAACAAAAATTGGTGATGGTGTGTTTTTGACACTGGTACGGTTTGTCCATAGTACCCCGGCTTCATTTACGTGAATCGCTACACAGCGTTCTCGTGCCCAGACTATGTTGCATATTTCTTTACTTTTGGTGGTGCTACTCGCCGCAGTTCCTAGGGTCTCACTACAGTGTGACACAGTATATGAATGGGCACCAGTCTTTTCCATGTCCCGAAGGCGCCGGACGAGTTCGTTACATTTGTCAATGTCAGTTCAAAAATGGGTCAAAAAAAGTACTGATCTTGGGCATTTGGATATTTCGCATGGAGGTTCCAATGTGAGTATAAATTATGCTACAGCTATTAGCATTATGAAATAAAGTCGGGAAAAGCTAACTTTTAATAGTCATGTCAGTCCGATTTTTAATTCTGGTATGGAAGCAAAATAGCGTGATTTCGGGTTGTCACTATTTACGATCAAGTCGTTAACTTACTCTCAAATTTTCACCTTAATATTTGTATTGTTTTTGTTTTCTTGTCACGAATATTATTTTTGGGAAGTATTTTATATAATTGTTAAGTTAGATCTAAATCAAATTTCAAGAAAATCTGGACATGCTCCTTTAATAATACATGCTCAAAAGAGGTTTTTGCTGATGTGTCACTATGAGCAACTAACAATGGAAATTGGGCACAAACCATTGTTATTAACATTGCCATATGGTCTGTGCCAAATTTCCATTGTTAGTTGCTCATAGTGTGTCCAACAGTATTTTGCCAGGAGAAAGAGCCAATAATGCTTTTTCAATGTGGCATGTCGATTTATCTGTCGTCCACATTATTCTTTCATTTAGGATTGTTCAAGTTGACCAATGTGTTTCATCATTTATAGGTTTGTTCCTGTATGGTGCGTGTCTAAGGGGCGACTGTTCTGCTGACGAATTATGTGCAATTATCATGAAGATGGACATTTCAACTGATGAACTCACAGTTAGTAGTTTATACTAATACATCCCTTTAGAATTATGGGTGTATTTGTGGAAAACAAATTACATTGGGGAGGGGGAGGGGGTAGGGAGTGGCCAAGGGAGTAGCCGACATGGTACGTACCATTGGTTTAGAGTTGAGGTGTTTCAAAATAACTTGAAATATCTGTCAGCCAGAGGGTCGAAATTTCAAGTATCTCAAATAACCATATCTCTACAGATTCTAAACCAGTGTACACTATACCTTTGTTATAAAATTGTTGTAAAATGTTATAAATACATAGTCATTGTTTTAGTAATGTACCTATCAATTGTTTCCCCCACCTCTCCCCCCTCCCCTCGGGCTACCCCACCTAAGAGGTAGGGATTGTCACTATTCTCGTTACAAAATTTAGGTGACGAAAATCCCGACCCACGGGTGCAAAACATGCACGTCTTGTATACAGATGCACAGACATTTGTATTTCAGTGGGTCAAAATCCCTACCCTGGGGCATAAAAAATGTGACTAAACCCCCCACCTAGGGGGTGGGGCAGTACGGGGGAGGGGTGGGGCAGTGCGGGGGAGGGGTGGGGCAGTGCGGGGGAGGGGTGGGGCAGTGCGGGGGAGGGGTGGGGGAAACAATTGATAGGTGCATTAGTAAATATCAAAGTGACAAATCAATAAAATCCGTAAAATGCATGGAAAAAAGCATTACGTGTGGGACACATGTAATTATATATTTCTAAAACAACCATTCCAGAATGAAATTTGTGGGTGCACATAAGTTTGGTAATGCCTAACATGCACAACATTTCATGAACATGTGAAATAACTGATACAGTTTTTATAGGGAATAATTGTAGTCAAACATTGTTAATAAGAGATCCTTGAGACTAAGCAGATTACCTTGTTATAACAAAAGTTTTGTATTATCAGGAGTAAAAACAATAAAACAGGATTGGAACCTGAAATTTTCCTTGTTATAAGCAGAATGTTGCTTAAGCATTGCTCTTATTATCAGGGGCCAATTTCATAGAGCTGCTTAAGCATGAAAAACCTTGCTTGATAAAAAAGGTTACCACTGAAGATTTCATGCGCTTGTCATGGTAATGAAACAGTCCTCTAACACTGGTCATACACTATTTCTATATCACATAAAGATTTCACTGGTAACATTCTCTACTATTCGTGCTACGAATTACGCAGCTCATGTAGCAAAGGCATGGAGCTGCGTATTTCATGGCACGAATCTGGCGCACGTGCATTGCTGACGAGCCTGTGCCTTTAAGCAAATTTGTTTGCTTAAACACCTCTATGAAATTGGCCCCAGGTTTCGACTGTATTTTGAAATACTCCTGATCCTTTTTTAATCATTTATTAACTTTTCTCCTTACAGATGTTACTTTTCAAAGTCTGGCTCCAAAACGAGCAAGATTTCCTCAGGCCTGTTGCGCATACTTTGAACTTTCATCGCCTCTTGGAGGCGCTCTCACATCTCGCCCATCAGAGCGGACAATGCACATGTTGGAAGGAGATTCGAAACCATCTGAGCCAATCAGAAAGAGTTGGGGCTGCTCTAATGGCTGCCGTTGTGACAAGGCACGTTGCCCTGGATACGAGGACCCCATCTGAGAATGAGGTTAGTTTTTTCTTCATATCCAGTACATCTATAAAGTATGAATAAGTTATTTTTTTTAGGGATTGTGACCCAGGGACCGCCAGGGTGAATAAATTTGATACAGATGTGGAAATCTGGATGCAGTAAAGAGTAACTTGGCTCCACCAGGATTCGAACCGCCGACCTTCTGCTCAACATGCAGACATGTAGACTTTTATAGAGTTACGTAAATAAATAAAAAAACTGGTGCGTGGGGGCACACAACAGATTTTCATTAAAAGCTATGTAAGAATCGAGTATGTTATTGAATGGCACATCACCGCAACTGGTTATAGTCGGTTTGGTTCGCGTGTGCATGTTTTGTGTTAACAAAAACCTGTGTAATCATTGCAAACATTTTGCACTTTCTAAACGTTTGCAATGATGCACTTTCTAAACGTTTGGTTTTTCTGTGTAATTCAATGGGAAAGTGCCCAGAACCATGAAAGTGAGGTGCCCAAGACTATGCAAATGTGCCCAAAACCATGTATATGAGGTGCCTAAAACTATGGAGTTTCTGTGGGGTGGACTCACTATCCCAGTGACATGTGGGTCTTTCTACAGTAATAGGGTACATTTGAAAAATAAGTCAATAATTCCTTTCAGATGTCTTTAGTTTATCCCAAGATTAAAGAAATTTCCTTGTACTGTTCTCAGGAGATAACTTTTGCCCAAAAAGGTTAGATATTGCTGCCACAATATGCATTTTTGAAAAGCTTGTGTACAAATGTTCCTATTACAGATGTAACGGTGGACAGACCATTTTGTGACATTTTTTTCTGTCTTTGTTACATACATGTACGTAATAGGAAAATTTGTGCACAGGGTTTTGAGAAATGTATGTTGTAGGACTATTTTTCTTACTCCTTCGTGCAAAAGTTATTTCCTCAGTTTGGCTGGATAATTTAAAGATAAAATTAAGACATTTGAACTGAACTGGGACCTAAGATCTTGTATGTCACAGAAATGTACCCCATTACTGTGGAAAGACCCATGCAGGGACTGTGAAGATTTAGGCGCTGCCATTCTGGCTTATGAATAATACTATGGGTCCTATCTGGGCAATGCCAACATTTTAACTGTTTGGCTGGAATTGCCATATAAAGCCAAAATGGTAGCTCTGAAATCATCACAGCATGTGTTGAGAGATTGCTCAACACATGCTCACTACACAGTAAAGAATAGCCTTTGTCTAAGGCTTTGCGGCTGCGTGTGTATTGTGAGCGAGCATGAGAGCGCCACCATGCGACGAGAACGGGTTGAGCAGCGACAACCGCGAAGCCCTTGGTATCTGATGAACTGCTCATTATCATAATGCGGACTCAGTACATTGTGTTGAATATGTAATGCAAGCCAATCCATTTTGCGTTTACACTTAACAACTACCTGGGGCCAATTTCATGAAGCTGTTTAGCAAAAATATTTGCTTAATCCAAAATTTCTTTGCTTTATAAAAATGGGTTAGCAGTCAAAATCTTATGTGATGTGTATTTCAATTTGCTGGTGTACTGCTATTTTTGCTAAAAACACAAGTTGACATACAATTTTGACTAATAATCCATTTTTATAAAGCAAACAAATTCTGGATTAAGCAATTTTTTTTTGCTAAACAGCTTTATGAAATGGGCTCCAGTCCTTCCTTACATAAATTTATTATCAACAAGCAATTACTGCTTACAATACATTACTGCTTAAAATACATTACTGCTTACAATACATTACTGCTTACAATACATTACTGCTTAAAATACATTACTGCTTACAATACATTACTGCTTACAATACATTACTGCTTAAAATAAATTACTGCTTACAGAAAAGTACTATTTACATTAAAATAAATACTAAACACATTGCAATCTTAAACAGCTGGTATCCCCCCCGTCCACATTTTTAAAGCTTTCCTGTTTATCATGGAGGTGTATGTGTTTACAATACCATCACAACTTGTTTTCCACCAAAAATCAACAGCCTTTTGTTTAAAACGCAATTCAGTTCCGACCCTTATCACCCAAAATTCTGAAATGCTCGAGGTCACTCGGTTTGTTGATAAACAGGGTTTTGACGTCATCCTGAGAAGAACACAAAACGGCCTGTGCAGTATTGAATGGAAAATATACAGAGTGAATGTCCATCATGCCTGTTTTGTCCTTGTAATTCAAAATACAAACGTGAAAAACACTTTTTGTGAAAAAACGGTGAAATTGTGGCTCACAATGAAGCTCTTTTGAAGTTAATACTGGTGCATTGCGACCGGTGGGTTTGTCACGGAACGAACGGCACACAGCGGTCCGTGTACAGCAGTGGGAACGGTCCTTGCGAGCCGTAGTTCCCACGTATTTTGAAATTGGCACAACACGGTATGTACATCGGTCGGTACAAGTTAGAATGAGGGACTCATTTTTCTCTCTCTTGGTAATAAAAAAGAAAATCTTTCTGCTCTTTTTTTTCATGGTGTCTGGTAAAGCATACAACCACACAACTACTGGGAACATCTCTGGCTTTTTGCACGAGAAATTTTTTTCAAAAAACACCATTGAACACAGATGGTTTTCAGAGTTTTTTGCATGAAAACGTATGGAACTGCCAACCGTGTTTACTCGTGTTTCTCAGGATTGCGTCACAGGGTCATGTGCATATCATTAATACCTAATGAGCGTTTCAGAAATCGTGCGAATTTCATTTTCGAAAACCGCACTTTTTATAGCGATTGTTATCAACTTAAAATGGACAATTTGAAATAAACAGCGGTATAAGTCGGCTTGAGGGATATGTGGACTATCGAAAAATGTGCAAATGCTGGATTTTTCGTCAATGGGGATACTAGCTCTTTAACTTGACATAGAGCCATGTTGCACCTATATACCGCCGAGACTATTTTACATACATGTTTGATTGCACAGAGCCACGATAAACCCATACCTTAAGGGCCCAGTGTATCATTGCAGTTTTTACTCATTTTGTTTTCATGAGTTGACGAGAAAAACCTGACTAAAACGGTTTATAGCAATATTAACAAACACCACATGATTGTTCACATGTAAAATGGTACCTTTGTGAGAGAAATTACCAACTGAATGTGTTTAAAAAAAAAAAATAAATTGTTTACCATTCATTCAACACACAAAGGTTTCATCTCCAAATGATACACTGGACCTTTAAAGCAGGATTGTCAGCATAATTTTTCTTTGTGTGAAGTCTCCACTCAAAAGTGGCAATACATGTACCTACAAACATAGAAACATTAAAATTTATTAAAAAGAAAATGAAATTACAAGATCAAGCCTAATTAATAAGATCAATTCAAGTATTAAACTTCAAGTCTTAAAAAGCAGTTTTCAATTCTAGTCCCATGCCTTTCATTGCAAGTATTCGCTGGCAGAGTGTGACGTCAGCTTCCACCCAGGTCACGCGTGCGGCTTTGGCAATGGTTCACGCGCACTCCCTAACAACCAGTTTGATCACACACAAAGCACAGCACAAAAAGTACTGATTTCAACTTGTGATAGCAGCAAAATTACGTGAAAATACCGGGAAAGAACGGTGAACTGGTTTGCAGCAGGTTGTAGTCATACAAGTGAAAGTCATCAATGCAATTATTGATTCCATTGTCGGTAATGCATAGTTCTGACCTGTCAATCAACCTAACCCACTGACCAATCACAACAGAGCGAGCACATATGTCAAAGTGCACTGCCTCACAAGACATCATCACGCGATTTTCTGCCGATACGTTGTGTATGGCCTATGCGGGGTTCCGGGTGAATTTTTGGTTTCCAGGGCCAGGAGATTCGCTGTTCAAAGGTAAGAAAGCGAATTGTTATGAATATATGACATCTCTGTATCACTGGCCTTTTACTCAGTGTGTGCTACGGTAACTGTCGACCCAGAAACATGAATACCTTTGAGTATTCTCCAATGAATATGTGCTTTCCGTTGAAAGTCCCATTGGTTTGTGCATTGGTTTGATGATGGCGTGTGAGGCGTAGCAACAATATCCAAGGGGGGCGGGGTTAATTTGCAATCTCGGAACTATGCATTACAAGAAACATCATTTACTTACTTGTAGATCCCTACCCAAAATTCGGACGAATATGCCCTGCACAGACATGATGGACTCACCTCAATGCATAGTTCCGAGTTTGCCTAGTTAGCCCCGCCCCCTTGGATATTGTTGCTACGGCTCACACGCTATCGTCAAAATGGCGACACACACTGCACAAAGCAATGGGACTTTCAACGGAAAGCACAGATTCATTGGAGAAAACTCAAAGGTATTCATGTTTCAGGGTCGACAGTTATCTTAGAACACACAGAGTAAAGGGCCAGTAATACAGGGATGTCATATCATCACATATGTGCTTTCGTACCTTTGAACAACGAAACGACCGGCCTTGAAAATAAAAAAAATTCACCCGGATCATTGCATACAACACTGTACAAATTGTATGGGGCAGAACATCGCATGATGTTGTTGTGAGACAGTGCACTTTGACCTATGTGGGTGATCTCTGCTAGCTCTGTTGTGATTGGTCGGCGGGTTCGGTTGATTGACAGGTCGGAACTATGCATTGAATACATGCAAGTTTACTTTTTTTGACTGGATTTCACGACTTCCAATATACATGTATGTTCAAGGATCATATGAAAATCTTGGAACATTTTTCATTGCAATTTGTCTCCTGCGAACTGCCTTTTGGATAGCCTTAAAAACAACATTATCCCGTACATTGTCACTGCCATCATGACCACGGTTCAACACTGTACGTGCATGACGTGTGTACCGTAACGTGTACGTGTGCTATGTATTAACTATGCGGGCAGCAAGCGTGAATCGGTTGCGGATGGTTGACCAACTACACATCGATCAATTACACATTCGATCAATTACACATGAGATCAATTACACAATTACACATGAGATCAATTACAAACTGCAAACATTGCCACTTGTATGAGATTAAATAAATTAAATAAATAAATAGATGAATGGAATGAAATTCCTACCTTGTTGAATCTAGTTCCTACTAGTTGAATCCAGAGAAGATTTTAAAATACATAAAACCAACCAAAGGATGTCCTTTAGTGCAGTGAAGATTATCACTTCCGTAATGTACATATGTCAGATGTAGTTGAAGCAAGTTTGTGTTTAAACTTCGTGTCCAAAAACAGGGTGCTTCTTGCGGACAAATACTTTAAAGCTGAATGGTCAGTTACTGTACAGTGATAGTGGGCTCTAAAAGCAGGTTTCCACTAAAAGATGTTTAGATTGTGCAGCAGAAGGAGGATTGTAAAATAAGTACATGTATTGCAATATTTAGGCATGTTTTAAAATAGAAAGAATTGTGAAAGTGCAACCCTCAATTTAGAACTTGCAACAAGACTACTACATGTAGTTGGGTAAAGTGTTGTTAGGCACATGGTGCAACTGTCCTGAGCCCATGTTACTTATTGCGATTGTCTGCATTATGAAAATCGATTGACTGTGGGGCATGTCAGAAACCAAAGCCAGTGTTTGCCCTTAACTTTTTTCCAAACTGGCCAACAGGACCAGTTGGCTTCAAGTCCTCACTGGCCTGTTGGTGTTTCAAGTGGCCCGGTTCGACCTTCAATTCTGGTTGTTCTTTTTAAACACAGTCGAGCTCTAAATGTTTGCAATAACCACATTTTAGTGAATTTGGGGAAAAAAAGTTCTCCACAATACCAGTTTGAAAATTGTACATGTATTCTGGAGTCTTGAAAAAAATAACTCTTTTGTTATAAACTCTCACAGATCAGTGCACAGATGCATGTTTTGGTGCACATTAAATATTAAATATACAGCAGAGGACCGTATCGAAAGCGGTATTTATGGCCGTGGGAGTCTGAAGATCGATGAAAGTTTTTTCATCAGTTCTTTATGTGGTCCTTTTTACGAAAGAAGCTTTATGTACAGCGTGAGTCTGTTTTAATTCAACTGGACAGCCGGACCATTTGGGGAGGCTTTCTAGCTGGCCCGAGACTATTTTAACTGTCACTTGGCCAACGGACCAGTGCTAATTCGAACGCTGAAAGCCCCCTTTTTTTGGCCTTAGGCATTTCCACAAGGCTCCTGAGTGACAAGTCTGCATTTTGCCATGGTACTACAGGGTGATTTCATCTCACACATTGAGTGCTGAGGTTCATCTGGATTATCGATCCACAAGCCTTCACCCAAAATGTCACCTAACATTCCAAAATCTGCCCCTGGTGGATAATCATTGGGTTGACCATTAATAATATGCCAGCTGCGAAAACCCATTCCTGGTACTTCATCCTCCGAGCAAACCCATATGCCCTCGGTTTCCTCGTCGGTGCAGTCGATCCACAGCTCAATGCCCATGCTCACGCAAACATCGTGAAAGAATTGGTTCTCTTCAGCCGAGCTTGGGACAGCCATGCGAGCCCCGTATCTATCACAGAATGGTTGCACATCTTTCCAGTACATCTTAGTAGGAGTTATCATATAGCAGGACTGATTCCACGCTAGCCATCCCGGAGGGCAGTACCCATAGGCTGTAGTTTGCTGCAACGCTATCAGGAGAAATGCTCCAATCAGAATAACATTGACAACTTGCATTGTGAAATCATTTAACCCTCTTGGTAGCAGGAAACTTCATATCAAGTCCCGGTTTATTCAGTATCTCACTCCCTGGCTGCGCTTGACATTATATTGTGCAGTAACCACTTTTGGTATCAACAGCAAAGAGTTACATGTGGTGTTGAAGCTGATATTTCTTATATTGTCAGTTATACAGTGATACTCGGAGTACTTAGTATCACCTTATATTATACCAGAAAAATTAAATTTATACCACTAAATTGCTATTGACCATCACAAAATGAGATCGGTGAGTGAGGGGCATGTCCTTGCCAATAGTGCCTCCCATTCAACATATTGCTAATTAATGGAGGTGTTCTATTATATGGACCTTCCGTTTGATTACCCTGTCTTCACTTTAGAAGACAATTTTTAATTATATTTAATTTCACAACAATGGACTGAGTGGAGTGCGGAAGTGCACAGGTCACCTTTTGTCGGTTGCCAAGGTAACAGTTGTAAACAGTGCTTTTGCAATAAACCTGGTCCCTGGGAAAATAAGAAAGCACCTATGCCATATTTTGTTGCTTTTTTCAAGACCCATTAGCTGTGTTGGAATTGGACTTTATCTCTGATAGAGTTTACCAAGATTGTGAACAGTCCTAGATGTTTAAAGGCAGTATACACGATTGGTATCTCGAAAATCAGAAATGTTCACAGATTTATGGGGTCATTGTGTTTCACGTCTATTTTTTTCCTCACTGTCTGTGCTTGGATTTATTTGATGCTGTTCAGTTAACACTGTGATGGTTGCAAGTCAGATAGTTATTTTAATATTAATCTGAAATTTGGTAAATGAAATATTGAATGAAATCCAAATTAGATTTTAAATTTTTTAAATCCAGCAGAAGGAAAGAATGTCCTTCATTGGATAAAAAGAAAACTGGCAAAGATATGAAACAAAACAGGACTTTTTTTTACCATGATACCGGTAGGATAGTCAGTTCACAGTCCTCTGTCGCAACTTTCTAAAACAGTTACTAACAGTCAAAGCAAGATACATACACTAATGCACCTATCAATTGTTCCCCCCAAACCCCCCCCCCCCCCCCCCCCCCCCCCCCCCCCTCCCCCTCCCCCTCCGCTACCCCACCAGAGGTGGGGATTGTCACTTTTTGCGTGACAAAATCCCCATCCCTGGAGCACCCCCGGGTGCAAAACATGCGCAAAAAATGCACAGAAAATGAGTCAAATGCCTCAACCTGGGGCATGAAAAACGTGACCAAACCCCCACCTAGGGGGTGGGGCAGGGTGGGGGGAAACAATTGATAGGTGCATAATGGTGCAGTGTAGGATATAACTTCCTTGTATACTGAGAAACAAAAGAAACGCAACAAAAAAGCAGTCAATCTGGTGAGAGTAAGAATTTTCAGCCCACAGAAGCTTTTAGCAGTCGTGCATAATAAAGCTTACATACCGGTAATGTAAGTTTAATTACAAAATAATTTTTCAAATTTTGATTAAATTGAAAATTTGCCTTCCTTTTGTTGCTCGGTATATCAAATATTTTAAGTGATCAAATACAGTGTCATTCTTGCAGACGAACACTTGAAGGCTGAAGGGTCAAACACCGTACATGATGTCCTCTCTAGATCTGGCAACTAACACGAGAATTACTGAAAGTCAATGTACACTAATGGTGCAGTAGAGGGTAGAACTTCCATGTAGGATATTATGTCAGATATACCATACTTGTAATGAAGCAGTATCTCTGAAAAGTTCGAGCCTTAAAAAACCAGGGTGCTTCAAGCAGACAAATACTCCAAAAACTAAATCGGTACTGTGCAGAGACGGTTTGTGTGTGGTAGATTGCATGTTATACTAAAAGCCATATATTGGGTGGCTGAGTGGTGTAGGGCACTGACTGACAAACTGCAGGTAAAAACACCCTAAGGTTGTGGATTCAAACACCAATTGCTCCATCCTTTGGATGGGATGTAAAGCCAGGTGAATTGTGTTCTGTAAAGCACTTAAACAGAGCAGTCTTTTGCAAAGAGGAGGGGATTAACTTGGCGGTATCTTTGGTTTAGCTGCTGAAGGCGCCACCCATCTATGTATCTCCTTTATGTGGTTAAAGCACATTGAGATGTTGACGGACATGAAATGCACTATATAAGAAATTTGAACTAACTAGCCATAAAAGCAAGTCTCCGGTTTCTGGTTAGGAGTTGGTTTTAAACATGTAAAAGATATTTAGCTTGTGCAACATAGGTTTTTGTAAAATGAGTAGTTAAAAATGTTTTTAGTGGTGAATGTGCAATTCAAGACACTCAAAAAGACTCTACAAGTTGTATAATAAATATTATTGTCTGCGTTACGATAATTGACTGAGGCATGTTACTCATGCCAGAGGTGATGCACACCCTGACAAGATACCAAAGCCCCTTTTTGGCCTTAGGCATTACCACAGGGCTCCTGAGTGACATTTCGGCATTGTGCCATGGTACTGCAGGGGGATTTCATCTCGCACATCGAGTGCCATTTAGGTTGGTCAGGGTAATCAGACCATAAGCCTACACCATTTATTGCATGAAACTTTGCAAAATTTGCCCCTGGTGGATAATTATTGGGTTGGCTCCCCTGATGATCCCAGTTGCGAAAACCCATTCCTGGTACTTCATCTTCAGTGCAAACCCATATGCCCTCGGTTTCCACGTCAGTGCAATCAATCCACAGCTCAATGCCCATGCTCACGCAAACATCATGAAAGAATTGGTTCTCTTCAGCCGAGCTTGGGACAGCCATGCGAGCCCCGTATCTATCACAGAATGGTTGCACATCTCTCCAGTACATCTTAGTAGGAGTTATCATATAGCAGGACTGATTCCACGCTAGCCATCCCGGAGGGCAGTACCCATAGGCTGTAGTTTGCTGCAACGCTATCAGGAGAAATGCTCCAATCAGAATAACATTGACAACTTGCATCGTGAAATCATTTAACCCTCTTGGTAGCAGGAAACCTCATGTCAAGTCCTGGCTGATTTAGTATCTCACTCCCTGGCTGCGCTTGACATTGTACAAAAACAGCATCTAGTACTGAATTACAATACTAACAGCAAAAACCAAGTGTTGATACTGGTCTTTCTAGTATAGGCCGTTGTATAATATCAGGGTACTGTGAGTATCACCCAATAGTGTATTTGTCACAGAGGGTTATAAGCTGTTTGTGTCCTTTAATGTTACCATGGACCTTCCTCCATGATGTTACTGAGCTACCAGGAAGATGAAACTTGTGGTCGTCAGTTTTAGAATATTCCCTAGTTCCTTCCAAGTGGCTCCCAGATTACTGTATTCATTTATTGATGCTACTCGTATTCTGAGAATATCGCTGCCGAGTGCTCTAGATGTTATTGAAACAACCTACAGCCGCTCAAGTGTTTTTGAGCAAGGCAAGATCAGTTTTCCTCTTTTTCTTCATTGCTGTTTATGAAAATGCTCTCATTGAGTGTCGGTTGTCAACCGCTTGATCAATATTTTTAAGCGGCATGTTTGTTTTGGGCACGGTACCCTATCACAAAGTTGCTTCTATCAGGAAATGAGTTGGGGGAGTGATTGGCGTGTCCTTGCCGATATTGCCCACGTTATATATTGCTAAATGAAAGTGGTCTATTGTACACTGCAGGTTTTTATGGGCATTTTGTTATTCTCCATTTGATTACCCTTCGTTTTGGAAGCCACTTTTCAATTAGGTAACTTATTAACAAAATTGAATAGAAAGCGGAGGTACACAAGTCCCCTATTGTCGGTTGCCAAGGTAATGGTTGTAAACAAACGTCACTCCATCATTTCCCAGTGCTTTTGCAATTTTTGTAGCCATATAATGGCTGGGGGAAGGGGAAAGGAGATGGGAGGAGGGGGAGAGCTAATTAAGGTGAACTAATTAAGCCAGGTGACTAGCCCACCTTGACACTATGAGCAACTAACAATGGAAATTGGGCACAAACCATTGTTATTAACAATGGTGTGTGCCCAATTTCCATTGTTAGTTGTTCATAGTGTGACTGGACAAAATCTTGAGTCTGAATTCAAGCCGCAAGTCTTCGATATCAAGTACTCGGCAAGTACTCCATAAAGTCCAAAGTCGTTGATGACGCCAGGTTTCAAGTTTTTTTACCAGTTTATCACATCCCAACAAATCTAAATAACATTTATGCTTACAAGTATAAACTAGTTCAAATTGAAAATAGGTAAATATCAAGTAATTAGACACTTTATGCAGTATTTTTCAAGTTTCACTTGCTCAAAGGTTGCACTTTATATGCATAACTAGTTAATCTTGAAAAGAATAGGAAAATGTCAAGCAGTTTAGTCATCATTTCAAGTCCCAAGTCTTTCCAAGATCAAGTCTCAAGTTATTTGAGTCAAGTCCTACATGTAAGTCCCAAATCACTGTGACTCAAGTACGAGAGTGCCCAACTCGGCCATAAAGATATATTTTCTTTGCTCAGAGACAATTTCTCCCATGAAATAATAAATTTGACTTAACAAGTGTCATTTTCTTGGTTTGCCAACGATTTTAGCTTTATATTGAGATATATAACGCCAAAAAATCCACAGAAGTTATGGGGCAAAAAGGAACAATTTGTAATCTTCGACGTACTGCCAAAGTGTCATCAAATGATCTTCCTGTTCTATAATCTGCCACCGACTTTGGCACACCAAAAAAAAAGTCATTCATTTGTTTGATTAAAATTACATTTTTTAAGCTAGTGAAATCAGCCCTAAACACAGATAATATCAGGCCAAGAAAAACAATAGCTGTCTCCTGGTAAGTGAAGAAACATTTCTAAGGGGAAGGTTATACTATAGGATAATGGTAATGTTTTTGTTTACCCTGTTCAACTTGTTACATTCAGCATGTTTTATTCACTGGTGTTTAAAGATTGACTAAATTTATAATTTTTAAAGATGATTGTGGATTCAAATACACAAGAGTAAGCCACTTTTTATTCTTTGCGGGGGCGGGGCGGGGGTGTGGGGGGTGGTTTACATAGGTATATGGTAGTCATTTTTATTTGGTACAGATTTTTAAAATAAAAAGACGGGTGCTAAGTTTGATTTGATTTTCTCAGTTTGGATGGGTACTAGGAAACAGCTATTGTTTTCACATGAAAATGCCCCATTTCCTGTTTGATTCCTTTGTCAAGAGCCATAAGCTGTGTCCAGATTGAACTTTTTCTGACCGATTTTACCAAGATGATGGTGAACATCCCTGTGAGTTATTTTCCGAATGTCCACACTGGAATTTATTGGATGCAGCTCCCTTTACTGAGACCATTAATTGTTGACAGTCAGTTCCTTAGACGATGGTCTGAAATTTGGCAAATTAAATAATTTTATTATAAATGAAATGAAATTCCTACCTTGCAGCTGAATATGAAGCGGATGTTAAAATGCATAAAACTATAACCGAAAGATGTCTTTCATTGGATGGAAACTCACAAAGATATGATACAAAGCAATTGCTACGGCTATTTTAAAGGTTGACTGTCGTAGAACTGTTTTTCACCTCGTTAGGATAGTCAGTTCAGTGTAATCCTCTATGCAATATTCCACAACAGTTAACAGTCAAAGCGAGGTACATGTTCACTAATGGTGCAGCGTAGGTTATTACTTCACATGTAGCTGAAGCAGAAATCTCTCAAAGTTTGAGCATTCAAAAACCAGGGTGCTTCTTGCAGACAAATAGCTGAATGGTTAATTACTGTGCAGTGATGGTTTATTTGTGGTAGATTACATGTTTTAAAGGTAATATATTGGGTGGCTGAGTGGTGTAGGGCAGTACTGACTGGCAAACTGCAAGCTTAGTGGAAACATTACGAGTTGTGAGTTTGAAATCACCAAGGTACTTTGAGCAAAGTGTTTAACCCCCAATTGCTCCATCCTTCGGATGGGATGTAAAGCTGAATGTTCATTGTTTTGTGTGATGCACTTAAAAGATTCTAGCGCATTCATTCACAGTGAGAATGGGATTCACCCCGGTGTCTCTAGCTTGAATGCTGAAAGCGCCACTTGCATGCATACATGTACATACATGTATCTCTATGATTAACAAATTTGGTTTGGGTTTTTTTCCCCAATTCATTTTATTGGCAAGTCTATTGTTTCTGGTCAGGAGTTGCTTCAAAACATGTAAAAGCTGTTAAGATTGTGCAGTAGAAAGGTTGCAGAAAATGAATATTGAAGTATTTTTTTAAGAGGGTTGAATGTGCTACGCTCAATTTAACAAACCACAAGACTCTACAAGTTGGATTTAGCTGTGCACAAATCACACAAATTGTATATATCTTGTTAGGTATATGTATACATACAAAGAAATAGTTGACAAGCCAGCAGGATTGTCTGCAATTGATTGACTGAAGCATGTTGCTCATGCCAGAGGTTGATGCACACCTTGACCAGATACCATAGCCCACTTTTTGGCCTTAGGCATTGCCACAAGACTCCTGAGTGATACTTCGGCATTGTGCCAAGGTACTGCAGGGGGATATCATCTCACACATCGAGTGCCGTGGTTGGTCAGGGTAATCATACCATGCGCCTACACCATCAACTGCATGAAACCTTGCAAAATCTGCCCCTGATCATATGGAAAATTACTAGGTTGGCCATTAATAAGATCCCAGTTGCGAAACCCATTCCTGGTACTTCATCTTCAGTGCAAACCCATATGCCCTTGGTTTCCTCGTCGGTGCAGTCGATCCACAGCTGAATGCCCATGCTCAAGACAACATCCTCAAAAAGCTGGTCTTCTTCGGCCGAGCTTGGGACAGCCATGCGAGCCCCGTATCTATCGCAGAATGGTTGCACATCTCTCCAGTAGGGCCTACATCTCAGTAGGAGTTATCATATAGCAGGACTGATTCCACGCTAGCCATCCCGGAGGGCAGTACCCAAAGGCTGTAGTTTGCTGCAACACTATCAGGAGAAATGCTCCAATCAGAATAACATTGACAACTTGCATTGTAAAATCATTTAACCCTCTTGGTAGCGGGAAACTTCATATCAAGTCCTGGCTGATTCAGTATCTAACTCGCTGGCTGCGCTTGACATTGTACAAAAACAGCATTCAGTACTGAATTACAATAGTAACAGCAAAAACCAAGTGTTGATACTGGTCTTTCTGGTATAGGCGGTTGTATAGTATCGGGGTACTGTGAGTATCACCCAATAGTGTATTTGTCCGGAGGGTTATAAGCAGTTTGTGTCCTTTTAACTAATGTTACCATGGACCTTCCTCCATGATGTTACTGAGCTACCTGGAAGATGAAATTTGTGGTCGTCAGTTTTGGAATATTACCAAGTTCCCTCCAAGTGACTCCAAGATTACTGTATTCATTTATTGATGCTACTCGTGTTCTGAGAATATCACTGCCGAGTGGTCTATAGGCGCTCAAGTGTTTTTTAGCAAAGCAAGGTAAAATTTGATCTTTTTCTTTATTTCTGCTATCTGTAAAGCAGCTAATGAAATGCTCTTATTGAGTTGCAATTATCAAGCTCTTGATCAATATCTTTAATAAGCGGCACGTTTTCGGCACAGTACCTCCCCACAAAATTGCCACTGACTATAAGGAAATGAGTTGGGGGAGTGATTGGTGTGTCCTTGCCAATATTGGCCGCTTTATTGCTCATTGTAAGTGGTCTATTGTACAATACAGTTTATAGCCTTTTTCCACGACACTTTAACCCCGAGATTACCCGGGTAACAGAAAAATGTAACCCCGAGATTACCCGGGTTAAGGGCTCGTTTCCCACGGCAAATCTCAGGGTTACGAATTACCCTGGTTAACTGGCCAAAAATGCCACTTAACCTTGGTAACTTCTAGCCCTGCTCGGGTGGTGGGTTAACCCACCAATCTCGGGGTTAACGGCGGCATTGAGCAAAGCGGGTTAAAATCTTCCGCACTTGCTTGCACTTGTGTACTGTGTGGGGAATGATTGTGTTGTTACAACAGAACATCTTTGCAATAGGTGTTTCAACCGCACAAATTCTCAAGAAAAAATACAAGAAGCATTATCGCCAGCGATGTCTTCATGTTGACTGCCATCTTGTTTCTAAATGTAATGCATGGTCAGATTTTTCTGACTCTAAACACTGTAGGCCTACTTTAATCACGCAAATTTGACAACGAATCAATGCAAAGTGGAATCGTGTTATTTCGTAATAAATCGCAAACGTGTCGCCATAACTTCATAACTGAATTCGTTTATCGTCGTAATGATTCGTATAACAAGTCCAAACTACATGTATAATAATGTTTCATCAGTTTTGATTGCCAACGACTGAAGCTGGCCGTTGAATCAGTAACATGTCAGAAATATACGTTTCTTGGTGCAAGCCCCTGGTTGGTGTACCCGGGTAGGTGCGCGTGCATGACTTCAGTGGGAAAATTCACTAGTTACCCGTGTAAGAGACGACCCGGGTAAGTGTTTCTCCGGGTGAAAATCTGACGTGTGAAACGAAACTCCGGGTTAAATTTAACCCGGGTTATTTGCAGTTACCCGGGTAGAAAGTTACCCGGGTCGGAAGTGGGTAGTGTGAAAAGGCCTTTAGTATAGGCATTTTCCCCATAATTTGATCACCCTTCATTTTGAAGGCACTTTTCAATTAAGAGTTCTACAAAATTGAATACAGAGCAGAAGTGCACAAGTCGCCTATCATTAGTTGCCAAGGTAATGGCTGTAAACAAATCTCACTCCATCGTTTCCCAGTGCTTTTGCAATGTGTGTACATGTAGCTGCAGGATGGTTGGGGGAAGGGGAATGAAGATGAAAGGAGGGGGAGATCAGAGGGTGGCTGGGGTTTGGTAATTTGGGGGAGGGGTGATGTATTGTGGAGACTGGTGCCCTCCTCCAATTACTATGAAATTTGTCCCTGATCTCTTGGAGAGATTCTTATTTATAGTTTAGGAAATCCTCTCAAGGGTCTCTTCTGCTCGAATGTACTGTTGCCTGGTCTGCATTTGTATTGTGTTTGGTCTTCCCAAATCTATTCTAAATGGTGAAGGTGAACTAATTAAGCCAGGTGACTAGCCCACCTTGACTGGACAAAATATCAAGTCTGAATTCAAGCCGCAAGTCTTTGATATCAAGTACTGCATAAAGTCCAAAGTCGTTAATGATGTCAGGTTTCAAGTTGAATTTACCAGTTTATTACATTCCAACGAATCTAAATAACATTTATGATTACAAGTATTATAAACTACAGTGTAGTTAAAATTGAAAATAGGTAAATATCAAGTAATTAGACACTTTATGCAGTATTTTTCAAAGGTTGCACTTATATGCATAACTAGTTAATCTTGAAAAGAATAGGAAAATATCAAGCAGTTTAGCCATCATTTCAAGTCCCAAGTCTTTCCAAGATCAAGTCTCAAGTTATTTGAGTCAAGTCCTACATGTACTAGTCCCAAATCACTGTGACTCAAGTATGAGAGTACCAAACTCGGCCATAAAGATATATTTTCTTTGCTCAGAGACAATTTCTCCCATGAAATAATAAATTTGACTTAACAAGTGTCATTTTCTTGGTTTGCCAACGATTTTAGCTTTATGTTGAGATATATAACGCCAACAAATCCACAGAAGTTATGGTGCAAAAAGGAACAATTTGTAATCTTCGACGTACTGCCAAAGTGTCATCAAATGATCTTCCTGTTCTATAATCTGCCACCGACTTTGGCACACCAAAAAAAGTCATTCATTCGTTTGATTTAAATTAATTTTTTAAGCTGGTGAAATCAACTCTATAAACACAGATAATATCTGGCCAAGAAAAACAATAGGCCTAGCTGTCTCCTGATAAGTGAAGAAACATTTCTAAGGGGAAGGCTAATTTTTTAAAGCAAAAATACTAGAGTAGGATGAAGCTAATTTTGTTACCCTGTTCAACTTGTTACATTCAGCATGTTTCATTCACTGGTGTTTAAAGATTGACTAAATTTAGAATTTTGAAAGATGATTGTGGATTCAAATACACAAGAGTGAGCCACTTTTAATGCTTTGGGGGTGGGGTTTACATAGGTATATGGTAGTAATATTTATTTGGTACAGATTTTTAAAATAAAGAAATGAGTTTATTTTGATTTTCTCAGTTTGGATGGGTACTAGGAAACAGCTATTGTTTTCTTCCCCTTATTGTAATGATGATTACATGTAATTTCATATCCACAATACTAGGCAATGCATAGTTCTGATTTTGCCTAGTTAACCCCGCCCCCTTGGACATTGTTGCTATGGCTCACATGCTATCGTCAAAAATGGCAACGCACAAAGCAATGGGACTTTCAACGGAAAGCACAGATTCATTGGGGAAAACTCAAAGGTATTCATGTTTCAGGGTCAACAGTTATCTTAGAACACACTGAGTAAAGGGCCAGTAATACAGGGATATCATATCATCACGAAATATAGCTTTCGAAACGACCGGCCTTGAAACCAAAAATTCACCCGGATCGTCGCATACAACACTGTACAAATTGTATGGGGCCGGCAGAATATATCGCATGATCATGTTGTTGTGAGCGTACAGTGCACTTTGACCTATGCTAGCTCTGTTGTGATGTGTCGGCGGGTTCGGTTGATTGACAGGTCGGAACTATGCATTGACATGTTTTGGTGAAACAAATAAATTGAAGTACTGTAAACGACTGACCAACTAAAATATGTAGTTTGACACAAAGGATACACAATCTTTCTGAAAGGACCAAACATACAACATTTTCCCTTGAAGGCCCAATATTATCATTTGCAAGATGAGTCTTTTCATGGATTCCTGGAATATAACAATTCTGAAGAGGAATGTTGGTAAACTAGCCTGCAGAAGATTTAGCTACATAGATACAGCAATGCTTCAGAAAAGCTTTAAAATCTATGAATGATTTTTGTGTTAAAAGTGAATGGTAAAAAACGAGTCTGTGCACACATTTTTTAAAACCACCTGAAAAAAAGTACCATCTTGGACAGAAATCAATTCATGTGGTGTATATCATCATTGCTCTCGACTCTTTGAGTAAGTTTTTTCTTGTCAACTCACGTAACGTAAAATTTGGGGTCATTGCAAATGGTTTATACATGTAATGGGTCTTTAAAAATGATATTAACTTTGAAATTTGTCGGGCTATTTTCCCCACAACACACATCAAAAATTCACATGAAAATGCCCCATTGCCTGTTTGATTCCTTTGTCAAGAGCCATAAGCTGTGTCCAGATTGAACTTTTTCTGACAGATTTTACCAAGATGATGGTGAACATCCCTGGCCCTGTGGGTTATTTTCCCAATGTCCACACTGGAATTTATTGGATGCAGCTCCCTTTACTGAGACCATTAATTGTTGAAAGTCAGTTCCTTTGACGACGATCCAAAATTCGGCAAATAAAATAATTAAATAAATGAAATGAAATTCCTACCTTGCAGCTGAATATGAAGCAGATGTTAAAATGCATAAAACTAACCGAAAGATGTCTTTCATTGGATGGAAACTCACAAAGATATGATACAAAGCAATTGCTAAGGCTGTTTTAAAGTCTCACTGTCATCGAACTGTTTTTCACCTCGTTATGATAGTCAGTTCAGTGTAATCCTCTATGCAATATTCCACAACAGTTAACAGTCAAAGCGAGGTACATGTTCACTAATGGTGCAGCGTAGGTTATTACTTCACATGTAGCTGAAGCAGAAATCTCTCAAAATTTGAGCGTTCAAAACTAGGGTGCTTCTTGCAGACAAATAGCTAAATGGTTAATTACTGTGCAGTGATGGTTTGTTTGTGGTAGATTACATGTTTTACTAAAGGTACCGTAATTTTCGGAATATAAGCCGCCCGGGGTATGAGCTGCGACGCCCGAAAATTCCAGGAACAAGATTTACCGTCGGCGTATAAGCCGCCCGGCTTATTAGCCGCACCATTTTGTCGGCCACAGATCGATCACAAAGAACTGTCGCCGTAAGTGCCTCACCGCGGGCCACGCGCGCGCGACCACGCACTGCAGTTCACACTCTCTGTCGGCGCAGCATGTCGCCTCAAAGAGAGCTTTGTGGTCCAGGTTGTTTTGATGACAGCACACTCAAGAAAAAACCTTATCGGAAAAGGCGTTAGCCTACATGTTTATAATAAGTTATAGCAAGGTGCAATGCACTCAAAGTTAAGTAGGCTAATCTTGTTTAAGTTTGTTTTGTAAATAGATAAAGTACATGTAACTTGACATATTTTAAAAATGCCTTGGAATGTGCATAATAAGAAATCTCCAAAAAATAGAGAGTAGAAGACATCGATGACCATATTTTTGTGCACGACGCCGCTATAGTTCATTCACCCCATTGTATCAATGGCGGTGAATGAACTATGGCGGCGTCGTGTTTCGAATTTACCTTTGACCTCGCCACCGCGCGCGAGATACCGAAAACGCTTATTAAAATAGGGGACCGTTTGCCTGCGCCTGCGGACGTATGTATACATACACGTACACCGCTTGGGCGAAATGGCTTTTGGGCGAAGGGGCTCAAGTTGGGCAAAGTGACTGTACAACGTTGGAAATACATCGTTAATTAAAATTACCGGTAATGATTTTCCATCTGAAAGACAAATTTCCACATACAATGACAAATATACGTACACTTTTAGAATTTCAAAACACTAACTAAAACTAACAAGAATGGAAGAAAACACTGGATTAACAGACGCACCAAACAATTTGTTTGGCGTTAGACAGTACTTACGGCTGATTTGTGCATGTGGTCGCCTGCTAATTTTTCAGTCGACATCGTGTATGGGTCACCAACGAAGATCGGTACACTCTGCACCTGGGAAAATTGCACACCTTTTCGTGCGCGTGCGACGGCCTTCAACATTGTTTTTTGACAATAAAAAATTCCCATACAAAATTTATAGAATTATTTTACGAACCACGATACATAATATATATGAGCATATAATGATTTTTATCTTTAGAGCTCGGCGTATAAGCCGCCCGGTTTATAAGCCGCCGGGAACATTTTTTTGCAAAATCAACGTATAAGCCGCGGCTTATATTCCGAAAATTACGGTAATATATTCTGTGGCTGAGTGGTGTAGGGTAGTACTGACTGGCAAACTGCAAGCTTAGTGGAAACAACAAGTTGTGAGTTTGAAATCACCAAGGTACTTTGAGCAAAGTGTTTAACCCCCAATTGCTCCATCCTTTGGATGGGATGTAAAGCCGAAGGTCCATTGTTTTGTGTGATGCACTTAAAAGATTCTAGCGCATTCATTCACAGCGAGAATGGGATTCACTGCGGTGTCTCTGGCTCGGCTGCCAAAGGTGCCAACCACCTATGTATCTCGATGTTTAGGCAGTTAAAGTGCATTGAAATGTCGGTAGACAGGAAATGCATTATATAAAACTTTCAAACTATAACTAGCCATAAAAGCAAGTCTCCAGTGTCTGGTCAGGAGTTAGTTGAAAACATGTAAAAGATGTTTACATGTGGCTTGTGGAGCAGAAAGGTTTTAAAAAAATGAGTAGTTTCAATTTTTTTAAACGTTGAATGTGCAACCCCAATTCAAGACACTCAAATAATGAATAGGATTGTATGAGGCATATTGCTCATGCCAGAGGTTATGCACACCCTGGCCAGCTGCAGATACCAAAGCCCCCTTTTTTTAGCCTAAATTAGGCATTACCACAGGGCTCCTGAGTGATATTTCGGCATTGTGCTATGGTACGGCATGGGGATTCCATCTCACACATCGAGTGCCAAGGTTCATTTGGTTCATCAGACCACAGGCCTACACCATTTTTGTTTCTATAAAACTTTGCAAAATCTGCCCCTTGCGGATAATTATTGGGTTGGCCACCAATAGGATCCCACTTGCGAAAACCCATTCCTGGTACTTCATCTTCCGAGCAAACCCACATGCCCTCGGTTTCCTCGTCGGTGCAGTCGATCCACAGCACAATACTCATGCTCATGCAAACATCATAAAAGAATTGGTTCTCTTCAGCCGAGATTGGGACAGCCATGCGAGCCCCGTATCTATCGCAGAAGGGTTGCACATCTCTCCAGTACATCTTAGTAGGAGTTATCATATAGCAGGACTGATTCCACGCTAGCCATCCCGGAGGGCAGTACCCATAGGCTGTAGTTTGCTGCAACGCTATCAGGAGAAATGCTCCAATCAGAATAACATTGACAACTTGCATTGTGAAATCATTTAACCCTCTTGGTAGCAGGAAACTCCATATCAAGTCCTGGCTGTGATCTCACTTGCATGCAGCAGTCAGTTCTGTGCAACAACTGCACAGTACCAACAGCAAAAACTATGAAGTGTTGATGCTAATATTTCTGATATTGATGATGTCAGAGTACTGGATATCACACAATATGATGTGTCACAAAGAGGTTAAAAGCCGTTTGTAACCTCATTTAATGTTGTTGAGATAGCAGGAAAATGCAGTTTGTAGAACATTTAGTGCACTACAAGTGGCTTCAAGATTACTGTGTCCATTTGTCGGTGCTACACATCCTCTAAAACTCCTTGGGCGAAGCAAGATCAATTTTAATCTTTTTCTTTATTTCTGCTATTTGTAGAGCAGTTTAATAAAATTAAAAACTGAGTGTTAACAGCATTCGATCAATATATGAGCGTCAGAATTTTCACCACAGTGCCATTTTACAAAGTTAATATTGTCTATCAGGAAATGAGTTTGGGGAGCGAGGGGCCTGTCCTTGCCATATATTGCCTATTCTTTGTACACTGCAAATGGAAGTAGTCCACACTAACGTACAAGTTATTGTGGTGTTTTTTTTCTTCTTCATTTTGTCAACTCTTGTTTGTTTGGGGAGGCGCGCATTTCACCTAGTAGATACAACATTTTATAACGTTTACTTGAATAGGAAATGCACTTGTAAGTAATCTATTGTCAGTTGCCAAAGTAACAGTTGTAAACAAATGTCATGCCATCATTTCCCAGTGCTTCTGTAATATTAAGAATTGTAGCTGCAGGGCTGTAGCGACCTGTGGAGGAAATGGGGGCGAGGTTGGGGGAACTGTATAGACTATCCTCCACCGCCCCTCCACCCCTCCCCCCCCCCCCCCACCCTTCCCCCAAACAAACATAAAAACTAAATTCAGTTGATAAATTAAGTTGGAATTTGAAGGTCCAGTTAAAGGTATATATACAGGATTGGTAATTACCCTAAAAAAAATGTCTAAATTATTATCTAAAATTTTACTTGTTGTCATCAAGATGGTAATGGTAGTTATCATCCTATGAAATTATTTCGTCTGAAGTGCCCCCATTTTGAGAAAAAAAAACCTAAACTACTCCATAAAGTCCAAAAACATTGATGACGTCAGATTTCAAGTTTGAATTTACCAGTTTATCACATTCCAACAATTCTAAATAACATTCATGATTACAGGTATAAACTAGTTAAAATTTAAAAAAAGGGAAATATCAAGTAATTAGACACTTTATGCAGTATTTTTCAAAGGTTGCAGTCCCAAGTCTTTCCGAGATCAAGTCTCAAGTTATTTGAGTCAAGTCCTACATGTAAGTCCCAAATCACTGTGACTCAAGTACGAGATTACCCAACTCAGCCATAAAGATATATTTTCTTTGCTCAGTGACAATTTCACCCATTGAAATAATAAATTTGACTTAACAAGTGTCATTTTCTTGGTTTGCCAATGATTTTAGCTTTATATTGAGACATATAATGCCAAAAATCCACATAAGTTAAGGGCAAAAAAGAACAATTCTTAATCTTTGACGTACTGCTAAAGCTTTATATAATGATCTGTCTGTTCCATAATCTGCCTCTAACTTTGGCAAACCCCAAAAAGTCATTCATTTTTTAATCCAAATTTATTTGTCAAGCTTGTGAAATCAGCCCTAAACACGAATAATATCAGAAAAACAATAGCTGTCTCCTGTTATGTTACAGACGTACATCACAAAATATTTACATACTTGCATCACAAAGCATTTTTAAGGGGGTGGTTAAATTTTTAAAGCCAAAAGCCAAGTGGGATGATGGTCAATATGTTTTTACTCCTTTCACTTTGTAATAGCATGTTACATTCACTGGTGTTTAAAGATTATACAGTCCGTGCTTTTCGGGTGTAGCACCTCGAAAAATAAAACGTTTTTTTGAATTGATAATTTTCTAGAACCATAAAAGTTATTCGCTTTCAAATGAGACATCAACAAAAAAATCAACCACTAAGTTATCAAACAATTACTGTCAGTATTTTGAATTATTGGTGGTCCGCCAATAATTCAAGGCATAGACTTGCCCAAGTCTAACCTATGTGCTCTGTCTGCAAGCGTAGCGCACAGTGCGCCCTCTGGACCGGTAGCCTTTCCAATCTGTTTTCTTCTGTTCCTTTTGTCTCAGAAAGTGTTCCGAGACAGAAGAAAAGAGATTTGACAGGCCACCAGTCCAGAGGGCGCGCTGCACATACCGCACTACAGACCAAACACCGAAAGTCAGACTTGGGCACGTCTAAGCAAGGCGCAAAAATTGCCCTATAAAAACGTTGTTTTTCACAGGGTTGTCGATGTATAAAATACAAAGTAGGATTTTTACAAAGTAGGGTTTTTTTCATTGAAATAAAGTAAATACTTTCGGAGAAAAAAAATCAAATTTGCTGAGAACCACGGACTGTATATATCTTTTAAAAAAATATCTTGTTAAACTAGACTGTTAAGTTTTAACTAAAGCCACTGAATACCTTTCAAACCTATGCATGGTTTTATTTTCGTTGAGTAAATCTTTTCAAAAATGTGTCTGTGCACACATTTGTTTGAAACCACCTTCAGTTGTTTATTTTTTTTACAGAAAGTACCATCTTGGACAAAAATAAATTCATACATGTTTGTTACCATCAGGGGCATCAGGTGGGGGGTGGGTGGGGGAGGGGGAGAGGGGGTGGGGGTCTACGGCCTGGGGATTTACGGCCTCGCTAAATAATATTTAGCTCGTTGAAAAAAAATATGGCGGTCTACGGCCTTGCTGAAAGAAAATTCAATCCCCCCCCCCCCCTCCCCCCCTCCCCCCAATGCTCCTACATAACAAGGGCTCCAAAAAAAATCTTTCACTAAGGGCATTTTTGGAAGGTGGTAGGTACCAGGGGTCAATTTCATGGCGTTGCTAAGCATAAACATGTGCTAAGTATAGAATTTATTTGCTTTTAAAAATGGGTTACCTGCAAAAATGTTATGTCTTAGAAGGAGTAGCATAATATCAGTGAAAACACATCACATGCAGTTTCGGCTGGTAACCCACTTACGCAAAGTAATGCAAAGAAATTATGTGCTAAAAATTGGCCCTGGATGTGAGACCTTTTCGTTTCAGAGTGCCACAGCACAATCTCAAGAAGGGTCCCCTTGTACCTGTCAATTGTCCCCCTCCTCCCTGGGCTACCCCACTGAGAGGTAGGGATTGTCAACTAACAAGTGACAAAATCCCCACCCTGGGACAAATTTATGCGAACAATCCCTATGAAAAACGTGACCAAGTCGGGAGGGAGTAAGGGTTGTCTCTTTCAAAATAGGTAATGTTTGGTTGATCACGTCATTATCTGGGGAGTCTAACTGATCTGAACAACCCAATCATTTTTCACATAAGAAAATTGGGTGGGTGGGTCTGACACTTTAGAATGGCAAATTTTCCAACCCGATATCAAACCAATATTGTCATGATGCCCCCTTACCATTGCTATCAACAAGTTTTTGTTTTCTTGTCAAATCACGTGAAGTAAAATGTTGGGTCATTGCAAATGGTATAATATGCCTTTAAAAAGGGTATAAACTTTGAAATACACAAGGCTTTGTGCCATTTCTGTTTTCCCTACAACACACATCAGCCATACACCGTGTCCAAATTAAACTTTTTCTAACAGAATTTACCAAGATGATGGTGAACATCCCTTTGGTTAATTTTGCTAATGTTCACACTTGGATTTATTAGATGCATTTCCCTTTACTAAAACCAAACTTGAATATCAGTTCCTTGAAAGTCAGTTCCTTCTGGCAAATGAAATAAAGAAATGAAAGAAATGAAATTCCTACCTAGAATTTGGATCTAGAGCTGATGTTAAAATGCATAAAACCACCCGAAAGATGTCTTTCATTGGATGAAAACACAAAGATATGATACAAAGCAAATGCTATGGCAATATTTTGCTGTTTTAGAGTTTGACTGTTGTAGAACTGTTTTTCACCTCGTTAGGATAGTCAGTTCAGTGTAATCCTCTATGCAATATTCCACAACAGTTAACAGTCAAAGCGAGGTACATGTTCACTAATGGTGCAGCGTAGGTTATTACTTCACATGTAGCTGAAGCAGAAATCTCTCAAAGTTTGAGCGTTCAAAAACCAGGGTGCTTCTTGCAGACAAATAGCTGAATGGTTAATTACTGTGCAGTGATGGTTTGTTTGTGGTAGATTACATGTTTTACTAAAGGTAATATATTGGGTGGCTGAGTGGTGTAGGGCAGTACTGACTGGCAAACTGCAAGCTTAGTGGAAACAACGAGTTGTGAGTTTAAAATCACCAAGGTACTTTGAGCAAAGTGTTTAACCCCTAATGGACCTTTATCACGGTGCGTCCATATTTGTCTTGTTCCCCATAGTACGTGTCGGGTACGATCAGTGCGTCTGCACGACTGCGCGATAGCGCGTGTAATCTTCCGTTGAGAATACTGCACGCTCTCTTGATCGCGCAACGCCTGTGCCATTGTGATGCACACAATAAAAAATTTCAAAACAGGACCAAACCATTTTTTCTGCAAGCCTCGCATTGGTTACGTTCATTTTAACGGAAGAAAGAGGAAGATGGCCGCACCATGATAAAGGTCTATTGCTCCATCCTTTGGATGGGATGTAAAGCTGAAGGTCCATTGTTTTGTGTGATGCACTTAAAAGATTCCAGCGCATTCATTCACAGCGAGAATGGGATTCACCCCGGTGTCTCTGGCTTGGCTGCCAAAGGCACCAACTACCAACATGTATGTATCTAGATGTTTAGGGAGTTAAAGCGCATTAAAATTTCAGCAGATGTTAAAGGGACTCTATAAAACATTTAAACTAACTACATGTAGCTATAAAAGCAAGTCCCCAGTGTCTGGTCAGGAGTTAGTTGAAAACACGTAAAAGATGTTTACATGTGGCTTGTGCAGCAGAAAGGTTTTCCTTTCAATTTTTTTCTACAAGTTAAATATAAATAGCATTGTCTGCATTACGATAATTGATTGACTGAGGCATTTTGCTTATGCCAGAGGTTATGCACAGCCTGACCAGATACCAAAGCCCCTTTTGGCCTTAGGCATTACCACAGGGCCCCTGAGTGACATTTCGGGATTGTGCTATGGTACTGCAGGGGGATTTCATCTCACACATTGAGTGCCGAGATTCATCTGGGAAATCAGACCACAAGCCTACACCATTTTTTGCTTCAAACTTTGCAAAATCTGCCCCTGGCGGAAAATCATTTGGTTGACTATTACCCCAGTTGCGAAAACCCACTCCTGGCACTTTATCCTCCGAGCAAACCCACATACCCTCGGTTTCCATATCGTTGCAATCGATCCACAGCGCAATGCCCATTCTCACGCAAATGTCGTGAAAGAATTGGTCTTCTTCAGCCGAGCTTGGGACAGCCATGCGAGCCCCGTATCTATCACAGAATGGTTGCATATCTTTCCAGTACATCTCAGTAGGAGTTATCATATAGCAGGACTGATTCCACGCTAGCCATCCCGGAGAGCAGTATCCATAGACCGTAGTTTGCTGCAACGCTATCAGGAGAAATGCTCCAATCAGAATAACATTGACAACTTGCATTGTGAAATCATTTAACCCTCTTGGTAGCAGGAAACTTCATGTCAAGTCCTGGGCTGCGTTCCAAACACGCGAACATTGCAAACGTTTGCATCGTTCGCCAACAACTGGTACCCGACTTTTCATTGACTAGTGCACAAAAGCACTGTAACCAGTGGCGAACGTTGGCAACGTTCGCGTGTTTGGAACGCAGCCCTGGCTGTGGTCTCATTTGCATGCAGCAGTCAGTTCTGTGCAGTACCAACAGCAAAAACTATGAAGTGTTGATGCTAATATTTCTGATATTGATGATGTCGGAGTACTGGAAATCACACAATATGATGTGTCACAGAGAGGTTAAAAGCCGTTTGTAACCTCATTTAATGTTGTTGAGATAGCAGGAAAATGCAGTTTGTAGAACATTTAGTGCACTACAAGTGGCTCCAAGATTACTGTGTCCATTTGTCGGTGCTACACATCCTCTAAAGCTCCTTGGGCGAAGCAAGATCAATTTTAATCTTTTTCTCAGTTTAAAAAAAAAAAAACTGAGTGTTAACAGCATTCGATCAATATACATGTATGAGCGTCAGAATTTTCGCCACGGTGCCTTTTTACAAAGTTGATATTGACTATCAGGAAATGAGTTGGGGGAGCGAGGAGCCTGTCCTTGCCATATATTGCCTCTCTTTGTACACTGCAAATGGAAGTAGTCCACAATAACGTACAAGTTATTGTGGTGTTTTTTTTCTTCTTCATTTTGTCAACTCTTGTTTGTTTGGGGAGGCGCACATTTCACCTAGTAGATACAACATTTTATAACGTTTACTTGAATAGGAAATGCACTTGTAAGTAATCTATTGTCAGTTGTCAAAGTAACAGTTGTAAACAAATGTCACGCCATCATTTCCCAGTGCTTCTGTAATATTAAGAATTGTAGCTGCAGGGCTGTAGCGACCTGTGGAGGAAATGGGGGCGAGGTTCGGGGAACTGTATAGACTACCCTCCACCGCACCCCCCCGCCCCTCCCCCTCCACCCCCCCCCCCCCCCCCCTCCCCCTCCACCCCCCCCCCCCCCCCCCCCCCAAACAAACATAAAAACAAAATTCAGTTGATAAATTAAGTTGGAATTTGAAGGTCCAGTTAAAGGTAATATACAGGATTGGTAATTACCTTGAAAAAAAATGTCTAAATTATTATCTAAAATTTTCCTTGTTGTCATCAAGATGGTAATGGTAGTTATCATCCTATGAAATTATTTCGTCTGAATTGCCCCCATTTTTAGAAAAAAAACCTAAACTACTACATAAAGTCCAAAAACATTGATGACGTCAGGTTTCAAGTTTGAATTTACCAGTTTATCACATTCCAACAATTCTAAATAACATTCATGATTACAGGTATAAACTAGTTAAAATTGAAAATAGGTAAATATCAAGTAATTAGACACTTTATGCAGTATTTTTCAAAGGTTGCAGTTATATGCATAACTAGTTAATCTTGAAAAGAATAGGAAAATGTCAAGCAGTTTAGCCATCATTTCAAGTCCCAAGTCTTTCCGAGATCAAGTCTCAAGTTATTTGAGTCAAATCCTACATGTAAGTCCCAAATCACTGTGACTCAAGTTCGAGATTACCCAACTCAGCCATAAATATATATTTTCTTTGCTCAGAGACAATTTCACCCATGAAATATTAAATTTGACTTAACAAGTGTAATTTTCTTGGTTTGTCAATGATTTTAGCTTGATATTGAGACATATAATGCCAAAAATCCACATAAGTTATGGGGCAAAAAAGAACAATTCTTAATCTTTGACGTCCTGCTAAAGCTTTATATAATGATCTGTCTGTTCCATAATCTGCCTCTAACTTTGGCAAACCCCAAAAAGTCATTCATTTTTTAATCCAAATTTATTTGTCAAGCTTGTGAAATCAGCCCTTAACACGAATAATATCAGAAAAACAATAGCTGTCTCCTGTTATGTTACATACGTAGATCACAAAATATTTACATACTTACTGTATCCTCGATCCTCCATAATCTGCACACCTAACGCTTATGCACGCGCGCGCATTGGCCGGCAAACATTAAGGTGAGTGCGTAGAAATAGGACCGCGTGGATTTAGGAGTACTGACGATACATCACAAAGCATTTTTAAGTGGGTGGTTAAATTTTTTAAGCAAAAAGCCAAGTGGGATGATGGTCAATACGTTTTTACTCCTTTCACTTTGTAACAGCATGTTACATTCACTGGTGTTTAAAGATACATACAGTCCGTGCGTTTTGGGTGTGGCACCTCGAAAAATAAATGTTTTTAATTTCACTTGCATGCATGTAATCCCTGTGTTTAAAGATTTTTTTAATTTTTATTTCCATACACATAATTTTAAATAAAAACTAGAGTTTGGCGTTTTTGTTTTTTACAAACGCAAGGTGATCAGGCGACATGAACAGTGACCTCATGATGACGTCACATTTGGTTGAAATTGGTTGAAAACTTGAGTTGGTCGATGTTTCAAAAGAAACATTCACATATCGATTGCCAGTATTGGAATTCTCAAGACATGAAGTCAATTCAATGCTAAAATTGTGTATCTGATGACGTCATTATTGGCACAGTCAATCTCATCACGACGTCACTATTGTGTGCACAAATTGTTCAAGGATCTACTGAAGAATAAGTTCTTACCTGCATATGTGGTAAAAGAATCTTTCCAATATCTATTACAGTTCTCAAGATTTTGTCATTTGAGATCATATTACGTAACCAACGTGCACGTGATGACGTCATCATTGGTATAGTCATAAAGTCCACATGTGTGGGAACAATTCGTTCCGTAGAACTATGGTCAAATTCCCTACCACTTTGGCTCTATTTGCATTCAAAATGCTAAAAAATTTGCACATTTTCCACATTTTCCAATAACTTCCGGTTTGAACCGGAAGTAGGGTCACACAGGGGTCATGACATTGTATGATTTGTTCAGTTCATTTAGACTTATCATGCTGTGAAAGAATTGTTTAAGTATCTATTACGGTTCTTGAGATATGAATTTTGGAAATAATAACCTTCGAATTTTTGTAATTTTGTAAAGAACAATGCAACTTGTGATTTGGGCAATTTGTGTGTAGACAATTAGGAAATTTTTGAGTTTGGATTTATCAATGTCTTGTCAAAAACATCCAAATCAAAATGGTTAAATTGTCCAATCTGAATCGTGCCATTGAATTAGGTATGGTGGAAGCAAAATGCTGAACTGTAACTCCCCTTGCTTGAGTGCAATAAAGTTGACATCGTTGTTTTTTTGTGTTTTTGATTCTGACCCCACACTCCTTTGTTGCATTCCTGTTCCGTGAAGCTTGCCATCATGGACTCCGTTGAGCTCTATTCCTTTGAGTGATATGTTTAGCTAAAATTTGATATATTATTTTCCTACATTAAATCCAATTTAATAATAAATATCTACAAATGTCTTACTGGTGACAGAACTTTTTTGGTCGAGTGTATAAGCCTGCCAAACACGAAGATCGTGGGTCACGTGGTTTTCCAGACGGAAGCATTTTAAAACATGCATACTTTGGTAATTTTTGGGTTGTAATTTAATACCTGATGACGTCACACTTGTATGCACACCTTCACATGAGGGTTGATGTTCCTACCACTTTTCAAGTTGATAGCTTGAACCGTTTTGAAGAACAGCCCGATCACTTAATTATGGGATATAGTGCATTGAGATGTCTGCAAATATGAAATGCACTATAATTTGAATTAAAAAGCAAGTCTCTGGTTTCTGGTCAGGAGTTGCTTCAAAACATGTAAAAGATGTTAAGATTGTGCAGCAGCAAGGTTGCATAAAATGAATATTGCAGTATTTTTTTCAGAGGGGTGTACGCTCAATTTAAGACAAACCACAAGACTCTACAAGTTGGATTTAGCTGCACACAAATCACGCAAATTTTATATGTCTTGTTAGGTATATTCAAAAAAAAGTTGACAAGCCAGCAGGATTGTTTGCAAGTGATTGACTGAAGCATGTTGCTCATGCCAGAGGTGATGCACACCCTGACCAGATACCAAAGCCCCCTTTTTGGCCTTAGGCATTACCACAGGGCTCCTGAGTGATATTTCGGCATTGTGCCATGGTACTACAGGGCGATTTCATCTCACACATTGAGTGCCAATTATGTTGGTCAGGGTAATCAGCCCATAAGCCTACACCATTTTTTGCATAAAACTCAGCAAAATCTGCCCCTGACGGAAAATTATTGGGTTGATCCATATTCCAGTTACGAAAACCCACTCCTGGCACTTTATCCTCCGAGCAAACCCACATGCCCTCGGTTTCCATATCAGTGCAGTCGATCCACAGATAAATGCCCATGCTCACGCAAACATCGTGAAAAAAATGGTTTTCTTCAACTGAGCTTGGGACAGCCATGCGAGCCCCGTATCTATCGCAGAATGGTTGCACATCTCTCCAGTACATCTTAGTAGGAGTTATCATATAGCAGGACTGATTCCACGCTAGCCATCCCGGAGGGCAGTACCCATAGGCTGTAGTTTGCTGCAACGCTATCAGGAGAAATACTCCAATCAGAATAACATTGACAAGTTGCATTGTGAAATCATTTAACCCTCTTGGTAGCAGGAAACTTCATATCAAGTCCTGGCTGATTCAGTATCTAACTCGCTGGCTCCACTTGACATTGTACAAAAACAGCATTCAGTACTGAATTACAATAGCAACAGCGATAACCAAGTGTTGATACTGGTCTTTCTGGTATAGGCGGTTGTATAGTATCGGGGTACTGATGAGTATCACTCAATACTGTATTTGTCCGGAGGGTTATAATAAGCTGTTTGTGTCCTTATCTAATGTTACCATGGACCTTCCTCCATGATGTTACTGAGCTACCAGGAAGATGAAATTTGTGGTCGTCAGTTTTGGAATATTCCCTAGTTTCTTCCAAGTGGCTCCAAGATTACTGTATTCATTCATTGATGCTACTCGTGTTCTGAGAATATCACTGCCGAGTGCTCTAGAGGCGCTCAAGTGTTTTTGAGCAAAGCAAGGTAAAATTTGATCTTTTTCTTCATTTCTGCTATCTGTAAAGCAGCTAATGAAAAGCTCTCATTAGGTTGGAATTGTCAAGCTCTTGATCAATATCTTTAATAAGCGGCACGTTTTTGGCACAGTACCTCCCCACAAAATTGCCACTGCCTATAAGGAAATGAGTTGGGGGAGTAATTGGTGTGTCCTTGCCAATATTGGCCGCTTTATTGCTCATTGTAAGTGGTCTATTGTACAATACAGCTTATTATAGGCATTTTCCCCATAATTTGATCACCCTTCATTTTGGAAGGCACTTTTCAATGTGTTCTACAAAATTGAATACAGAGCAGAAGTGCACTTAAGTCACCTATCATTAGTTGCCAAGGTAATGGTTGTAAACAAATGTCACTCCATCGTTTCCCAGTGCATTTGCAATGTGTGTACATGTAGCCGCAGGATGATTGGGGGAAGGGGGAAGGAGATGAAAGGAGGGGGAGAGCAGAAGGTGGCTGGGGTTTGGTAATTTGGGGGAGGGGTGATGTATTGTGGAGACTGGTGCCCTCCTCCAATTACTATGAAATTTGTCCCTGATCTCTTGGAGAGATTCTTATTTATAGTTTAGGAAATCCTCTCGAGGGTCTCTTCTGCTTGAATGTACTGTTGTCTCATTTGTATTTGTATTGTGTTTGGTCTTCCCAAATCTATTCTAAATGGTAAAGGTGAACTAATTAAGCCAGGTGACTAGCCCACCTTGACTGGACAAAATATCGAGTCTGAATTCAAGCCGCAAGTCTTTGATATCAAGTACTCCATAAAGTCCAAGGTCGTTAATGACGTCAGGTTTCAAGTTGAATTTACCAGTTTATTACATTCCAACAAATCTAAATAAAATTTATGATTACAAGTATAAACTAGTTCAAATTGAAAATAGGTAAATATCAAGTAATTAGACACTTTATGCAGTATTTTTCAAGTTTCACTTGCTCAAAGGTTGCACTTATATGCATAACTAGTTAATCTTGAAAAGAATAGGAAAATGTCAAGCAGTTTAGCCATCATTTCAAGTCCCAAGTCTTTCCAAGATCAAGTCTCAAGTTATTTGAGTCAAGTCCTACATGTAAGTCCCAAATCACTGTGACTCAAGTGCGAAAGTACCCAACCCAGCCATAAAGATATATTTTCTTTTCTCGGAGACAATTTCACCCATGAAATAATAAATTTGACTTAACAAGTGTCATTTTCTTGGTTTGCCAACGATTTTAGCCTTATATTGAGATATATAACGCATAAAATCCACATAAGTTATGGGGCAAAAAAGAACAATTCTTAATCTTTGACGTCCTGCTAAAGCTTTATATAATAATCTGTCTGTTCCATAATCTGCCTCTAACTTTGGCAAACCCCAAAAAGTCATTCATTTTTTAATCCAAATTTATTTGTCAAGCTTGTGAAATCAGCCCGTAACACGAATAATATCAGAAAAACAATAGCTGTCTCCTGTTATGTTACATACGTACATCACAAAATATTTACATACTTATATATACTCAAAGCATTTTTAAGGGGTGGTTAAATTTGTTAAGCCAAAAGCCAAGTGGGATGATGGTCAATATGTTTTTACTCCTTTCACTTTGTAAAAGCATGTTACATTCACTGGTGTTTAAAGATTATACAGTCCGTGCTTTTCGGGTGTAGCACCTCGAAAAATAAAACGGTTTTTTTATGCATTTCCCTTTACTGAAACCAAACTTGAAAGTCGGTTCCTTGAAAGTCAGTTCCTTCTGGCAAATGAAATAAAGAAATGAAAGAAATGAAATTCCTACCTTGAATTTGAATCCAGAGCTGATCTGATGTTAAAATGCATAAAACCACCCGAAATATGTCTTTCATTGGATGAAAACACAAAGATATGATACCAAGCAATTGCTACGGCTGTTTTAAAGGTTGACTGTCGTAGAACTGTTTTTCACCTCGTTATAGATAGTCAGTTCAGTGTAATCCTCTATGCAATATTCCACAACAGTTAACAGTCAAAGCGAGGTACATGTTCTCTAATGGTGCAGCGTAGGTTATTACTTCACATGTAGCTGAAGCAGAAATCTCTCAAAGTTTGAGCGTTCAAAACCAGGGTGCTTCTTGCAGACAAATAGCTGAATGGTTAATTACTGTGCAGTGATGGTTTGTTTGTGGTAGATTACATGTTTTACTAAAGGTAATATATTGGGTGGCTGAGTGGTGTAGGGCAGTACTGACTGGCAAACTGCAAGCTTAGTGGAAACAACAAGATGTGAGTTTGAAACCAATGAGGTACTTTGAGCAAAGTGTTTAACCCCCAATTGCTCCATCCTCTGGATGGGATGTAAAGCCGAAGGTCCATTGTTTTGTGTGATGCACTTAAAAGATTCCAGCGCATTCATTCACAGCGAGAATGGGATTCACCCTGGTGTCTCTGGCTTGGCTGCCAAAGGCGCCAACTACCAACATGTATGTATCTCGATGTTTAGGCAGTTAAAGCGCATTAACATTTCAGCAGATATGAAATGCACTCTATAAAACATTTAAACTAACTAGCCATAAAAGCAAGTCTCCAGTGTCTGGTCAGGAGTTAGTTGAAAACATGTAAAAGATGTTTACATAACATGTGGCTTGTGCAGCAGAAAGGTTTTCGTTTCAAATTTTTTTTTCAAGACACTAAAAAAATATAAATAGGATTGTCTGCATTACGATAATTGATTGACTGAGGCATATTGCTCATGCCAGAGGTGATGCACACCCTGACCAGATACCAAAGCCCCCTTTTTTGGCCTTAGGCATTACCACAGGGCTCCTGAGCGATACCTCGGCATTGTGCCATGGTACTGCAGGGGGATTTCATCTCACACATTGAGTGCCGAGATCCATCTGGGAAATCAGACCACACGCCTACACCATTTTTTACTTCAAACTTTGCAAAATCTGCCCCTTGTGGAAAATCATTGGGTTGACCATTATCCCAGTTGCGAAAACCATGCACTCCTGGCACTTTATCCTCTGTGCAAACCCACATGCCCTCGGTTTCCATATCGGTGCAATCGATCCACAGCTCAATGCCCATGCTCACGCACATATCTTCAAAGAGCTGGTCTTCTTCAGCCGAGCTTGGGACAGCCATGCGAGCCCCGTATCTATCGCAGAATGGTTGCACATCTCTCCAGTACATCTTAGTAGGAGTTATCATATAGCAGGACTGATTCCACGCTAGCCATCCCGGAGGGCAGTACTCGTAGGCTGTAGTTTGCTGCAACACTATCGGGAGAAATGCTCCAATGAGAATAACATTGACAACTTGCATTGTGAAATCATTTAACTCTCTTAGTAGCAGGAAACTTCATATCAAGTCCTGGTTGATTCAGTATCTAACTCGCTGGCTGTGCTTGACATTGTACAAAAACAGCATTCAGTACTGAATTACAATATAGCAACAGCAAAAACCGAGTGTTGATACTGGTTATTCTGGTATAGGCGGTAGTATCAGGGTACTGATGAGTATCACTCAATAGTGTATTTGTCACAGAGAGTTATATGCTGTTTGTGTCCTTATCTAATGTTACCATGGACCTTCCTCCATGATGTTACTGAGCTACCTGGAAGATGAAATTTGTGGTCGTCAGTTTTGGAATACATATTCCCTAGTTCCTTCCAAGTGGCTCCAAGATTACTGTATTCATTTATTGATGCTACTCGTGTTCTGAGAATATCACTGCCGAGTGCTCTAGAGGCGCTCAAGTGTTTTTGAGCAAAGCAAGGTAAAACTTGATCTTTTTCTTCATTTCTGCTATCTGTAAAGCAGCTAATGAAAAGCTCTCATTGAGTTGCAATTGTCAAGCTCTTGATCAATATCTTTAATAAGCGGCACGTTTTCGGCACAGTACCTCCCCACAAAATTGCCACTGACTATAAGGAAATGAGTTGGGAGAGTGATTGGTGTGTCCTTGCCCACATTATTGCTAAATGAAAGTGGTCTATTGTACACTGCAGCTTATTATGGGAATTTTTGTATTCTCCATTTGATTACCCTTTATTTTGGAAGGCACTTTTCAATTAGGTAACTTTTAAACAAAATTGAATAGAAAGCGAAAGGTACACAAGTCGCCTGTCGTCGGTTGCCAAGGTAATGGTTGTAAACAAACGTCACTCTATCGTTTCCCAGTGCTTTTGCAATTTGTGTAGCGGTAGAATGGCTGGGGGAAGGGGAAGTAGATGGGAGGAGGGGAAGAGCAGAGGGTGGCTGGGGTTTGGTGATTTGGGGGAGGGGGTGATGTATTGTGGAGACTGGTGCCCTCCTCCAATAACATTATGAAATTTGTCCCTGATCTCTTGGAAAGATCTTATTTATAGTTTAGGAAATCCTCTCGAGGGTTTATTCTGCTGGAATGTACTGTCGTCTCATTTGTATTTATATTGTGTTTGGTCTTCCCAAATCTATTCTAAATGGTGAAGGTGAACTAATTAAGCCAGGTGACTAGCCCACCTTGACTGGACAAAATATCAAGTCTGAATTCAAGCCGCAAGTCTTTGATATCAAGTACTCCATAAAGTCCAAAGTCGTTAATGACGTCAGGTTTCAAGTTGAATTTACCAGTTTATTACATTCCAACGAATCTAAATAACATTTATGATTACAAGTATAAACTAGTTAAAATTAAAAATAGGTAAATATCAAGTAATTAGACACTTTATGCAGTATTTTTCAAGTTTCACTTGCTCAAAGGTTTGCAGTTATTCACTTGCTCAAAGGTTGTAGTTTGCATAACTAGTTATTCTTGAAAAGAATAGGAAAATGTCAAGCAGTTTAGCCATCATTTCAAGTCCCAAGTCTTACCAAGATCAAGTCTCAAGTTATTTGAGTCAAGTCCTACATGTAAGTCCCAAATCACTGTGACTCAAGTACGAGAGTACCCAACTCGGCCATAAAGATATATTTTCTTTGCTCAGAGACAATTTCTCCCATGAAATAATAAATTTGACTTAACAAGTGACATTTTCTTGGTTTGCCAACGATTTTAGCTTTATATTGAGACATATAATGCAAAAAAATCCACAGAAGTTATGGGGCAAAAAAGAAAAATTCTTAATCTTCGACGTACTGCCAAAGTGTCATCAAATGATCTTCCCTTTCCTTTAATCTGCCACCGACTTTGGCACACCAAAAAAAGTCATTCATTCGTTTAACTTAAATTAATTTTTTAAGCTAGTGAAATAAACTCTAAACACAGATAATATCACGCCAAGAAAAACAATAGCTGTCTCCTGGTAAATGAAGAAACATTTCTAAGGGGAAGGCTAATTTTTTAAAGCAAAAATACTAGAGTAGGATGAAGGTAATTTTGTTACCCTGTTCAACTTGTTACACTCAGCATGTTGTTTAAAGATTGACTAAATTTAGAATTTTGAAAGATGATTGTGGATTCAAATACACAAGAGTGAGCCACTTTTAATGCTTTGGGGGTGGGGTTTACATTGGTATACGGTAGTAATATTTATTTGGTACAGATTTTTAAAATAAAGAAATGAGTTTATTTTAATTTTCTCAGTTTGGATGGGTACTAGGAAACAGCTATTGTTTTCTTCCCCTTATTGTAATGATGATTACATGTAATTTCATATCCACAATACTAGGCAATGCATAGTTCCGATTTTGCCCAGTTAACCCCGCCCCCTTGGACATTGTTGCTATGGCTCACACGCTATCGTCAAAAATGGCGACACACAACGCACAAAGCAATGGGACTTTCAACGGAAAGCACAGATTCATTGGGGAAAACTCAAAGGTATTCATGTTTCAGGGTCAACAGTTATCTTAGAACACACTGAGTAAAGGGCCAGTAATACAGGGATATCATATCATCACGAAATATAGCTTTCGAAACGACCGGCCTTGAAACCAAAATTTCACCCGGATTGTCGCATACAACACTGTACAAATTGTATGGGGCCGGCAGAATATATCGCATGATCATGTTGTTGTGAGCGTACAGTGCACTTTGACCTATGCTAGCTCTGTTGTGATTGGTCGGCGGGTTCGGTTGATTGACAGGTTGGAACTATGCATTGACATGTTTTGGTGAACAAAATAAATTGAAGTACTGTAAAAGACTGACCAACTAAACTATGTAGTTGGACACAAAGGATACACAATCTTTTTAAAAGGACCAAACATACAACATTTTCCCTTGAAGGCCCAATATATCATTTGCAAGATGAGACTTTTCAAGGATTCCTGGAATATAACAATTCTAAAGAGGAATGTTGGTAAACTAGCCTGCAGAAGTTTTAGCTACATAGATGCATGCTTCAGAAATGCTTTAAAATCTATGAATGATTTTTGTGTTAAAGGTGAATGGTAAAAAACGAGACTGTGCACACATTTTTAACACCACCTACCTCTAGTTGCTAATTTCTTAAAGAAAGTACCTTCTTGGACTGAAACAAATTCATGTACTGTTTGTTATCATTGCTCTCAACACTTTAAGTAAGTTTTTTGTTATTAACTCACATAAAATAAAATGTTGGGTCATTGCAAATGTATATGATGGCCTTTAAAAATGGTACATGTATTAACTTTGAAATACGTCAGGCTATTTTCCCTACAACACACATCAAAAATTCACATGAAAATGCCCCATCTTGATTCCTTTGTCAAGAGCCATAAGCCGTGTCCAGATTTAACTTTTTCTGACAGATTTTACGAAGATGATGGTGAACATCCCTGTGGGTTATTTTTCTAATGTCCACACTGGAATTTATTGGATGCAGCTCCCTTTACTGAGACCATTCATTGTCGAAAGTTACTTCCTTTGACGATGGTCCAAAATTCGGCAAATAAAATAATTAAAGGCAGTATACATCATTGTTAATCTCAAAAATCAGAAATGTTTACAGATTTACGCCTAACTTACACAATATAAACATGATGACCATAGAAAACTTCCCCTGAAATGGTTTTGTCTGAAGTGCTATAGTCTTTGAGAAATGAGTAAAACAATTTGTTTTCGTCTCATGCCAAGTGCCATTTCGCCCCAAACCACTTCGCCCGAGTGCCATTTCGGCCCCAAATTACTTCGTCCAAACACTACATTGCCAAAATGCCACTTCACCCTAAAACCACTTCGTGCACAGGCCGTGGTTCAGGGCAAAATGGTTCAGGGCGAAGTGGTTTTGGGGCAAAATGACTGCAAACCTTTTTTGACTGTTTTCTCAAAAGTTAGACGAAGTACGAAGCTGGTTTTTGCTCAGGTTGGTTTTAATCATGCATATCTTCAATCACACAGGGGGGATAAAACTATTTGTAACAGTTTACCAATCATGTATACTATCTTTAAATGAATGAAATGAAATTCCTACCTTGCAGCTGAATATGAAGCAGATGTTAAAATGCATACAACTAACCGAAAGATGTCTCACAAAGATATGATACAAAGCAATTGCTAAGGCTGTTTTAAAGTCTGGTTGTCGTAGAACTGTTTTTCACCTCGTTAGGATAGTCAGTTAAGTGTAATCCTCTATGCAATATTCCACAACAGTTAACAGTCAAAGCGAGGTACATGTTCACTAATGGTGCAGCGTAGGTTATTACTTCACATGTAGCTGAAGCAGAAATCTCTCAAAGTTTGAGCGTTCAAAACCAGGGTGCTTCTTGCAGACAAATAGCTAAATGGTTAATTACTGTGCAGTGATGGTTTGTTTGTGGTAGATTACATGTTTTACTAAAGGTAATATATTGGGTGGCTGAGTGGTGTAGGGCAGTACTGACTGGCAAACTGCAAGCTTAGTGGAAACATTACGAGTTGTGAGTTTGAAACCACCAAGGTACTTTGAGCAAAGCGTTTAACCCCCAATTGCTCCATCCTTTGGATGGGATGTAAAGCCGAAGGTCCATTGTTTTTGTGTGATGCACTTAAAAGATTCTAGCGCATTTATTCACAGCGAGAATGGGATTCACCCTGGTGTCTCTGGCTTGGATGCTGAAGGTGCCACTTGCATGCATGCATGTGTGTGTTAACAAAAGGGAAGAGTGTGATGAGGTATAGGGTGTTAGGGGGAGTCCCTTTGCCACATATCGTGCTGAGTATATACATGTATCTCTATGTTTAAAAAGTTTGGTTTTGGGAGTGTTTTTCCCAATTCATTTTATTAGCAAGTCTCTGGTTTCTGGTCAGGAGTTGCTTGAAAACATGGATTGGATTGTCTGCAATTGATTGACTGAAGCATGTTGCTCATGCCAGAGGTTGATGCACAAGGCTGACCAGATACCAAAGCCCACTTTTTGGCCTTAGGCATTACCACAAGGCTCCTGAGTGATATTTCGGCATTGTGCCATGGTACTGCAGGGGGATTTCATCTCACACATCGAGTGCCGTGGTTGGTCAGGGTAATCATACCATGCGCCTACACCATCAACTGCATGAAACCTTGCAAAATCTGCCCCTGATGGAAAATTATTAGGTTGGCCATTAATAAGATCCCAGTTGCGAAAACCCATTCCTGGTACTTCATCTTCAGTGCAAACCCATATGCCCTCGGTTTCCTCGTCGGTGCAATCGATCCACAGCTGAATGCCCATGCTCAAGACAACATCCTCAAAAAGCTGGTCTTCTTCAACTGAGCTTGGGACAGCCATGCGAGCTCCGTATCTATCGCAGAATGGTTGCACATCTCTCCAGTACATCTCAGTAGGAGTTATCATATAGCAGGACTGATTCCACGCTAGCCATCCCGGAGGGCAGTACCCATAGGCTGTAGTTTGCTGCAACGCTATCAGGAGAAATGCTCCAATCAGAATAACATTGACAACTTGCATTGTGAAATCATTTAACCCTCTTGGTAGCTGGAAACTCCATATCAAGTCCTGGCTGTGATCTCACTTGCATGCAGCAGTCAGTTCTGTGCAACAACTGCACAGTACCAACAGCAAAAAGTGTTGATCCTAATATTTCTGATATTGATGATGTCAGAGTACTGGATATCACACAATATATGATGTGTCACAGAGAGGTTAAAAGCCGTTTGTAACTACATGGTTTTTGGGATAGCACGAAAATGCAGTTAGTAGAACATTCAGTGCACTCCAAGTGGCTCCAAGATTACTGTGTCCATTTGTCGGTGCTACACATCCTCTAAAACTCCTTGGGCGAAGCAAAATTAATTTTAATATTTTTCTTTATTTCTGCTATTTGTAAAGCAGTTTAATAAAAACAAAAAATGAGTGTCAACAGCATTCGATCAATATATTATATGAACGTCAGAATTTTCACCACGGTGCCTCTCTTCAAAGTTTGTATTGACTATCAGGAAATGAGTTGGGGAGCGAGGGGCCTGTCCTTGCCATATATTGCCTCTCTTTGTACACTGCAAATGGAAGTAGTCCACAATAACACAAGTTATTGTGGTGTTTTTTTTCTTCTTCATTTTGTCAACTCTTGTTTGTTTGCGGAGGCGCGCATTTCACCTAGTAGATACAAAATTTTATAACGTTTACTTGAATAGGAAATGCATGAGTAACCTATTGTCAGTTGCCTTGGTAACAGTTGTAAACAAATGTCATGCCATCATTTCCCAGTGCTTCTGTAATATTCTGTAATTTTAAGAATTGTAGCCCCCCCCCCCCCCCACCCCCCCAAACAAACATAAAACGAATGTTCAGTTGATAAATTAAGTTGGAATTTGAAGGTCCAGTTAAAGGTAATATACATGATTGGTAATTACCCTGAATAAAAAGTCTGAATTATTATCTAAAATTTTACTTGTCATCAAAATGGTAATGGTAGTTATCATCCTATAAAAATTATTTCGTCTGAAGTGTCCCAATTTTGACAAAAAGGACGAAACTACTCCTTAAAGTCTAAAAACGTTAATGACATCAGGTTTCAAGTTTGAATTTACCAGTTTGTGCATTCCAACAAATTTAAATAACATTCATGATTACATGTTTAAACTAAATTGAAAATAGGTAAATATTACGTAATTAGACACTTTATGCAGTATTTTTCAAAGGTTGCAGTTATATGCATAACTAGTTAATCTTGAAAAGAATAGGAAAATATCAAGCAGTTTAGCCATCATTTCAAGTCCCAAGTCTTTCCAAGATCAAGTCTCAAGTTATTTGATTCAAATCCTACATGTAAGTCCCAAATCACTGTGACTCAAGTACGAGATTACCCAACTCAGCCATAAATATATATTTTTTTTGCTTAGGGACAATTTCACCCATGAAATAATAAATTTGACTTAAGTGTCATTTTCTTGGTTTGCCAATGATTTTAGCTTTATATTGAGACATATAATGCCAAAAATCCACATAAGTTATGGGGCAAAAAGGAACAATTCTTAATCTTTGACGTCCTGCTAAAGCTTTATATAATGATCTGTCTGTTCCATAATCTGCCTCTAACTTTGGCAAACCCCAAAAAGTCATTCATTTTTTAATCCAAATTTATTTGTCAAGCTTGTGAAATCAGCCTTTAACACGAATAATATCAGAAAAACAATAGCTGTCTCCTGTTATGTTACAGACGTACATCACAAAATATTTACATACTTACATCACAAAGCATTTTTAAGGATGTGGTTAAATTTTTAAAGCCAAAAGCCAAGTGGGATGATGGTCAATACGTTTTTACTCCTTTCACTTTGTAATAGCATGTTACATTCACTGGTGTTTAAAGATTGTACAGTCCGTGCTTTTCGAGTGTAGCACCTCGAAAAATAAAACGTTTTTTTGAATTGATAATTTTCTAGAAACCTAAAAGTTATTCGCTTTCAAATGAGACATCAACGAAAAAAATCAACCACTAAGTTATCAAACAATTACTGTCAGTATTTTGAATTATTGGCGGTCCGCCAATAATTCAAGGCATAGACTTGCCCAAGTCTAACCTATGTGCTCTGTCTGCAGCGCACAGTGCGCCCTCTGGACTGGTGGCCTTTCCAATCTGTTTTCTTCTGTTTCTTTTGTCTCAGAAAGTGTAACGAGACAGAAGAAAAGAGATTTGACAGGCCACCAGTCCAGAGGGCGCGCTGCACACACCGCACCACAGACCAAACACGGAAAGTCAGACTTAAGCACGTCTAGGCAAGGCGCAAAAATGGCCATATAAAAACGTTGTTTTTCACAGGGTTGTCGATGTCTAGGATGTTTTTTTCATTGAAATAAAGTCAATACTTTCAGGGAAAAAAATCAAATTTGCTGAGAACCACAGACTGTATATCTTTTTAAAAAAATGTTGTTAAACTAGACTGTTTTAGCTATTAGATGCAGCAATGCTACTGAATAACTTTCAAACCTATGCATGGTTTTATTTTCGTTGAGTGAATTTTTTCAAAAATGTGTCTGTGTGTGCACATTTTTAAAAAACCACCTTCAGTTGTTTATTTATTTTACAGAAAGTACCATCTTGGATAAAAATAAATTCATACATGTTTGTTACCATCAGGAGGCATCAGAAAGAAAATTTGATATCAGGTGGGGGGTGGGTGGGTCTGCCGACCCATACTTGTATGGCAAATAAGCACATGTCAGGTGTAACGGGGACACCAAAATGTCACACTTTGGACCCCAAATTTATAGAATGACATATATATGCATAAAAGCCAAAAACCTTTGTTTTAACCCCCAAACGAGCTCCAAATTGGATTTTTATGACCTTAACTGAGTAGAGTGGTTTTACAGCATAGATTTCATTGATAAAAATCCCTAATCATGGGCCCTTTATTAGACATAAAGACGTTACATCTAGTTTACATGCGTGCAGTTCTATGGGAGTTTTTAAATCGGGTACCAGACGGTTTGTAGGTCACCAGATGGTTTGTAGGGTCATAGGAAAGCAGGCATGAAAACAAGCTATAGGGTCATTGTGTTTCACGTCTATTTTTTTCCCTCACTGTCTATGCTTAGATTTATTTGATGCTGTTCAGTTAACACTGTGATGGTTGCAAGTCGGATAGTTATTTTAACAATGATCTGAAATTTGGTAAATGAAATATTGAATGAAATCAAAATTAGATTTTTAAATATTTAAATCCAGCAGAAGGAAAGAATGTTCTTCATTGGATAAAACAAAAACTGGCAAAGATATGAAACAAAACAGGACGTGTTTTTGTTACCATGATACCGGTAGGATAGTCAGTTGACAGTCCTCTGTTGCAACTTTCCACAACAGTTACTTAGGGCATGTATGTTTTGGACGGATCCAGATTCAGATCTGCGCAGATCCAATTCACGTGACTTAATTGAATTGAATCCCTGTGCGTAAAATGACCCGGGATCTCAAACACCCTCTAACAGTCAAAGCAAGATACATACATGGTGCAGTGTAGGATATAACTTCCTTGTATACTGAGCAACAAAAGAAACGCACAAATGTTTTGCACTTTTGATTTTAAAAAAAGCAGTCAATCTACTGAGAGTGAGAATTTTCAGCCCACAGAAGCTTTAAGCAGTCATGCATAATAAAGCTTACACACCGGTAATGTGAGTTTAATTACAAAAGATTTTTTTCAAATTTTGATTAAATTGAAAATTTGCATTTCTTTTGTTGCTCGGTATATCAAATATTTTAAGTGATCAAAAACAGTGTCATTCTTGCAGACGAACACTTGAAGGCTGAAGGGTCAAACACCGTCAAGTTATGGTTCAATCTACTAGTCCAAAATTTTTCTAGTAGGTTTGCATCTGTACTTCATTTTAACACTTGTTAACATTCGATTAGCTGGGACTCACTACTCGAATTTGGATGTTACATGAACCCTCAAGCCCAAGACTTTTGACGGCCAACTTAGGGTTAGGGGAAATTCAAATACTCTTTGTTCCGTCAAAAATTGTCGTAGAGATACAAGTTACCCCTCAAAATGTAGGTCTTGGTGAGCTCTACACAGTGGTATATGACTCATGTCTTTTAATTCAGTACGCAGGTCAACAGAGGTCAAAAGGTAAATTTTAAAGGGAGTTGCGCAAAATTTGGTAATCCTCGCCATTAAACAAAAATTTACACGTACGTGCACCCTCCTAGAAATGACGAAACAACATTTTTCTAGTAGGTTTGCATCTGTACTTCATTTTAAGACATGTTAACACGAGATTAACCGAGACTTACTAGTTGATTTTGGATGTTACATGAACCCTAAAGCCCAAGACTTGACGGTCATTTTAGGGTTAGGGGAAATTCAAATATCCATTGTTCTGTCAAAAATTGTCGTAGAGATACAAGTTACCCCTCAAAATGTAGGTATTGGTGAGTTCTACACAGTGGTACATGATTTATGTCTTTTAAATTAGTAAGTAGGTCAACAGAGGTCAAAATGTCAAAGGGAGTTTCGCTAAATTTGGTAATCCTCGCCATCCAACAAAACTGTACGTGTAAATTAATAAAGTTTTACTACCGTATTTATACATGATATTATTCTGTCTCAACGTATTTTATTCGCCATATAAATACAGGTTAATTTGATTATAGTGGTAGAAAGGCTTTCTGCCACAACGTGGGAATTAAATAGGTGGGTCAATATAGCACCAAAAATACCCCAACATAAAAAAAAACCTTACAGGCATGGATGGGGTGGAGACAATGACTTCTCTAATATAACTGCTGATGTCAGATGTAGCTAATTCTATTGTTCAGTAATGTGTATAACATGATACTGTGGCAAAACTGGCTGCACCACCCACCATATGAGCTGCTAAGGCAGGGTGGGCCACTCTACCAGAATTGCCTCCCCGACAACCTGCACTTCTAGGGCTGTATTTGAGACATGGGATTCAAAAGGTCTGGTTAGGCCCATGCAGGTTTAATCAGGATAAAAACCTAACAAACTTCAGCATAAAGCCATCCCAGCCCAGCTCTAAGCCATCCTAGCCCAGCCCGAAGCCATCCCAGCCAAGCTCAATGCCATCCCAGCTATGCCCAAACCCGAAAACCCCAGCCTAAAGACATCCCAGCCCAGCCCGAAGCCATGCCAGGCAAGCCTGAAGCCATCAAAGCCTAGCCTGAAGCCATCAAAGCCATCCCGTTTCAGCCAGAAACCATCCCGGTTTAGCCCGAAGCCATACTAGCCGAGCCCAAAACCATCCCGGCCCAGCCTTAAGCCATCCCGTCCCAGCCCGAAGCCATCCCGTCCCAGCCCGAAGCCATCCCGTCCCAGCCCGAAGCCATCCCGTCCCAGCCCGAAGCCATCCCGTCCCAGCCCGAAGCCATCCCGTCCCAGCCCGAAGCCATCCCGTCCCAGCCCGAAGCCATCCCGGCCCAGCCCGAAGCCATCCCGCCCAGGCCGAAGCCATCCCGGCCCAACCCGAAGCCATCTTGGCTCAGCCCGAAACCATCCCAGTCAAGCCCAATGCCCTCCCAGCTACGCTCAAACCCCAAAACCCCAGCCCGACGCCATCCCAGCCCAGCTATAAGCCATCCCAACCCAGCCCGAAGCCATCCCTGTCTAGCTAGAAACCATACCAGCCAAGCCCGAAGCCATCCCGGCCCAGCCTGAAGCCATCCTGACCCAGCCCGAAGCCATCCCAGCCCAGTCTGAAGCCATCCCGGCCCAACCTCAAGCCATCCAGGCCCAATCTGAAGCCATACTGGCCCAGCCCAAAGACATCTCAGTCAAGCTCAACGCTCTCCCAGCTCGTCCCAACCCCAAAACCTCAGCCCGAAGCCATCCTGGCCCAGTCTGAAGCCATCCCGGCCCAAGGGAAGCCATTCTAGCCCAGCCTGAAGCCATCTCAGCCAAGCCCAATGCCCTCCCAGCCAAGCCCAATGCCCTCCCAGCTTAGCTCAAACCCCCAAACCCCAGCCCGAAGCCATCCCGGCCCAACTTAAGCAATTCTAGCCCAGTCCGAGGATCTCCCAGCCCAGCCCTTGGCCCTCCCAGCCCAGCCCGAGGCCATCCCAGCCCAGCCCGTGGCCATCCCAGCCCAGCCCGTGGCCCTCCCAGCGCAGCCCGTGGCCCTCCCAGCGCAGCCCGAGGCCATCCCAGCCCAGCCCGAGGCCATCCCAGCCCAGCCCGTGGCCATCCCAGCCCAGCCCGTGGCCCTCCCAGCGCAGCCCGAGGCCATCCCAGCCCAGCCCGAGGCCATCCCAGCCCAGTCTGAAGACATCCCGGCCCAACCTGAAGCCATCCTGGCCCAGCTCGAAGCCATCCCATCCAAGCCCAATGTCCTCCCAGCTACGCCCAAACCCCAAAACCCCAGCCCGAAGCCATCCCAGCCTAGCTCTAAACCATCCCAACCCAGCCCGAAGCCATCCCTGTCTAGCCCGAAGCCATCCCAGCCAAGCCCAATGCCCTCCCAGCTACGCCCAAACCCCAAAACCCCAGCCCGACGCCATCCCAGCCCAGCTATAAGCCATCCCAACCCAGCCCGAAGCCATCCCTATCTAGCCCGAAACCATGCCAGCCCAGCCCGAAGATCCCGGCCCAGTCTGAAGCCATCCCGGCCCAATCTGAAGCCATTCCAGCCAAGCCCGAAGCCATCTCAGCCAAGCCTAATGCCCTCCCAGCTCAGCCCAAACCCCAAAACCCCAGCCCTATGCCATCCCAGCCCAGCCCGAAGCCAACCCGGCCCAGCCCAAATCAATACCAGAGGGCTTTGGGCTGGGCCGGGGGTAGCTTTGGGCTGGGTCGGGGTGGCTTCGTGTTAGGCTGTGGTGGCTTCAGGCTGGGCTTTGGGGCTTCAGGCTGGGCTTTTGGACTTCATGTTTTTGCTGGGAGGGCATTGGGCTGGGGCTTGATGACTTCAGGCTGGGCCGGAATGGCATCAGGCTGGGCCGGGATGGCTTTGGGCTGGGGTTTTGGGGTTTGGGCATAGCTGGGAGGGCATTGAGCTTGGCTTGGATGGCTTTGGGCTGAACCGGGATGGCCAAGTTTGTTAGGTTTTTTATCCTGATTAAACCTGCATGTGCCTGACCAGACTTTTTGAATCCCATGTCTTAAAAACAGCCCTAGAAGTGCAGGTTGTCAGGGAGGCAATTTTGGCAGAGTGCACCCCCCCCTCCTCCCCCCCTCCCCCCTCCTCCCCCCCCCCCTCCTCCCCCCCCCCCCCCCCCCCCCCCTCACCCCCCCCCCCTCCTCCCCCCTCCTCCCCCCCCCCCCTCCTCCCCCCTCCTCCCCCCCCCCCTCCCCCCCCCCCCCTGCCTTAGCGGCTCATATGGTGGCTGGTGCAGGCAGTCTTGCCACAGTATCATGTTATATACATTAATGAATAATAAAATTAGCTATATTTGACATCAGTAGTTATATTAGAGAAGTCATTGTCTCCACCCCTTCGACAATGATTTTTTTTTATGTTGGGGTATTTTTGGTGTTATATTGACCCACCTATTTCCCACGTTGTGGCAGAAAGCCTTTCTACCACTATAATCAAATTAACCTGTATTTATATGGCGAATAAAATACGTTGAGACAGAATAATATCATGTATAAATAAGGTAGTAAAACTTTATTAATTTACACGTTTGTTGAATGGCGAGGATTACCAAATTTAGCGAAACTCCCTTTAAAATTGACCTTTTGACCTCTGTTGACCTACTTACTAAATTAAAAGACATAAATCATGTACCACTGTGTAGAACTCACCAATACCTACATTTTGAGGGGTAACTTGTATCTCTACGACAATTATTGACAGAACAATGGATATTTGAATTTCCCCTAACCCTAAAATGGCCGTGAAGTCTTGGGCTTTAGGGTTCATGTAACATCCAAAATCAACTAGTAAGTCTCGGTTAATCTCGTGTTAACATGTCTTAAAATGAAGTACAGATGCAAACCTACTAGAAAAATGTTGTTTCGTCATTTCTAGGAGGGTGCACGTACGTGTAAATTTTTGTGTAATGGCGAGGATTACCAAATTTTGCGCAACTCCCTTTAAAATTTACCTTTTGACCTCTGTTGACCTGCGTACTAAATTAAAAGACATGAGTCATATACCACTGTGTAGAGCTCACCAAGACCTACATTTTGAGGGGTAACTTGTATCTCTACGACAATTTTTGACGGAACAAAGAGTATTTGAATTTCCCCTAACCCTAAGTTGGCCGTCAAAAGTCTTGGGCTTGGGGGTTCATGTAACATCCAAATTCGAGTAGTGAGTCCCAGCTAATCGAATGTTAACAAGTGTTAAAATGAAGTACAGATGCAAACCTACTAGAAAAATGTTGTTTCGTCAATTCTAGGGGGGGGTGCACGGTGGGCCCCTCTGGCCCATGGACTATACATGTAGTCCTCTCTAGATCTGGCAACTAACACAAGAATTACTAAAAGTCAATGTACAATGTACACTAATGGTGCAGTAGAGGGTAGAACTTCCATGTAGGATATAATGTCAGATATACCATACTTGTAATGAAGCCGTATCTCTGTAAAGTTTGAGCCTTCAAAAACCAGGGTGCTTCTTGGTACTGTGCAGAGACGGTTTGTGTGTGGTAGATTGCATGTTATACTGAAAGCCATATATTGGATGGCTGAGTGGTGTAGGGCACTGACTGACAAACTGCAGGTAAAAACAACCTAAGGTTGTGGATTCAAACACCAATTGCTCCATCCTTTGGATGGGATGTAAAGCCAGGTGAATTGTGTTCTGTAAAGCACTTAAACAGAGCAGTCTTTTGCAAAGAGAAGGGGATTAACTTGGCGGTATCTTTATTTTAGCTGCTGAAGGCGCCACCGACCTACATGTATGTATCTCCTTTATGTGGTTAAAGCACATTGAGATGTTGACGGTTTCTGGTTGGAGTTGGTTTAAAACGTGTAAAAGATATTTAGCTTGTGCAACATAGGTTTTTGTAAAATGAGTTGTTGAAAATGTTTTTAGTGGTGAATGTGCAATTCAAGACACTCAAAAAGACTCTACAAGTTATATAATAAATAGGATTGTCTGCTTACAATAATTGATTGACTGAGGCATGTTACTCATGCCAGAGGTGATGCACTACCTGACCAGATACCAAAGCCCCTTCTTAGCCTTAGGCATTACCACAAGGCTCTTGAGTGACATTTCGGCATTGTGCCATGGTACTGCAGGGGGATTTCATCTCACACATCGAGTGCCAAGGTTGGTCATCAGGGTTATCAGACCATAAGCCTACACCATTTTTTGCATGCAACTTTGCAAAATCTGCCTCTTGCGGATAATTATTGGGTTGGCCACCAATAGGATCCCACATTGCGAAAACCCATTCCTGGTACTTCATCTTCAATGCAAACCCATATGCCCTCGGTCTCCTCGTCAGTGCAGTCGATCCACAGCTGAATGTCCATGCTCACGCAAACATCGCGAAAGAATTGGTTCTCTTCAGCCAAGCTTGGGACAGCCATGCGAGCCCCGTATCTATCACAGAATGGTTGCACATCTCTCCAGTACATCTTAGTAGGAGTTATCATATAGCAGGACTGATTCCACGCTAGCCATCCCGGAGGGCAGTACCCATAGGCTGTAGTTTGCTGCAACGCTATCAGGAGAAATGCTCCAATCAGAATATCATTGACAACTTGCATTGTGAAATCATTTAACCCTCTTGGTAGCAGGAAACTTCATATCAAGTCCTGGCTGATTCAGTATCTATCTCGCTGGCTGCACTTGACATTGTACAAAAACAGCGTTCAGTACTGAATTACAATAGCAACAGCAAAAACCAAGTGTTGATACTGGTCTTTCTGGTATAGGTGGTTGTATAGTATCAGGGTACTGTGAGTATCACCCAATAGTGTATTTGTCACAGAGGGTTATATGCTGTTTGTGTCCTTATCTAATGTTACCATGGACCTTCTTCCATGATGTTACTGAGCTACCAGGAAGATGAAATTTGTGGTCGTCAGTTTTGGAATACATATTCCCTAGTTCCTTCCAAGTGGCTCCAAGATTACTGTATTCATTTATTGATGCTACTCGTGTTCTGAGGCGCTCAGGTGTTTTTGAGCAAAGCAAAGTAAAATTTGATCTTTTTCTTTATTTCTGCTATCTGTAAAGCAGCTAATGAAAAGCTCTGATTGAGTTGCAATTGTCAAGCTCTTGATCAATATTTTTAATAAGCGGCACGTTTTTGGCACAGTACCTCCCCACAAAATAGCCACTGACTATAAGGAAATGAGTTGGGGGAGTGATTGGTGTGTCCTTGCCCCCATTATTGCTCAATGTAAGTGGTCTATGGCATGCTGCAGCTTATTATGGGCATTTAATTACTCTTCATTTTGGAAGGCACTTTTCAATTAGGTAACTTTTAACAAAATTTAATAGAAAGCGGAGGTACACAAGTCCCCTATCGTCGGTTGCCAAGGTGATGGTTGTAAACAAACGTCACTCCATCATTTCCCAGTGCTTTTGCAATTTGTTTAGCCATAGAATGGCTGGGGGAAGGGAGAAGGAGATGGGAGGAGGGGAAGAGCAGAGGGTGGCTGGGGTTTGGTAATTTGGGGGAGGGGTGATGTATTGTGGAGACTGGTGCCCTCCTCCAATTACTATGAAATTTGTCCCTGATCTCTTGGAGAGATCTTATTTATAGTTTAGGAAATCCTCTCGCGGGTCTCTTCTGCTCGAATGTACTGTTGCCTCGTCTGCATTTGTATTGTGTTTGGTCTTCCCAAATCTATTCTGAATGGTGAAGGTGAACTAATTAAGCCAGGTGACTAGCCCACCTTAACTGGACACAATCTTGAGTCTGAATTCAAGCCGCAAGTCTTTGATATCAAGTACTCCATAAAGTCCAAAGTCTTTGATGACAGCAGGTTTCAAAGTTTGAATTTACCAGTTTATTACATTCCAACAAATCTAAATAACATTCATAATTACAAGTATAAACTAGTTCAAATTGAAAATAGGTAAAAGTAATTATACACTTTATGCAGTAGGCTATTATTCAAGTCTCACTTGCTCAAAGGTTGCAGTTACAGTTGAAGTCGGAGGTTTACATACATGTACATCACTACCATCATCACCCAAAATGGTAAACAGGACTATACCCGAACCAATGCAAGGTGTGCTAGCTATGTTTTTAAGTACTGCAAGCACGTGAGGAATTCCACAAAATCACGACTTTAGTAAAGACTGTTAAAAAAATGGTGACAACGCAAGTTTAAGCACAGTTTTAACACAGTTGTATGTAAACGTATGACTACAACTGTATATGCATAACTAGTTAATCTTGAAAAGAATAGGAAAATGTCAAGCAGTTTAGCCATCATTTCAAGTCCCAAGTCTTTCCAAGATCAAGTCTCAAGTTATTTGAGTCAAGTCCTACATGTAAGTCCCAAATCACTGTGACTCAAGTACGAGAGTACCCAACTCAGCCATAAAGATTTTCTTTGCTCAGAGACAATTTCACCCACGAAATAATAAATTTGACTTAACAAGTGTCATTTTCTTGGTTTGCCAACGCTTTATATTGAGATATATAATGCCAAAAAATCCACAAAGGTTATGGGGCAAAAAGAAACAATTCTTAATCTTCGACGTACTGCTAAAGTGTCATCAAATGATCTTCTTGTTCTATAATCTGCCACCGACTTTGGCACACCAAAAAAAGGCATTCATTTGTTTGATTCAAATTATTTTGTTAAACTAGTGAAATCAACTCAGATTTATCAACACAGATAATATCAGGCCAAGAAAAACAATAGCTGTCTCCTGAAGTGAAGAACATTTCTAAGGGGAAGGTTAAATGTTTTAAAGGGCCCCTTATTTAGGATTTTTATCAATAAAATCTATGCTTTAAAACCACTTTACTCAGTTAAAGTCATAAAAATCCTATTTGGAGCTTGCTTTGGGGGTTAAAACAAAGGTTTTTAGTTTTTATGCTAATGAAAATATGCATATTCATGACCAAGGTCACGACGTCACAAGAGGCAAACACAGGAAAATCACATTGAACTGTGCACAAACGATTCCACTTTTTTCTCAATTTTCCTGAAACTTTTGTAATCCATGGCTGTTTGAGTTTGTTTTACATGTTGCCTGCTGTAAGCCATGACAAAACTGGGGGTAGAAACTGCAGCAATTTGCCACAAGTCCAACTTGAAGTCTTATGTTTTTTCCTAACTTTTCCCTTCTGTCTTCCTTATGTGATGCACTCAAAACAGCGCCCTCTGTCTGTGATTTATTGCAATGAAATCTTCAAAGTTGAAAAATGCCACCTTTTATTGATTTTACATCCAAACGAACAATAGTATGTCTTGCTGAACAAGTAATCCGTCATTATGAAGCAAAGCTTAGGCACAAAGTTATTTAGGATGTCACAGGCCCTTTAAGCAAAAATACTAGAGTATAGGATGATGGTAATTTTTTTCACCCTGTTCAACTTGTTACATTTAGCATGTTTCATTCACTGGTGTTTAAAGATTGACTAAATTTAGAATTTTGAAATATTTTTTTGCTTTGAGAGGGGGTGGGGGAGGAGGTTTTACATAGGTATATGGTAGTAATTTTTATTTGGTATAGATTTTTAAAATAAAGAAATTAGTTTATTTTGATTTTCTCAGTTTGGATGGGTACTAGGAAACAGCTATTGTTTTCTTCCCCTTGTTGTAATGATGATTGCATGTAATTTCATATCCACAATACTAGGCAATTGACATGTTTTGGTGAACAAAATAAATTGAAGCACTGTAAAAGACTGACCAACTAAAATATGTAGTTTGACACAAAGGATACACAATCTTTCTGAAAGAACCAAACATACAACATTTTCCCTTGAAGGCCCAATATATCATTTGCAAGATGAGACTTTTTATGGATTCCTGGAATATAACAATTCTAAAGAGGAATGTTGGTAAACTAGCCTGCAGAAGTTTTAGCTACATAGATGCAGCAATGCTTCAGAAAAGCTTTAAAATCTATGAATGATTTTTGTGTTAAAAGTGAATGGTAAAAAACAAGTCTGTGCACACATTTTTTTAAACCACCTTTAAAAAAGTACCATCTTGGACAGAAATAAATTCATGTGGTGTATATCATCATTGCTCTCGACTCTTTGAGTAAGTTTTTACTTGTCAACTCACGTAATGTAAAATTTTGGGTCATTGCAAATGGTATGTAATGGGCCTTTAAAAATGATATTAACTTTGAAATTCGTCAGGCTATTTTCCCTACAACACACATCAAAAATTCACATGAAAATGCCCATTGTCTGTTTGATTCCTTTGTCAAGGGCCATAAGCTGTCTCCAAATTGTTGAAAGTCAGTTTCTTGGACGATGGTCTGAAATTCGGCAAATGAAATAAATAAATAAATAAATGAAAGAAATGAAATGAAATTCCTACCTTGAATTTGAATCCAGAGCTGATGTTAAAATGCATGAAACCACCTGAAAGATGTCTTTCATTGGATGGAAACTCACAAAGATATGATTCAAAGCAATTGCTAAGGCTGTTTTAAAGTCTGACTCGTAGAACTGTTTTTCACCTCGTTAGGATAGTCAGTTCAGTGTAATCCTCTATGCAATATTCCACAACAGTTAACAGTCAAAGCGAGGTACATGTTCACTAATGGTGCAGCGTAGGTTATTACTTCACATGTAGCTGAAGCAGAAATCTCTTAAAGTTTGAGCGTTCAAAACCAGGGTGCTTCTTGCAGACAAATAGCTGAATGGTTAATTACTGTGCAGTGATGGTTTGTTTGTGATAGATTACATGTACATGTTTTACTAAAGGTAATATATTGGGTGGCTGAGTGGTGTAGAGCAGTACTGACTTGCAAACTGCAAGCTTAGTGGAAACAACGAGTTGTGAGTTTAAAACCACCGAGGTACTTTGAGCAAAGTGTTTAACCCCCAATAGACCTTTATCACGGTGCGTCCATCTTTGTCTTGTTCCCCATAGTACGTGTCGGGTACGATCAGTGCGTCTGCACGACTGCGCGATAGCGCGTGTAATCTTCCGTTGAGAATACTGCACGCTCTCTTGATCGCGCAACGCCTGTGCCATTGTGATGCACACAATAAAAAATTTCAAAACAGGACCAAACCATTTTTTCTGCAAGCCTCGCATTGGTTACGTTCATTTTAACAGAAGAAAGAGGAAGATGGCCGCACCATGATAAAGGTCTATCGCTCCATCCTTTGGATGGGATGTAAAGCCGAAGGTCCATTGTTTTGTGTGATGCACTTCAAAGATTACAGCGCATTCATTCACAGCGAGAATGGAATTCACCCCGGTGTCTCTGGCTTGGCTGCCAAAGTCACCAACTACCAACATGTATGTATCTAGATGTTTAGGCAGTTAAAGCGCATTAAAATTTCAGCAGATGTTAAATGCACTCTATAAAACATTCAAACTAACTACATGTAGCCATAAAAGTCTCCAGTGTCTGGTCAGGAGTTAGTTGAAAACACGTAAAAGATGTTTACATGTGGCTTGTGCAGCAGAAAGGTTTTCCTTTCAATTTGTTTCTACAAGTTACCGTAATTTTCAGAATATAAGCCGCGGCTTATACGTTGATTTTGCAAAAAAAAAGGTTCCCGGCGGCTTATAAACCGGGCGGCTTATACGCCGAGCTCTAAAGATAAAAATCATGATATGCTCATATACATTATGTAATGTAGTTAAATAGTTCTATCAATCTTTTACAGGAATTTTTTATTGTCAAAAAACGATGTTGAAGGCCGTCGCACGCGCACGAAAAGGTGTGCAATTTTTCCAGGTGCAGAGAGTGTACCGATCTTCGTTGGTGACCCATACATCGATGTGACACAGCACAAGCGCAGGCAACCAGTTCGCCATCGGACCATGCCATCGGTCGTGAGTACTCGTCCAACGCCAAACAAATCGTTTGGTGCGTCTGTTCCTTCCGTGTTTTCTTCAATTCTTTACTTTTAGTTGGCGTTGTTTTAAAATCCAAAGAGTTCTGTGTTAGTCATTGTCTGTGGAAATGTGTGTTTTAGATGGAAAATCATTACAAGTAATTTTAATTAACGATGTTTTTCCAACGATGTACAGTCACTTTGCCCATGGAGGAAGCCTCCATGCTTTGCCCAACTTGAGCCCCTTCGCCCAAAAGCCATTTCGCCCAAGCAGCATACGTTTACGTACGTCCGCAGGCGCAGGCAGGCAAACGGTCCCCTATTTTAATAAGCCTTTTCGGCATCTCGCGCGCGGTGGCGAGGTCAAAGGTAAATTCGGAACACGACGCCGCCGCCATAGTTCATTCACCGCCATTGGGGGGTGAATGAACTATAGCGGCGTCGTGCACAAAAATATGGGGCGGACGCAAATGCGAGAAATCATCGGGAATACCGGTACCAAGCAAAAGACGATAGATCTATGTAGCATTCCGCTGAATTACAAATATTAATATCAATCACCCAATCCCCATGAAGCCCCTTTTATGTCAGTTGCAATGTTCTTTTTCAAGTAATTTTGAATGATGTATAGTGAATCAACATAGAATGATCTATTGAGATAACCGAATTCGGAAAACAAGAAGGCATAGCGTTTGCACAGCCTTGGTATACTCCGCTCAAGACGCCCATTGATGATGACCATCGGCTTCAGTTTTTTGCCGCTGGCCATGCAGGCAAGGACCACCGTGAAGCTGGTTTTCTTATTTATAAACTCTTTTTGCAAAAATGGAGAGGCCCCATGAACCGTCCAATTATTGATGTTGCAGCTTCGGTCTAAACCCCCGTCCATCTGGTCTAGTACAATGTATAATTCTTTGTCAATGTCCTTTGCGTTTTTAGTTTAATCGTGATGGACCCAAACGCATGACAAATGCAATGTAGTGGCAGTACAATACGGAAGCAATCAAACATAAAACGTTTGGCATATTTTATTTTGGCCGGTGAGATCAAAATCGCCAAGTCACCATGTGCATTGAAAATAGCCAATCGCGGTGCGCGTAATGGAGAGACTCGGCCGGCTATTAATAGTATTATCGTACATGCATAGCATATGCGTCGGGCCCGGGCGAAAGCAGTGTACAATTTGTACACGTGGGCTGCGTTCCACTCATGCGAACGTTGGCAACGTTCGCCTCTGGTTGTGCTCTTTTATCTTGTGCATGCGTACAAGCTGGGAATGTTGTTGGCGAACGTTGCAAACGTTTAACAATGTGCGCGTATTTGGAACGAAGCCCTGCTTTCACTTACCGTGTTTGTGCATGGCCTGTCGGCCTGGTGCACTGCCGTGTGGCCGCCGTCGGATAATCCAGCGAATATCTTGATGGCTTGCGGCCTTCGATCGTCATCGATGGCTTCTAATATACTCTCCTTTATTTTTTGGAGATTTCTTATTATGCACATTCCAAGGCATTTTTAAAATATGTCAAGTTACATGTACTTTATCTATTTACAAAACAAACTGAAACAAGATTAGCCTACTTTGAGTGCATTGCACCTTGCTATATAACTTATTATAAACATGTAACGCCTTTTCCAAAAAGCCACTTTTTGATCTCAATAAGGTTTTCTCTTGAGTGTGCTGTCATCAAAACAACCTGGACCACAAAGCTCTCTTTGAGGCGACATGCCGTGCCGACAGAGAGTGCGACTACTGTGCAGTGCGCGGTTGCGCGCACGTGGCCCGCGGTGAGGCACTTACGGCGGCAGTTCTTTATATATTGTGATCGATCTGTGGCCGACAAAATGGTGCGGCTAATAAGCCGGGCGGCTTATACGCCGACGGTGAATCTTGTTTCAGGAATTTTCGGGCGTCGCGGCTTATACCCCGGGCGGCTTATATTCCGAAAATTACGGTAAATATAAATAGGATTGTCTGCATTACGATAATTGATTGACTGAGGCATGTTGCTCATGCCAGAGGTTATGCACACCCTGATCAGATACCAAATCCGCCTTTTTTTGGCCTTAGGCATTACCACAGGGCCCCTGAGTGACATTTCGGCATTGTGCCATGGTACTGCAGGGGGATTTCATCTCACACATCGAGTGCCGAGATTCATCTGGGAAATCAGACCACAAGCCTACACCATTTTTTGCTTCAAATGTTGCAAAATCTGCCCCTTGCGGAAAATCATTTGGTTGACTATTACCCCAGTTGCGAAAACCCACTCCTGGCACTTTATCCTCCGAGCAAACCCACATACCCTCGGTTTCCATATCGGTGCAATCGATCCACAGCGCAATGCCCATTCTCACGCAAACGTCGTGAAAGAATTGGTCTTCTTCAGCCATGCGAGCCCCGTATCTATCACAGAATGGTTGCATATCTTTCCAGTACATCTCAGTAGGAGTTACCATATAGCAGGACTGATTCCACGCTAGCCATCCCGGAGAGCAGTATCCATAGACCGTAGTTTGCTGCAACGCTATCAGGAGAAATGCTCCAATCAGAATAACATTGACAACTTGCATTGTGAAATCATTTAACCCTCTTGGTAGCAGGAAACTTCATGTCAAGTCCTGGCTGTGATCTCATTTGCATGCAGCAGTCTGTTCTGTGCAGTACCAACAGCAAAAACTATGAAGTGTTGATCCTAATATTTCTGATATTGATGATGTCAGAGTACTGGATATCACACAATACTATGTGTCACAGAGAGGTTAAAAGCCGTTTGTAACCTCATTTAATGTTGTTGGGATACATGTAGCAGGAAAATGTAGTTTGTAGATCATTTAGTGCACTCCAAGTGGCTCCAAGATTACTGTGTCCATTTGTCGGTGCTACGCATCCTCTAAAAATCCTTGGGCGAAGCAAGATCCATTTTAATATTTTTCTTTATTTCTGCTATTTGTAAAGCAGTTTAGTAAAAAAAAAACTGAGTGTCAACAGCATTCGATCAATATATGAGCGTCAGAATTGTCACTACGGTGCCTTTCTACAAAGTTGGTATTGACTATCAGGAAATGAGTTGGTGAGCGAGGGGCCTGTCCTTGCCATATATTGCCTTTCTTTGTACACTGCAAATGGAAGTAGTCCACAATAACATACAAGTTATTGTGGTGTTTTTTTTCTTCTTCATTTTTTTAACTCTTGTTTGTTTGGGGAGGCGCGCATTTCACCTAGTAGATACAAAATTTTATAACGTTTACTTGAATAGGAAATGCATGAGTAACCTATTGTCAGTTGCCTTGGTAACAGTTGTAAACAAATGTCATGCCATCATTTCCCAGTGCTTCTGTAATATTAAAAATTGTAGCCCCCCCACCCCCCCCCCCCCCCCCCACCCGAACCCCCCTTTAACACTAATAATATCAGAAAAACAATAGCTGTCTCCTGTTATGTTACATACGTACATCACAAAATATTTACATACTTACATCACAAAGCATTTTTAAGGGGGTGGTTAAATTTTTAAAGCCAAAAGCCAAGTGGGATGATGGTCAATACATTTTTACTCCTTTCACTTTGTAATAGCATGTTACATTCACTGGTGTTTAAAGATTATACAGTCCGTGCTTTTCGAGTGTAGCACCTCGAAAAATAAAACGTTTTTTTGAATTGATAATTTTCTAGAAACCTAAAAGTTATTCGCTTTCAAATGAGACATCAACAAAAAAATCAACCACTAAGTTATCAAACAATTACTGTCAGTATTTTGAATTATTGGCGGTCCCCCAATAATTCAAGGCATAGACTTGCCCAAGTCTAACCTATATGCTCTGTCTGCAGCGCACCCTCTGGACCGGTGGCCTTTCCAATCTGTTTTCTTCTGTTTCTTTTGTCTCAGAAAGTGTAACGAGACAGAAGAAAAGAGATTTAACAGGCCACCAGTCCAGAGGGCGCGCGCTGCACACACCGCACCACAGACCAAACACGGAAAGTCAGACTTGGGCACGTCTAGGCAAGGCGCAAAAATGGCCATATAAAAACGTTGTTTTTCACAGGGTTGTCGATGTCTAAAATACAAAGTAGGATGTTTTTTCATTGAAATAAAGTAAATACTTTCGGAGCAAAACAAAATTAAATTTGCTGAGAACAGCGGACTGTATCTTGTTTTTTAAAAATGTTGTTAAACTAGACTGTTAAGTTTTAGCTAAATAGATGCAGCAATGCTACTGAATACCTTTCAAACCTATGCATGGTTTTATTTTTGTTGAGTGAATCTTTTTAAAAATGTGTCCGTGCACACATTTTTTAAAAACCACCTTCAGTTGTTTATTTTTTTTACAGAAAGTACCATCTTGGACAAAAATAAATTCATACATGTTTGTTACCATCAGGGGGCATCAGAAACGAATTGGGACCATTAGAAATGGTACGCGTACGGGAAACGTATGCGGCTTGGAAAAATCGGGTGGTTGTATCACAATTGTGCATGTTTATTCAAGAAATGAGCGCATGAGTACATGAGCATATTGATGTGAAATTCTCATTACTTGTGTTGTTTCAGATTAATACCCACGCAAAATCGTAATACAACCACCTGATTTTTCTGAACCGCATACGTTTCCTGTACGCGTGTCATTTCTAATGCAGGGGCGGATCCAGGGGGTGCGTGGGGGGCGCACGAACACCCCCTTTTCAAAAAAAAAAATTTAAAAAATTTAAAAAATTGTTTGTGCACACTTTTCCTGCATAAAGTGGTTAAATATTGCCCCTGATCGCACTACAGAGCTTCTAGAATCCATCTAGAAGCCGTTAGGGCTTCGCGCTACGCGCTCGCTATTTCATTGTCATCAGCATTTCATGCTTAAAAATGTCAGGCCCCCCCCTTTTCAAAATCCTGGATCCGCCCCTGTAATGGTCCCTATTGATATCAGGTGGGGGGTGGGTGGGTCTGTCGGCCAAATTAAAAAAAAAAAAAAAAATGGGGTGGGGGTAGGGGGAGAGGGGGTGGGGGTCTGGGACTTGGGAGTCTGCGGCCTCGCTGAATAATATTTAGCTCGTTGAAAAAAAATATGGGGGTCTACGGCCTTGCTGAAAACAAATTCAATCCCTCCCCCAAATGCTCCCACATAACAAGGGCTCCAAAAAAATCTTTCATACCAGGGGTCAATTTCATGGCGTTGCTAAGCATAAACATGTGCTAAGTATAGAATTTATTTGCTTTGAAAAATGGGTTACCTGCAAAAATGTTATGCCTTAGAAGGAGTACTTAGCATAATATCAGTGAAAACACATCACATGTGGTTTTGGTTTGAAAAATGGTTTTCCATGCACTTTTTATCACGTCAATTTTCCAGGTCTTACTGCTCCGAACAAGCAATGCACTTTATTTTAGCTGAAATTTAAAAGGGGGTTGTCTTTATAGGCAAATTTTTTTACGTAATTTTTTTCGAGGGGTAGTGGGGGTTGTCTCTTTTAAAATGGGTACTTTTTGGTTTATCGCATCAAAATATCCAAGGAAGTCTGACTGATCTGAACAATCCAAATTCTGTTCACGTAAGAAAATTGGGTGGGTGGGTCTGACACTGTAGAATGGCAAATTTTCCAACCCGATATCAAACCAATATTGTCATGATGCCCCCTTACCATTGCTATCAACACAGTAAGCTTTTTTTTCTTGTCAACTCGCATGGAGTTAAATGTTGGGTCATTGCAAATGGTATCAACTTTGAAATACACAAGGCTTTGTGCCATTTCTGTTTTCCTTACAACACACATCAGCCATACGCCGTGTCCAAATTGAACGTTTTCTGACAGATTTTACCAAGATGATGGTGAACATCCCTTTGGTTAAATGTGCTAATGTTCACACTTGGATTTATTAGATTCATTTCCCTTTACTGAAACCAAACTTGAAAGTCAGTTCCTTCTGGCAAATGAAATAAATAAATGAAAGAAATGAAATTCCTACCTTGAATTTGAATCCAGAGCTGATGTTAAAATGCATAAAACCACCTGAAAGATGTCTTTCATTGGATGAAAACTCACAAAGATATGATACAAAGCAATTGCTATGGCAATATTTTGCTGTTTTAAAGTCTGGCTGTCGTAGAACTGTTTTTCACCTCGTTAGGATAGTCAGTTCAGTGTAATCCTCTATGCAATATTCCACAACAGTTAACAGTCAAAGCGAGGTACATGTTCACTAATGGTGCAGCGTAGGTTATTACTTCACATGTAGCTGAAACAGAAATCTCTCAAAGTTTGAGCGTTCAAAACCAGGGTGCTTCTTGCAGACAAATAGCTGAATGGTTAATTACTGTGCAGTGATGGTTTGTTTGTGGTAGATTACATGTTTTACTAAAGGTAATATATTGGGTGGCTGAGTGGTGTAGGGCAGTACTGACTGGCAAACTGCAAGCTTAGTGGAAACAACGAGATGTGAGTTTGAAACCACCGAGGTACTTTGAGCAAAGTGTTTAACCCCCAATTGCTCCATCCTTTGGATGGGATGTAAATCTGAAGGTCCATTGTTTTGTGTGATGCACTTAAAAGATTCCAGCGCATTCATTCACAGCGAGAATGGGATTCACCCCGGTGTCTCTGGCTTGGCTGCCAAAGGCGCCACTTGCGTGCATGTAATCCCTGTGTTTAAATATTTTTTGTTTTCCAATTGATTTTATTTCCATACACATAATTTTAAATAAAAAACAATACTGAGAGATAGAATAATGTCCATGTATGGAGGGATCCCATAAAAAAAAAAGCAATACATGGTTATCAATTATGGGGTATAGTGCATTGAGATGTCTGCAGATATAAAATGCAGTATAATTTGAATTAAAAAGCAAATCTCTGGTTTCTGGTCAGGAGTAGCTTCAAAACATGTGAAAGATGTTAAGATTGTGCAGCAGCAAGGTTGCATAAAATGAATATTGCAGTATTTTTTTTAAGAGGGTTGGATGTGCTACACTCAATTTAAGACAAAACCACAAGACTCTACAAGTTCGATTTAGCTGCACACAAATCACACAAATTGTATATGTCTTGTTAGGTATATGTTTAAACAAAGAAAAAGTTGACAAGCCAGCAGGATTGTCTGAAGCATGTTGCTCATGCCAGAGGTGATATACACCCTGACCAGATACCAAAGCCCACTTTTTTGGCCTTATTAGGCATTAACACAAGGCTCCTGAGTGATATTTCGGCATTGTGCCATGGTACTGCAGGGGGATTTCATCTCACACATCGAGTGTCGTGGTTCATCTGGGTTATCAGACCACTTGCCTATACCATGAGGTGCATGAAACACTGCAAAATCTGCCCCTCGTGGTTTATTATTGGGTTGGCCATAAATACGATCCCAGTTGCGAAAACCCATTCCTGGTACTTCATCTTCAGTGCAAACCCATTTGCCCTCGGTTTCCTCGTCGGTGCAGTCGATCCACAGCTCAATGTCCATGCTCACGCAAACATCGCGAAAGAATTTGTTCTCTTCAGCCGAGCTTGGGACAGCCATGCGAGCCCTGTATCTATCACAGAATGGTTGCACATCTCTCCAGTACATCTTAGTAGGAGTTATCATATAGCAGGACTGATTCCACGCTAGCCATCCCGGAGGGCAGTACCCATAGGCTGTAGTTTGCTGCAACGCTATCAGGAGAAATACTCCAATCAGAATAACATTGACAAGTTGCATTGTGAAATCATTTAACCCTCTTGGTAGCAGGAAACTTCATATCAAGTCCTGGCTGATTCAGTATCTAACTCGCTGGCTGCACTTGACATTGTACAAAAACAGCATTCAGTACTGAATTACAATAGCAACAGCGATAACCAAGTGTTGATACTGGTCTTTCTGGTATAGGCGGTTGTATAGTATCGGGGTACTGATGAGTATCACTCAATACTGTATTTGTCCGGAGGGTTATAAGCTGTTTGTGTCCTTATCTAATGTTACCATGGACCTTCCTCCATGATGTTACTGAGCTACCAGGAAGATGAAATTTGTGGTCGTCAGTTTTGGAATATTCCCTAGTTCCTTCCAAGTGGCTCCAAGATTGCTGTATTCATTTATTGATGCTACTCGTGTTCTGAGAATATCACTGCCGAGTGCTCTAGAGGCGCTCAAGTGTTTTTGAGCAAAGCAAGGTAAAATTTGATCTTTTTCTTCATTTCTGCTATCTGTAAAGCAGCTAATGAAAAGCTCTCATTAGGTTGGAATTGTCAAGCTCTTGATCAATATCTTTAATAAGCGGCACGTTTTTAGCACAGTACCTCCCCACAAAATTGCCACTGACTATAAGGAAATGAGTTGGGGGAGTGATTGGTGTGTCCTTGCCCACATTATTGCTAAATGAAAGTGGTCTATTGTACACTGCAGCTTATTATGGGAATTTTTGTATTCTCCATTTGATTACCCTTTATTTTGGAAGGCACTTTTCAAATAGGTAACTTTTAACAAAATTTTATAGAAAGCGGAGGTACACAAGTCCCCTATCGTCGGTTGCCAAGGTAATGGTTGTCAACAAACGTCACTCCATCATTTCCCAGTGCTTTTGCAATTTGTTTAGCCATAGAATGGAAGGGGGAAGGAGATGGGAGGAGGGGGAGAGCAGAGGGTGGCTCGGGTTTGGTAATTTGGGGGAGGGGTGATGTATTGTGGAGACTGGTGCCCTCCTCCAATAACATTATGAAAGTTGTCCCTGATCTCTTGGAGAGATTCTTATTTATAGTTTAGGAAATCCTCTCAAGGGTCTCTTCTGCTCGAATGTACTGTTGCCTCGTCTGCATTTGTATTGTGTTTGGTCTTCCCAAATCTATTCTGAATGGTGAAGGTGAACTAATTAAGCCAGGTGACTAGCCCACCTTAACTGGACAAAATCTTGAGTCTGAATTCAAGCCGCAAGTCTTTGATATCAAGTACTCCATAAAGTCCAAGGTCGTTAATGACGTCAGGTTTCAAGTTGAATTTACCAGTTTATTACATTCCAACAAATCTAAATAACATTTATGATTACAAGTATAAACTAGTTAAAATTTAAATAGGTAAATATCCAGTAATTAGACACTTTATGCAGTTTTTTTCAAGTTTCACTTGCTCAAAGGTTGTAGTTATATGCATAACTAGTTAATCTTGAAAAGAATAGGAAAATATCAAGCAGTTTAGCCATCATTTCAAGTCCCAAGTCTTTCCAAGATCAAGTCTCAAGTTATTTGAGTCAAGTCCTACATGTAAGTCCTAAATCACTGTGACTCAAATTCGAGAGTACCCAACTCGGCCATAAAGATATATTTTCTTTGCTCAGAGACAATTTCACCCATGAAATAATACATTTGACTTAACAAGTGTCATTTTTTGGGTTTGCCAACGATTTTAGTTTTATATTGAGATATATAACGCCAACAAATCCACAGAAGTTATGGGGCAAAAAGGAACAATTTGTAATCTTTGACGTACTGCCAAAGTGTCATCAAATGATCTTCCTGTTCTATAATCTGCCACCGACTTTGGCACACCAAAAAAGTCATTCATTTGTTTGATTCAAATTAAGTTTTTTAAGCTGGTGAAATCAGCCCTAAACACAGATAATATCAGGCCAAGAAAAACAATAGCTGTCTCCTGGTAAGTGAAGAAACATTTCTAAGGGGAAGGTTTTTTGGTTTTTTTTAACAAAAATACTACAGTAGGATGATGGTAATTTTGTTTTACCCTGTTAAGATTAACTTGTTACATTCAGCATGTTTCGTTCACTGGTGTTTAAAGATTGTCTGAATTTTAGAATTGTAGATTCAAACACAGAAGAGTGAGCCACCTTTTATGCTTTGGGAGGGGGGGGGAGTTCAATAGGTATGTAGTAGTAATATTTATTTGGTACAGATTTTTTTAATAAAGAAATTAGTTTAGTTTGATTTTCTCAGTTTGGATGGGTACAAGGAAACAGCTACTAGGAAACAGCTATTGTTTTCTTCCCCTTGTTGTAATGATGATTGCATGTAATTTCATATCCACAATACTAGGCAATTGACATGTTTTGGTGAAAAAAAATAAATTGAAGTACTGTAAACGACTGACCAACTAAAATATGTAGTTTGACACAAAGGATACACAATCTTTCTGAAAGGACCAAACATACAACAGTTTCCCCTGAAGGCCCAATATATCATTTGCAAGATGAGTCTTTTCATGGATTCCTGGAATATAACAATGTTAAAGAGGAATGTTGGTAAACTAGCCTGCAGAAGATTTAGCTACATACACGTAGATGCAGCATAGCAATGTCCCAGAAAAGCTTTAAAATCTACATGTATGCATGGTAAAAAAAGGGTCTGTGCACACATTTTTAACACCACCTACCTCTAGTTGCTAATTTCTTAAAGAAAGTACTTCTTGGACCGAAACAAATTCATGTAGTCTTTGTTATCATTGCTCTCAATACTTTAAATAAGTTTTTTTGTTATCAATTCACATAAAGTAAAATGTTGGGTCATTGTAAATGTATATGATGGCCTTTAAAAATGGTACATGTATTAACTTTGAAATACGTCAGGCTATTTTTCCTACAACACACATCAAAAATTCACATGAAAATGCACCATCTTGATTCCTTTGTCAAGAGCCATAAGCCGTGTCCAGATTGAACTTTTTCTGACAGATTTTACGAAGATGATGGTGAACATCCCTGTGGGTTATTTTCCCAATGTCCACACTGGGATTTGTTGGATGCGGTTCCCTTTACCGAGACCATTAATTGTTGGAAGTTACTTCCTTTGACGATGGTCCAAAATTCGGCAAATAAAATAATTAAAGGCAGTATACATCATTGGTAATCTTGAAAATCAGAAATGTTCACAGATTTACGCCTAACTTACACAATATAAACATGATGACCGTAGAAAACTTCCCCTGAAATGGTTTTGTCTGAAGTGCTATAGTCTTTGAGAAATGAGTAAAACAATTAGTTTTCGTCTCATGAGACGAAAATTCAATTCGCCCCAAAACAATTTCGCCCAAGTGTCATTTCGCCCTAAACCACTTCGCCCGAGTGCCATTTCGGCCCCAAATTACTTCGTTCAAACACTACATCGCCCAAACGCCACTTCACCCTAAAACCACTTCGTGCACAGGCCGTGGTTCAGGGCAAAATATTTCAGGGCGAAGTGGTTTTGGGGCGAAATGACTGCAAACTCTTTTTTGACTGTTTTCTCAAAAGTTAGACGAAGTACGGAGCTGGTTTTTGCTCAGGTTGGTTTTAATCATGCATATATTCAATTACACAGGGGGATAAAACTATTTGTAACAGTTTACCAATCATGTATACTATCTTTAAATGAATGAAATTAAATTCCTACCTTGCAGCTGAATATGAAGCAGATGTTAAAATGCATAAAACTAACCGAAATATGTCTTTCATTGGATGGAAACTCACAAAGATATGATACAAAGCAATTGCTAAAGCTGTTTTAAAGGCTGACTGTCGTAGAACTGTTTTTCACCTTGTTAGGATAGTCAGTTCAGTGTAATCCTCTATGCAATATTCCACAACAGTTAACAGTCAAAGCGAGGTACATGTTCACTAATGGTGCAGCGTAGGTTATTACTTCACATGTAGCTGAAGCAGAAATCTCTCAAAGTTTGAGTGTTCAAAACCAGGGTGCTCCTTGCAGACAAATAGCTGAATGGTTAATTACTGTGCAGTGATGGTTTGTTTGTGGTAGATTACATGTTTTACTAAAGGTAATATATTGGGTGGCTGAGTGGTGTAGGGCAGTACTGACTGGCAAACTGCAAGCTTAGTGGAAACATTATGAGTTGTGAGTTTGAAACCACCAAGGTACTTTGAGCAAAGTGTTTAACGCCCAAATGCTACATCCTTTGGATGGGATGTAAAGCCGAAGGTCCATTGTTTTTTGCAATGCACTTAAACGATTCCAGCGCATTCATTCACAGAGAGAAAGGGATTCACCCCGGTGTCTCTGGCTTGGATGCTGAAGGCGCCACTTGCAATGGTGTATGTACATGTACATATACATACATGTATGCAGCACGATATATGGCAGAGGGTATCCCCCTACCATTGTTCCCCCATTGTGACTCAAACATCCATGGAATCTCCAGGGATTTCCTTTTAGTTTTTAGGGGGATTCGTGCGTTAACAAAAGGGAAGAGTGTGATGAGGTATAGGGTGTTAGGGGGAGTCCCTTTGCCACATATCGTGCTGAGTATATACAATGTACATGTATCTCTATGTTTAAAAAGTTTGGTTTATAAGAGGGGTGAATGTGCTACGTAGGCTCAATTTAAGACAAACCACAAGACTCTACAAGTTGGATTTAGCTGCACACATCACACAAATTGTATATGTGTCTGTGTTAAATACTGGGGAGACTTTTTCCTCCAGGATTATATCTCTGTACAATGTCATTCATCTTCTCTCAAAACAAAAGAAATATCTTAAGATAGATTTAAGTAGATAACTTCAGCTAAAGAACTGCAACAAATAGTGCCACAACATACCTTTCAGAAAACCCTGTGTGCAAATTTCCAATATACCGTATGTAACAAGGACACCAAAAAATGTCACAAAGTATGTGTCCTATGTTACATACGTTATATGGGAAATTTGTACACGGGGTTTTTAGATGTTGTTGCACTATTTGTTGCTTAAGTTATATCCTTTCTTAAGATATTTCTTTTGTTTTGAGAGAAGATAACTGGCATTGCACAGAGTTATGATCCTGGTGTAAAAGTCTCTCCAGTATTGAAAACAGACATATATGTCTATACAAAGAAAAAGTTGACAAGCCAGCAGGATTGTCTGCAATTGATTGACTGAAGCTTCAAACTTTGCAAAATCTGCCCCTGGCGGATAATTATTGGGTTGACTCATAAACCAGTTACGAAAACCCAATCCTGGCACTTTATCCTCCGAGCAAACCCATATGCCCTCGGTTTCCATTTCGGTGCAATCGATCCACAGTAAAATGCCCATGCTCAAGCAAATATCGTAAAAGAACTGGTTTTCTTCAACTGAGCTTGGGACAGCCATGCGAGCCCCGTATCTATCACAGAATGGTTGCACATCTCTCCAGTACATCTTAGTAAGAGTTATCATATAGCAGGACTGATTCCACGCTAGCCATCCCGGAGGGCAGTACCCATAGGCTGTAGTTTGCTGCAACGCTATCAGGAGAAATGCTCCAATCAGAATAACATTGACAACTTGCATTGTGAAATCATTTAACCCTCTTAGTAGCAGGAAACTTCATATCAAGTCCTGGCTGTGATCTCACTTGCATGCAGCAGTCAGTTCTGTGCAACAACTGCACAGTACCAACAGCAAAAAGTGTTGATCCTAATATTTCTGATATTGATGATGTCAGAGTACTGGATATCACACAATATGATGTGTCACAGAGAGGTTAAAAGCCGTTTGTAACTTCATGGTTGTTGGGATAGCAGGAAAATGCAGTTAGTAGAACATTCAGTGCACTCCAAGTGGCTCCAAGATTACTGTGTCCATTTGTCGGTGCTACACATCCTCTAAAACTCCTTGGGCGAAGCAAAATTAATTTTAATATTTTTCTTTATTTCTGCTATTTGTAAAGCAGTTTAATAAAAAGAAAAATGAGTGTCAACAGCATTCGATCAATATATGAGCGTCAGAATTTTCACCACGGTGCCTTTTTACAAAGTTGATATTGACTTTCAGGAAATGAGTTGGGGAGCGAGGGGCCTGTCCTTGCCATATATTGCCTCTCTTTGTACACTGCAAATGGAAGTAGTCCACAATAACGTACAAGTTATTGTGGTGTTTTTTTCTTCATTTTGTCAACTCTTGTTTGTTTGCGGAGGCGCGCATTTCACCTAGTAGATACAACATTTTATAACGTTTACTTGAATAGGAAATGCATGAGTAACCTATTGTCAGTTGCCTTGGTAACAGTTGTAAACAAATGTCATGCCATCATTTCCCAGTGCTCCTGTAATATTAAGAATTGTAGCTGCAGGGCTGTAGCGACCTGTGGAGGAAATGGGGGCAAGGTTGTGGGAACTGTATAGACTACCCTCCACCGCACACCCCCCCCCCCCCCCCCTCCCCCTCCACCCTCCCCCCCCCCCCCCCCCCCCCCCCCTCCCCCTCCACCCTCCCCCCCCCCCCCCCCCCCCCCCGCCCCCCACCCTCCCCCCAAACAAACATAAAAACTAAATTCAGTTGATAAATTAAGTTGGAATTTGAAGGTCCAGTTAAAGGTAATATACAGGATTGGTAATTACCCTGAAAAAAAATGTCTAAATTATTATTTAAAATTTTACTTGTTGTCCTCAAGATGGTAATGGTAGTTATCATCCTATGAAATTATTTCGTCTGAATTGCCCCCATTTTGAGAAAAAAAACCTAAACTACTCCATAAAGTCCAAAAACATTTATGACGTCAGATTTCAAGTTTGAATTTACCAGTTTATCACATTCCAACAATTCTAAATAACATTCATGATTACAGGTATAAACTAGTTAAAATTTAAAAAAAGGGAAATATCAAGTAATTAGACACTTTATGCAGTATTTTTCAAAGGTTGCAGTTATATGCATAACTAGTTAATCTTGAAAAGAATAGGAAAATGTCAAGCAGTTTAGTCATCATTTCAAGTCCCAAGTCTTTCCAAGATCAAGTCTCAAGTTATTTGAAAAAAAGAACAATTCTTAATCTTTGACGTCCTGCTAAAGCTTTATATAATGATCTGTCTGTTCCATAATCTGCCTCTAACTTTGGCAAACCCCAAAAAGTCATTAATTTTTTAATCCAAATTTATTTGTCAAGCTTGTGAAATCAGCCCGTAACACGAATAATATTAGAAAAACAATAGCTGTCTCCTGTTATGTTACATACGTACATCACAAAATATTTACATACTTATATCACAAAGCATTTTTAAGGGGGTGGTTAAATTTGTTAAGCCAAAAGCCAAGTGGGATGATGGTCAATATGTTTTTACTCCTTTCACTTTGTAAAAGCATGTTACATTCACTGGTGTTTAAAGATTGTACAGTCCGTGCTTTTCGGGTGTAGCACCTCGAAAAATAAAAAGTTTTTTTTATGCATTTCCCTTTACTGAAACCAAACTTGAAAGTCAGTTCCTTGAAAGTCAGTTCCTTCTGGCAAATGAAATAAAGAAATGAAAGAAATGAAATTCCTACCTTGAATTTGAATCCAGAGCTGATCTGATGTTAAAATGCATAAAACCACCCGAAAGATGTCTTTCATTGGATGAAAACACAAAGATATGATACAAAGCAATTGCTACGGCTGTTTTAAAGGTTGACTGTCGTAGAACTGTTTTTCACCTCGTTATAGATAGTCAGTTCAGTGTAATCCTCTATGCAATATTCCACAACAGTTAACAGTCAAAGCGAGGTACATGTTCACTAATGGTGCAGCGTAGGTTATTACTTCACATGTAGCTGAAGCAGAAATCTCTCAAAGTTTGAGCGTTCAAAAACCAGGGTGCTTCTTGCAGACAAATAGCTGAATGGTTAATTACTGTTCAGTGATAGTTTGTTTGTGGTAGATTAAATGTTTTACTAAAGGTAATATATTGGGTGGCTGAGTGGTGTAGGGCAGTACTGACTGGCAAACTAATAATAATAATAATAATAATGATTAGATTTGTATAGCGCACATATCCAACCTGCAGGGTGCTCAAGGCGCTGTTACCATTATTACCGCTGCCATCAGGGAATCACCAGAACCATTTCGCTTCAACTAGGTGGCTGCTGGTCAGGCGCACAACCCTATCAGCAGTTAGATTGTAGCATTCCCCTTAACAGCTTCCCATATATCGCTTGGGTTGACGAGGCAACTGGGATTAAGTGCCTTGCCCAGGGACACAGACACGTTGGTCGAAGTTGGGCTCGAACCCCCAACCTCTGACTGGGAGTCCCGCTTCATACCCACTAGACCACACGCGCTCCCTAAGATAACTGCAAGCTTAGTGGAAACATTACGAGTTGTGAGTTTGAAACCACCGAGGTACTTTGAGCAAAGTGTTTAACCCCCAATTGCTCCATCCTTTGGATGTATCTCTATGATTAAAAAAATTTGGTTTGGGATTTTTTCCCCAATTCATTTTATTGGCAAGTCTCTGGTTTCTGGTCAGGAGTTGCTTCAAAACATGTAAAAGCTGTTTGTGCAGTGCAAAGGTTGCATAAAATGAATATTGCAGTATTTTTTTAAGAGGGTTGAATGTGCTACGCTCAATTTACAAAACCACAAGACTCTACAAGTTGGATTTAGCTGCACACAAATCACACCAAGTGTAGATGTCTTGTTAGGTATATACAAAGGAAAAGTTGACAAGGCAGCAGGATTGTCATCCTCTTGCAACAGTGCCCCTTTAACGCACTCCCTCACTCCTGCGTACATGGCCCTGTTGAAAAAGGCCCCATTTGGCGGTGGGACTAGCGACAGAAATCCTGTCGCCTCGGCTGGACCAATCAGGACGCTTGCAGTGCATTGTGCAGCACGATTGCAGGCATTCAAATGTCACGCGCGCAGTTGTAAACACCGTGCACGCATGTGATACATGTACTCGGTAATGCTGGCCGTTGTCCGCGTCGGCGATTGGCTGCTATTTAAAGCATACTGGGGAATCCGTTCCATTACATTCATCAGCATGCATCCCTGTTATTAATTTGGAAAACTGCGGAGTAAATAAGGTTCGTCGTTTGAAAGTTTGGTAGGAATGGGACAGTCATAAGGAACAGAACCCAATAGAATTTCTGGAAAGTATAGAAATTGTTTCTTTTCGGCATAACATGACCGAATTGATTAAATTACATCAAAATTACTCGGGCGTGAGTTGGCTCAAGACAACAGCCGGCTCGCTCCACAGATTTGCGTGTATTTCCTCAGGGTATTGTCACGTCGCTTTGCAGAGTAGAAATTCCCTGAAATCTCAGGATGCAGGATTGTCTGCAATTGATTGACTGAATCATGTTGCTCATGCCAGAGGTGATATACACCCTGACCAGATACCAAAGCCCACTTTTGTTGGCCTTATTAGGCATTAACACAAGGCTCCTGAGTGATATTTCGGCATTGTGCCATGGTACTGCATGGGGATTTCATCTCACACATTGAGTGCCAAGGTTGGTCAGGGTAATCAGACCACAGGCCTATACCATCAAGTGCATGAAACCTTGCAAAATCTGCCCCTGTTGGAATATTATTGGGTTGGCCAGCAATAAGATCCCAGTTGCGAAAACCCATTCCTGGTACTTCATCTTCAGTGCAAACCCATTTGCCCTCGGTTTCCTCGTCAGTGCAATCGATCCACAGCTGAATGCCCATGCTCAAGACAACATCCTCAAAAAGCTGGTCTTCTTCAGCCTAGCTTGGGACAGCCATGCGAGCCCCGTATCTATCGCAGAATGGTTGCACATCTTTCCAGTACATCTTAGTAGGAGTTATCATATAGCAGGACTGATTCCACGCTAGCCATCCCGGAGGGCAGTACCCATAGGCTGTAGTTTGCTGCAACGCTATCAGGAGAAATGCTCTAATCAGAATAACATTGACAACTTGCATTGTGAAATCATTTAACCCTCTTGGTAGCAGGAAACTTCATATCAAGTCCTGGCTGATTCAGTATCTAACTCGCTGGCTGCGCTTGACATTGTACAAAAACAGCATTCAGTACTGAATTACAATAGCACAGCAAAAACCAAGTGTTGATATGTCCTTCTAGTATAGGCAGTTGTATAGTATCGGGGTACTGATGAGTATCAACCAATAGTGTATTTGTCACAGACAGTTATAAGCAGTTTGTGTCCTTATCTAATGTTATCATGGACCTTCCTCCATGATGTTACTGAGCTACCAGGAAGATGAAATTTGTTGTCGTAAGTTTTAGAATATTCCCTAGTTCCTTCCAAGTGGCTCCAAGATTACTGTATTCATTCATTGATGCTACTCGTGTTCTGAGAATATCGCTGCCGAGTGCTCTAGATGTTATTGAAACAACCTACAGCCGCTCAAGTGTTTTTGAGCAAGGCAGGATCAATTTTAATCTTTTTCATCATTGCTGCTTATGAAGATGCACTCATTGAGTGTCAGTTGTCAACCGCTTGATCAATATTTTTAAGCGGCATGTTTGTTTTGGGCACGGTACCCTATCACAAAGTTGCTTCTATCAGGAAATGAGTTGGGGGAGTGTTTGGCGTATCCTTGCCGATACTGCCCACGTTATATATTGATAAATGAAAGTGGTCTATTGTACGCTGCAGCTTATTATGGGCATTTTTTATTCTCCATTTGATTACCCTTCGTTTTGGAAGCCACTTTTCAATTAGGTAACTTATTAACAAAATTGAATAGAAAGCGGAGGTACACAAGTCCCCTATTGTCGGTTGCCAAGGTAATGGTTGTAAACAAACGTCACTCCATCGTTTACCAGTGCTTTTGCAATTTGTGTAGCCGTAGAATGGCTGGAGGAAGGGGAAAGGAGATGGGAGGAGGGGGAGAGCTAATTAAGGTGAACTAATTAAGCCAGGTAACTAGCCCACCTTGACTGGACAAAATCTTGAGTCTGAATTCAAGCCGCAAGTCTTCAATATCAAGTACTCGGCAAGTACTCCATAAAGACCAAAGTCGTTGATGACGTCAGGTTTCAAGTTTGAATTTACCAGTTTATCACATTCCAACAAATCTAAATAACATTCATGATTACAGGTATAAACTAGTTCAAATTGAACATAGGTAAATATCAAGTAACTTTTCAAGTTTCACTTGCTCAAAGGTTGCAGTTATATGCGGCATAACTAGTTAATCTTTAAAAGAATGGGAAAATGTCAAGCCGTTTAGCCATCATTTCAAGTCCCAAGTCTTTCCAAAATCAAGTCTCAAGTTATTTGAGTCAAGTCCTACATGTAAGTCCCAAATCACTGTAACTCAAGTGCGAGAGTACCCAACTCTGCCATAAAGATATATTTTCTTTGCTCGGAGACGATTTCACCTATGAAATAATAAATTTGACTTAACAAGTGTCATTTTCTTGGTTTGCCAATGATTTTAGCTTTATATTGAGACATATAATGCCAAAAATCAACATAAGTTATGGGCCAAAAAGGAACAATTCTTAATTTTTGACGTCATGCTAAAGCTTCATATAATGATCTGTCTGTTCCATAATCTGCCTCTAACTTTGGCAAACCCCAAAAAGTCATTCATTTTTTTTATCCAAATTTATCTGTCAAGCTGGGGCCAATTTCATGGCGCTGTTTAGCAGCCGATTTTGTGCTAACGAAAGCTCCGGCTATTTCATGGAGACCGTAACTTTAAGCACTGCCAAACGTTTGCTAGCTTCAGAGGCAAATTTGCTAAACACTAGTGACGCAACAATGCCCGTTTCCAAGCACGCGCATGCTTAAGCACGCCGCGGCTGTGAAATAGCCTTAAAGTTAGCACAACGTTTCTGCTACAGTAAGCACACGTTTTCAGCTAGCGTTTAAGCACCGCCATGAAATTGGCCCCTGGTGAAATCACCCCTGAACACGAACAGTATCAGAAAAACAATAGCTGTCACAAAAATCACAAAATATTTACATACTGTACTTACATCACAAAGCATTTTTAAGGGGGTGGTTAAATTTGTTAAGCCAAAAGCCAAGTGGGCTGATGGTCAATATGTTTTTACTCCTTTCACTTTGTAATAGCATGTTACATTCACTGGTGTTTAAAGATTATACAGTCTGTGCTTTTCAGGTGTAGCACCTCGAAAATAAAACGTTTTTTTGAATTGATAATTTTCTAGAAACATAAAAGTTATTCGCTTTCAAATGAGACATCAACGAAAAAATGACTGTCAGTTTTTTAAATTATTGGCGGTCCGCCAATAATTCAAGGGATAAACTTGCCCAAGTCTATCCTCCTGAGCTCTGTCTGCAATGCGCAGCACACAGTGCGCCATCTGGACCGGTGGCCTTTCCAATCTGTTTTCTTCTGTTTCTTTTGTCTCAGAAAGTGTTCCGAGACAGAAGAAAAGAGATTTGACAGGCCACCAGTCCAGACAGCACGCTGCACATACCGCACCACAGACCAAACACAGAAAGTCAGACTTGGGCACGTCTAGGCAAGGCGCAAAAATTGCCATATAAAAACGTTGTTTTTCACAGGGTTGTCGATGTCTAAAATACAAAGTAGGATGTTTTCTCATTGAAATAAAGTAGATACTTTCGGAGAAAAAAAAATCAAATTTGCTGAGTACCACGGACTGTATATCTTTTTTTTTTAAATGTTGTTAAACTAGACTGTTAAGTTTTAGCTAAATAGATGCAGCAATGCTACTGAATACCTTTCAAACCTATGCATGGTTTTATTTTCGTTGAGTGAATCTTTTCAAAAATGTGTCTGTGCACACAAATATTTAAAAACCACCTTCAGTTTATTTTTTTTACAGAAAGTACCATCTTGGACAAAAATAAATCCATACATGTTTGTTACCATCGGGGGGCATCAGAAAATTAAATTTAAAAATCCCCAAAAAATGGGGTGGAGGGGAGGTGGTCTACGTCCTCGCTGAATAATATTTAGCTCGTTCAAAAAAATATGGGGGTCTACGGCCTTGCTGAAAGAAAATTTAATCCCCCCCAAATGCTCCCACATAACAAGGGCTCCAAAAAATTATTTCACTATTTGGCATTTTGGGAAGGTGGTAGGTACCAGGGGTCAATTTCATGGCGTTGCTAAGCATAAACATGTGCTAAGTATAGAATTTATTTGCTTTGAAAAATGAGTTACCTGCAAAAATGTTATATATCAGTGACAGCATAATATCAGTGAAAACACATCACATGCGGTTTTGGTTTGAAAAATGGTTTTCCACTTTTTATCACGTCAATTTTCCAGGTCTAACTGCTCCGAACAAGCAATGCACTTTATTTGAGTTGAAATTTAAAAGGGGGTTGTCTTTAATGTAGTAAACCATATATTGGGCAAATTGTCTTACGTAACATTTTTCGAGGGGTAGTGGAGGTTGTCTCTTTCAAAATTGATATTTTTTGGTTTATCACGGCAAAATATCCGGGGAAGTCTGACTGATCTGAAGAAAAAAAATTGTTTCACGTAAGAAAATTAGGTGGGTGGGTCAGACACTGTAGAATGGCAAATTTTCCAACCCGATATTAAAAAAATATTGTCATGATGCCCCCTTACCATTGCTATCAATACAGTAAGCTTTTTTTTCTTGTCTACTCATGTGGAGTAAAATGTTCGGTCGTTGCAAATGGTATAATGGGCCTTTAAAAAGGGTATAAACTTTGAAATACACAAGACTTTGTGCCATTTCTATTTTCCTTACAACACACATCAGCCATACCGTGACCGTGTCCAAATTGAACTTTTTCCCGACAGATTTTACCAAGATGATGGTGAACATCCCTTTGGTTAATTTTGCTAATGTTCACACTTGGATTTATTAGATGCATTTCCCTTTACTGAAACCAACTTGAAAGTTAGTTTCTTGAAAGTCAGTTCCTTTTGGCAAATGAAAGAAATGAAATTCCTACCTTGAATTTGGATCTAGAGCTTATGTTAAAATGCATAAAACCACCTCAAAGATGTCTTTCATTGGATGAAAACACAAAGATATGATACAAAGCAATTTGTACGGCTGTTTTAAAGTCTGACTGTCGTAGAACTGTTTTTCACCTTGTTAGGATAGTCAGTTCAGTGTAATCCTCTATGCAATATTCCACAACAGTTAACAGTCAAAGCGAGGTACATGTTCACTAATGGTGCAGCGTAGGTTATTACTTCACATGTAGCTGAAGCAGAAATCTCTCAAAGTTTGAGCGTTCAAAAACCAGGGTGCTTCTTGCAGACAAATAGCTGAATGGTTAATTACTGTGCAGTGATGGTTTGTTTGTGGCAGATTACATGTTTTACCAAAGGTAATATATTGGGTGGCTGAGTGGTGTAGGGCAGTACTGACTGGCAAACTGCAAGCTTAGTGGAAACATTACGAGTTGTGAGTTTGAAACCACCGAGGTACTTTGAGCAAAGTGTTTAACCCCCAATTGCTCCATCCTTTGGATGGGATGTAAAGCCGAAGGTCCATTGTTTTTGTGTGATGCACTTAAAAGATTCTAGCGCATTTATTCACAGCGAGAATGGGATTCACCCTGGTGTCTCTGGCTTGGATGCTGAAGGTGCCACTTGCATGCATGCATGTGTGTGTTAACAAAACGGAAGAGTGTGATGAGGTATAGGGTGTTAGGGGGAGTCCCTTTGCCACATATCGTGCTGAGTATATACATGTATCTCTATGTTTAAAAAGTTTGGTTTTGGGAGTGTTTTTCCCAATTCATTTTATTAGCAAGTCTCTGGTTTCTGGTCAGGAGTTGCTTGAAAACATGGATTGGATTGTCTGCAATTGATTGACTGAAGCATGCAGTTGCTCATGCCAGAGGTTGATGCACAAGGCTGACCAGATACCAAAGCCCACTTTTTGGCCTTAGGCATTACCACAAGGCTCCTGAGTGATTTTTCGGCATTGTGCCAAGGTACTGCAGGGGGATTTTATCTCACACATCGAGTGCCGTGGTTGGTCAGGGTCATCATACCATGCGCCTACACCATCAACTGCATGAAACCTTGCAAAATCTGCCCCTGATGGAAAATTATTAGGTTGGCCATTAATAAGATCCCAGTTGCGAAAACCCATTCCTGGTACTTCATCCTCAGTGCAAACCCATATGCCCTCGGTTTCCTCATCGGTGCAATCGATCCACAGCTGAATGCCCATGCTCAAGACAACATCCTCAAAAAGCTGGTCTTCTTCGGCCGAGCTTGGGACAGCCATGCGAGCCCCGTATCTATCACAGAATGGTTGCACATCTTTCCAGTACATCTTAGTAGGAGTTATCATATAGCAGGACTGATTCCACGCTAGCCATCCCGGAGGGCAGTACCCATAGGCTGTAGTTTGCTGCAACGCTATCAGGAGAAATGCTCCAATCAGAATAACATTGACAACTTGCATCATGAAATCATTTAACCCTCTTAGTAGCAGGAAACTTCATGTCAAGTCCTGGCTGATTCAGTATCTAACTCGCTGGCTGCGCTTGACATTGTACAAAAACAGCATTCAGTACTGAATTACAATACCAACGGCAAAAACCAAGTGTTGATACTGGTCTTTCTAGTATAGGTGGTTGTGTAGTATCAGGGTACCGATGAGTATCACCAAATAGTGTATTTGTCACAGAGGGTTATAAGCTGTTTGTGTCCTTATCTAATGTTACCATGGACCTTCCTCCATGATGTTACTGAGCTATACTGGAAGATGAAATTTGTGGTCGTCAGTTTTGGAATATTCCCTAGTACCTTCCAAGTGGCTCCCAGATTACTGTATTCATTTATTGATGCTACTCGTGTTCTGAGAATATCACTGCCGAGTGCTCTAGAGGCGCTCAAGTGTTTTTGAGCAAAGCAAGGTAAAATTTGATCTTTTTTCTTCATTTCTGCTATCTGTAAAGCAGCTCATGAAAAGCTCTCATTGAGTTGCAATTGTCAAGCTCTTGATCAATATCTTTAATAAGCGGCACTTTTTTTGGCACAGTACCTCCCCACAAAATTGCCACCAACTATAAGGAAATGAGTTGGGGGAGTGATTGGTGTGTCCTTGCCAATATTGGCCGCTTTATTGCTCATTGTAAGTGGTCTATTGTACAATACAGCTTATTATAGGCATTTTCCCCATAATTTGATCACCCTTCATTTTGGAAGGCACTTTTCAATTAGGTGTTCTACAAAATTGAATACAGAGCAGAAGTGCACAAGTCACCTATCATTAGTTGCCAAGGTAATGGTTGTAAACAAATGTCACTCCATCGTTTCCCAGTGCTTTTGCAATGTGTGTACATGTAGCCGCAGAATGGTTGGGGGAGAGCAGAAGGTGGCTGGGGTTTGGTGATTTGGGGGAGGGGGTGATGTATTGTGGAGACTGGTGCCCTCCTCCAATGGGAGACTTTTGGCTATCCTGGTTTAGACACAAGAGGGCGCCCTTCACGATCCCGGAAGTGATTTTCTTCCGACTTCGGTCTCGTTTGTTTTACGTGTGGACGTAAATTTCTTCAATTTCAGAGCTCTATTTCTCAGCAATGAAGTCCCGTACATCCTGTATTTTTGTGGTGTGTGGCGGAAGGACTAGTCATGGTTTTCTAAACAATACATACAAACTGAGAAAGTTGTGGAGTTTTTCTATAAAAACGGCAACAGTGGTCAACAGCGGCGCGCGGCGGCGGCTTCGGTGTACTTCAAGCGCGTACGTCACTCACCGCTGTGTATTTATGGCTGTACGCACTATATAAACGGGGCACTCAATGCAGTGTGTCGCTTTTCGGACGACTTTCACCGGTATGAGCAGTGTTCATGTCACATTTCCTCCATGATCTGATGATGTCACTATCAATTTCCATTTTTTGTTGAAAAAAGAGCAAAATGTCTTACCCCCACCCCCAGTCACTTCATTAAAACTTTGTGAAAACAAGTTTGAATGACACATGCAGTGTTTGAATTTGTAAAAACACAAATTAGGCCAAAAATTAGTCTTCCAAAATGATGCGGTGATGCATTTTTGTTTTATTATTTATTTTTTTTGGTAAGGGGATTCCAAGCAATAAAGTCAAGTTGACATGAAGCCAACAGGCATGTTTATAATCGAAACACTCAACAACAACAAAAAACCTTTGACGCAGAAGGTTGAAAGTGACGCGTGCGTCCACGATAGATTTTTGTTTGTGTTTTTGACTTACATGTACATGTGTAACGTGATATCAATTTTCACCCGAGAGGCATGGTTAAGTACCACTTTTTGAGTGACAAAATCGCAACCCCTGGGCCAAAATTTGTGACAAAATCTCTTTCCTTGGAACATCTGGTCAATGCCGAGGCATGTTACCAAGTCCCCACCCCACCCTTCGGACAATGCCTGCAGGGAAGGGGTAGAATGTTGATAAAACATTTGCATACATGTAAGAATGAAAGAAACTAAATTCTTCTTGCTTGCTATTTTGTTAATGGTTTAGAAAACTATAAATATACATGATATAAAAAATGTACCAAATAATGTTCATTTTCAACATAATTGCAGAATACCCTGCAATTCTTAGTCCGTGTAGCATTAGGTAGACGTGGCTTCGGAGGATTGTATTACGAAGGAACGTTTGGTCCGAGAACGAGTCGATAAAAGCACGTGCAACATCAGTTTTGAGTTGCAGGGTATTCCGCAATTGCTTTTAAATTTTATACATGTAGTTTTCAAATTACCACCTGCTGACAGGGCCGTGTACGGAATTGAGCAGTTGGCCATTGCACAGTATGAGACTGGCTGAAAAAGAAATTCCAAGAGTTACATAAAAGACACCCGTCAATTCTGATACCTGTTAAATCATTTTGAGGAATACAAGTAATGGTCAACTTATCAATTATGCGGCTAAAAGAAACATGACAATTGTTAACTTGAGACTATGGGCAAGTTTAAGCTGACATAACATTAATAAGTTCTTGACTAAGAAATAAAAAAAATCAATGTGTAAACACAGGAAATTAATAAGTATTTTAGCTCAATAAAATAATTAAATGGCAACAAAATGTTGATTTATTTTTGAAATTTTGTTTGACCAATGATAATTTGAGCATACAATTTGTTTCCATCACATGATTGAGCTGCATAAATCAATGTTACAATACTGTACACAAATTCACAAAATTAAAATTAATTCAGTCATTTCACAAATGTCGACTCTGCTGCCATGAAGGCATAACCATCCTGACTGCTCATGGAAGAACGCCTGATCTGAATCATTTGGATTTCCTGGAAAGCCTTGGCTGCTTCATTTCACATGTCGGGAATCTGTCAGAGAAACAAGTCATAAATAAAACAAGAGGTTACTTCACTCCTATTAAATTGAAACATTAAATATACTTTTTTACGGTTTGAATTCCCTTTACTGGTCGCCAGGAAATTGTTGAATGTTTTCACTTCCCTTTAAAATATTTGCACGTTTTGGTGGTTTTTAAGTTTTTATGAGAAGAATAAGTGGCGACCAGTAAACGGAATTCTTTCCGTTTTTACAAAATCAGTCTGCCTGATCATGTTGTAGACCCCATTTCTGGCAAAACAAAAATAAATAAATAAAATGTTAGAACAAATTTCTAAGCATTAGGCTTACACTGGGAAAATGTGTATTTGGTTTTACCACTTCAACCTTCATTTGTGATGAGTAAAAAATAAATAAACATACATGTATTAGTAGAGATATCTCAAAAATATTATTAAAATATATATATATACCACTCATTGCCAAGTCTGTCAAGAACAGCATAATTCCATGACCAGGTCTATGCTATGGTCAGCGCCAGTGTAGCCTAGGCCTGGATTAGAAATGGAATAGGCCTCGCGGACGTACATGCACATGACTCTGAAAATGGAAAGGTACGTTGAAGAAAAACAATAGACTGCATTTCCTCTGAAGAGATGGGAATGTAAAAATCACAAATCTGATGATCAGAGTTCAGACTTTCTTCATGCCATTTTCACTCCATTGTTAGACGTTTAAGCAGTTAATCAATTGTACTTGGATTTCCATTTCAGTAGCCAAAGCAAGGCTTAAGTTAGGCGAGGCCTCGACACGACAGCCTAAATTATACAGGCATGTGCTTCTAGTTCTACACAACCGTCCGATATTTTATATGCACTGTTGGCATTGTGCACACACTACATGTATACATCGTATACACGATCAACCACATGCATGACCGAAAACAAAATGACAAAAAAACCCGTACGTTTTACTTACCTCTTGGCAACAACGTTTCCGCGCGACGTTTCAGCTTTTCCTTTTCAAAGTCCATTTTTTAAGTTCTTCAATGGTTGATTTTTCATAATGACTGTTTGGGCTTTCCATCGTTGATTATTGTAGGGTTTCACGGCGACATTTCCAACCGCATTTTTAGCACGAAAATACGTGTAGTGCAATGGCTGACACCGTGGTGCGAAATGCGCTGGGACCGTATGTTTGGCGCCCTCTGTTGATATTGCTCCTCAAAAGTCTCCCATTACTATGAAATTTGTCCCTGATCTCTTGGAGAGATTCTTATTTATAGTTTAGGAAATCCTCTCGAGGGTCTCTTCTGCTCGAATGTACTGTTGTCTCATTTGTATTTGTATTGTGTTTGGTCTTCCCAAATCTATTCTGAATGGTGAAGGTGAACTAATTAAGCCAGGTGACTAGCCCACCTTGACTGGACAAAATATCGAGTCTAAATACAAGCCGCAAGTCTTTGATATCAAGTACTCGATTAAAATCCAAAGTCGTTGATGACGCCAGGTTTCAAGTTTGAATTTACCAGTTTATCACATTCCAACAAATCTAAATAACATTTATGATTACAAGTATAAGCTACATGTAGTTAAAATTGAAAATAGGTAAATATCGAGTAATTTGACACTTTGCTCAAAGGTTGCACTTATATGCATAACTAGTTAATATTGAAAAGAATAGGAAAATGTCAAGCAGTTTAGTCATCATTTCAAGTTCCGAATCTTTCCAAGATCAATCTCAAGTTATTTGAGTCAAGTCCTACATGTAAGTCCCAAATCACTGTGACTCAAGTGCGAGATTACCTATTACTCAGCCATGAAGATATATTTTCTTTGCTCAGAGACAATTTCATCCATGAAATAATAAATTTGACTTAACAAGTGACATTTTCTTGGTTTGCCAACGATTTTAGCTTTATATTGAGATATATATCGCAAAAAGGGCCATAGAAGTTATGGGGCAAAAAGAAACAATTCTTAATCTTCGACGTCCTGCCAAAGTGTCGTCAAATGATCTTCCTGTTCTATAATCTGCCACCGACTTTGGCACACCAAAAAAAAAGTCATTCATTTGTTTGATTCAAATTTATTTTTTTAAGCTGGTGAAATCAGCCCTAAACACAGATAATATCACGCCAAGAAAAACGATAGCTGTCTCCTGGTAAGTGAAGAAAATTTGTAAGGGGAAGGTTACATTTTTTGAGCAAAAATACTATAGGATGATGGTAATTTGTTTTTTTCACCCTGTTCAACTTGTTACATTCAGCATGTTTCATTCACTGGTGTTTAAAGATTGACTAAATTTAGAATTTTGAAAGATTGTGGATTTAAATACACAAGAGTGAGCCACTTTTTATGCTTTGATGGGGTGGGGGTTTATATGGTAGTAATTTTTATTTAAAATAAAGACGGGTGCCAAGTTTGATTTGATTTTCTCAGTTTGGATGGGTACTAAGAAACAGCTATTGTTTTCTTCCTCTTGTTGTAATGATGATTGCATGTAATTTCATATCCACAATACTAGGCAATTGACATGTTTTGGTGAAAAAAATAAATTGAATTACTGTAAAAGACTGACCAACTAAAATATGGAGTGTTACACAAAGGATGCACAATCTTTCTGAAAGAACCAAACATACAACATTTTCCCTTAAAGGCCCAATATATCAATATGTATATCAATATATCAATGTATATCAATATATATTTGCAAGATGAGACTTTTCATGGATTCCTGGCATATAACAATTCTAAAGAGGAATGTTGGTAAACTAGCCTGCAGACGTTTTAGCTACATAGATGCAGCAATGCTTCAGAAAAGCTTTAAAATCTATGCATGGTTTTTGTGTTAAGTGAATGGTAAAAAAAAGTCTCTGCACATTTTTAAAAAATCACCTGCAGTTGCTAATTTCTTAAAGAAAGTACCGTCTTGGCAAGAAATAAATTCATGTGGTGTTTGTTATCATTGCTCTCAATACTTTGAGTAAGTTTTTTTGTTATCAACTGACATAAAGTAAAATGTTGGGTCATTGTAAATGTATATGATGGCCTTTAAAAATGGTACATGTATTAACTTTGAAATACGTCAGGCTATTTTCCTTACAACACACATCAAAAATTCACATGAAAATGCACCATCTTGATTCCTTTGTCAAGAGCCATAAGCCGTGTCCAGATTGAACTTTTTCTGACAGATTTTACGAAGATGATGGTGAACATCCCTGTGGGTTATTTTCCCAATGTCCAAACTGGGATTTGTTGGATGCGGTTCCCTTTACTGAGACTATTAATTGTTGAAAGTTAGTTCCTTTGACGATGGTCCAAAATTCGGCAAATAAAATAATTAAAGGCAGTATACATCATTGGTAATCTTGAAAATCAGAAATGTTCACAGATTTACGCCTAACTTACACAATATAAACATGATGACCGTAGAAAACTTCCCCTGAAATGGTTTTGTCTGAAGTGCTATAGTCTTTGAGAAATGAGTAAAACAATTAGTTTTCGTCTCATGAGACGAAAATTCTATTCGCCCCAAAACAATTTCGCCCAAGTGCCATTTCGCCCTAAACCACTTCGCCCGAGTGCCATTTCGGCCCCAAATTACTTCGTTCAAACACTACATCGCCCAAACGCCACTTCACCCTAAAACCACTTCGTGCACAGGCCGTGGTTCAGGGCAAAATATTTCAGGGCGAAGTGGTTTTGGGGCGAAATTACTGCAAACCCTTTTTTGACTGTTTTCTCAAAAGTTAGACGAAGTACGGAGCTGGTTTTTGCTCAGGTTGGTTTTAATCATGCATATATTCAATTACACAGGGGGATAAAACTATTTGTAACAGTTTACCAATCATGTATACTATCTTTAAATGAATGAAATTAAATTCCTACCTTGCAGCTGAATATGAAGCAGATGTTAAAATGCATAAAACTAACCGAAATATGTCTTTCATTGGATGGAAACTCACAAAGATATGATACAAAGCAATTGCTAAAGCTGTTTTAAAGGCTGACTGTCGTAGAACTGTTTTTCATCTTGTTAGCAAAGTCAGTTCAGTGTAACCCTCTATGCAATATTCCACAACAGTTAACAGTCAAAGCGAGGTACATGTTCACTAATGGTGCAGCGTGGGTTATTAGTTCACATGTAGCTGAAGCAGAAATCTCTCAAAGTTTGAGCGTTCAAAAACCAGGGTGCTTCTTGCAGACAAATAGCTGAATGGTTAATTACTGTGCAGTGATGGTTTGTTTGTGGTAGATTACATGTTTTACTAAAGGTAATATATTGGGTGGCTGAGTGGTGTAGGGCAGTACTGACTGGCAAACTGCAAGCTTAGTGGAAACATTACGAGTTGTGAGTTTGAAACCACCAAGGTACTTTGAGCAAAGTGTTTAACGCCCAAATGCTACATCCTTTGGATGGGATGTAAAGCCGAAGGTCCATTGTTTTTTGCAATGCACTTAAACGATTCCAGCGCATTCATTCACAGCGAGAATGGGATTCACCCCGGTGTCTCTGGCTTGGATGCTGAAGGCGCCACTTGCAATGGTGTATGTACATGTACATATACATGTATGCAGCACAATATATGGCAGAGGGTATCCCCCTACCATTGTTCCCCCCATGGTGACTCAAACATCCATGAAATCTCCAGGGATTTCCTTTTAGTTTTTAGGGGGATTCGTGCGTTAACAAAAGGGAAGAGTGTGATGAGGTATAGGGTGTTAGGGGGAGACTCCCTTTGCCATATATCGTGCTGAGTATATATACATGTATCTCTATGTTTAAAAAGTTTGGTTTTGTGGTGTGTTTTTTTCCCAATTCATTTTATTGGCAAGTCTCTGGTTTTTGGTCAGGAGTTTCTTAAAGACATGTAAAAGATGTTAAGATTGTGCAGCGGAAAGGTTGCATAAAATGAATATTGCAGTATTTTTTTAAGAGGGGTGAATGTGCTACGTAGGCTCAATTTAAGACAAACCACAAAACTCTATACAAGTTGGATTTAGCTGCACACATCACACAAATTGTATATGTGTCTGTGTTAAATACTGGGGAGACCTTTTCCTCCAGGATTACATGTATATCTCTGTACAATGTCATTCATCTTCTCTCAAAACAAAAGAAATATCTTAAGATAGATTTAAGTAGATAACTTCAGCTAAAGAACTGTAACAAATAGTGCCACAACCTACCTTTCAGAAAACTCTGTGTGCAAATTTCCAATATACCGTATGTAACAAGGACACCAACAAATGTCACAAAGTATGTGTCTTATGTTACATACGTTATATGGGAAATTTGTACACAGGGTTTTTAGAAAGGTATGTTGTTGCACTATTTGTTGCTTAAGTTATATCCTTAGATCTGTCTTAAGATATTTCTTTTGTTTTGAGAGAAGATAACTGGCATTGCACAGAGTTATGATCCTGGTGTAAAAGTCTCTCCAGTATTGAAAACAGACATATATGTCTATACAAAGAAAAAGTTGACAAGCCAGCAGGATTGTCTGCAATTGATTGACTGAAGCACGTTGCTCATGCCAGAGGTGATGCACACCCTGACCAGATACCAAAGCCCACTTTTTGGCCTTAGGAATTGCCACAAGGCTCCTGAGTGATATTTCGGCATTGTGCCATGGTACTGCAGGGGGATTTCATCTCACACATCGAGTGTCGTGGTTCATCTGGGTTATCAGACCACTTGCCTACACCATTATTTGCTTCAAACTTTGCAAAATCTGCCCCTGGCGGATAATTATTGGGTTAACCCTTAAACCAGTTACGAAAACCCACTCCTGGCACTTTATCCTCCGAGCAAACCCATATGCCCTCGGTTTCCATTTCGGTGCAATCGATCCACAGCGAAATGCCCATGCTCGAGCAAATATCGTGAAAGAACTGGTTTTCTTCAACTGAGCTTGGGACAGCCATGCGAGCCCCGTATCTATCGCAGAATGGTTGCACATCTCTCCAGTACATCTCAGTAGGAGTTATCATATAGCAGGACTGATTCCACGCTAGCCATCCCGGAGGGCAGTACCCATAGGCTGTAGTTTGCTGCAACGCTATCAGGAGAAATGCTCCAATCAGAATAACATTGACAACTTGCATTGTGAAATCATTTAACTCTCTTAGTAGCAGGAAACCTCATATCAAGTCCTGGCTGATTCAGTATCTAACTCGCTGGCTGTGCTTGACATTGTACAAAAACAGCATTCAGTACTGAATTACAATACTAACGGCAAAAACCAAGTGTTGACACTGGTCTTTCTGGTATAGGTGGTTGTATAGTATCAGGGTACTGATGAGTATCACCCAATAGTGTATTTGTCACAGAGGGTTATAAACTGTTTGTGTCCTTATCTAATGTTACCATGGACCTTCCTCCATGATGTTACTGAGCTACCAGGAAGATGAAATTTGTGGTGGTCAGTTTTGGAATATTCCCAAGTTCCTTCCAAGTGGCTCCAAGATTACTGTATTCATTTATTGATGCTTCTCGTGTTCTGAGAATATCACTGCCGAGTGCTCTAGATGTTATTGAAACAACCTACAGCCGCTTAAGTGTTTTTGAGCAAGGCAAGATCAATTTTAATATTTTTGTAATTGCTGATTATGAAAATGCTCTCATTGAGTGTCAGTTGTCAACTGCTTAATCAATATTTTTAAGCGGCATGTTTGTTTTGTGCACGGTACCCTATCACAAAGTTGCTTCTATCAGGAAATGAGTTGGGGGAGTAATTGGCGTGTCCTTGCCGATACTGCCTACGTTATATATTGCTAAATGAAAGTGGTCTATTGTACACTGCAGCTTTTTATGGGCATTTTTTTATTCTCCGTTTGATCACCCTTCATTTTGGAAGCCACTTTTCAATTGGGTAACTTATTAACAAAATTGAATAGAAAGCGGAGGTACACAATTCCCCTATTGTCGGTTGCCAAGGTAATGGTTGTAAACAAACGTCACTCCATCGTTTACCAGTGCTTTTGCAATTTGTGTAGCCGTAGAATGGCTGGAGGAAGGGGAAGTAGATGGGAGGAGGGGGAGAGCTAATTAAGGTGAACTAAAAATAATTAAGCCAGGTAACTAGCCCACCTTGACTGGACAAAATCTTGAGTCTGAATTCAAGCCGCAAGTCTTCAATATCAAGTACTCGGCAAGTACTCCATAAAGACCAAAGTCGTTGATGACGTCAGGTTTCAAGTTTGAATTTACCAGTTTATCACATTCCAACAAATCTTAATAACATTCATGATTACAGGTATAAACTAGTTCAAATTGAACATAGGTAAATATCAAGTAACTTTTCAAGTTTCACTTGCTCAAAGGTTGCAGTTATATGCGGCATAACTAGTTAATCTTTAAAAGAATGGGAAAATGTCAAGCAGTTTAGCCATCATTTCAAGTCCCAAGTCTTTCCAAGATCAAGTCTCAAGTTATTTGAGTCAAGTCCTACATGTAAGTCCCAAATCACTGTAACTCAAGTGCGAGAGTACCCAACTCTGCCATAAAGATATATTTTCTTTGCTCGGAGACGATTTCACCTATGAAATAATAAATTTGACTTAACAAGTGTCATTTTCTTGGTCTGCCAATGATTTTAGCTTTATATTGAGACATATAATGCCAAAAATCCACATAAGTTATGGGCCAAAAAGGAACAATTCTTAATTTTTGACGTCATGCTAAAGCTTCATATAATGATCTGTCTGTTCCATAATCTGCCTCTAACTTTGGCAAACCCCAAAAAGTCATTCATTTTTTTTATCCAAATTTATCTGTCAAGCTGGGGCCAATTTCATGGCGCTGTTTAGCAGCCGATTTTGTGCTAACGAAAGCTCCGGCTATTTCATGGAGACCGTAACTTTAAGCACTGCCAAACGTTTGCTAGCTTCAGAGGCAATTTTGCTAAACACTAGTGACGCAACAATGCCCGTTTCCAAGCACGCGCATGCTTAAGCACGCCGCGGCCGTGAAATAGCCTTAAAGTTAGCACAACGTTTCTGCTACAGTAAGCACACGTTTTCAGCTAGCGTTTAAGCAGCGCCATGAAATTGGCCCCTGGTGAAATCACCCCTGAACACGAACAGTATCAGAAAAACAATAGCTGTCACAAAAATCACAAAATATTTACATACTGTACTTACAACACAAAGCATTTTTAAGGGGGTGGTTAAATTTGTTAAGCCAAAAGCCAAGTGGGCTGATGGTCAATATGTTTTTACTCCTTTCACTTTGTAATAGCATGTTACATTCACTGGTGTTTAAAGATTATACAGTCTGTGCTTTTCAGGTGTAGCACCTCGAAAAAAACCGTTTTTTTGAATTGATAATTTTCTAGAAACATAAAAGTTATTCGCTTTCAAATGAGACATCATCGAAAAAATGACTGTCAGTTTTTTAAATTATTGGCGGTCCGCCAATAATTCAAGGGATAAACTTGCCCAAGTCTATCCTCCTGAGCTCTGTCTGCAATGCGCAGCACACAGTGCGCCATCTGGACCGGTGGCCTTTCCAATCTGTTTTCTTCTGTTTCTTTTGTCTCAGAAAGTGTTCCGAGACAGAAGAAAAGAGATTTGACAGGCCACCAGTCCAGACAGCACGCTGCACATACCGCACCACAGACCAAACACGGAAAGTCAGACTTGGGCACGTCTAGGCAAGGCGCAAAAGTTGCCATATAAAAACGTTGTTTTTCACAGGGTTGTCGATGTCTAAAATACAAAGTAGGATGTTTTCTCATTGAAATAAAGTAAATACTTTCGGAGAAAAAAAAATCAAATTTGCTGAGTACCACGGACTGTATATCTTTTTTTTTTAAATGTTGTTAAACTAGACTGTTAAGTTTTAGCTAAATAGATGCAGCAATGCTACTGAATACCTTTCAAACCTATGCATGGTTTTATTTTCGTTGAGTGAATCTTTTCAAAAATGTGTCTGTGCACACAAATATTTAAAAACCACCTTCAGTTTATTTTTTTTACAGAAAGTACCATCTTGGACAAAAATAAATTAATACATGTTTGTTACCATCGGGGGGCATCAGAAAATTAAATTTAAAAATCCCCAAAAAATGGGGTGGAGGGGAGGTGGTCTACGTCCTCGCTGAATAATATTTAGCTCGTTCAAAAAAATATGGGGGTCTACGGCCTTGCTGAAAGAAAATTTAATCCCCCCCCCCCCCCGCCAATGCTCCCACATAACAAGGGCTCCAATAAATTATTTCACTATTTGGCATTTTGGGAAGGTGGTAGGTACCAGGGGTCAATTTCATGGCGTTGCTAAGCATAAACATGTGCTAAGTATAGAATTTATTTGCTTTGAAAAATGAGTTACCTGCAAAAATGTTATATATCAGTGACAGCATAATATCAGTGAAAACACATCACATGCGGTTTTGGTTTGAAAAATGGTTTTCCACTTTTTATCACGTCAATTTTCCAGGTCTAACTGCTCCGAACAAACAATGCACTTTATTTGAGTTGAAATTTAAAAGGGGGTTGTCTTTAATGTAGTAAACCATATATTGGGCAAATTGTCTTACGTAACATTTTTCGAGGGGTAGTAGAGGTTGTCTCTTTCAAAATGGATATTTTTTGGTTTATCACGGCAAAATATCCGGGGAAGTCTGACTGATCTGAACACAAAAAATTGTTTCACGTAAGAAAATTAGGTGGGTAGGTCAGACACTGTAGAATGGCAAATTTTCCAACCCGATATTAAAAAAATATTGTCATGATGCCCCCTTACCATTGCTATCAATACAGTAAGCTTTTTTTTCTTGTCTACTCACGTGGAGTAAAATGTTCGGTCATTGCAAATGGTATAATGGGCCTTTAAAAAGGGTATAAACTTTGAAATACACAAGGCTTTGTGCCATTTCTATTTTCCTTACAACACACATCAGCCATACCGTGACCGTGTCCAAATTGAACTTTTTCCCGACAGATTTTACCAAGATGATGGTGAACATCCCTTTGGTTAATTTTGCTAATGTTCACACTTGGATTTATTAGATGCATTTCCCTTTACTGAAACCAACTTGAAAGTTAGTTTCTTGAAAGTCAGTTCCTTTTGGCAAATGAAAGAAATGAAATTCCTACCTTGAATTTGGATCTAGAGCTTATGTTAAAATGCATAAAACCATCCGAAAGATGTCTTTCATTGGATGAAAACACAAAGATATGATACAAAGCAATTTGTACGGCTGTTTTAAAGTCTGACTGTCGTAGAACTGTTTTTCACCTTGTTAGGATAGTTAGTTGAGTGTAATCCTCTATGCAATATTCCACAACAGTTAACAGTCAAAGCGAGGTACATGTTCACTAATGGTGCAGCGTAGGTTATTACTTCACATGTAGCTGAAGCAGAAATCTCTCAAAGTTTGAGCGTTCAAAAACCAGGGTGCTCATTGCAAACAAATAGCTGAATGGTTAATTACTGTGCAGTGATGGTTTGTTTGTGGTAGATTACATGTTTTACTAAAGGTAATATATTGGGTGGCTGAGTGGTGTAGGGCAGTACTGACTTGCAAACTGCAAGCTTAGTGGAAACAACTAGTTGAGAGTTTGAAATAATAATAATAATAATGAAAATTTATAATGCGCCGGTATCCATCAAAAAAGATGCTCATGGCGCAGAAGCTACTTTGAGCAAAGTGTTTAACCCCTAATTGCTCCATCCTTTGGATGGGATGTAAATCCGAAGGTCCATTGTTTTGTGTGATGCACTTAAAAGATTCTAGCGCATTTATTCACAGCGAGAATGGGATTTACTGCACGGTGTCTCTGGCTCGGATGCCAAAGGTGCCAACCACCTATGTATCTCGATGTTTAGGCAATTAAAGCGCATTGAAATGTCGGCAGACATGAAATGCACTATATAAAACATTCAAACTAACTAGCCATAAAAGCAAGTCTCCAGTGTCTGGTCAGGGGTTAGTTGAAAACATGTAAAAGATGTTTACATGTGGGTTGTGCAGCAGAAAGGTTTTCAAAAAATGAGTAGTTTCAATTTGTTTTAAGCGGTGAATGTGCAACCCCCAATTCAAGACACTCACAAAACTCTACAAGTTAAATAATAAATAGAATTGTATGAGGCATGTTGCTCATGCCAGAGGTTATGCACACCCTGACCAGCTGCAGATACCAAAGCCCCCTTTTTTTTGCCTAAGTTAGGCATTACCACAGGGCTCCTGGGTGATATTTCGGCATTGTGCTATATGGTACGGCATGGGGATTTCATCTCGCACATCGAGTGCCAAGGTTCATCTGGTTCATCAGACCACAGGCCTACATGTACACCATTTTTTTTGTTATAAAACTTTGCAAAATTTGCCCCATGCGGATAATTATTGGGTTGACCATTATCCCAGCTGCGAAAACCCATTCCTGGTACTTCATCCTCCGAGCAAACCCACATGCCTTCGGTTTGCACGTCGTTGCAATCGATCCACATGTCAATGCCCATGCTCACGCAAACATCATAAAAGAATTGGTTCTCTTCAGCCGAGCTTGGGACAGTCATGCGAGCCCCGTATCTATCACAGAATGGTTGCACATCTCTCCAGTACATCTCAGTAGGAGTTATCATATAGCAGGACTGATTCCACGCTAGCCATCCCGGAGGGCAGTACCCATAGGCTGTAGTTTGCTGCAACGCTATCAGGAGAAATGGTCCAATCAGAATAACATTGACAACTTGCATTGTGAAATCATTTAACTCTCTTAGTAGCAGGAAACTTTATATCAAGTCCTGGCTGTGATCTCACTTGCATGCAGCAGTCCGTTCTGTGCAACAACTGCACAGTACCAACAGCAAAAACTATGAAGTGTTGATGCTAATATTTCTGATATTGATGATGTCAGAGTACTGGATATCACACAATATGATGTGTCACAGAGAGGTTAAAAGCCGTTTGTAACCTTATTTAATGTTGTTGAGATAGCAGGAAAATGCAGTTTGTAGAACATTTAGTGCACTCCAAGTGGCTCCAAGATTACTGTGTCCATTTGTCGGTGCTACAGATCCTCTAAAACTCCTTGGGCGAAGCAAGATCAATTTTAATCTTTTTCTTTATTTCTGCTATTTGTAGAGCAGTTTATTAATTAAAAAAAAACTGAGTGTTAACAGCATTCGATCAATATATGAGCGTCAGAATTTTCACCACGGTACCTATCTACAAAGTTGGTATTGACTATCAGGAAATGAGTTGGGGAGCGAGGGGCCTGTCCTTGCCATATATTGCCTCTCTTTGTACACTGCAAATGGAAGTAGTCCACAATAACGTACAAGTTATTGTGGTGTTTTTTTCTTCTTCATTTTGTCAACTCTTGTTTGTTTGGGGAGGCGCGCATTTCACCTAGTAGATACAACATTTTATAACGTTTACTTGAATAGGAAATGCATGAGTAACCTATTGTCAGTTGCCAAAGTAACAGTTGTAATCAAATGTCACGCCATCATTTCCCAGTGCTTCTGTAATATTAAGAATTGTAGCTGCAGGGCTGTAGCGATCTGTGGAGGAAATGGGGGCGAGGTTCTGGGAACTGTATAGACTACCCTCCACCGCACCTCTCCGCCCCTCCCCCTCCACTCCCCCCACCCCCCTCCCCCCAAACAAACATAAAAACAAAATTTAGTTGATAAATTAAGTTGGAATTTGAAGGTCCAGTTAAAGGTAATATACAGGATTGGTAATTACCCTGAAAAAAAATGTCTAAATTATTATCTAAAATTTTACTTGTTGTCATCAAGATGGTAATGGTAGTTATCATCCTATGAAATTATTTCGTCTGAAGTGCCCCCATTTTGAGAAAAAAAACCTAAACTACTCCATAAAGTCCAAAAACATTGATGACGTCAGGTTTCAAGTTTGAATTTACTAGTTAAAATTGAAAATAGGTAAATATCAAGTAATTAGACACTTTATGCAGTATTTTTCAAAGGTTGCAGTTATATGCAATAACTACTTAAAGGGCCCCTTATTTAGGATTTTTATCAATGAAATCTATGCTTTAAAACCACTCTACTCAGTTAAAGTCATAAAAATCCTATTTGGAGCTTGCTTTGGGGGTTAAAACAAAGGTTTTTAGTTTTTATGCTAATGCGAAAATTCATATTCATGACCAAGGTCACTATGTCACAAGAGGCAAACACAGGAAAATCACATTCCACTGTGCACAAACGATTCCACTTTTTTTCTCAATTTTCCTGAAACTTTTGTAATCCATGGCTGTTTGAGTTTGTTTTACATGTTGCCTGCCATGTTGTAAGCCATGACAAAACTGGGGGTAGAAACTGCAGCAATTTGCCACAAGTCCAACTTGAAGTGTTATGTTTTTTCTTAACATTTCCCTTCTGTCTTCCTTATGTGATGCACTCAAAACAGCCCCCTCTGTCTGTGATTTCTTAAAAGTTGAAATCTTAAAAGTTGAAAAAGGCCATCTTTTATTGATTTTACATCCAAACGAACAATAGTATGTCTTGTTGAACAAGTAATCCGTCATTATGAAGCAAAGCTTAGGCGCAAAGTTGTTTAGCATGTCACAGGCCCTTTAATCTTGAAAAGAATAGGAAAATGTCAAGCAGTTTAGCCATCATTTCAAGTCCCAAGTCTTTCCGAGATCAAGTCTCAAGTTATTTGAGTCAAGTCCTACATGTGACAATTTCACCCATTGAAATAATAAATTTGACTTAAAGGCCCTGTAGATGATCTGTTTTTGAGCGATTCTGCGAATAAAACCATTATAAATCAAAAGAAAGACATCAACAAACTCATCCGAAGAAATTTCAGCTTTGTCAAATATACCACGTTTAAAAAAACAATGAAAATCCATATGCATTTTCCTGGTCTTGGCGGGGTGTTTCAAATATTCGTTCTCAGTTGATCGGGTACTATGTGGCTTGCGTCATGCACTCTGTGGCGCACATACTGCGTGTGCGCGCGATCCATAAAAATGCATCGCGTTGGAACACGCACACGGAGTACACGGCGCCCGTGCATTTTGGACCGCGTAGATGCGAACCAAAAATAAGTAAATCGTTTGCAAACGATCTAAATAATTTCATCTTTACGGCTTATTTTCGGGTAAAATTATATCATTTTGAGCGAAAACCCTTCATTGGATAGTTGCTATTAATTAAATCTTTACTTTCAGAACTTTTCCCCTGTAAACTCGTCGATTACTTTTTGGGGTCATTGCAAATGATCCACTGGGCCTTTAACAAGTGTCATGTTCTTGGTTTGCCAATGATTTTAGCTTTATATTGAGACATATAATGCCAAAAATTCACATAAGTTATGGGGCAAAAAAGAACAATTCTTAATCTTTGACGTCCTGCTAAAGCTTTATATAATTATCTGTCTGTTCCATAATCTGCCTCTAACTTTGGCAAACCCCCAAAAGTCATTCATTTTTTAATCCAAATTTATTTGTCAAGCTTGTGAAATCAGCCCTTAACACAAATAATATCAGAAAAACAATAGCTGTCTCCTGTTATGTTACATACTACATCACAAAATATTTACATACTTACATCACAAAGCATTTTTAAGGGGGTGGTTAAATTGTTTCAGCCAAAAGCCAAGTGGGATGATGGTCAATACGTTTTTACTCCTTTCACTTTGTAATAGCATGTTACATTCACTGGTGTTTAAAGATTATACAGTCCGTGCTTTTCGGGTGTAGCACCTCGAAAAATAAAACGTTTTTTTGATGCATTTCCCTTTACTGAAACCAAACTTCAAAGTCAGTTCCTTGAAAGTCGGTTCCTTCTGGCAAATTAAATAAATAAATGAAAGAAATGAAATTCCTACCTTGAATTTGAATCCAGAGCTGATGTTAAAATGCATAAAACCACCCGAAAGATGTCTTTCATTGGATGGAAACTCACAAAGATATGATACAAAGCAATTGCTAAGGCTGTTTTAAAGTCTGACTGTCGTAGAACTGTTTTTCACCTCGTTAGGATAGTCAGTTCAGTGTAATCCTCTATGGAATATTCCACAACAGTTAACAGTCAAAGCGAGGTACATGTTCACTAATGGTGCAGCGTAGGTTATTACTTCACATGTAGCTGAAGCAGAAATCTCTCAAAGTTTGAGCGTTCAAAAACTAGGGTGCTTCTTGCAGACAAATAGCTGAATGGTTAATTACTGTGCAGTGATGGTTTGTTTGTGGTAGATTACATGTTTTACTAAAGGTAATATATTGAGTGGCTGAGTGGTGTAGGGCAGTACTGACTGGCAAACTGCAAGCTTAGTGGAAACAACAAGATGTGAGTTTGAAACCAATGAGGTACTTTGAGCAAAGTGTTTAACCCCCAATTGCTCCATCCTCTGGATGGGATGTAAAGCCGAAGGTCCATTGTTTTGTGTGATGCACTTAAAAGATTCCAGCGCATTCATTCACAGCGAGAATGGGATTCACCCTGGTGTCTCTGGCTTGGCTGCCAAAGGCGCCAACTACCAACATGTATGTATCTCGATGTTTAGGCAGTTAAAGCGCATTAACATTTCAGCAGATATGAAATGCACTCTATAAAACATTTAAACTAACTAGCCATAAAAGCAAGTCTCCAGTGTCTGGTCAGGAGTTAGTTGAAAACATGTAAAAGATGTTTACATAACATGTGGCTTGTGCAGCAGAAAGGTTTTCGTTTCAAATTTTTTTTTCAAGACACTAAAAAAATATAAATAGGATTGTCTGCATTACAATAATTGATTGACTGAGGCATATTGCTCATGCCAGAGGTGATGCACACCCTGACCAGATACCAAAGCCCCCTTTTTTGGCCTTAGGCATTACCACAGGGCTCCTGAGCGATACCTCGGCATTGTGCCATGGTACTGCAGGGGGATTTCATCTCACACATTGAGTGCCGAGATCCATCTGGGAAATCAGACCACACGCCTACACCATTTTTTACTTCAAACTTTGCAAAATCTGCCCCTTGTGGAAAATCATTGGGTTGACCATTATCCCAGTTGCGAAAACCATGCACTCCTGGCACTTTATCCTCTGTGCAAACCCACATGCCCTCGGTTTCCATATCGGTGCAATCGATCCACAGCTCAATGCCCATGCTCACGCACATATCTTCAAAGAGCTGGTCTTCTTCAGCCGAGCTTGGGACAGCCATGCGAGCCCCGTATCTATCGCAGAATGGTTGCACATCTCTCCAGTACATCTTAGTAGGAGTTATCATATAGCAGGACTGATTCCACGCTAGCCATCCCGGAGGGCAGTACCCATAGGCTGTAGTTTGCTGCAACACTATCGGGAGAAATGCTCCAATGAGAATAACATTGACAACTTGCATTGTGAAATCATTTAACTCTCTTAGTAGCAGGAAACTTCATATCAAGTCCTGGTTGATTCAGTATCTAACTCGCTGGCTGTGCTTGACATTGTACAAAAACAGCATTCAGTACTGAATTACAATATAGCAACAGCAAAAACCAAGTGTTGATACTGGTTATTCTGGTATAGGCGGTAGTATCAGGGTACTGATGAGTATCACTCAATAGTGTATTTGTCACAGAGAGTTATATGCTGTTTGTGTCCTTATCTAATGTTACCATGGACCTTCCTCCATGATGTTACTGAGCTACCTGGAAGATGAAATTTGTGGTCGTCAGTTTTGGAATACATATTCCCTAGTTCCTTCCAAGTGGCTCCAAGATTACTGTATTCATTTATTGATGCTACTCGTGTTCTGAGAATATCACTGCCGAGTGCTCTAGAGGCGCTCAAGTGTTTTTGAGCAAAGCAAGGTAAAACTTGATCTTTTTCTTCATTTCTGCTATCTGTAAAGCAGCTAATGAAAAGCTCTCATTGAGTTGCAATTGTCAAGCTCTTGATCAATATCTTTAATAAGCGGCACGTTTTCGGCACAGTACCTCCCCACAAAATTGCCACTGACTATAAGGAAATGAGTTGGGAGAGTGATTGGTGTGTCCTTGCCCACATTATTGCTAAATGAAAGTGGTCTATTGTACACTGCAGCTTATTATGGGAATTTTTGTATTCTCCATTTGATTACCCTTTATTTTGGAAGGCACTTTTCAATTAGGTAACTTTTAAACAAAATTGAATAGAAAGCGAAAGGTACACAAGTCGCCTGTCGTCGGTTGCCAAGGTAATGGTTGTAAACAAACGTCACTCTATCGTTTCCCAGTGCTTTTGCAATTTGTGTAGCGGTAGAATGGCTGGGGGAAGGGGAAGTAGATGGGAGGAGGGGAAGAGCAGAGGGTGGCTGGGGTTTGGTGATTTGGGGGAGGGGGTGATGTATTGTGGAGACTGGTGCCCTCCTCCAATAACATTATGAAATTTGTCCCTGATCTCTTGGAGAGATCTTATTTATAGTTTAGGAAATCCTCTCGAGGGTCTATTCTGCTGGAATGTACTGTCGTCTCATTTGTATTTATATTGTGTTTGGTCTTCCCAAATCTATTCTAAATGGTGAAGGTGAACTAATTAAGCCAGGTGACTAGCCCACCTTGACTGGACAAAATATCAAGTCTGAATTCAAGCCGCAAGTCTTTGATATCAAGTACTCCATAAAGTCCAAAGTCGTTAATGACGTCAGGTTTCAAGTTGAATTTACCAGTTTATTACATTCCAACGAATCTAAATAACATTTATGATTACAAGTATAAACTAGTTAAAATTAAAAATAGGTAAATATCAAGTAATTAGACACTTTATGCAGTATTTTTCAAGTTTCACTTGCTCAAAGGTTTGCAGTTATTCACTTGCTCAAAGGTTGTAGTTTGCATAACTAGTTATTCTTGAAAAGAATAGGAAAATGTCAAGCAGTTTAGCCATCATTTCAAGTCCCAAGTCTTACCAAGATCAAGTCTCAAGTTATTTGAGTCAAGTCCTACATGTAAGTCCCAAATCACTGTGACTCAAGTACGAGAGTACCCAACTCGGCCATAAAGATATATTTTCTTTGCTCAGAGACAATTTCTCCCATGAAATAATAAATTTGACTTAACAAGTGACATTTTCTTGGTTTGCCAACGATTTTAGCTTTATATTGAGACATATAATGCAAAAAAATCCACAGAAGTTATGGGGCAAAAAAGAAAAATTCTTAATCTTCGACGTACTGCCAAAGTGTCATCAAATGATCTTCCTGTTCTTTAATCTGCCACCGACTTTGGCACACCAAAAAAAGTCATTCATTCGTTTAACTTAAATTAATTTTTTAAGCTAGTGAAATTAACTCTAAACACAGATAATATCACGCCAAGAAAAACAATAGCTGTCTCCTGGTAAATGAAGAAACATTTCTAAGGGGAAGGCTAATTTTTTAAAGCAAAAATACTAGAGTAGGATGAAGGTAATTTTGTTACCCTGTTCAACTTGTTACACTCAGCATGTTGTTTAAAGATTGACTAAATTTAGAATTTTGAAAGATGATTGTGGATTCAAATACACAAGAGTGAGCCACTTTTAATGCTTTGGGGGTGGGGTTTACATTGGTATACGGTAGTAATATTTATTTGGTACAGATTTTTAAAATAAAGAAATGAGTTTATTTTGATTTTCTCAGTTTGGATGGGTACTAGGAAACAGCTATTGTTTTCTTCCCCTTATTGTAATGATGATTACATGTAATTTCATATCCACAATACTAGGCAATGCATAGTTCCGATTTTGCCCAGTTAACCCCGCCCCCTTGGACATTGTTGCTATGGCTCACACGCTATCGTCAAAAATGGCGACACACAACGCACAAAGCAATGGGACTTTCAACGGAAAGCACAGATTCATTGGGGAAAACTCAAAGGTATTCATGTTTCAGGGTCAACAGTTATCTTAGAACACACTGAGTAAAGGGCCAGTAATACAGGGATATCATATCATCACGAAATATAGCTTTCGAAACGACCGGCCTTGAAACCAAAATTTCACCCGGATTGTCGCATACAACACTGTACAAATTGTATGGGGCCGGCAGAATATATCGCATGATCATGTTGTTGTGAGCGTACAGTGCACTTTGACCTATGCTAGCTCTGTTGTGATTGGTCGGCGGGTTCGGTTGATTGACAGGTTGGAACTATGCATTGACATGTTTTGGTGAACAAAATAAATTGAAGTACTGTAAAAGACTGACCAACTAAACTATGTAGTTTGACACAAAGGATACACAATCTTTTTAAAAGGACCAAACATACAACATTTTCCCTTGAAGGCCCAATATATCATTTGCAAGATGAGACTTTTCAAGGATTCCTGGAATATAACAATGCTAAAGAGGAATGTTGGTAAACTAGCCTGCAGAAGTTTTAGCTACATAGATGCATGCTTCAGAAATGCTTTAAAATCTATGAATGATTTTTGTGTTAAAGGTGAATGGTAAAAAACGAGACTGTGCACACATTTTTAACACCACCTACCTCTAGTTGCTAATTTCTTAAAGAAAGTACCTTCTTGGACTGAAACAAATTCATGTACTGTTTGTTATCATTGCTCTCAACACTTTAAGTAAGTTTTTTGTTATTAACTCACATAAAATAAAATGTTGGGTCATTGCAAATGTATATGATGGCCTTTAAAAATGGTACATGTATTAACTTTGAAATACGTCAGGCTATTTTCCCTACAACACACATCAAAAATTCACATGAAAATGCCCCATCTTGATTCCTTTGTCAAGAGCCATAAGCCGTGTCCAGATTTAACTTTTTCTGACAGATTTTACGAAGATGATGGTGAACATCCCTGTGGGTTATTTTTCTAATGTCCACACTGGAATTTATTGGATGCAGCTCCCTTTACTGAGACCATTCATTGTCGAAAGTTACTTCCTTTGACGATGGTCCAAAATTCGGCAAATAAAATAATTAAAGGCAGTATACATCATTGTTAATCTCAAAAATCAGAAATGTTTACAGATTTACGCCTAACTTACACAATATAAACATGATGACCATAGAAAACTTCCCCTGAAATGGTTTTGTCTGAAGTGCTATAGTCTTTGAGAAATGAGTAAAACAATTTGTTTTCGTCTCATGCCAAGTGCCATTTCGCCCCAAACCACTTCGCCCGAGTGCCATTTCGGCCCCAAATTACTTCGTCCAAACACTACATTGCCAAAATGCCACTTCACCCTAAAACCACTTCGTGCACAGGCCGTGGTTCAGGGCAAAATGGTTCAGGGCGAAGTGGTTTTGGGGCAAAATGACTGCAAACCTTTTTTGACTGTTTTCTCAAAAGTTAGACGAAGTACGAAGCTGGTTTTTGCTCAGGTTGGTTTTAATCATGCATATCTTCAATCACACAGGGGGGATAAAACTATTTGTAACAGTTTACCAATCATGTATACTATCTTTAAATGAATGAAATGAAATTCCTACCTTGCAGCTGAATATGAAGCAGATGTTAAAATGCATACAACTAACCGAAAGATGTCTCACAAAGATATGATACCTGTACAAAGCAATTGCTAAGGCTGTTTTAAAGTCTGGTTGTCGTAGAACTGTTTTTCACCTCGTTAGGATAGTCAGTTAAGTGTAATCCTCTATGCAATATTCCACAACAGTTAACAGTCAAAGCGAGGTACATGTTCACTAATGGTGCAGCGTAGGTTATTACTTCACATGTAGCTGAAGCAGAAATCTCTCAAAGTTTGAGCGTTCAAAACCAGGGTGCTTCTTGCAGACAAATAGCTAAATGGTTAATTACTGTGCAGTGATGGTTTGTTTGTGGTAGATTACATGTTTTACTAAAGGTAATATATTGGGTGGCTGAGTGGTGTAGGGCAGTACTGACTGGCAAACTGCAAGCTTAGTGGAAACATTACGAGTTGTGAGTTTGAAACCACCAAGGTACTTTGAGCAAAGCGTTTAACCCCCAATTGCTCCATCCTTTGGATGGGATGTAAAGCCGAAGGTCCATTGTTTTTGTGTGATGCACTTAAAAGATTCTAGCGCATTTATTCACAGCGAGAATGGGATTCACCCTGGTGTCTCTGGCTTGGATGCTGAAGGTGCCACTTGCATGCATGCATGTGTGTGTTAACAAAAGGGAAGAGTGTGATGAGGTATAGGGTGTTAGGGGGAGTCCCTTTGCCACATATCGTGCTGAGTATATACATGTATCTCTATGTTTAAAAAGTTTGGTTTTGGGAGTGTTTTTCCCAATTCATTTTATTAGCAAGTCTCTGGTTTCTGGTCAGGAGTTGCTTGAAAACATGGATTGGATTGTCTGCAATTGATTGACTGAAGCATGTTGCTCATGCCAGAGGTTGATGCACAAGGCTGACCAGATACCAAAGCCCACTTTTTGGCCTTAGGCATTACCACAAGGCTCCTGAGTGATATTTCGGCATTGTGCCATGGTACTGCAGGGGGATTTCATCTCACACATCGAGTGCCGTGGTTGGTCAGGGTAATCATACCATGCGCCTACACCATCAACTGCATGAAACCTTGCAAAATCTGCCCCTGATGGAAAATTATTAGGTTGGCCATTAATAAGATCCCAGTTGCGAAAACCCATTCCTGGTACTTCATCTTCAGTGCAAACCCATATGCCCTCGGTTTCCTCGTCGGTGCAATCGATCCACAGCTGAATGCCCATGCTCAAGACAACATCCTCAAAAAGCTGGTCTTCTTCAACTGAGCTTGGGACAGCCATGCGAGCTCCGTATCTATCGCAGAATGGTTGCACATCTCTCCAGTACATCTCAGTAGGAGTTATCATATAGCAGGACTGATTCCACGCTAGCCATCCCGGAGGGCAGTACCCATAGGCTGTAGTTTGCTGCAACGCTATCAGGAGAAATGCTCCAATCAGAATAACATTGACAACTTGCATTGTGAAATCATTTAACCCTCTTGGTAGCTGGAAACTCCATATCAAGTCCTGGCTGTGATCTCACTTGCATGCAGCAGTCAGTTCTGTGCAACAACTGCACAGTACCAACAGCAAAAAGTGTTGATCCTAATATTTCTGATATTGATGATGTCAGAGTACTGGATATCACACAATATATGATGTGTCACAGAGAGGTTAAAAGCCGTTTGTAACTACATGGTTTTTGGGATAGCACGAAAATGCAGTTAGTAGAACATTCAGTGCACTCCAAGTGGCTCCAAGATTACTGTGTCCATTTGTCGGTGCTACACATCCTCTAAAACTCCTTGGGCGAAGCAAAATTAATTTTAATATTTTTCTTTATTTCTGCTATTTGTAAAGCAGTTTAATAAAAACAAAAAATGAGTGTCAACAGCATTCGATCAATATATTATATGAACGTCAGAATTTTCACCACGGTGCCTCTCTTCAAAGTTTGTATTGACTATCAGGAAATGAGTTGGGGAGCGAGGGGCCTGTCCTTGCCATATATTGCCTCTCTTTGTACACTGCAAATGGAAGTAGTCCACAATAACACAAGTTATTGTGGTGTTTTTTTTCTTCTTCATTTTGTCAACTCTTGTTTGTTTGCGGAGGCGCGCATTTCACCTAGTAGATACAAAATTTTATAACGTTTACTTGAATAGGAAATGCATGAGTAACCTATTGTCAGTTGCCTTGGTAACAGTTGTAAACAAATGTCATGCCATCATTTCCCAGTGCTTCTGTAATATTCTGTAATTTTAAGAATTGTAGCCCCCCCCCCCCACCCCCCAAACAAACATAAAACGAATGTTCAGTTGATAAATTAAGTTGGAATTTGAAGGTCCAGTTAAAGGTAATATACATGATTGGTAATTACCCTGAATAAAAAGTCTGAATTATTATCTAAAATTTTACTTGTCATCAAAATGGTAATGGTAGTTACCATCCTATAAAAATTATTTCGTCTGAAGTGTCCCAATTTTGACAAAAAGGACGAAACTACTCCTTAAAGTCTAAAAACGTTAATGACATCAGGTTTCAAGTTTGAATTTACCAGTTTGTGCATTCCAACAAATTTAAATAACATTCATGATTACATGTTTAAACTAAATTGAAAATAGGTAAATATTACGTAATTAGACACTTTATGCAGTATTTTTCAAAGGTTGCAGTTATATGCAATAACTAGTTAATCTTGAAAAGAATAGGAAAATATCAAGCAGTTTAGCCATCATTTCAAGTCCCAAGTCTTTCCAAGATCAAGTCTCAAGTTATTTGATTCAAATCCTACATGTAAGTCCCAAATCACTGTGACTCAAGTACGAGATTACCCAACTCAGCCATAAATATATATTTTTTTTGCTTAGGGACAATTTCACCCATGAAATAATAAATTTGACTTAAGTGTCATTTTCTTGGTTTGCCAATGATTTTAGCTTTATATTGAGACATATAATGCCAAAAATCCACATAAGTTATGGGGCAAAAAGGAACAATTCTTAATCTTTGACGTCCTGCTAAAGCTTTATATAATGATCTGTCTGTTCCATAATCTGCCTCTAACTTTGGCAAACCCCAAAAAGTCATTCATTTTTTAATCCAAATTTATTTGTCAAGCTTGTGAAATCAGCCTTTAACACGAATAATATCAGAAAAACAATAGCTGTCTCCTGTTATGTTACAGACGTACATCACAAAATATTTACATACTTACATCACAAAGCATTTTTAAGGATGTGGTTAAATTTTTAAAGCCAAAAGCCAAGTGGGATGATGGTCAATACGTTTTTACTCCTTTCACTTTGTAATAGCATGTTACATTCACTGGTGTTTAAAGATTGTACAGTCCGTGCTTTTCGAGTGTAGCACCTCGAAAAATAAAACGTTTTTTTGAATTGATAATTTTCTAGAAAGCTAAAAGTTATTCGCTTTCAAATGAGACATCAACGAAAAAAATCAACCACTAAGTTATCAAACAATTACTGTCAGTATTTTGAATTATTGGCGGTCCGCCAATAATTCAAGGCATAGACTTGCCCAAGTCTAACCTATGTGCTCTGTCTGCAGCGCACAGTGCGCCCTCTGGACTGGTGGCCTTTCCAATCTGTTTTCTTCTGTTTCTTTTGTCTCAGAAAGTGTAACGAGACAGAAGAAAAGAGATTTGACAGGCCACCAGTCCAGAGGGCGCGCTGCACACACCGCACCACAGACCAAACACGGAAAGTCAGACTTAAGCACGTCTAGGCAAGGCGCAAAAATGGCCATATAAAAACGTTGTTTTTCACAGGGTTGTCGATGTCTAGGATGTTTTTTTCATTGAAATAAAGTCAATACTTTCAGGGAAAAAAATCAAATTTGCTGAGAACCACAGACTGTATATCTTTTTAAAAAAATGTTGTTAAACTAGACTGTTTTAGCTATTAGATGCAGCAATGCTACTGAATAACTTTCAAACCTATGCATGGTTTTATTTTCGTTGAGTGAATTTTTTCAAAAATGTGTCTGTGTGTGCACATTTTTAAAAAACCACCTTCAGTTGTTTATTTATTTTACAGAAAGTACCATCTTGGATAAAAATAAATTCATACATGTTTGTTACCATCAGGAGGCATCAGAAAGAAAATTTGATATCAGGTGGGGGGTGGGTGGGTCTGCCGACCCATACTTGTATGGCAAATAAGCACATGTCAGGTGTAACGGGGACACCAAAATGTCACACTTTGGACCCCAAATTTATAGAATGACATATATATGCATAAAAGCCAAAAACCTTTGTTTTAACCCCCAAACGAGCTCCAAATTGGATTTTTATGACCTTAACTGAGTAGAGTGGTTTTACAGCATAGATTTCATTGATAAAAATCCCTAATCATGGGCCCTTTATTAGACATAAAGACGTTACATCTAGTTTACATGCGTGCAGTTCTATGGGAGTTTTTAAATCGGGTACCAGACGGTTTGTAGGTCACCAGATGGTTTGTAGGGTCATAGGAAAGCAGGCATGAAAACAAGCTATAGGGTCATTGTGTTTCACGTCTATTTTTTTCCCTCACTGTCTATGCTTAGATTTATTTGATGCTGTTCAGTTAACACTGTGATGGTTGCAAGTCGGATAGTTATTTTAACAATGATCTGAAATTTGGTAAATGAAATATTGAATGAAATCAAAATTAGATTTTTAAATATTTAAATCCAGCAGAAGGAAAGAATGTTCTTCATTGGATAAAACAAAAACTGGCAAAGATATGAAACAAAACAGGACGTGTTTTTGTTACCATGATACCGGTAGGATAGTCAGTTGACAGTCCTCTGTTGCAACTTTCCACAACAGTTACTTAGGGCATGTATGTTTTGGACGGATCCAGATTCAGATCTGCGCAGATCCAATTCACGTGACTTAATTGAATTGAATCCCTGTGCGTAAAATGACCCGGGATCTCAAACACCCTCTAACAGTCAAAGCAAGATACATACATGGTGCAGTGTAGGATATAACTTCCTTGTATACTGAGCAACAAAAGAAACGCACAAATGTTTTGCACTTTTGATTTTAAAAAAAGCAGTCAATCTACTGAGAGTGAGAATTTTCAGCCCACAGAAGCTTTAAGCAGTCATGCATAATAAAGCTTACACACCGGTAATGTGAGTTTAATTACAAAAGATTTTTTTCAAATTTTGATTAAATTGAAAATTTGCATTTCTTTTGTTGCTCGGTATATCAAATATTTTAAGTGATCAAAAACAGTGTCATTCTTGCAGACGAACACTTGAAGGCTGAAGGGTCAAACACCGTCAAGTTATGGTTCAATCTACTAGTCCAAAATTTTTCTAGTAGGTTTGCATCTGTACTTCATTTTAACACTTGTTAACATTCGATTAGCTGGGACTCACTACTCGAATTTGGATGTTACATGAACCCTCAAGCCCAAGACTTTTGACGGCCAACTTAGGGTTAGGGGAAATTCAAATACTCTTTGTTCCGTCAAAAATTGTCGTAGAGATACAAGTTACCCCTCAAAATGTAGGTCTTGGTGAGCTCTACACAGTGGTATATGACTCATGTCTTTTAATTCAGTACGCAGGTCAACAGAGGTCAAAAGGTAAATTTTAAAGGGAGTTGCGCAAAATTTGGTAATCCTCGCCATTAAACAAAAATTTACACGTACGTGCACCCTCCTAGAAATGACGAAACAACATTTTTCTAGTAGGTTTGCATCTGTACTTCATTTTAAGACATGTTAACACGAGATTAACCGAGACTTACTAGTTGATTTTGGATGTTACATGAACCCTAAAGCCCAAGACTTGACGGTCATTTTAGGGTTAGGGGAAATTCAAATATCCATTGTTCTGTCAAAAATTGTCGTAGAGATACAAGTTACCCCTCAAAATGTAGGTATTGGTGAGTTCTACACAGTGGTACATGATTTATGTCTTTTAAATTAGTAAGTAGGTCAACAGAGGTCAAAATGTCAATTTTAAAGGGAGTTTCGCTAAATTTGGTAATCCTCGCCATCCAACAAAACTGTACGTGTAAATTAATAAAGTTTTACTACCGTATTTATACATGATATTATTCTGTCTCAACGTATTTTATTCGCCATATAAATACAGGTTAATTTGATTATAGTGGTAGAAAGGCTTTCTGCCACAACGTGGGAATTAAATAGGTGGGTCAATATAGCACCAAAAATACCCCAACATAAAAAAAAACCTTACAGGCATGGATGGGGTGGAGACAATGACTTCTCTAATATAACTGCTGATGTCAGATGTAGCTAATTCTATTGTTCAGTAATGTGTATAACATGATACTGTGGCAAAACTGGCTGCACCACCCACCATATGAGCTGCTAAGGCAGGGTGGGCCACTCTACCAGAATTGCCTCCCCGACAACCTGCACTTCTAGGGCTGTATTTGAGACATGGGATTCAAAAGGTCTGGTTAGGCCCATGCAGGTTTAATCAGGATAAAAACCTAACAAACTTCAGCATAAAGCCATCCCAGCCCAGCTCTAAGCCATCCTAGCCCAGCCCGAAGCCATCCCAGCCAAGCTCAATGCCATCCCAGCTATGCCCAAACCCGAAAACCCCAGCCTAAAGACATCCCAGCCCAGCCCGAAGCCATGCCAGGCAAGCCTGAAGCCATCAAAGCCTAGCCTGAAGCCATCAAAGCCATCCCGTTTCAGCCAGAAACCATCCCGGTTTAGCCCGAAGCCATACTAGCCGAGCCCAAAACCATCCCGGCCCAGCCTTAAGCCATCCCGTCCCAGCCCGAAGCCATCCCGTCCCAGCCCGAAGCCATCCCGTCCCAGCCCGAAGCCATCCCGTCCCAGCCCGAAGCCATCCCGTCCCAGCCCGAAGCCATCCCGTCCCAGCCCGAAGCCATCCCGTCCCAGCCCGAAGCCATCCCGGCCCAGCCCGAAGCCATCCCGCCCAGGCCGAAGCCATCCCGGCCCAACCCGAAGCCATCTTGGCTCAGCCCGAAACCATCCCAGTCAAGCCCAATGCCCTCCCAGCTACGCTCAAACCCCAAAACCCCAGCCCGACGCCATCCCAGCCCAGCTATAAGCCATCCCAACCCAGCCCGAAGCCATCCCTGTCTAGCTAGAAACCATACCAGCCAAGCCCGAAGCCATCCCGGCCCAGCCTGAAGCCATCCTGACCCAGCCCGAAGCCATCCCAGCCCAGTCTGAAGCCATCCCGGCCCAACCTCAAGCCATCCAGGCCCAATCTGAAGCCATACTGGCCCAGCCCAAAGACATCTCAGTCAAGCTCAACGCTCTCCCAGCTCGTCCCAACCCCAAAACCTCAGCCCGAAGCCATCCTGGCCCAGTCTGAAGCCATCCCGGCCCAAGGGAAGCCATTCTAGCCCAGCCTGAAGCCATCTCAGCCAAGCCCAATGCCCTCCCAGCCAAGCCCAATGCCCTCCCAGCTTAGCTCAAACCCCCAAACCCCAGCCCGAAGCCATCCCGGCCCAACTTAAGCAATTCTAGCCCAGTCCGAGGATCTCCCAGCCCAGCCCTTGGCCCTCCCAGCCCAGCCCGAGGCCATCCCAGCCCAGCCCGTGGCCATCCCAGCCCAGCCCGTGGCCCTCCCAGCGCAGCCCGTGGCCCTCCCAGCGCAGCCCGAGGCCATCCCAGCCCAGCCCGAGGCCATCCCAGCCCAGCCCGTGGCCATCCCAGCCCAGCCCGTGGCCCTCCCAGCGCAGCCCGAGGCCATCCCAGCCCAGCCCGAGGCCATCCCAGCCCAGTCTGAAGACATCCCGGCCCAACCTGAAGCCATCCTGGCCCAGCTCGAAGCCATCCCATCCAAGCCCAATGTCCTCCCAGCTACGCCCAAACCCCAAAACCCCAGCCCGAAGCCATCCCAGCCTAGCTCTAAACCATCCCAACCCAGCCCGAAGCCATCCCTGTCTAGCCCGAAGCCATCCCAGCCAAGCCCAATGCCCTCCCAGCTACGCCCAAACCCCAAAACCCCAGCCCGACGCCATCCCAGCCCAGCTATAAGCCATCCCAACCCAGCCCGAAGCCATCCCTGTCTAGCCCGATAACCATGCCAGCCCAGCCCGAAGATCCCGGCCCAGTCTGAAGCCATCCCGGCCCAATCTGAAGCCATTCCAGCCAAGCCCGAAGCCATCTCAGCCAAGCCTAATGCCCTCCCAGCTCAGCCCAAACCCCAAAACCCCAGCCCTATGCCATCCCAGCCCAGCCCGAAGCCAACCCGGCCCAGCCCAAATCAATACCAGAGGGCTTTGGGCTGGGCCGGGGGTAGCTTTGGGCTGGGTCGGGGTGGCTTCGTGTTAGGCTGTGGTGGCTTCAGGCTGGGCTTTGGGGCTTCAGGCTGGGCTTTTGGACTTCATGTTTTTGCTGGGAGGGCATTGGGCTGGGGCTTGATGACTTCAGGCTGGGCCGGAATGGCATCAGGCTGGGCCGGGATGGCTTTGGGCTGGGGTTTTGGGGTTTGGGCATAGCTGGGAGGGCATTGAGCTTGGCTTGGATGGCTTTGGGCTGAACCGGGATGGCCAAGTTTGTTAGGTTTTTTATCCTGATTAAACCTGCATGTGCCTGACCAGACTTTTTGAATCCCATGTCTTAAAAACAGCCCTAGAAGTGCAGGTTGTCAGGGAGGCAATTTTGGCAGAGTGCACCCCCCCCTCCTCCCCCCCTCCCCCCTCCTCCCCCCCCCCCTCCTCCCCCCCCCCCTCCTCACCCCCCCCCCCCCCCTCCTCCCCCCTCCTCCCCCCCCCCCTCCCCCCCCCTCCTCCCCCCCCCCCCCCTCCCCCCCCCCCCCTGCCTTAGCGGCTCATATGGTGGCTGGTGCAGGCAGTCTTGCCACAGTATCATGTTATATACATTAATGAATAATAAAATTAGCTATATTTGACATCAGTAGTTATATTAGAGAAGTCATTGTCTCCACCCCTTCGACAATGATTTTTTTTTATGTTGGGGTATTTTTGGTGTTATATTGACCCACCTATTTCCCACGTTGTGGCAGAAAGCCTTTCTACCACTATAATCAAATTAACCTGTATTTATATGGCGAATAAAATACGTTGAGACAGAATAATATCATGTATAAATAAGGTAGTAAAACTTTATTAATTTACACGTTTGTTGAATGGCGAGGATTACCAAATTTAGCGAAACTCCCTTTAAAATTGACCTTTTGACCTCTGTTGACCTACTTACTAAATTAAAAGACATAAATCATGTACCACTGTGTAGAACTCACCAATACCTACATTTTGAGGGGTAACTTGTATCTCTACGACAATTATTGACAGAACAATGGATATTTGAATTTCCCCTAACCCTAAAATGGCCGTGAAGTCTTGGGCTTTAGGGTTCATGTAACATCCAAAATCAACTAGTAAGTCTCGGTTAATCTCGTGTTAACATGTCTTAAAATGAAGTACAGATGCAAACCTACTAGAAAAATGTTGTTTCGTCATTTCTAGGAGGGTGCACGTACGTGTAAATTTTTGTGTAATGGCGAGGATTACCAAATTTTGCGCAACTCCCTTTAAAATTTACCTTTTGACCTCTGTTGACCTGCGTACTAAATTAAAAGACATGAGTCATATACCACTGTGTAGAGCTCACCAAGACCTACATTTTGAGGGGTAACTTGTATCTCTACGACAATTTTTGACGGAACAAAGAGTATTTGAATTTCCCCTAACCCTAAGTTGGCCGTCAAAAGTCTTGGGCTTGGGGGTTCATGTAACATCCAAATTCGAGTAGTGAGTCCCAGCTAATCGAATGTTAACAAGTGTTAAAATGAAGTACAGATGCAAACCTACTAGAAAAATGTTGTTTCGTCAATTCTAGGGGGGGGTGCACGGTGGGCCCCTCTGGCCCATGGACTATACATGTAGTCCTCTCTAGATCTGGCAACTAACACAAGAATTACTAAAAGTCAATGTACAATGTACACTAATGGTGCAGTAGAGGGTAGAACTTCCATGTAGGATATAATGTCAGATATACCATACTTGTAATGAAGCCGTATCTCTGTAAAGTTTGAGCCTTCAAAAACCAGGGTGCTTCTTGGTACTGTGCAGAGACGGTTTGTGTGTGGTAGATTGCATGTTATACTGAAAGCCATATATTGGATGGCTGAGTGGTGTAGGGCACTGACTGACAAACTGCAGGTAAAAACAACCTAAGGTTGTGGATTCAAACACCAATTGCTCCATCCTTTGGATGGGATGTAAAGCCAGGTGAATTGTGTTCTGTAAAGCACTTAAACAGAGCAGTCTTTTGCAAAGAGAAGGGGATTAACTTGGCGGTATCTTTATTTTAGCTGCTGAAGGCGCCACCGACCTACATGTATGTATCTCCTTTATGTGGTTAAAGCACATTGAGATGTTGACGGTTTCTGGTTGGAGTTGGTTTAAAACGTGTAAAAGATATTTAGCTTGTGCAACATAGGTTTTTGTAAAATGAGTTGTTGAAAATGTTTTTAGTGGTGAATGTGCAATTCAAGACACTCAAAAAGACTCTACAAGTTATATAATAAATAGGATTGTCTGCTTACAATAATTGATTGACTGAGGCATGTTACTCATGCCAGAGGTGATGCACTACCTGACCAGATACCAAAGCCCCTTCTTAGCCTTAGGCATTACCACAAGGCTCTTGAGTGACATTTCGGCATTGTGCCATGGTACTGCAGGGGGATTTCATCTCACACATCGAGTGCCAAGGTTGGTCATCAGGGTTATCAGACCATAAGCCTACACCATTTTTTGCATGCAACTTTGCAAAATCTGCCTCTTGCGGATAATTATTGGGTTGGCCACCAATAGGATCCCACATTGCGAAAACCCATTCCTGGTACTTCATCTTCAATGCAAACCCATATGCCCTCGGTCTCCTCGTCAGTGCAGTCGATCCACAGCTGAATGTCCATGCTCACGCAAACATCGCGAAAGAATTGGTTCTCTTCAGCCAAGCTTGGGACAGCCATGCGAGCCCCGTATCTATCACAGAATGGTTGCACATCTCTCCAGTACATCTTAGTAGGAGTTATCATATAGCAGGACTGATTCCACGCTAGCCATCCCGGAGGGCAGTACCCATAGGCTGTAGTTTGCTGCAACGCTATCAGGAGAAATGCTCCAATCAGAATATCATTGACAACTTGCATTGTGAAATCATTTAACCCTCTTGGTAGCAGGAAACTTCATATCAAGTCCTGGCTGATTCAGTATCTATCTCGCTGGCTGCACTTGACATTGTACAAAAACAGCGTTCAGTACTGAATTACAATAGCAACAGCAAAAACCAAGTGTTGATACTGGTCTTTCTGGTATAGGTGGTTGTATAGTATCAGGGTACTGTGAGTATCACCCAATAGTGTATTTGTCACAGAGGGTTATATGCTGTTTGTGTCCTTATCTAATGTTACCATGGACCTTCTTCCATGATGTTACTGAGCTACCAGGAAGATGAAATTTGTGGTCGTCAGTTTTGGAATACATATTCCCTAGTTCCTTCCAAGTGGCTCCAAGATTACTGTATTCATTTATTGATGCTACTCGTGTTCTGAGGCGCTCAGGTGTTTTTGAGCAAAGCAAAGTAAAATTTGATCTTTTTCTTTATTTCTGCTATCTGTAAAGCAGCTAATGAAAAGCTCTGATTGAGTTGCAATTGTCAAGCTCTTGATCAATATTTTTAATAAGCGGCACGTTTTTGGCACAGTACCTCCCCACAAAATAGCCACTGACTATAAGGAAATGAGTTGGGGGAGTGATTGGTGTGTCCTTGCCCCCATTATTGCTCAATGTAAGTGGTCTATGGCATGCTGCAGCTTATTATGGGCATTTAATTACTCTTCATTTTGGAAGGCACTTTTCAATTAGGTAACTTTTAACAAAATTTAATAGAAAGCGGAGGTACACAAGTCCCCTATCGTCGGTTGCCAAGGTGATGGTTGTAAACAAACGTCACTCCATCATTTCCCAGTGCTTTTGCAATTTGTTTAGCCATAGAATGGCTGGGGGAAGGGAGAAGGAGATGGGAGGAGGGGAAGAGCAGAGGGTGGCTGGGGTTTGGTAATTTGGGGGAGGGGTGATGTATTGTGGAGACTGGTGCCCTCCTCCAATTACTATGAAATTTGTCCCTGATCTCTTGGAGAGATCTTATTTATAGTTTAGGAAATCCTCTCGCGGGTCTCTTCTGCTCGAATGTACTGTTGCCTCGTCTGCATTTGTATTGTGTTTGGTCTTCCCAAATCTATTCTGAATGGTGAAGGTGAACTAATTAAGCCAGGTGACTAGCCCACCTTAACTGGACACAATCTTGAGTCTGAATTCAAGCCGCAAGTCTTTGATATCAAGTACTCCATAAAGTCCAAAGTCTTTGATGACAGCAGGTTTCAAAGTTTGAATTTACCAGTTTATTACATTCCAACAAATCTAAATAACATTCATAATTACAAGTATAAACTAGTTCAAATTGAAAATAGGTAAAAGTAATTATACACTTTATGCAGTAGGCTATTATTCAAGTCTCACTTGCTCAAAGGTTGCAGTTACAGTTGAAGTCGGAGGTTTACATACATGTACATCACTACCATCATCACCCAAAATGGTAAACAGGACTATACCCGAACCAATGCAAGGTGTGCTAGCTATGTTTTTAAGTACTGCAAGCACGTGAGGAATTCCACAAAATCACGACTTTAGTAAAGACTGTTAAAAAAATGGTGACAACGCAAGTTTAAGCACAGTTTTAACACAGTTGTATGTAAACGTATGACTACAACTGTATATGCATAACTAGTTAATCTTGAAAAGAATAGGAAAATGTCAAGCAGTTTAGCCATCATTTCAAGTCCCAAGTCTTTCCAAGATCAAGTCTCAAGTTATTTGAGTCAAGTCCTACATGTAAGTCCCAAATCACTGTGACTCAAGTACGAGAGTACCCAACTCAGCCATAAAGATTTTCTTTGCTCAGAGACAATTTCACCCACGAAATAATAAATTTGACTTAACAAGTGTCATTTTCTTGGTTTGCCAACGCTTTATATTGAGATATATAATGCCAAAAAATCCACAAAGGTTATGGGGCAAAAAGAAACAATTCTTAATCTTCGACGTACTGCTAAAGTGTCATCAAATGATCTTCTTGTTCTATAATCTGCCACCGACTTTGGCACACCAAAAAAAGGCATTATTTGTTTGATTCAAATTATTTTGTTAAACTAGTGAAATCAACTCAGATTTATCAACACAGATAATATCAGGCCAAGAAAAACAATAGCTGTCTCCTGAAGTGAAGAACATTTCTAAGGGGAAGGTTAAATGTTTTAAAGGGCCCCTTATTTAGGATTTTTATCAATAAAATCTATGCTTTAAAACCACTTTACTCAGTTAAAGTCATAAAAATCCTATTTGGAGCTTGCTTTGGGGGTTAAAACAAAGGTTTTTAGTTTTTATGCTAATGAAAATATGCATATTCATGACCAAGGTCACGACGTCACAAGAGGCAAACACAGGAAAATCACATTGAACTGTGCACAAACGATTCCACTTTTTTCTCAATTTTCCTGAAACTTTTGTAATCCATGGCTGTTTGAGTTTGTTTTACATGTTGCCTGCTGTAAGCCATGACAAAACTGGGGGTAGAAACTGCAGCAATTTGCCACAAGTCCAACTTGAAGTCTTATGTTTTTTCCTAACTTTTCCCTTCTGTCTTCCTTATGTGATGCACTCAAAACAGCGCCCTCTGTCTGTGATTTATTGCAATGAAATCTTCAAAGTTGAAAAATGCCACCTTTTATTGATTTTACATCCAAACGAACAATAGTATGTCTTGCTGAACAAGTAATCCGTCATTATGAAGCAAAGCTTAGGCACAAAGTTATTTAGGATGTCACAGGCCCTTTAAGCAAAAATACTAGAGTATAGGATGATGGTAATTTTTTTCACCCTGTTCAACTTGTTACATTTAGCATGTTTCATTCACTGGTGTTTAAAGATTGACTAAATTTAGAATTTTGAAATATTTTTTTGCTTTGAGAGGGGGTGGGGGAGGAGGTTTTACATAGGTATATGGTAGTAATTTTTATTTGGTATAGATTTTTAAAATAAAGAAATTAGTTTATTTTGATTTTCTCAGTTTGGATGGGTACTAGGAAACAGCTATTGTTTTCTTCCCCTTGTTGTAATGATGATTGCATGTAATTTCATATCCACAATACTAGGCAATTGACATGTTTTGGTGAACAAAATAAATTGAAGCACTGTAAAAGACTGACCAACTAAAATATGTAGTTTGACACAAAGGATACACAATCTTTCTGAAAGAACCAAACATACAACATTTTCCCTTGAAGGCCCAATATATCATTTGCAAGATGAGACTTTTTATGGATTCCTGGAATATAACAATTCTAAAGAGGAATGTTGGTAAACTAGCCTGCAGAAGTTTTAGCTACATAGATGCAGCAATGCTTCAGAAAAGCTTTAAAATCTATGAATGATTTTTGTGTTAAAAGTGAATGGTAAAAAACAAGTCTGTGCACACATTTTTTAAAACCACCTTTAAAAAAGTACCATCTTGGACAGAAATAAATTCATGTGGTGTATATCATCATTGCTCTCGACTCTTTGAGTAAGTTTTTACTTGTCAACTCACGTAATGTAAAATTTTGGGTCATTGCAAATGGTATGTAATGGGCCTTTAAAAATGATATTAACTTTGAAATTCGTCAGGCTATTTTCCCTACAACACACATCAAAAATTCACATGAAAATGCCCATTGTCTGTTTGATTCCTTTGTCAAGGGCCATAAGCTGTCTCCAAATTGTTGAAAGTCAGTTTCTTGGACGATGGTCTGAAATTCGGCAAATGAAATAAATAAATAAATAAATGAAAGAAATGAAATGAAATTCCTACCTTGAATTTGAATCCAGAGCTGATGTTAAAATGCATGAAACCACCTGAAAGATGTCTTTCATTGGATGGAAACTCACAAAGATATGATTCAAAGCAATTGCTAAGGCTGTTTTAAAGTCTGACTCGTAGAACTGTTTTTCACCTCGTTAGGATAGTCAGTTCAGTGTAATCCTCTATGCAATATTCCACAACAGTTAACAGTCAAAGCGAGGTACATGTTCACTAATGGTGCAGCGTAGGTTATTACTTCACATGTAGCTGAAGCAGAAATCTCTTAAAGTTTGAGCGTTCAAAACCAGGGTGCTTCTTGCAGACAAATAGCTGAATGGTTAATTACTGTGCAGTGATGGTTTGTTTGTGATAGATTACATGTACATGTTTTACTAAAGGTAATATATTGGGTGGCTGAGTGGTGTAGAGCAGTACTGACTTGCAAACTGCAAGCTTAGTGGAAACAACGAGTTGTGAGTTTAAAACCACCGAGGTACTTTGAGCAAAGTGTTTAACCCCCAATAGACCTTTATCACGGTGCGTCCATCTTTGTCTTGTTCCCCATAGTACGTGTCGGGTACGATCAGTGCGTCTGCACGACTGCGCGATAGCGCGTGTAATCTTCCGTTGAGAATACTGCACGCTCTCTTGATCGCGCAACGCCTGTGCCATTGTGATGCACACAATAAAAAATTTCAAAACAGGACCAAACCATTTTTTCTGCAAGCCTCGCATTGGTTACGTTCATTTTAACAGAAGAAAGAGGAAGATGGCCGCACCATGATAAAGGTCTATCGCTCCATCCTTTGGATGGGATGTAAAGCCGAAGGTCCATTGTTTTGTGTGATGCACTTAAAAGATTACAGCGCATTCATTCACAGCGAGAATGGAATTCACCCCGGTGTCTCTGGCTTGGCTGCCAAAGTCACCAACTACCAACATGTATGTATCTAGATGTTTAGGCAGTTAAAGCGCATTAAAATTTCAGCAGATGTTAAATGCACTCTATAAAACATTCAAACTAACTACATGTAGCCATAAAAGTCTCCAGTGTCTGGTCAGGAGTTAGTTGAAAACACGTAAAAGATGTTTACATGTGGCTTGTGCAGCAGAAAGGTTTTCCTTTCAATTTGTTTCTACAAGTTACCGTAATTTTCAGAATATAAGCCGCGGCTTATACGTTGATTTTGCAAAAAAAAAGGTTCCCGGCGGCTTATAAACCGGGCGGCTTATACGCCGAGCTCTAAAGATAAAAATCATGATATGCTCATATACATTATGTAATGTAGTTAAATAGTTCTATCAATCTTTTACAGGAATTTTTTATTGTCAAAAAACGATGTTGAAGGCCGTCGCACGCGCACGAAAAGGTGTGCAATTTTTCCAGGTGCAGAGAGTGTACCGATCTTCGTTGGTGACCCATACATCGATGTGACACAGCACAAGCGCAGGCAACCAGTTCGCCATCGGACCATGCCATCGGTCGTGAGTACTCGTCCAACGCCAAACAAATCGTTTGGTGCGTCTGTTCCTTCCGTGTTTTCTTCAATTCTTTACTTTTAGTTGGCGTTGTTTTAAAATCCAAAGAGTTCTGTGTTAGTCATTGTCTGTGGAAATGTGTGTTTTAGATGGAAAATCATTACAAGTAATTTTAATTAACGATGTTTTTCCAACGATGTACAGTCACTTTGCCCATGGAGGAAGCCTCCATGCTTTGCCCAACTTGAGCCCCTTCGCCCAAAAGCCATTTCGCCCAAGCAGCATACGTTTACGTACGTCCGCAGGCGCAGGCAGGCAAACGGTCCCCTATTTTAATAAGCCTTTTCGGCATCTCGCGCGCGGTGGCGAGGTCAAAGGTAAATTCGGAACACGACGCCGCCGCCATAGTTCATTCACCGCCATTGGGGGGTGAATGAACTATAGCGGCGTCGTGCACAAAAATATGGGGCGGACGCAAATGCGAGAAATCATCGGGAATACCGGTACCAAGCAAAAGACGATAGATCTATGTAGCATTCCGCTGAATTACAAATATTAATATCAATCACCCAATCCCCATGAAGCCCCTTTTATGTCAGTTGCAATGTTCTTTTTCAATTAATTTAGAATGATGTATAGTGAATCAACATAGAATGATCTATTGAGATAACCGAATTCGGAAAACAAGAAGGCATAGCGTTTGCACAGCCTTGGTATACTCCGCTCAAGACGCCCATTGATGATGACCATCGGCTTCAGTTTTTTGCCGCTGGCCATGCAGGCAAGGACCACCGTGAAGCTGGTTTTCTTATTTATAAACTCTTTTTGCAAAAATGGAGAGGCCCCATGAACCGTCCAATTATTGATGTTGCAGCTTCGGTCTAAACCCCCGTCCATCTGGTCTAGTACAATGTATAATTCTTTGTCAATGTCCTTTGCGTTTTTAGTTTAATCGTGATGGACCCAAACGCATGACAAATGCAATGTAGTGGCAGTACAATACGGAAGCAATCAAACATAAAACGTTTGGCATATTTTATTTTGGCCGGTGAGATCAAAATCGCCAAGTCACCATGTGCATTGAAAATAGCCAATCGCGGTGCGCGTAATGGAGAGACTCGGCCGGCTATTAATAGTATTATCGTACATGCATAGCATATGCGTCGGGCCCGGGCGAAAGCAGTGTACAATTTGTACACGTGGGCTGCGTTCCACTCATGCGAACGTTGGCAACGTTCGCCTCTGGTTGTGCTCTTTTATCTTGTGCATGCGTACAAGCTGGGAATGTTGTTGGCGAACGTTGCAAACGTTTAACAATGTGCGCGTATTTGGAACGAAGCCCTGCTTTCACTTACCGTGTTTGTGCATGGCCTGTCGGCCTGGTGCACTGCCGTGTGGCCGCCGTCGGATAATCCAGCGAATATCTTGATGGCTTGCGGCCTTCGATCGTCATCGATGGCTTCTAATATACTCTCCTTTATTTTTTGGAGATTTCTTATTATGCACATTCCAAGGCATTTTTAAAATATGTCAAGTTACATGTACTTTATCTATTTACAAAACAAACTGAAACAAGATTAGCCTACTTTGAGTGCATTGCACCTTGCTATATAACTTATTATAAACATGTAACGCCTTTTCCAAAAAGCCACTTTTTGATCTCAATAAGGTTTTCTCTTGAGTGTGCTGTCATCAAAACAACCTGGACCACAAAGCTCTCTTTGAGGCGACATGCCGTGCCGACAGAGAGTGCGACTACTGTGCAGTGCGCGGTTGCGCGCACGTGGCCCGCGGTGAGGCACTTACGGCGGCAGTTCTTTATATATTGTGATCGATCTGTGGCCGACAAAATGGTGCGGCTAATAAGCCGGGCGGCTTATACGCCGACGGTGAATCTTGTTTCAGGAATTTTCGGGCGTCGCGGCTTATACCCCGGGCGGCTTATATTCCGAAAATTACGGTAAATATAAATAGGATTGTCTGCATTACGATAATTGATTGACTGAGGCATGTTGCTCATGCCAGAGGTTATGCACACCCTGATCAGATACCAAATCCGCCTTTTTTTGGCCTTAGGCATTACCACAGGGCCCCTGAGTGACATTTCGGCATTGTGCCATGGTACTGCAGGGGGATTTCATCTCACACATCGAGTGCCGAGATTCATCTGGGAAATCAGACCACAAGCCTACACCATTTTTTGCTTCAAATGTTGCAAAATCTGCCCCTTGCGGAAAATCATTTGGTTGACTATTACCCCAGTTGCGAAAACCCACTCCTGGCACTTTATCCTCCGAGCAAACCCACATACCCTCGGTTTCCATATCGGTGCAATCGATCCACAGCGCAATGCCCATTCTCACGCAAACGTCGTGAAAGAATTGGTCTTCTTCAGCCATGCGAGCCCCGTATCTATCACAGAATGGTTGCATATCTTTCCAGTACATCTCAGTAGGAGTTACCATATAGCAGGACTGATTCCACGCTAGCCATCCCGGAGAGCAGTATCCATAGACCGTAGTTTGCTGCAACGCTATCAGGAGAAATGCTCCAATCAGAATAACATTGACAACTTGCATTGTGAAATCATTTAACCCTCTTGGTAGCAGGAAACTTCATGTCAAGTCCTGGCTGTGATCTCATTTGCATGCAGCAGTCTGTTCTGTGCAGTACCAACAGCAAAAACTATGAAGTGTTGATCCAATATTTCTGATATTGATGATGTCAGAGTACTGGATATCACACAATACTATGTGTCACAGAGAGGTTAAAAGCCGTTTGTAACCTCATTTAATGTTGTTGGGATACATGTAGCAGGAAAATGTAGTTTGTAGATCATTTAGTGCACTCCAAGTGGCTCCAAGATTACTGTGTCCATTTGTCGGTGCTACGCATCCTCTAAAAATCCTTGGGCGAAGCAAGATCCATTTTAATATTTTTCTTTATTTCTGCTATTTGTAAAGCAGTTTAGTAAAAAAAAAACTGAGTGTCAACAGCATTCGATCAATATATGAGCGTCAGAATTGTCACTACGGTGCCTTTCTACAAAGTTGGTATTGACTATCAGGAAATGAGTTGGTGAGCGAGGGGCCTGTCCTTGCCATATATTGCCTTTCTTTGTACACTGCAAATGGAAGTAGTCCACAATAACATACAAGTTATTGTGGTGTTTTTTTTCTTCTTCATTTTTTTAACTCTTGTTTGTTTGGGGAGGCGCGCATTTCACCTAGTAGATACAAAATTTTATAACGTTTACTTGAATAGGAAATGCATGAGTAACCTATTGTCAGTTGCCTTGGTAACAGTTGTAAACAAATGTCATGCCATCATTTCCCAGTGCTTCTGTAATATTAAAAATTGTAGCCCCCCCACCCCCCCCCCCCCCCCCCACCCGAACCCCCCTTTAACACTAATAATATCAGAAAAACAATAGCTGTCTCCTGTTATGTTACATACGTACATCACAAAATATTTACATACTTACATCACAAAGCATTTTTAAGGGGGTGGTTAAATTTTTAAAGCCAAAAGCCAAGTGGGATGATGGTCAATACATTTTTACTCCTTTCACTTTGTAATAGCATGTTACATTCACTGGTGTTTAAAGATTATACAGTCCGTGCTTTTCGAGTGTAGCACCTCGAAAAATAAAACGTTTTTTTGAATTGATAATTTTCTAGAAACCTAAAAGTTATTCGCTTTCAAATGAGACATCAACAAAAAAATCAACCACTAAGTTATCAAACAATTACTGTCAGTATTTTGAATTATTGGCGGTCCCCCAATAATTCAAGGCATAGACTTGCCCAAGTCTAACCTATATGCTCTGTCTGCAGCGCACCCTCTGGACCGGTGGCCTTTCCAATCTGTTTTCTTCTGTTTCTTTTGTCTCAGAAAGTGTAACGAGACAGAAGAAAAGAGATTTAACAGGCCACCAGTCCAGAGGGCGCGCGCTGCACACACCGCACCACAGACCAAACACGGAAAGTCAGACTTGGGCACGTCTAGGCAAGGCGCAAAAATGGCCATATAAAAACGTTGTTTTTCACAGGGTTGTCGATGTCTAAAATACAAAGTAGGATGTTTTTTCATTGAAATAAAGTAAATACTTTCGGAGCAAAACAAAATTAAATTTGCTGAGAACAGCGGACTGTATCTTGTTTTTTAAAAATGTTGTTAAACTAGACTGTTAAGTTTTAGCTAAATAGATGCAGCAATGCTACTGAATACCTTTCAAACCTATGCATGGTTTTATTTTTGTTGAGTGAATCTTTTTAAAAATGTGTCCGTGCACACATTTTTTAAAAACCACCTTCAGTTGTTTATTTTTTTTACAGAAAGTACCATCTTGGACAAAAATAAATTCATACATGTTTGTTACCATCAGGGGGCATCAGAAACGAATTGGGACCATTAGAAATGGTACGCGTACGGGAAACGTATGCGGCTTGGAAAAATCGGGTGGTTGTATCACAATTGTGCATGTTTATTCAAGAAATGAGCGCATGAGTACATGAGCATATTGATGTGAAATTCTCATTACTTGTGTTGTTTCAGATTAATACCCACGCAAAATCGTAATACAACCACCTGATTTTTCTGAACCGCATACGTTTCCTGTACGCGTGTCATTTCTAATGCAGGGGCGGATCCAGGGGGTGCGTGGGGGGCGCACGAACACCCCCTTTTCAAAAAAAAAAATTTAAAAAATTTAAAAAATTGTTTGTGCACACTTTTCCTGCATAAAGTGGTTAAATATTGCCCCTGATCGCACTACAGAGCTTCTAGAATCCATCTAGAAGCCGTTAGGGCTTCGCGCTACGCGCTCGCTATTTCATTGTCATCAGCATTTCATGCTTAAAAATGTCAGGCCCCCCCCTTTTCAAAATCCTGGATCCGCCCCTGTAATGGTCCCTATTGATATCAGGTGGGGGGTGGGTGGGTCTGTCGGCCAAATTAAAAAAAAAAAAAAAAATGGGGTGGGGGTAGGGGGAGAGGGGGTGGGGGTCTGGGACTTGGGAGTCTGCGGCCTCGCTGAATAATATTTAGCTCGTTGAAAAAAAATATGGGGGTCTACGGCCTTGCTGAAAACAAATTCAATCCCTCCCCCAAATGCTCCCACATAACAAGGGCTCCAAAAAAATCTTTCATACCAGGGGTCAATTTCATGGCGTTGCTAAGCATAAACATGTGCTAAGTATAGAATTTATTTGCTTTGAAAAATGGGTTACCTGCAAAAATGTTATGCCTTAGAAGGAGTACTTAGCATAATATCAGTGAAAACACATCACATGTGGTTTTGGTTTGAAAAATGGTTTTCCATGCACTTTTTATCACGTCAATTTTCCAGGTCTTACTGCTCCGAACAAGCAATGCACTTTATTTTAGCTGAAATTTAAAAGGGGGTTGTCTTTATAGGCAAATTTTTTTACGTAATTTTTTTCGAGGGGTAGTGGGGGTTGTCTCTTTTAAAATGGGTACTTTTTGGTTTATCGCATCAAAATATCCAAGGAAGTCTGACTGATCTGAACAATCCAAATTCTGTTCACGTAAGAAAATTGGGTGGGTGGGTCTGACACTGTAGAATGGCAAATTTTCCAACCCGATATCAAACCAATATTGTCATGATGCCCCCTTACCATTGCTATCAACACAGTAAGCTTTTTTTTCTTGTCAACTCGCATGGAGTTAAATGTTGGGTCATTGCAAATGGTATCAACTTTGAAATACACAAGGCTTTGTGCCATTTCTGTTATCCTTACAACACACATCAGCCATACGCCGTGTCCAAATTGAACGTTTTCTGACAGATTTTACCAAGATGATGGTGAACATCCCTTTGGTTAAATGTGCTAATGTTCACACTTGGATTTATTAGATTCATTTCCCTTTACTGAAACCAAACTTGAAAGTCAGTTCCTTCTGGCAAATGAAATAAATAAATGAAAGAAATTAAATTCCTACCTTGAATTTGAATCCAGAGCTGATGTTAAAATGCATAAAACCACCTGAAAGATGTCTTTCATTGGATGAAAACTCACAAAGATATGATACAAAGCAATTGCTATGGCAATATTTTGCTGTTTTAAAGTCTGGCTGTCGTAGAACTGTTTTTCACCTCGTTAGGATAGTCAGTTCAGTGTAATCCTCTATGCAATATTCCACAACAGTTAACAGTCAAAGCGAGGTACATGTTCACTAATGGTGCAGCGTAGGTTATTACTTCACATGTAGCTGAAACAGAAATCTCTCAAAGTTTGAGCGTTCAAAACCAGGGTGCTTCTTGCAGACAAATAGCTGAATGGTTAATTACTGTGCAGTGATGGTTTGTTTGTGGTAGATTACATGTTTTACTAAAGGTAATATATTGGGTGGCTGAGTGGTGTAGGGCAGTACTGACTGGCAAACTGCAAGCTTAGTGGAAACAACGAGATGTGAGTTTGAAACCACCGAGGTACTTTGAGCAAAGTGTTTAACCCCCAATTGCTCCATCCTTTGGATGGGATGTAAATCTGAAGGTCCATTGTTTTGTGTGATGCACTTAAAAGATTCCAGCGCATTCATTCACAGCGAGAATGGGATTCACCCCGGTGTCTCTGGCTTGGCTGCCAAAGGCGCCACTTGCGTGCATGTAATTCCTGTGTTTAAATATTTTTTGTTTTCCAATTGATTTTATTTCCATACACATAATTTTAAATAAAAAACAATACTGAGAGATAGAATAATGTCCATGTATGGAAGGATCCCATAAAAAAAAAAGCAATACATGGTTATCAATTATGGGGTATAGTGCATTGAGATGTCTGCAGATATAAAATGCAGTATAGTTTGAATTAAAAAGCAAATCTCTGGTTTCTGGTCAGGAGTAGCTTCAAAACATGTGAAAGATGTTAAGATTGTGCAGCAGCAAGGTTGCATAAAATGAATATTGCAGTATTTTTTTTAAGAGGGTTGGATGTGCTACACTCAATTTAAGACAAAACCACAAGACTCTACAAGTTCGATTTAGCTGCACACAAATCACACAAATTGTATATGTCTTGTTAGGTATATGTTTAAACAAAGAAAAAGTTGACAAGCCAGCAGGATTGTCTGAAGCATGTTGCTCATGCCAGAGGTGATATACACCCTAACCAGATACCAAAGCCCACTTTTTTGGCCTTATTAGGCATTAACACAAGGCTCCTGAGTGATATTTCGGCATTGTGCCATGGTACTGCAGGGGGATTTCATCTCACACATCGAGTGTCGTGGTTCATTTGGGTTATCAGACCACTTGCCTATACCATGAGGTGCATGAAACACTGCAAAATCTGCCCCTCGTGGTTTATTATTGGGTTGGCCATAAATACGATCCCAGTTGCGAAAACCCATTCCTGGTACTTCATCTTCAGTGCAAACCCATTTGCCCTCGGTTTCCTCGTCGGTGCAGTCGATCCACAGCTCAATGTCCATGCTCACGCAAACATCGCGAAAGAATTTGTTCTCTTCAGCCGAGCTTGGGACAGCCATGCGAGCCCTGTATCTATCACAGAATGGTTGCACATCTCTCCAGTACATCTTAGTAGGAGTTATCATATAGCAGGACTGATTCCACGCTAGCCATCCCGGAGGGCAGTACCCATAGGCTGTAGTTTGCTGCAACGCTATCAGGAGAAATACTCCAATCAGAATAACATTGACAAGTTGCATTGTGAAATCATTTAACCCTCTTGGTAGCAGGAAACTTCATATCAAGTCCTGGCTGATTCAGTATCTAACTCGCTGGCTGCACTTGACATTGTACAAAAACAGCATTCAGTACTGAATTACAATAGCAACAGCGATAACCAAGTGTTGATACTGGTCTTTCTGGTATAGGCGGTTGTATAGTATCGGGGTACTGATGAGTATCACTCAATACTGTATTTGTCCGGAGGGTTATAAGCTGTTTGTGTCCTTATCTAATGTTACCATGGACCTTCCTCCATGATGTTACTGAGCTACCAGGAAGATGAAATTTGTGGTCGTCAGTTTTGGAATATTCCCTAGTTCCTTCCAAGTGGCTCCAAGATTGCTGTATTCATTTATTGATGCTACTCGTGTTCTGAGAATATCACTGCCGAGTGCTCTAGAGGCGCTCAAGTGTTTTTGAGCAAAGCAAGGTAAAATTTGATCTTTTTCTTCATTTCTGCTATCTGTAAAGCAGCTAATGAAAAGCTCTCATTAGGTTGCAATTGTCAAAACTCTTGATCAATATCTTTAATAAGCGGCACGTTTTTAGCACAGTACCTCCCCACAAAATTGCCACTGACTATAAGGAAATGAGTTGGGGGAGTGATTGGTGTGTCCTTGCCCACATTATTGCTAAATGAAAATGGTCTATTGTACACTGCAGCTTATTATGGGAATTTTTGTATTCTCCATTTGATTACCCTTTATTTTGGAAGGCACTTTTCAAATAGGTAACTTTTAACAAAATTTTATAGAAAGCGGAGGTACACAAGTCCCCTATCGTCGGTTGCCAAGGTAATGGTTGTAAACAAACGTCACTCCATCATTTCCCAGTGCTTTTGCAATTTGTTTAGCCATAGAATGGAAGGGGGAAGGAGATGGGAGGAGGGGGAGAGCAGAGGGTGGCTGGGGTTTGGTAATTTGGGGGAGGGGTGATGTATTGTGGAGACTGGTGCCCTCCTCCAATAACATTATGAAAGTTGTCCCTGATCTCTTGGAGAGATTCTTATTTATAGTTTAGGAAATCCTCTCAAGGGTCTCTTCTGCTCGAATGTACTGTTGCCTCGTCTGCATTTGTATTGTGTTTGGTCTTCCCAAATCTATTCTGAATGGTGAAGGTGAACTAATTAAGCCAGGTGACTAGCCCACCTTAACTGGACAAAATCTTGAGTCTGAATTCAAGCCGCAAGTCTTTGATATCAAGTACTCCATAAAGTCCAAGGTCGTTAATGACGTCAGGTTTCAAGTTGAATTTACCAGTTTATTACATTCCAACAAATCTAAATAAAATAAACTAGTTAAAATTTAAATAGGTAAATATCCAGTAATTAGACACTTTATGCAGTTTTTTTCAAGTTTCACTTGCTCAAAGGTTGTAGTTATATGCATAACTAGTTAATTTTGAAAAGAATAGGAAAATGTCAAGCAGTTTAGCCATCATTTCAAGTTCCGAGTCTTTCCAAGATCAAGTCTCAAGTTATTTGAGTCAAGTCCTACATGTAAGTCCTAAATCACTGTGACTCAAATTCGAGAGTACCCAACTCGGCCATAAAGATATATTTTCTTTGCTCAGAGACAATTTCACCCACGAAATAATAAATTTGACTTAACAAGTGTCATTTTCTTGGTTTGCCAATGATTTTAGCTTTATATTGAGACATCGCAAAAAGGTTTATAGAAGTTATGTGGCAAAAAAGAAAAATTCTTAATCGTTGACGTCCTGCTAAAGTTTCATAAAATGATCTTCCTGTTCTATAATCTGCCACCGACTTTGGCACACCAAAAAAAAAGTCATTCATTTGTTTGATTCAAATTTATTTTTTTAAGCTAGTGAAATCAGCCCTAAACACAGATAATATCAGGCCAAGAAAAACAATAGCTGTCTCCTGAAGTGAAGAACATTTCTAAGGGGAAGGTTAATTAAGCAAAAATACTAGAGTAGGATGATGGTAATTTTGTTTTACCCTGTTCAACTTGTTACATTCAGCATGTTTCATTCACTGGTGTTTAAAGATTGACTAAATTTAGAATTTTGAAAGATGATTGTGGATTCAAATACACAAGAGTGAGCCACTTTTTATGCTTTGGGTTGAGGGAGGGTTTACATAGGTATATGGTATAGTAATTTTTATTTGGTACAGATTTTTAAAATAAAGAGACGGGTGCTAAGTTTGATTTGATTTTCTCAGTTTGGATAGGTACTAGGAAACAGCTATTGTTTTCTTCCCCTTATTGTAATGATGATTGCATGTAATTTCATATCCACAATGTTAGGCAATTGACATGTTTTGGTGAAAAAAATAAATTGAAGTACTGTTAAAGACTGACCAACTAAAATATGTAGTTTGACACAAAGGATACACAATCTTTCTGAAAGAACCAAACATACAACATTTTCCCTTGAAGGCCCAATATATCATTTGCAAGATGAGACTTTTCAAGGATTCCTGGAATATAACAATTCTAAAGAGGAATGTTGGTAAACTAGCCTGCAGAAGTTTTAGCTACATAGATGCAGCAATGCTTCAGAAAAGCTTTAAAATCTATGAATGATTTTTGTGTTAAAAGTGAATGGTAAAAAACAAGTCTGTGCACACATTTTTTAAAACCACCTTAAAAAAAGTACCATCTTGGACAGAAATAAATTCATGTGCTGTATATCATCATTGCTCTCGACTCTTTGAGTAAGTTTTTACTTGTCAACTCACGTAATGTAAAAGTTTGGGTCATTGCAAATGGTATATATACATGTAATGGGCCTTTAAAAATTATATTAACTTTGAAATTCGTCAGGCTATTTTCCCTACAACACACATCAAAAATTCACATGAAAATGCCCATTGTCTGTTTGATTCCTTTGTCAAAGGCCATAAGCTGTCTCCAAATTGTTGAAAGTCAGTTTCTTGGACGATGGTCTGAAATTCGGCAAATGAAATAAATAAATGAAAGAAATGAAATGAAATTCCTACCTTGAATTTGAATCCAGAGCTGATGTTAAAATGCATGAAACCACCTGAAAGATGTCTTTCATTGGATGGAAACTCACAAAGATATGATTCAAAGCAATTGCTAAGGCTGTTTTAAAGTCTGACTCGTAGAACTGTTTTTCACCTCGATAGGATAGTCAGTTCAGTGTAATCCTCTATGCAATATTCCACAACAGTTAACAGTCAAAGCGAGGTACATGTTCACTAATGGTGCAGCGTAGGTTATTACTTCACATGTAGCTGAAGCAGAAATCTCTTAAAGTTTGAGCGTTCAAAACCAGGGTGCTTCTTGCAGACAAATAGCTGAATGGTTAATTACTGTGCAGTGATGGTTTGTTTGTGATAGATTACATGTACATGTTTTACTAAAGGTAATATATTGGGTGGCTGAGTGGTGTAGAGCAGTACTGACTTGCAAACTGCAAGCTTAGTGGAAACAACGAGTTGTGAGTTTAAAACCACCGAGGTACTTTGAGCAAAGTGTTTAACCCCCAATAGACCTTTATCACGGTGCGTCCATCTTTGTCTTGTTCCCCATAGTACGTGTCGGGTACGATCAGTGCGTCTGCACGACTGCGCGATAGCGCGTGTAATCTTCCGTTGAGAATACTGCACGCTCTCTTGATCGCGCAACGCCTGTGCCATTGTGATGCACACAATAAAATATTTCAAAACAGGACCAAACCATTTTTTCTGCAAGCCTCGCATTGGTTACGTTCATTTTAACAGAAGAAAGAGGAAGATGGCCGCACCATGATAAAGGTCTATCGCTCCATCCTTTGGATGGGATGTAAAGCCGAAGGTCCATTGTTTTGTGTGATGCACTTAAAAGATTCCAGCGCATTCATTCACAGCGAGAATGGAATTCACCCCGGTGTCTCTGGCTTGGCTGCCAAAGTCACCAACTACCAACATGTATGTATCTAGATGTTTAGGCAGTTAAAGCGCATTAAAATTTCAGCAGATGTTAAATGCACTCTATAAAACATTCAAACTAACTACATGTAGCCATAAAAGTCTCCAGTGTCTGGTCAGGAGTTAGTTGAAAACACGTAAAAGATGTTTACATGTGGCTTGTGCAGCAGAAAGGTTTTCCTTTCAATTTGTTTCTACAAGTTAAATATAAATAGGATTGTCTGCATTACGATAATTGATTGGCTGAGGCATGTTGCTCATGCCAGAGGTTATGCACACCCTGATCAGATACCAAAGCCGCCTTTTTTTGGCCTTAGGCATTGCCACAGGGCCCCTGAGTGACATTTCGGCATTGTGCTATGGTACGGCATGGGGATTTCATCTCACACATCGAGTGCCAAGGTTCATCTGGGAAATCAGACCACAGGCCTACCGGTACACCATTTTTTTAATTATAAAACTTTGCAAAATGTGCCCCTTGCGGATAATTATTGGGTTGACCATTACCCCAGCTGCGAAAACCCATTCCTGGTACTTCATCCTCTGAACAAACCCATATGCCCTCGGTTTCCATGTCGGTGCAATCAATCCACAGCGCAATGCCCATGCTCACGCAAACATCATGAAAGAATTGGTTCTCTTCAGCCGAGCTTGGGACAGCCATGCGAGCCCCGTATCTATCACAGAATGGTTGCACATCTCTCCAGTACATGCTAGTAGGAGTTATCATATAGCAGGACTGATTCCACGCTAGCCATCCCGGAGGGCAGTACCCATAGGCTGTAGTTTGCTGCAACACTACCAGGAGAAATGCTCCAATCAGAATAACATTGACAACTTGCATTGTGAAATCATTTAACCCTCTTGGTAGCAGGAAACTTCATGTCAAGTCCTGGTTGATTCAGTATCTAACTCGCTGGCTGTGCTTGACATTGTACAAAAACAGCATTCAGTACTGAATTACAATACCAACGGCAAAAACCAAGTGTTGATACTGGTCTTTCTAGTATAGGTGGTTGTGTAGTATCAGGGTACCGATGAGTATCACCAAATAGTGTATTTGTCACAGAGGGTTATAAGCTGTTTGTGTCCTTATCTAATGTTACCATGGACCTTCCTCCATGATGTTACTGAGCTATACTGGAAGATGAAATTTGTGGTCGTCAGTTTTGGAATATTCCCTAGTACCTTCCAAGTGGCTCCCAGATTACTGTATTCATTTATTGATGCTACTCGTGTTCTGAGAATATCACTGCCGAGTGCTCTAGATGTTATTGAAACAACCTACAGCCGCTCAAGTGTTTTTGAGCAAAGCAAGGTAAAATTTGATATTTTTTCTTCATTTCTGCTATCTGTAAAGCAGCTATTGAAAAGCTCTCATTGAGTTGCAATTGTCAAGCTCTTGATCAATATCTTTAATAAGCGGCACTTTTTTTGGCACAGTACCTCCCCACAAAATTGCCACCGACTATAAGGAAATGAGTTGGGGGAGTGATTGGTGTGTCCTTGCCAATATTGGCCGCTTTATTGCTCATTGTAAGTGGTCTATTGTACAATACAGCTTATTATAGGCATTTTCCCCATAATTTGATCACCCTTCATTTTGGAAGGCACTTTTCAATTAGGTGTTCTACAAAATTGAATACAGAGCAGAAGTGCACAAGTCACCTATCATTAGTTGCCAAGGTAATGGTTGTAAACAAATGTCACTCCATCGTTTCCCAGTGCTTTTGCAATGTGTGTACATGTAGCCGCAGGATGATTGGGGGAAGGGGAAAGGAGATAAAAGGAGGGGGAGAGCAGAGGGTGGCTGGGGTTTGGTAATTTGGGGGAGGGGTGATGTAATGTGGAGACTGGTGCCCTCCTCCAATTACTATGAAATTTGTCCCTGATCTCTTGGAGAGATCTTATTTATAGTTTAGGAAATCCTCTCGAGGGTCTCTTCTGCTCGAATGTACTGTTGCCTCGTCTGCATTTGTATTGTGTTTGGTCTTCCCAAATCTATTCTGAATGGTGAAGGTGAACTAATTAAGCCAGGTGACTAGCCCACCTTAACTGGACAAAATCTTGAGTCTGAATTCAAGCCGCAAGTCTTTGATATCAAGTACTCCATAAAGTCCAAAGCCTTTGATGACGACAGGTTTCAAGTTTGAATTTACCAGTTTATCACATTCCAACAAATCTAAATAACATTCATGATTACAAATATAAACTAGTTAAAATGTAAAAATAGGTAAATATCAAGTAATTAGAAATGCAGTATTTTTTTTAAAGTTTCACTTGCTCAAAGGTTGCACTTATATGCATAACTACATGTAGTTAATCTTGAAAAGAATAGGAAAATGTCAAGCAGTTTAGCCATCATTTCAAGATCAAGTCTCAAGTTATTTGAGTCAAATCCTACATGTAAGTCCCAAATCACTGTGACTCAAGTGCTAGATTACCCAACTCAGCCATAAAGATATATTTTCTTTGCTCAGAGACAATTTCACCCATGAAATAATAAATTTGACTTAACAAGTGTCATTTTCTTGGTTTGTCAATGATTCTAGCTGTATATCGAGATACATATATATCGCAAAAAAAGTCCATAGAAGTTATGGGGCAAAAAGGAAAAATTCTTAATCTTTGACGTACTGCCAAAGTGTCATCAAATGATCTTCCTGTTCTATAATCTGCCACCGACTTTGGCACACCAAAAAAAGTCATTCATTTGTTTGATTCAAATTTATTTTTTTACGCTGGTGAAATCAGATAATATCAGGCCAAGAAAAACAATAGCTGTCTCCTGGTAAGTGAAGAAACATTTCTAAGGAAAAGGTTAAATTTTTAAAGCAAAAATACTAAAGTAGGATGATGGTAATTTTTGTTTACCCTGTTGAACTTGATACATTCAGCATGTTTCATTCACTTGTGTTTAAAGATTGACTAAATTTAGAATTTTGAAAGATAATTGTGGATTCAAATACACAAGAGCGAGCCACTTTTTATGCTTTGAGGGGGCGGGTCGGGGGTGTGGGGAGTAAGGTTTTACATAGGTATATGGTAGTAATTTTATTTGGTACAGATGTTTAAACTAAAGAGACAGGAGCTAAGTTTGATTTTATTTTCTCAGTTTGGATGGGTACTAGGAAACAGCTATTGTTTTCTTCCCCTTGTTGTAATAATGATTGCATGTAATTTCATATCCACAATACTAGGCGATGATTGACCTGTTTTGGTGAACAACATAAATTGAAGTACTGTAAAAGACTGACCAACTAAAATATGTAGTTTGATACAAAGGATACACAATCTTTCTGAAAGGACCAAACATACAACATTTTCCCTTGAAGGCCCAATATATCATTTGCAAGATGAGACTTTTTATGGATTCCTGGAATATAACAATTCTGAAGAGGAATGTTGGTAAACTAGCCTGCAGAAGATTTAGCTACATAGATGCAGCAATGCTTCAGAAAAACTTTAAAATCTATGAATGATTTTTGTGTTAAAAGTGAATGGTAAAAAACAAGTCTGTGCACACATTTTTTTAAACCACCTTAAAAAAAGTACCATCTTGGACAGAAATAAATTCATGTGGTGTATATCATCATTGCTCTCGACTCTTTGAGTAAGTTTTTACTTGTCAACTTTTTACTTGTCAACTCACGTAATGTAAAATTTTGGGTCATTGCAAATGGTATATACATGTAATGGGCCTTTAAAAATTATATTAACTTTGAAATTCGTCAGGCTATTTTCCCTACAACACACATCAAAAATTCACATGAAAATGCCCCATTGTCTGTTTGATTCCTTTGTCAAGGGCCATAAGCTGTGTCCAAATTGTTGAAAGTCAGTTTCTTGGACGATGGTCTGAAATTCGGCAAATGAAATAAATAAATAAATAAATGAAAGAAATGAAATTCCTACCTTGAATTTGAATCCAGAGCTGATGTTAAAATGCATGAAACCACCTGAAAGATGTCTTTCATTGGATGGAAACTCACAAAGATATGATACAAAGCAATTGCTAAGGCTGTTTTAAAGTCTGACTCGTAGAACTGTTTTTCACCTCGATAGGATAGTCAGTTCAGTGTAATCCTCTATGCAATATTCCACAACAGTTAACAGTCAAAGCGAGGTACATGTTCACTAATGGTGCAGCGTAGGTTATTACTTCACATGTAGCTGAAGCATAAATCTCTCAAAGTTTGAGCGTTCAAAACCAGGGTGCTTCTTGCAGACAAATAGCTGAATGGTTAATTACTGTGCAGTGATGGTTTGTTTGTGGTAGATTACATGTTTTACCAAAGGTAATATATTGGGTGGCTGAGTGGTGTAGAGCAGTACTGACTGGCAAACTGCAAGCTTAGTGGAAACAACGAGTTGTGAGTTTGAAATCACCAAGGTACTTTGAGCAAAGTGTTTAACCCCTAATTGCTCCATCCTTTGGATGGGATGTAAATCCGAAGGTCCATTGTTTTGTGTGATGCACTTAAAAGATTCTAGCGCATTTATTCACAGCGAGAATGGGGTTTACTGCACTGTCCCGGGCTCGGATGCCAAAGGCATCTCGATGTTTAGGCAGTTGAAGCGCATTGAAATGTCGGCAGACATGAAATGCACTGTATAAAACATTCAAAACTAACTAGCCATAAAAGCAAGTCTCTAGTGTCTGGTCAGGAGTTAGTTGAAAACATGTAAAAGATGTTTTTAAAAAATGAGTAGTTTCAATTTGTTTAAGCGGTGAATGTGCAACCCTCAATTCAAGACACTAAAAAAACTCTACAAGTTAAATAATGAATAGGATTATGAAGAGGTTATGCACATCCTTACGAGCTGCAGATACCAAAGCCCCCTTTTTTTGGCCTTAGTAACTTAGACATTACCACAGGGCCCCTGAGTGATATTTCGGCATTGTGCTATTGTACTGCAGGGGGATTTCATCTCACACATTGAGTGCCAAGGTTGGTCAGGGTAATCAGACCACAGGCCTACACCATTTGTTTGATAAAACTTTGCAAAATTTGCCCCTGGTGGATAATTATTGGGTTGGCTCCCCTGAGGATCCCAGTTGCGAAAACCCATTCCTGGTACTTCATCTTCAGTGCAAACCCATTTGCCCTCGGTTTCCTCGTCGGTGCAATCGATCCACAGCTGAATGCCCATGCTCACGCAAATATCTTCAAAGAGCTGGTCTTCTTCAGCCGAGCTTGGGACAGCCATGCGAGCCCCGTATCTATCACAGAATGATTGCACATCTCTCCAGTACATCTTAGTAGGAGTTATCATATAGCAGGACTGATTCCACGCTAGCCATCCCGGAGGGCAGTACCCATAGGCTGTAGTTTGCTGTAACGCTATCAGGAGAAATGCTCCAATCAGAATAACATTGACAACTTGCATTGTGAAATCATTTAACCCTCTTGGTAGCAGGAAACTTCATATCAAGTCCTGGCTGTGACCTCACTTGCATGCAGCAGTCAGTTCTGTGCAACAACTGCACACTACCAACTGCAAATACTATGAAGTGTTGATCCTAATATTTCTGATATTGATGGTGTCAGAGTACTGGATATCACACAATATTATGTGTCACAGAGAGGTGTTAAAAGCCGTTTGTAACCTCATTTAATGTTGTTGGGATAGCAGGAAAATGCAGTTTGTAGAACATTCAGTGCACTCCAAGTGGCTCCAAGATTACTGTGTTCATTTGTCGGTGCTACACATCCTCTAAAACTCCTTGGGCGAAGCAAAATCAATTTTAATCTTTTTCTTTATTTTCTGCTATTTGTAAAGCAGTTTAATAAAAAAAAACTGAGTGTCAACAGAATTCGATCAATATATGAACGTCAGAATTTTCACCACGGTGCCTCTCTACAAAGTTGTTATTGACTATCAGGAAATGAGTTGGGGAGCGAGGAGCCTGCCCTTGCCATATATTGCCTCTCTTTGTACACTGCAAATGGAAGTAGTCCACAATAACGTACAAGTTATTGTGGTGTTTTTTTCTTCTTAATTTTTTCAACTCTTGTTTGTTTGGGGAGGCGCGATTTCACCTTGTAGATACAAAATTGAATAGGAAATGCCAGTTTGTCAGTTGCCAAAGTAACGGTTGTAAACAAATGTCATGCCATAATTTTCCAGTGCTTCTGTAATATTAAGAATTGTAGCTGTAGGGCTGTCACGACCTGTGGTGGGAATTGGGGGGCGGGGGGGGGGGGGGGGGGGGGGGGGGAAGGAAGCGGAGCACAGTAAGGGGAACTATGATCTCTACCCTCCCCCCCTCCGCTCCCCCTCCCCCCTCCCCCCCAATAAATAATTTGTTCAGTCGATAAAATTAAGTTGGAATTTGAAGGTCCAGTTAACACATTTTGTTTTTAAATCAACAAAAATTAAACCACACACTAAATCTGAATTGGAAAATTAGCTGCGTGAAACAAAATGCAAATGCAGTACTTAATTGTGTCGGTTTACAGTCAACTGGACTGTTTGCTAACTACACCCTTGTACCAACTCGACCGTTGTACAAGCTGGACCGTTAAACCAACTCGTCCGTTGACCAACTGGACTCAAACCAACTCAACTCGAACTAACTTGACTGCTATTTATGGGTGTGAAAGTCAATATGCTACCAAGCACAGAAATTTACCACAAAATAATTTTTTTGGTTTTCGTACGATGCCATATTGCCGGGCGAATGATGGGCTGAATCACGGGCTGCCGCTGCGCCGCAGTCTGGCACATGATGTCATCGTGCACGAGTAATGTACACATTGTACATTGACAAAAGTGAAATTTTTGCGCCGCGAATTTGCAAAAAGATTAAGTTTTATCTTGCGCAAAGGTTCTTAGGAAAATGTTTGACGTCATATTTGTCATTTTTGCGGATAATTCAACTTTGCTTTCACGAACCACCACGAATTTTTCCTGTTGAGCGCACAATAATCGAGTTGGACAACGGTCGAGTTGGCACCAATAATCGAGTTGGACAACGGTCGAGTTGGCACAACAGTCGAGTTGACTTCTCAGGTAAAAATGCACAAGTCATCTATCGTTTGTTGCCAAGATAACGGCAGTAAACAAATTTCAGTTCAACACTCCCCCCCCCCCCCCCCCCTCTACCTACCAAACCCCCCCCCCCCACCCACATCCCCCTCCCCCCACCCCCACCCCCCCCCACCCCCACCGCTCCCTCTTCCGCGCCCCCCGAAAAAAAATATGAAAATGCCTTCAGATGTGCAAGTGTTTTGAAGTGAAGCAAGATCTGTTTCTTCATTGTTGCTACAACACAGTAAATTTACAAACGTTTCTTGAGCTTGATCAATATTTTTTTTAAGTGCCACTTTTTTTGCACTAAATATAGAGTACTACATGTAAAAGTGAACATGTAACCTTGTGTGTGTGTGTTGCCAAAGTTACAATGTACTGGGTGTACATTAAATTAAAATCAGTGAACTGTTTCCTGCAATTTAGCAATGGATGTCTTAGTTTAAAGGTAGAACACATGAAAATCAGAAATGTTCACAGATTTACACATAACTTACACAATTTAAACATGACGATGGTAGAAAACTTCCCCTGAAATGGTTTTGTCTGAAGTGCTATATTCATTGAGAAATGAGTAAAACAATTAATATTCTTCTTATAAGACGAAAATTCACTTCGCCTAAAAACCACTTCGTCCTGAATTGAACCACTTCGCCCAAACGCCACTTCGCCCAAAAACCACTTCGCCCAAACGCCACTTCGCCCAAATGCCACTTCGCCCAAACGCCACTTTGCACACAGGCCACTTCGTACACAGGCCGTGGTTTAGAGCGAAGTGGTTCAGGGCGAAGTGGTTTTTGGGCGAAGTGACTAGAAAGCTTTTTTTATGTTTTCTCAAAAGTTAGACGAAATACAGAGCTGACTTTTACTCAGGTTGGTTTTAATCATGCATATCTTCAATCACAAAGGGAGATGAAACTATTTGTAATAGTTTACCAATCATGTGTTCTACCTTTAAAGTCTCCGAGCAATCGTGTGCTAGACAAAAGCAAAAGTAACCACTGGCACAAATGGACCAATGAGAATAGGACTTTTGGTTATGAATATGTATGAGGTATGATAATGCCTCCTATTCTGCATGTACATGTATATTGTCAATTTAACCTTTATTAATTTTGAGAAGGACGTTTTTGATCAAATCCAGGATTTAATACAGTAACACTTTACTGGAATGGAGTGCGGAAATGCTCCAGGCCTTTTTGTTAAGTGCTGAGGTCTAACATTTGCAAGCAGATGTCTCTTTGTCATTTCAAAAAAATTACTGTAAATGTTTAATCTGCAGTGCTATTGTTGGGTTTTTACGTGTATATATACACAAATTGTGACCAAGTCAGCCTCAACCTATTCATTATGCAGTCAAATTTTTGATAAGAGTATTGGAATAATACATAATTTTGAACTTGTACATCCCTGCCCACGTCTCTATCTTTTTACTTTTTGATAAAAGCAGAAGGTTTGCGGTTTAAATCCCGGTGGAGCCAAGTTGTTTTTCACTGCATCTAGATTTCCCAAACTCTTGGACATTTGTCCACATTTGTATCAAATTAATTCGCCCCACAGTCCCTGGGTTATTATCACTAAAAATAAATCACCCATTAATACTTTTATCTTATTGCACATCTAGAATCTGGAAGCCATGGAAATGGAGAATGTAGATACCAGCTACACAGACCGAAGAATGAGCCAAGATTCAGAGGACAGTCCCATGGAGGCGGAGTCATCCAGCTCGGAGTGGGTGGGCGTAACACTAGACAGACAGCTATGGGATCAGCTGACGAGACGACTGGAAGACTTGGTGGCATTAAGCTGTCTAGTACATGCCAAACCAAACAAGGTAATGATAATGCTGGTCTTGTATGTGACCCTCTCCAGAAAAATAAAATATAATGCACCTATCAGTTGTTTCCACCCCGTCCCCCTCCCCCCTTCCCCCACTCCCCCCTCCCCCCACTCCCCCCTCCCCCCACTCCCCCCTCCCCCCACTCCCCCCTCCCCCCACTTTTCATGTGACAAAATCCCCACCTGGGGCAAAATTTAGGTGACAAAAATCACCACCCACGGGTGCAAAACATGCGTGTCTTACTATCAGATGCACAGACAATTTTTTTATTTCTGGGCTTGAAAATCGTGACTAAACCGCTACTTAAGGGGGAAGGGGTGGGGCAAGTGCGAGGGAGACGGGGTGGGGGAAACAATTGATTGGTGCATAAGAAGCGCTACGCCTTTTTGTGTAACGGCTCACACTTTATTTCTCATAAAATTTTGATTTTGATTGTTTTCGTCTAAAACAGCGTCCTCTTAAAAATGTCTGCCGTTTGCATTTTCCCTGTCTAGGCTTCCTTCTCCCGGCCAGAGAGGGCTACCAGTAAGGCCTGGTCAGCTAGCCAGGACAGTGGGGCAGTGGTCAGTGATGGTCAACCTATTGAGGTGTCAATCAGCAAGATCTTAGAGGGAGGAAAAGGTAAGGAACTCCGGGTAATTTTTTTCGGGGGATAAAGAAATATTCCAACTACATGTAATTGCTTTTTTCCAGTTGTAGATGTTTATGCATATGGGCAATTCATGAAGAGGTGGACATGATCTTAACATTTTGAATTATATTTGTGTTGAAATTGCCATTAAATGATGCAACAAGCTTCGGTAATTTAAAAACAAGTTTGGTGTTGAGTCTTTGAGGAAAATTTATTTTCCTGTGGGAAATGTCATAAATTATGTCATTAATAGCTCTTGACAACTGATGAAAATGGTTGTGACTTGTCATATGCAAAAATGCACGCCATTAAACAAGCAATGAAAGAAATATGATTCTTTATTTCAGTTGTGTAGAAATAGGTTTTTTTTGTTTCTCAGGTCACTTTAAATTTTCAAAATCTGGCTGAAACAATATTTCATTTTTAAACACTCCACAAGCATTTTGTTACTTATTAGATATGCTGGTAACATATCTATCCATCCGGGTTGTACATGTAGGTATCATTGCTGAATATGTAGCAAGATGGGTGGCCCAGCACGCAGTACTCCCTAGCTTCCTATCAAACTGTTCTGGCAGCAATCATGCATTTGCCACTCCATCTAGTGAAGATTCAAAGTTAGACGAAGATGCACGGATAGTTAAAGGTAGGAATCCTTGCTCATTAGTAGTGTTATACTCAACGGCGTTTGCCATGGGGGGTGCGGTGGGGTGGGGTGGGGTGGGGTGGTGGAGGGCTGAGTGCCCTCGCAGGACAACACGTGCGGACATAATGTATTGTATTACCAGCGTCGTAATAGCTTTGCTGATATAGCCGTGGCGTTTTGATCGCACAGGCAAACTAGTTCCTATCACTATGTGCTTTTTTTTTGCGCCTGCGCTTTTCAAATTTCCCGCTCCTTAGGCCACGCCCAATCACCTTTCAGATGCTCAAATCCCAGGCACCTGTTTCAAACCGTGCGCATAGCGCTTATCCGTTAACCCACTTATGTTTAGGACTGTGTTGACCGTGTGCTATGCATGCGTAGGTTATGCATAAACTGCGCGGGAATCCGTCAATGCCAAATTTTGGGTATTCTCTGGAGAAAAAACCTTGCATATTGCTCGCGGCCATCGAACTTTCGATCCGGCCTTCAATGTGACTCATACAGCTAAACGGCCCAAACATTGTACTATTCGAAACTAATTTGCGTGAATTCAGACCTAATTTTTTTTTAAAAAGACAAAAATTACGAGTGTTCATTCAGGTTAAATTTATGATCGTGAAAAAAAAACGTGACACAGGCCTTTTGAAATGGAAGAACTCACTGAAAACTTCAACTATATCCATGTTTTTTGTTGCCATCAAAAGCGGCCATATTCTGTGATTATCATATCACTGGTGTGCATGAGTTTCGAGCCAAAACAGGACCAAATTGTCAGTAGAAACATGAGCTTCGGAAACGGGTCAGTGGAGATTTTGCCGCAAGCTTCAACACTCGCGGCGTTTACATATTTCAAATTCGCACACGTAGTGCTATATCAATTTAATTCTTTAATTTCTTAATTTTTTTTGCTGACAGCACCATGAATTTGCCGACAGTACCATGAATTTGCCGACAAAAATGAATAAAAGCGTGTGTAAAAACATGTATGTATGTATGTATGTATGTATGTATGTAACAAAGATGGACCAATATTTCACAAACTTTTCTTGTTTCCTTACTTATGTTAATGGGAAATTTGTACATGGGATTTTGTAAAATGTATGTTGTAGGAATAATTTTTGGAAAAGTTATCTCCTCAAAACAGCTTAAAGGTATTTCTTTAATTTTGAGATAAAATAAAGACATTTGGAAGGGAACTGGGGTCTATTACCTTGTGTGTCACGGAAATTTCAGACTCAAAATCAAGGTACATATACTTTCAAGAAGCAAAATACCAGATGCTTGACTTTGTGATTATATGTATGTACTCCCTTGCAAGTGCTTAAAGGGCTCCTGAAATGGTATTTTTATCAATGAAATCTGTGCTATGAAACTAGTCCATTCATTTACAATCATAAAAGCCCTACTTGGAAGTTGTTTGGGGGGTTAAAATCAAGGTTTTTGATTTTTATGCTAATGAAAATTTACATATGCGTGAGCAAAGTGGTGATGTCACATTAGGAAAACACAGGGAAAATTTCATTTAACTGTGCACAAAAGTTTCCACAATTTTATCCAACTTGCTGAAACTTTTGTAACCCACGACGGTGTAGGTTTGTTTTACATGTTGCCTGTTGTAAACCATGAGAAAACTAAGCATTTTTCCACAATTCCAGTTTTAAGTCTGATGTTTTTTCTTTGCTTTTCTGCTGTGTGTTCCTAAAGTGACATGCCCCAAACAGCGCCCTCTTTCTGTGAGTTTATGTGAAGAAATTTTCAAAGTTAAAAAATGCCACTTTTTATTCATGGGGCATCAAAATGAACCGTAGTATTGTCTTTCTAGACAAGTAATCCTTCATATACAGCAAACACTGTGCATAAAGTTATTGAGCATTTCAGGGGCCCTTTAAAACAAGTACGTATCAGACCAACAATAATTTAAATTATTTTGTAATTGCACATCCCGCTTGCTGAAAGCAGTTCAACCAGGTTGAATTTTTATAAATTGTTGATATGTATACGTGTATTTGATTACAGATTTGCTGGAGTCAGTGTGTGTGAAGTTCCCTCGTAGTTTGTCCCATGACAACATGCAAGCTCACTGCACCTGGGAGTATGTGGTCCAGTGGAACAAAAACCCAGAGGTAGTTTATTTTATTCATGTGACAAGAGTGCTGCTTAGCACTCAATTGAAGTCCTAATATTTTTTTAAATGATCAATAATTAAAAAAAGAGCGCATGTGAACATATCTATACGGAATTAATTTAAAAAGTATAATGTGACCCCAGTGTGACATCGCTCAGTGGATTCTTGCAAGTTTTTGGTGTCACAGACCTAAATTCCCAGTTTATCTTGTAACTCAATTTTCTTGTACATTGGTTGCTAGGTAACCAACCTACTCCGGTCTGCCTTGGGTCATCTGCAGTTTATTCGCAATCCTCTGCTACAACATGGTAAGTCATTGATGTTATAATCAACCACTGGTTTTATGTTTTATCTGCAATACCAAAGATAGTTTACCTATTCCTATTGCGAAAGAAAATTAGATGCAGTGGAACAAATTTGTTTAAGTTTACCTGTGTGCATGCGCGTACAATCGAAGGATTGGAATGAAAGTGCAGGGGCGGATCCAGAGGAGGGTTTTGGGTGTCAAACCCTACCCCCCCTGCTCGGACTCAATTTATTTTATTTTTTTATTTGATGCATTTTGTTTGTCCGCCTGTCCGCAATATGCCTGTCCGCTTGTTTAAAACTGCCCACGTGATGTGCTTTCAGCCAATAGGAATGCGTAAACTGTCTAAGGTATTTATGAATCTGTTTTTCATTCACTGGACTATTTGTTTCATTCTGCATCAGGCATTGCAAGCATGTTATGGCATACCTTCTGTGTCAAGCGAGTGTCATCAGCAGCGTTTCTCATTGACAAGGTTGGCAAAGCACCCAAGGATAGACTATGCCGAAAGGTACACAAAATTTTTCTGTTTATTTCACACTTTCATAATTTCTCCTGATTATTTTTTTCCTTTATATTTAATTCCTTTTTAGATACATTTAACACCGGTGTTGTATTGATCACGTTCAAATGACGTCACTTCCTACAAATTGCCACGTGCATCATGATTTTGAGCGTAATTTTTGAGACACGCATCGGTTGCGCCGTATTTCAAACAAATTGTTAGCAATGTTCCAGCATGTCCGTGCGCGTACTTTATGCCGTTTAACACGCAGTAGCATTTTTTCCTACGAAGATGGCATCTGTGAACGTCATCAATTGAAGCTCTTTCAGATAATCAAGATTGTATAAAATTAACTTGAACAGCAGTGTAATAAATGTTGGCAGTCAAGATACGTCATGAAAATATTTTTAAAAAATGAATGTTAGTGGCACTTTTCTGTAATTGGAGCAATCCCAATGCATATTTCCGACCTGTCAATCAAGCCGGACCCGCCGACCAATCACAACGGAGCTAGCAGACAGCGCCACATAGGTCAAAGTGCATTGCATCACAAACAATCACGCGATTTTCTGCCCATATACAGTTTGTACATGTTGTATGCGCCAGTGACCGGGTGAATTTTGGTTTCAATGTCGGGCGATTCGCTGTTCAAAGGTAGGAAAGCGCATTTTTATGAATATATGTCATCCCTGCATTACTAGCCCTTCGCTCAGTGTGTGCTACGGTAACTGTCGACCCTAAAACATAAATACCTTTGAGTTTTCTCCAATGAATCTGTGCTTTCCACGCCGAGTCCCCTTGCTTTGTACGTTGTGTCGCCATTTTTTTGCGATGGCTTGTGAGCACATAGCAACAGTATCTAAGGGGCAATCTCGGAACTATGCATTAGATTCATTACATATCAACTTGCTCCAGCGTTTTCATGTTTCTTCTATTCAGGATGTTGGACTGAGTGACGGCTCATTGGAATCATTCATGGGTCTGTGCTGTGAGCTGCTGGACTTAATATATGTGGTAAGACTCAACAAATTTCGTCTTTTACACTAGATTTTTTTTGTTAATTTTTCTGAAAATTTTAGCTGTCCTTACTTTGATTGCAAGGGCTTTCTATGTTCAAAACAAATTTTGATTCGAAACTAAATCCATAGTTTTAATTCTAATGTGGGTTTCAAAATGGATGTACCCTGAACAAAGCTTACTGAAACTCCATTGCATATATATGTGATATCACCTTTGCTACCTCTTGTGGCAAGGCTGACTGCACTAGTCTTCATGAGCCACCGAGGCAGGGTGCACCACTCTGGCTAAAGTGCCTTCCTGAGCTCCAGGGGCGGTATTCACAAAACTCAATCTAAGCGAGGTACCTAAGTCCGTCTTAAATCTAAGTGGGGCACTCAACTTCGTATTCACAAAAGATTTAAGCGCCCCGCTTACCTTAGTGGTGTACTTAATCAATCAGTGCACGCTTAACTCTGTCACGTCATAATGTCTCTGCAATCAAAGCAGCGCAGACCACGCGCGGACATTTCAAAAACATTCGATTACTACGCGCGTGCATCATACGCGCACATTTTGCGCGTGTCGTGCACACATACGCGTGCACGTACCACAAGTAGACGACGTACGTTGTGCATGTGCTATGCGGTAGTCAATGGTCAGTGGCGAACAAAGACGGAAAACGAAGGTTTTTAGGGTCAGTAAGAACAGAAATTGAAATCTTTTGTAATCTCCCAATGTCTAAATTGTTTAGGCGTTCTCTAATCAATCATACAGCCGTTTTTTTATAACACACTGGGCAAAAAAACAATGCAATTGCAGACGGTTGACCCAGCGTTAAATGCACTTAAGACAGGTCAGACCACACTTAAGTTTAAGTCTCAAAAATAAGCGGGCCACTAAAAGAAAACGCGCTGTGAATACCACTTAACTTTATGATTTGACTTAAGTCTAGAATTTAAGCGGGGCGCTTAAATTTCACGACTTAAGTCGTTTTGTGAATACCGCCCCTGCACTTCTAGGGCTGTTTGGGAGATGTATGACTGCAGGTTTGGCTGAAAACCAAACAATTTCTTCTGAAAGCCTTTTACTACAGATTTCTCCCATCTGTTTACTTCAATGTTTTTTTAAAGTGGGTTTGGACTGGAGTTGAACAGTTTCAAAAGCTATATGGGTCATTCTATAAATTTGGGGTCCACTTTTTCTGTCCCCGTTACATCTGACATCTTGTAAAATGTTGAAGTTTGTAAATTCAGGACATATTCTTTAAATGCTCTCTATTTCAAAGAGTGATTACTTAAAGTACAATTCATAAAAACATGTTTTGAAGGCATTTTTAATGATACTTGTATGGCAAATAGCAGTATGTCAGGTGTAACGGGGACAGAAAAATGTCACACGTTGGACCCCAAATTTATAGAATGACCCATATTGCAATTACACAGCAGTTCAATCTGTGATTGTCTCCCCCCATAGGTTGAGACGGAGTCTTCTCTAGCTCCTTCTCTTGACGTAGAGGAGCTTTGGCAAGGCATTCAGGGACCGACGCCACTGGCAGAGCTGGCCATCAGCCAACCACTACCAAACCACTACATGGTGGATCTACACAAACAGTTGACAACATCACTGCATGCAAGTAAGACAGATCTACACGTTAATACAAAAAGTGCCTTTTTGCCCCTATAATGGCCACTATAAAGGGGAATAGACCTTTATCACGGTACGTCCATCTTTGTCTTGTTCCCCACTGCATAATACGTGTACGTGTCGGGTATGATCAGTACGTGTCGGGTATGAGCAGTACGTGTGCGTGTCTAGCGCGATAGCGCGTGCAGTCTTCCGTTTTTGATCGCACCGCGCGCATGTCATTGTGATGCACACAATGAAAATTTTCAACACAGGGCCAAACTATTTTATTTCGGCAAGCCTCGCTTTGGTTACGTTCATTTTAATAGGGGAAAAGGGAAGATGGCCGCACCGTGATAAAGGTCTATTGTGCTCAACGAGTACTACTTGTACATTATTGATGGTATATATATATGACGGGATTGATAATTGAAAGATGAATTTAGAAACACGAGAAAATTGCAGTGCCCCGACTGGGATTTGAACCCAGGTCCTTGGCATACATGCATGGCCAATTGCTCTACCAACTGAGCTATCTGGGCATCCCGCCGGAGCGGGATGTTTCTAAATTCATCTTTCAATTATCAATCCTGTCATATATATACCTTCAATATATAATAATGACCGCTATAGTGAATGGGTTGGCATGGATTCCCCCCCTCCCCCCTCCCCCCTCCCCCCTTATCGAGGTAAGACCTCTCTTCACGATAGGCCATCGGTGTAGCCAATGCATAGTTCCGAGTTTGCCCAGTTAACCCCGCCCCCTTGGACGTTGTTGCTATGGCTCACACGCTATCGTCAAAAATGGTGACACCAAATGCACAAAGCAATGGGACTTTCAACGGAAAGCACAGATTCATTGAAGAAAACTCAAAGGTATTCATGTTTCAGGGTCAACAGTTATCTTAGAACACACTGAGCAAAGGGCCAGTAATACGTACAGGGATATCATATCATCACGAAATATAGCTTTCGTACCTTTGAACAACGAAACGACCGGCCTTGAAACTAAAAATTCACCCGGATCGTCACATACAACATTAACACTGTACAAATTGTATGGGGCCGGAAGAACATATCGCGTGATCATGTTGTTGTGACGTATTGACCTATGTGGGTGACATCTGCTAGCTCTGTTGTGATTGGTCGGCGGGTTCGGTTGATTGACAGGTCGGAACTATGAATTGGTTGGCATGGATTTGCCCCACTGCATTGTTGGAAAACACGAGGCAAACACGAGATTGTTGTGGTGCTCCGGCGGGATGCCCAGATAGCTCAGTTGGTAGAGCAATTGCCCATGTAAGCCAAGGACCTAGGTTTGATTCTCAGTCGGGACACTGCAATTTTCTCGTGTTTCTAAATTCATCTTTTTTATACATAATTATATTGCAAGGAACAAGAAATATACTGAGCAACGAAAGAAACGCACATTTTCAGTTAAATCACAATTTAAAAAAAATAATAAAAATAAAAAATAATGAAAATACCTAAAGCTTCTTTGTGCTGGAAATTCCCACTCTCAGATAGACTGCTTTTTTAATTAATAAGTGAAGACGATTTTTGCGTTTATTTTGTTGCTCTGTATATTACCTACTGAAAAACAGATACAAACTTCACAAAGAATGGTAATTGCTATGATTCCTCGCAGTAAGGGTGCCGCCATTTTGTCCAAATACTTGGCAAAGAATGGCTTTTTTGCGGACTACTTTTTCATGTATTGCCATGGGAATGCACAAAGGACTTGTACCTTATTCTTTGCCCAGTATTTAGACTAAATGGCAGCGCCCTGCATAGTACGACAAATTGCTGCAATTGCCATTGTATGTGAAGTTCGTATTTGCTGGTCGGTTGTAATATTTCTTGTTCTTTGCATTAAAATAATTTACGAGTTGCACTTGTTGAGCACAAAGTCTTTTGTCTCTTGGGTCATCCATCCTTGGGCATAATTCCCCTTTAACAGGCAACTTTATGGGGGCCAGCGAGATTTCGTCAAAATGGTGCAAATTTTAACATCTGCCATTGCCATTTGTCATAAGGCCAAAAAACAAAACAAAAACAAATATGTTTAGCATTAGTGCACGTGTCACTTTCAACCCTGCACGTCAAAGCTTTTTTCCCCTTTTTTCCCAAAAACACAATGCAATTAGACACGCACCGTCTTGTCCAACTGCTTCTGACAGCAGTCGGGGCTCGAACTTCACAACGACATCAACGTTGCTGTTTTTCCCCGGAACTTTTGGCCACAAAGCTCCTGGATTTTCGGCAGTAGATACTGTTGGCTTCATATCAACTTGCTTAGTTTGCTTAGGTAATTTTTAGGTGTATTAAAAAGGTATTTATATATTTAACAAAGGAGATTGACCAGGAAATACTGACTAGTAGGACTAGGCAGCAAGTTAAGACTTGTTCAGTTCAGGGTGTCCGCGGGTCTTAAAAAGTCTTAAATTAATTTTCTAAATTTAAGGGCCTTAAAAAGCATTAAAAAAGTATTAAATTGTTAGCTAGATTTTGGGCCTGTGGTGGCTGAGTATGGAATTCTTTCCTGTTTTGGGGGTTTAATTGATCTTAAAAAGTCTTAAATTTGACTTTTTAGGACCCGCGGACACCCTGTTGTTAGTCTTCTACTAATTGTCACCTGTATTTTCTAATCAGTTCTAGTGTTCAACATGAAGTCCATCAAACCACTCAAGGTCCTGTTTGACTACAAGGCAAGGAATGCATTCTTCCGTGATCTGGATGCGCCAGTCGTTCAGCCAACAGCAGAGACTGACCAAGGAATACTCAAGAACAGACAACAGGTCTGTCATTGGCTAGAAACTTGTTAATCAAAGTCAATGATATTCTGACAATTTAGAAAACCTATATATTTAAAGTAAATAAGTCATATTATAGTTTTTGTCTAAAGAATTCAATCCACTATTATCTACCATATTTTATGATTTCAGTATTCCGTTTCTGAGCTGTGCAGACATTGTGTATGTACTGTCAGCATGTTCCACTGTAGAATACCATATGTTGAAAGGAAAGTTGTTTGACCATTTTTGTTCAAGACACGACAGAATAAAATTGTGTATTTTGTCTATTTTTGTTATAAAAATGTGGAAGTAATTCCTATTTACACAAAAAAATAACCCCTGTTTATACCATTTGTCTTTCAAGCCTGTATGGTTACCAACATGGAGACGAGGTTTTGGAGAATTCATGTTCACAATTTGAGTTTAAGGACACCAGAAAAATATAGCTATAATGATGTCATTTGGAACTCTGGGGTTTAGTTCCAGCCATCTCGTCTTATAATTGATCTTAGTTAAACTGTACACCAATCCAGTAACTAAGGTCTCCTTCCCTTTGGGTGCTTCCACTGAATGAACTGTATGATTTTTGCTGTTGCTGAAGTTGCATTTGTTTACCTCGAACTAGTTGCGCGTCTTTTTAGGGTTGTGTACGCGAAGGGGGCGCGTCGTGTGCACGCGTAGGGGACGCGTCGCGTACGAGCATGTAATGGATGAGCGCTCTTCGATCTAACAGCAACACATAACGCACAGTCCATGCACTTGACGCCCCCAGCTATGGCAGATATACAGGGAAGGTGACCTTTATAGTTACCGGATTGGTCTATAGGTCATGTTAGCACCGCCCTTGGTTAAATATACAGTGTGCATTTTCGTTATGTATGTCATTTGGTCCATTGCACACCTAGTACCTTAGTCACTGTAACCAACTGAAAGGTAGGTGCAATGGATGCTCAACGAGTACACTTTTTAATTCTGATGAAAAAAATCTTCTTAGGTGTTATGTAAATCAAATAATAACAGTTTGTTCAATTGTATGACCTGCACCATTGAATTCACAAGCATTATTTGTATACCACTAAAACTCTGTTGTTTCATTTCCAGTTCACGACCAGAATAATCACTGATGCAGTGGAGACCCTGCCACCCAATCACTCCACAACGGATGCAAAGGAGGCGGAGTCTATCTGCCACACCCCTCCCCTAACCCCGCCCAGCCCGGGCCCACTAGACATCCATAGAATACGCAAGAGTCACCCAGCCCACACGTGGCCAGTGACTGCAGTCCAGTTGGCGATAGCATTCGGCAATGACATGGATGCACTGAAGAGGCACCATGTTTGTGAGCTGTATAGGAGTGGATATGATGCCGTCGCACAAGAGGTAATTGAAAAGAGCTCTGGCAAAATGAGATATTTTTGTTCTCTCGTTAGTACACTAACCATGGGCTAGTAATAATAGCTAGTTCTTGTACAGGGTGGATACAAAAAACGAAACCGAGACATTATTGCTAATTGTAACTAAAGAAGGGCACATATGAATCAAAGGGAGATACCATCTGTTAGGGCTGAATCTCCTCTTTAAAATGACACCCTGATCATGTCATTATGTTTTCGGTCGACTGAGCAGTGACCAATATTATGCAGGGGTCTAGTTTGAGATTTGCACCACTTTCGTCAATGGCGTCCAGAGGCCTAAACTGTGGCATATAGCCTGTTTGGACAATCAAGTATCCATTGGCAAAACCCAATATGCCTCTGAAGATCACAGGAAAGTTGATGTCGTCTCATAATTCTGTAAGGGTACCACATGACAATTTTGTTGAATGTGGTTGGGGCCAGTCCTAAACCATTTCGTCTGTGGTTGATGTGCTACAACAGGGCCGCTGAATTGCATCGACCAGTACCCCTTCGCCTGGTCCTTCGACTCAACAAAACATCGCTGCATTCTCATGTAGGCCTGAATGTGTTCTGTTTAAGTATCCCCCAGCCCCCCGTCAACATTTTATCAGCATTGGCTTTGCGAATGGATACTTTACTGTTCAAACAGGCTATATGCCAGTCCAGCTGATCAACGTGATTGGTCAATACCTCATGAATATTAATATTTTCATTCTGCATATGCAACAGGTGTTAGTGACCGTGACCGACAACACCCAGATGGCGGTCCAGCTGATCAACGTAATTGGTCAGTGCTGCATGAATATTCATGTTTTCATTCTGCATATGCAACAGGTGTTAGTGACTGTGACCGACAACACCCAGATGGCGGTCCAGCTGATCAACGTAATTGGTCAATACCTCATGAATATTAATGTTTTCATTCTGCATATGCAACAGGTGGTAGTGACCGTGACTGACAACACCCAGATGGCAGTCCAGCTGATCAACGTAATTGGTCAGTGCTGCATGAATATTCATGTTTTCATTATGCATATGCAACAGGTGTTAGTGACTGTGACCGACAACACCCAGATGGCGGTCCAGCTGATCAACGTAATTGGTCAATACCTCATGAATATTAATGTTTTCATTCTGCATATGCAACAGGTGTTAGTGACCGTGACTGACAACACCCAGATGGCAGTCCAGCTGATCAACGTAATTGGTCAGTGCTGCATGAATATTCATGTTTTCATTCTGCATATGCAACAGGTGTTAGTGACTGTGACCGACAACACCCAGATGGCGGTCCAGCTGATCAACGTAATTGGTCAATACCTCATGAATATTAATGTTTTCATTCTGCATATGCAACAGGTGTTAGTGACCGTGACTGACAACACCCAGATGGCAGTCCAGCTGATAAACGTAATTGGTCAGTGCTGCATGAATATTCATGTTTTCATTCTGCATATGCAACAGGTGTTAGTGACTGTGACCGACAACACCCAGATGGCGGTCCAGCTGATCAACGTAATTGGTCAATACCTCATGAATATTAATGTTTTCATTCTGCATATGCAACAGGTGGTAGTGACTGTGACCGACAACACCCAGATGGCGGTCCAGCTGATCAACGTAATTGGTCAATACCTCATGAATATTAATGTTTTCATTCTGCATATGCAACAGGTGGTAGTGACCGTGACTGACAACACCCAGATGGCAGTCCAGCTGATCAACGTAATTGGTCAGTGCTGCATGAATATTCATGTTTTCATTCTGCATATGCAACAGGTGTTAGTGACTGTGACCGACAACACCCAGATGGCGGTCCAGCTGATCAACGTAATTGGTCAGTGCTGCATGAATATTCATGTTTTCATTCTGCATATGCAACAGGTGTTAGTGACCGTGACTGACAACACCCAGATGGCGGTCCAGCTGATCAACGTAATTGGTCAATACCTCATGAATATTAATGTTTTCATTCTGCATATGCAACAGGTGGTAGTGACCGTGACCGACAACACCCAGATAGCAGTCCAGCTGATCAACGTGATTGGTCAACGCCTTGCGCAGATGTTTATTCTGGATGCCAACACTGTCAGTGTGGCCAGGCAGTCTTCCGTCCCAGCTTCACTCATGACTTGGCTCAAGGTCTTGGTAAGAATGGACTGTCGTCAAAAGTACATTTATGAATAGATTTATAGACCGTATCGAATAGCTGCCATCTTGTAGGGCAGTTTCTTTTTTCTTTGAGGACATGCATGGTTGCACATTTTGTGGTTACATTGCCCCACAATATGGCAGCTATTCGATACAGTCTATTTCATACAACACTCGAATAAATCCCCATCATCTGATTAGTGCATTGTTGGTCTGGTTTTGTAGATTAAACAAATAATGAATGTTTGAAATTTCTCCAATAGAAGGAATAATTTCATTCGGAGACAGATTTAATGTTCTATTATTTGTACCATTGCACTCATAAACATTGTCTACACGTACTTGTATGCAATAACTGAGAAAATGAATAGCTAGAATTTTGTAGTGAATATTAAATTGAGCAAACAAAACATTGTCAGTTTGTACCCTAACATTTTAATACTATACCAACTGACCCATTTAAATAAGGATGCAATTTTCAAAATTGCAAATGTAGAAATTTCAGCTTTTTTGTATTTTTGAGCCAAAAAATATTGCTTTTTTACTCTTTCAAGGCTAGAAAAGATTTGGAAATATCGGAAGCAACGGTCAACATTTATCCTTGCTTTTCAACATCACCATGGCTGTATAAACTTCCATTTAGACTGGTGCCCCTGTATATATTTGTGTACATCCTTGATAAATTTAGAAACTGTTTCAATTTGTTTAATTTTTCAGTCTGTAGGCCAGAAAAGATTCTTCTTCCACATATGGGACCTCATGCATGTGCATTTTCTAAATTTAACGATCGCGAGTGTTGTGTTTGAACACGTGAACCAAAACTGACCAAAACTGGTTACTGTGGTGTGCCATTCAATAACACATTATCTGGCTTATAATGGAAATCATTTTTTTTTTTTGGAACACAGGCTAAAGACTCGGCACTACGGTGCCCCCATCCACCCATTCCAGACACAGCTCACTTGGTCAGCCTGGCGGTAGGTCTACTCCCCGAGAATCACCCGCAGTATGCACTAGGATTACAGCTTGTTGAGGCAGTCGGGGCTCTGACATGATACAAACACAGGCTAAAGACTCGACACTACAATGCCCCCATCCACCCATTCCAGACACGGCTCACTTGGTCAGCACGGCGGTGGGTCTACTCCCCGAGAATCACCCGCAGTATGCACTAGGATTACAGCTTGTTGAGGCAGTCAGGGCTGTGACATGATACAAACACAGGCTAAAGACTCGACACTACGATGCCCATATCCACCCATTCCAGACACAGCTCACTTGGTCAGCACGGCGGTGGGTTTACTCCCCGAGAATCACCCGCAGTATGCACTAGAATTACAGCTTGTTGAGGCAGTCGGCACTCTGACATGATACAAACACAGGCTAAAGACTCGACACTACGACGCCCCCATCCACCCATTCCAGACACTGCTCACTTGGTCAGCACGGCGGTGGGTCTACTCCCTAAGAATCACCCGCAGTATGCACTAGGATTACAGCTTGTTGAGGCAGTCGGGGCTCTGACATGATACAAACACAGGCTAAAGACTCGACACTACGACGCCCCCATCCACCCATTCCAGACACTGCTCACTTGGTCAGCACGGCGGTGGGTCTACTCCCTAAGAATCACCCGCAGTATGCACTAAGATTACAGCTTGTTGAGGCAGTCGGGGCTCTGACATGATACAAACACAGGCTAAAGACTCGACACTACGATGCCCACATCCACCCATTCCAGACACAGCTCACTTGGTCAGCACGACGGTGGGTCAACTCCCTGAGAATCACCCGCAGTATGCACTAGGATTACAGCTTGTTGAGGCAGTCGGGCTCTGACATGATACAAACACAGGCTAAAGACTCGACACTACGACGCTCTCATCCACCCATTCCAGACACAGCTCACTTGGTCAGCACGGCGGTGGGTCTACTCCCTGAGAATCACCCGCAGTATGCACTAGGATTACAGCTTGTTGAGGCAGTCGGGGCTCTGACATGATACAAACACAGGCTAAAGACTCGACACTACGATGCCCCCATCCTCCCATTCCAGACAAGGCTCACTTGGTCAGCACGGCGATGGTTCTTCTCCCAGAGAAGACCCATCGTCTTAGCCTTTTATAAGTATGGCGGAACAAAAGACAGAACAGCAGACTGGATATCTAAACAGAGACTCTCTTTTGATGTTGGAGATTCTTCAGACACCTTCATATAAGGTGATGCAAAAAATATCACTTGCTTCCCAAATTAAATTACTATTTATCAACTTTTAATTTATGAATGGAATGCTATGAAAATTTCCTACATTTTTATTCCAAGGTATCATACCTTAAGAAATGGGAAATTATAAAAATATTGCTTATGATAAATATAGCATATTAGGATTCCATATTTATTGGATTTTGGGATCAGAACTTTGAAATAGATCTAAATAATTTGATATTTAAATGAAGTCAGATTTATAATGTTTCAACCGTCTTGGAATTGGCACATCAATTCATTGTTTTTAGCAACCTTTATAAACAATTTTGTTTATAAAGTTTCAAAAGATCACTGCGATGAGAGCTTTTCAACAGAAAATAGCCTGATTAGAGCATGGTAGTTTTCAAAGTGTGAAAATATTTCTGCACACACTGGGGACTTTTTAGATTGTAACATCGACCATGGGGAATAAGACATCATGTTGAGGTTTTACGCATGTGTCAAGTCATGTCACTCGTCCACTGCCAGAATCAATAATGTGACAACTATGGTTTGGCCTTCTATTATTGATTATTATTATTATTTCTTTCTGGTATTCATACCAAGGATTCCTCAAAAGTGCCCATTGCATTGTCACTCGCAAGCGTGAGGAAACCCATGAAGAATTAGAAATGGCCAGAGACACCGGGGAATCCCCTTGCTCTTCACAAAAGAATGCTCTGGGATCTTTAAAGTGCGTAACCGTTACCTAACACACTGGACATTTAGAGAAGGTACCGTGGTCGAGTGGGTCATTGACTCGCAATCATAGGTGAAAATTTGGGGTTGCGTCATGGCGAGTCTTTACGTCCCTTCTGAAGAATGGAGCGAGTGTGGTTGAGTGCCTTGCTCAGGGGCACAGGTACCGCAGCCGGAGGGAGGTTCGAACCCGCAACCCCTAGTTTTCACCTATGATTGCGAGTCAATGACCCACTCGGCCACGGTACCCTCTCTAAAACCGAAACATCACGTCTCGTCCCACATACATGTAGTTGTGCTAAGATAACGTTGTGGGCATTGAACCTTTTTTTTTCAGTGTCATACAATAAGTTTTTTTTCAAAGGTGTGAGAAAGATTTTGACGACATCACTACTGGAATTGGTGTTTAATAAATGGCATTTAAAAACAAATCACAGTATTTGAAAATCACATGCTCCTATGAGTAAGTATCATGCTTCCTAATAAGCTTCCTTTTTCTTCATTTTCTTTATCATAGTGACATTTATCACAATGATTTTGTTTAAATTTATGTAAATAAAATATTTAGCTTTTATTATCCTTAATGACCTTTGACCTCATGTGTGGCCTCATACAATGAAATGCTTTAAGCTCTGTTTCATTTTATTAAAATTCGAAAATACCAAAGACAGTTTTCCCACTCTGATTAGTGAAAAGGTTTTTATTCGGGCAGTATTAAATGACTGATAAAAATAAGAGTCGAAGCCACGTACGGTAGATATATTTCTGAGAAATTCTGAAGCCACGGAGACACCGCTACGACTACTTGAGACTCGCCATGACTCGACCATCATAGGGCCAATTTCATAGAGCTGCTTAACAGCCTATTTTCTCTTAACCAAGCATCAAGCTATTTCATAGACATCGTTAACGGTAAGCAACTGAAATGTTGCGAACTGCAGAGCCAAACTCTGCTTAACACAGTGACGCAACAACAGCCATTTATGTCATGTATAATGAAGCTATTATGTGAATATTTCAATGTCAACTTAATTACAAAAGAAATCAAATTTTGTATCGGTATAGAACTGCCACTTGGTGATAAGGTCTAATAATTCTAGGGCCATTATCTTTCATAGTCAAATTCGAGAGCTAGGGACGTCTCTGTATTTTCACATTAGCAGGGGCCATCCAGTGCATTTTATAAGATGGTTTTACACTGTGTGCATTGCTTCTTTAATAGCAACACGCAGTTCGTGCAAATCAGGGATTCTTTTGAGTTTTAATTATTTATGCATTAGTTTGTTTTTTTAATACTAATTTCAGTTGTTTGGAAAACTGCATCAGTGTTTTATTTCTGGGAATCGTGATAAGTGCCTTTTTATCAACTTGCCATTTCTTTATTTTAAATTTACTTTTTACATAATGCTACATAGTTTATTGCACAAGTGACAAGAAAATTTGAATGTTGACATCTGATTTCCTTCAATTTTTTAAAAGAGACATACCTAATGTAGCGTCATTCACAGTCTTTTAAAAACCTCGACCCAATGTTAAAGGCCCATTGTATCATTTGCAATGACCCAATTTTGTTTTTCAAGGGTTGACAAGAAAAACCTTACTCGAAGTGTTGATAGCAATGGTAACAAACATCACATGGTATTTCATGTTGGAAATTGACAACCGAAGGTGGGTTTCTAAAAAAAGTCCTGTGCTTACCATTCACTTGTACACAAAATCCATATACAGATTTTCTGAAGCATTGATGCATCTATGTAGCTAAACAATTTTATCAGGCTAGTTTACCAACATTCTTCCTTAGATATTTTACACTCTTATTCCACAAATCTGCAAAAGGTTGTATCTTGCGAATGATACAAGGTTACTGGGTCTACACTAAGACCAGTGAACTGTTTCACTGCGCTTTACCAATGGGTGTTTCAGATTACCATCACAACTGACTTAATTCACACTTTAGTAGTCTATTAACAGCTGAAAGTGGTTTTAAATGAGTGTACATACACGTGTTTTTTTTAGCATTCACTCAACACAAGAACTATGCATTCTGCTTTTCTGAAACATTGCTGCATCTAAGTACTACATGTAAAAAGAAAAACCTTTTTTTCTAACAGATTTAAACTAAAATTTCAGGTCATAAAACAAAGACTGATAAATTTTATTGTGCGAGTTTTATCAGTTTTGGACAAGAGGGTGAGATTTAAAGCCATAAGAATAAAACCCTAAATTTCAGAACTTGCCACTTTCGACTTAGCATCCTCCATTGTCAAGAAAATTGTCTATGTCTGAGGTCCCTTTGCACCTCTTGATGAGTTGCACGAAACGATCAAGATGGTTTGCAATAACATTAGGGGTGATCCTGCATTCCTTCAGTAGCTTTTGGCTGCAGCATGCATATTCTATCATATCAGTCGCCAGCGGTGTATCGATATTAGAGGAGACTAAGTCGAAAGTGGCAAATTTTGAAATTTAGGTTTTTTTCGTATGGCTTTTAAATCTCGCCCTCTCGTCCAAAGCTGATGAAACTCGCTCAATAAAATTTGTCAGGCCTTGTTTACATGATGTTTACATGATCTGAAATTTTGGTTTATATCCGTATTTTTTACACGTAGCACTACCATCCTTGACCTTTATAACACCAGTTGCAATGGGTAAACCACCGTAATGAAGGATCAATTGTAGCACTTTGTGAAATTGACGCAAGGTTTACCAATATCTTTTTTTCTTTAGATGCAAGGGATATTTCATCAGTTCATACAAAAAGTACACAAAAGTTCATACAAAATGTACTATTTAATATGTGATAAAATGGCTTAATAATAATAAGCATTATTAATACAAAAACAACAAACACACCAATTTTTATGTAAAGGAGGTTATATAATTTATTGCAACCTCACTGTGCATTGTAATAATACATTTAAGAATGAAAAAAAGTTAATATTGATAAATACATTTACAACAATACAATCAAGCCAGCCTATTCTGGATTTTAAGGCCAATCACGTATTATCATTTTTTAAGTTGTTTTAATAAAATAAATTTTCTTATATATTATTTATATGGAGATAAACATCGTACATTCCACAGTAACTTGAACTATTTAATATGTGATAAAATGGCTTAATAATAATAAGCATTATTAATTCCACATTGACACTAATGACAATACACTGCGATAGTATAATACTGAAAATCACAATTTCATGTATCGGTGTGCTATTACATGCAAACTAGTACTTTAAATCAAACGGAGAGGTTTCGCAAGGGAACAAATACACACTGTATATGATAACGGTAACCGTTCACGTTGATGCGCACATTGAAATGGGTTTCCCATTGGACTTTGTTTTCCGCTGCCTCGCGGAAAGTTACCGCGACCTTCGGTAACATTGCTTCGTGTAATCTTCCCATGCGTTCCCGCTTTCAGTGCTCATAGTTTACTGCAGGGCGAAACTGTTCCCATTGGACTTTGAGGGCCCTGGAAAGTTTCCGCGGCCTCTCTCGCCCTGTAAGTTTTACAGGGACGCTAATTCTCCGTGCGTCCCCTTTGGACTTAATTTTGTTACTCTCCCGTACAACCACGGGAGATTTACCCAAAAAAAGTATAATGGGAACACTACTTTAGTCAGTCATCTGTCTTTCAACACTACACGGTGCTATACACTTGGTTTTAAAACCTTTTCAAGACCATATTAATAATCACATTTTTAAGTGACTCGGACAGAAATCATGTCCAATATCAGCACTGATCCCTCAATAATTAATACATTCATTAATATATTCACAGTGTTAATAATTACACATTTTCTGACAAAGGCTGTTAGAGTATTACAGATTATTATATAAAATGAAGATTTTGCAGATACCGTGCGTTTCTGATACAGTACAGCACAGAGCCCCAATCTGATTTGATCCACGCTGGGCACACCAAAACAGACGCGCACACACACGTCATGCAAAACAAGTGATTGCACGTGCACACACGCGAGTACAGTAACAAAAAGCGCATGCAGTTGTAAACGTTGCAAATGAACTGAAATTTTCAACACCAAACAGACAAAAATCTTGCGGAAATCTTGTATAACAATAATAATATTGGATGTCTTTATGAGTGATATACCGAACTCTTTCAGTATTTTCATGACTCGTGCGGTATATTCTCATATCACCCTCAAAGTCATCCAATAATATATAATTACTGGAATAAGGTCATATACATGCAACGTATCTGAAGAATGTTGGTAACAGGTAAACTAGTCTGTGGAAATGTTGGCTACATAGATGCAGCATTGCTTCTCTCCACCCAGGAATAAAAAATAGTGAACGCTGACGTGTTTGAGTAGCAATCGAGCCCGATAGGCAGCCGGGGCTGTATACTCCCCAGGGGGCTGAGATGGTATATGGAGTGATTTATTAAATTGAGCCCTATGATCAGGGGTAATGATAGTGTAGGCACCTTGATAGGGGTTTCCCCTGATAAGTATGCAGTATAAGTCCAAATTATTATCAGCAATGCTTCAGAAAATCTATGCATGGTTTTTGTGGGGGTTTCGAGTCAACTTGGACCCTATTGGAAATTGAACGTAAAATTATACCTTTCTTTTCTGGATGTCCTTCAGATCCTGTAAGGACTTCTCATCTATACATTTTCATATAAAAATATAATTCAGTAATAGTTTGTTTTTGTTCGTGATAACTGATCGACTTCGTATGTTGTTTGCATTTGTTTGTGTAATGGTACAAGCTTTTACTTTTTGAAAATAGAATTACAGAAATGCAGGGCAGTCTTCTGCAGGACAGTTGGTGCGAAAACAACCAGAATGTACTTTAAGTTAAACGGGGAAAAAAATGTTAGGAGATTTGCAATGTTCCAAAATTTTGCCTGAAAATCCTTATAAGTGGAGTATTTCCGCCCGAGATGATTTTTCATCAGTAAACTACATGTATAAAGGTATCTGTTTTGGAAAATAATGTTCAAAAACCAACTTTGGTGATTATTAATCTTTTGCCATTGATTTTAAACATTTTTAAGTTCAATTTCCCATAGGGACCGAGTTGACCTGTACCCTTTTTGTGTTGGAATGGTAAAAAATGTGTGCGCACACATTTAAAAAAAAAACACCTTCAGTTGTTCATTTCTTACAGAGAGTACTACAGTATGTTGGACAGAAATACATTTGTGTGGTGTTTTCACCATTGCTATCAACACGTCAAATGAGTTTTTTCTTGTCAAGTACATTTTTGGGTCATTGTAAATGATATACTGGGCCTTTTAATGGTATGCTCATTCCAGGCTTTGGGGGATACAAACTTTAAATAAACACTTTTACATCGCTTCATTTTGTTTTCCCAAAATGTGTTGGGAGAAGTCTTGAAAATGACCTTGTCCTGTACTATCTGTCTTGTGGGATATCATCTCGATGCCCAGCAATGCTCACTCTCCCTGGTATCCCAGCAAACAGCATGGGTGGCGTTGTTCCCGGTACTCCGTATCCTGTGGGGTAACTACTACTCCGAACGATCGTTCCATAACCAACGTGAGGAGTACTGTTGATTGGCATGCTGGAAATGGATGTGCCTTCCCTCTGGAAACTGGACAAAATAAGCCATAAAGTGATACACAGCAATTTAAATCAGATTGGTGTACACAACCTCTGTTGGCCCTGGTTCGAATCCCGCCCGGGTCAGTATGTGGATTGGGTTTTCAATCCCTGCTTTATTCCGTGGGTTTTCCCTTAAGTTATGGTCACATTAGGGCCGGGATGTGCTGCGGACGGGAGAAATCGCGCGACAAGGGCTGTCGTAGCTACATGTAGAAAATGGATGCAGAAAATGCTTACGAGTTGTGTTTTGTGGTCACACTTGTACAACCAGTTTGCCATTAGACATGTCGCCACTGGTGGCACCACAAGTCACGACAGTGGCATGGTGATCACAAGACGGCAAGTCACATGACAGGCTGCGACTCCTCTAGCTGCGACCAGTCGTGTGGCTACTGACAACTAGTTGTGCCTCTCAAACTCGCACTATCAGTCATGATTAATAGCACGATTGTCGCACGACTGCTTGCCATTACCTGCCACCTCTCTACTACTGCTTTGATTGCAGCGAGGTTTTTGAACATGTTCAAAATCTGATTTTCACACGCACATCCACCAGAGACCAGTGGCAGTAAATACCCAAGTGCACGCACAACCCTGTAACACATTTTGTCTGCGATTCCCCACAATTTTAGGTCACAACCGTCTGTCACCTGTCGCATCCCCCAATGCGACAACAATCTTGACAAGATTTGAAACGCATACATAGCTGGGACCTTTCTTAGCAGTTTCCAGAAATGATTCACGGGACATGATTGAACTGCATTTTTAAGTAAACAGGGTCATTGATGTGAAAGGTTTTGTGCAAGAAATATTACTTACGTGACAGACTTTTACCAGTCTCATTTACTGTGATTTTTGCCTATAACGTACACATAACCATAAATTAACATACAATATAATATACAGATGAATGTTTATGAGTCCAATGAGGAATATTTTCAGGAGGTGAAAGATAGAATGTTCCATTCAACGAGGCGAAGCCGAGTTGAATGTTTTATATAACGCCCAAGTAGATCCTTGTCATCCTACTTTTTTTGACAAATTATTCAGGCTTACCCTTCGAGTTTATTCCATCGTCCGTCATACAATGTAAGTACAAAACCCACCATGTCGTTGTGAGTTGTAAAAAGTTTTTTTTGTCGGGGGTCACGTTCACTGGTCGCGCTCGCGTCATACACATACAATACTGTACACACGCACGCGGTATACAGTGGGCGGCAAATGGAACAAAACTGCACGGTTAGTGACATAGCATTCAATATTGCATTAAATATTGAATGACACGTGACCTGCTTTCGTCCAATCAGATAACACGGATCTACTTGGGCATTATATAACATACAAATATTGACTGTAATGAGGGGATGGTTAAGTTTACAGGCCCAAGGTGATTCCGCCAAGGGGCATAGTCATGGCTTCGAGATCACCGAGGGCCCATAATCTTAACCATGACCCGAATAAAAAGCAGTCAATATTTGTTTTATATACTGAATGTGTAGATTTTCGTACATCAAGTTTCAATTTCAGCTGGTCTACAGCGGAAAGGTTTGTATTTACAGCAAAATATTGTAGCATATTCCACCTGACACTTCCTGTTTTCACCGTTAGCCAGTTCTGTTATTTCCTCATGGACTTCAAATGAAATGAAATAAAATAAAAATCATCCGGCCTGTTTGTAATACATGAAAAGTGAAATGTTCTACACATGCAACGCACGCATCCGAAACTTGTTAACCACTTGACGCTAGAAGACGTGTAAACATGCCAAGATTTCTGCATCGGTGTAGCGAAGGACTAGTAAACACGTTTAGGAGAAACTCGTTTGTTACTGCGTTTGATGTCTACACTCGCAGTAATTTCCGAGGGAAATGCCCAAAACAGTTCATAACATAGCTACATTGGGGTATACAATGGCAGTGCATTGACATAACAACAATACTTCACTGCACATGGTTAATGACTTCAGTTGTTTTCCTTCCTTCATGCTTCAACTAAAAACTAGAGGTATGACGTTTGTTGTTACAAACGCCAGGTGATCGGGTTAAATGAACATTTTGTGATGAATTTCAGACGTTGTTATCACCTGTGGAATGGCAAAAATGGAAGTTCAGCAGCCGATTTCACGAAACTTTACGCAATTGCGCAAGTCCACTTACGCCATTACTTGCGCAATAACTTATGGCGTAAGTGGACTTGCGCAATTGCGTAAAGTTTCGTGAAATCGGCTGCTGTATACACTAATCCGGTAACTAATATCTCCTCCCTGCATATCCGCCATAGCTGGGGGTTGATAGCTTGCACCGTTTTGAGATATGAATTGTTGAAATAATAACCTTTGAAATCTTGTAATGTGACACCTGTGACGACATCATGACGTCACAATTTTGTGCACAAATTGTTCAACAATTTGATAAACATCAAGTTCTTAAATGTGGCGAAAGAATCATGCAAATATCTGCTGTAGTTCTCAAGATACAGCATTTTAAAACATCTCAGCTCCAAATTTGCGTGATTTGACACCACATTACGTAACCACCGTCCATGTAATGACGTCACCAATGGTATAGTCAAAAGGTCCACATGTGTGGAAACATTTCGTTCCGTAGAAATATGGTCAAATTCACTACCACTTTGAATCTATTTGCATTCAAAATGCTAAAAAATTGCACATTTTCGAACAACTTCCGGTTTGGACCGGAAGTAGGCGTCACACAGGGGTCATGACATCGTATGATTTGTTCAGTTCATTTAGACTTATCATGTTGTGAAAGAATTGTTCAAGTATCTATTACGGTTCTTGAGATATGAATTTTGAAAATAATAACCTTTGAATTTTTGTAATTTGACACCTGTGACGATATCATGACGTCACAATGTTGTGCACAAATTGTTCAACAATTTGATAAACATCAAGTTCTTAGATGTGGCGAAAGAATCATGCAAATATCTGCTGTAGTTCTCAAGATACAGCATTTTAAAACAATTCAGCTCCAAATTTGCGTATTTTGACGCCACATTACGTAACCACCGTCCATGTGATGACGTCACAAATGGTATAGTCAAAAAGTCTACATGTGTGGAAACATTTCGTTCCGTAGAAATATGGTCAAATTCACTACCACTTTGAATCTATTTGCATTCAAAACGCTTACAAAATGCACATTTTCGAACAACTTCCGGTTTGGACCGGAAGTAGGCGTCACACAGGGGTCATGACATCGTATGATTTGTTCAGTTCATTTAGACTTATCATGTTGTGAAAGAATTGTTCAAGTATCTATTACGGTTCTTGAGATATGAATTTTGGAAATAATAACCTTTGAATTTTTGTAATTTGACACCTGATGACGTCATGATTACGTCACACTTGATGCCATCGTGATACTATACATTCTGGTGAAAGTCTGCCGTAGGGCCTATGTCTGTATCTAATTTACTAACGATTCAGCTTGGTTTGATAGGCATTGTTGCTGGTAAGTGTAAAAACTGAGATTCTCAGTTTCGTTGAACTTTGACCTCCAATTGACCCCAGAAGGAAGGGTCAGATGAAAATGCCCACACAAAGAAAATTGTAGCACAGAATGTCATCTGTAAACCTGCCAAATACGAAGATCCTGGGTCACGTGGTTTTCAAGACGGAAGCATTTTAAAATATGCATATTTTGTTTTTTTGGGGGGTGTAATTTGATACTTGATGACGTCACGATGACGTCACGCTTGATGCCATCATAATATTATACACGCTGGTGAAAGTCTGCCATAGGACCTATGCCTGTACTTAGTTACTTAAAGATTCAGCTTGGTTTGATGGGCATTGTTGCTCAATAAGTGCAAAAATTGCGATTTTCGTTTTCGTTGAACTTTGACCTCAGATTGACCCCAGAAGGAAGGGTCAGATGAAAATGCCCACACGAAGAAAATCGTAGGCCATGATCTTATCTATAAGCCTGCTAAATACGAAAATCATGGGTCACGTGGTTTTCCAGACGGAAGCATTTTAAAACATGCATATTTTAGTAATTTTTGGGTTGTAATTTGATACCCAATGACGTCACAATGACGTCACCCTTGTATGCACACCTTCACATTGGGGTTGATGTTCCTACAAAGTTTCAAGTTGATAGCTTGAACCGTTTTGAAGAAAAGCTCTGGAAACGTTTGAGTGGAAAAAGAAAAAGAAAAAGAAAAAAAAAAAAAAAAAAAAAAAAAGACAAAGAAATCGTACGAGAGTAATAGGTGATCGGGCTGTTGGCCCGATCACCTAATAAACCCGCGCCTACGGACAGCAATGTTTGAAATAATCCCAGCGTTAACTGGTTAAAGTGAATTCTACAAAGTCCAGGTACAAAGTCCAGCTAATTCAATGCCCCCACTTTTAACCAATCAGATGACAGGAATCTACACATTAGTCGAGTATCAATTGTTCCTTGGGACTACACATGAAGATTTCAGACGAAAAAGCCGCTAAATCCACCTGGGGACTTTTTTTTTAAAAACAGCAATTTTTACTACGTTCAATGTTCAAATTTGCTGATTTCACCTTTAGTGTAATGAAAAGGTTATTCATCACTGAATAAAATATCACATTTTAAAAAATTTAAGTCTTTCCAGTTAATTAATTTTTAGGAAATTTTACTGCCTTTTGCTGCAAAACCCTCCAAGTCCATCTTATCGTTGCCACGGTAACGATCTTCCTTGGCCGTATAACAGGCAGAAATACGCGGCTGATGGCATTTCTGTTTGCCTGATGGTGTAACCATCACAGGTTCGCCCGTTTTACATTTTTATTAGTTAATTCGGCAGGAAATTGGCAAAAATCCCTCGTCTCAGCGTGAACAATCGGCGATCGTGGGGGCTACCCTCTTGAATGCGACACGTGATCTAATGCACACGTTCTGATTGGTGCTATGTGAACATAGCGGCTTTTGCCGAAAAATGCAGTTGGTGTTTAGCAGTTTCTGCCAAAAGACCGAGTTTTTGGATGGCTTAAATGTGGGATTTAGCGGGTTTTTAAGCAGAATCGTATACTAGGCACCAACAGCTTTCACTTGATATCATGATTAAATTTTTCATGGAAGTGGCATTTATATAGCGGCTTTTGCGCCTGAAGCCTTCATGTGTACTTACTCTCTTGGTGCTGCAATGGTACTGTGGGTGCGTGTTAAGTCATCATCGCTGTCATATCGGTGTGGATTATCAAAGAAGTAGGCCCTTGACAGCGTTTTGGGGCAGTCTCTATCCTCTGGTACTTTCTGCAGTGGTGCAAGAAACCAATAGTTAATAATGTAATGCCACTGTAATCCTGCCCAAAGATTGGGTGATTTGGAGAAATAATAAGCACTTCCCCACCCCCACCCCCACCCCCACCCCCACCCCCACCCCCACCCCCACCCCCACCCCCACCCCCCCCCCCTCCCTCCCCCCAAAAAAAACCACCTGATGTAAAATATGTATAGTTTTTTTTTATGTGCAACAACACTTCAATGTGTTATTAATAAGAAAATAACTGTTTTCGCTATGTGATCTTGCCATGTAAACTTTCCACATCAGTATTCAGAACCAAACTGACTTAAAACCCACAACTATATACATGTAAAGCACAAATACCTTACAGTAGTGTGACTTTTAAACACAAATATCAATAAAGCTAATTTTTTAACGCTTTAAACCATCGACACGTATTGTATTGTCAACATGGCTTTTTCTTGACTGTACAAAAACATGATATTCATTTGAACAACAATGAACAATTCTTCGGTGCTAAGTAGGTAAAGACAATTGGCAACGAACCGACGACAACAAATTCCTTGTGTATTACCATTTATTTTAAACTGAAAGAACTTACCGCACTAGCGGCAAATTTTCTCACTCTGAAAAATACGACGACGATAAATGTGGGCAGAAACTCCCAGATGAATAGGACAACTCCAAATGATAAATACCGAAGTCCTTTCAGAGTGTCAATCATATCAGCCTTTAATTAATCAACAAAACAATAAATCACCTGTTATTAATGAGTAAAAGACTCAAGTTCATGAATGTCATGTTAATAAACAAGTATGTTTAAGCAAACATTGCAGTGTTTCCTTGTATTTTTATATCCACAATCTGTTTCTGTTTGTTTAATTTAGACATTCTAAGACCGAGAAAAAAAATACCTGTGTTTCCTATTACATCAACAAAATATTCAGGGTGGGTAGGTGGGAAATATCTTTTTATTTTGCTCTAAATTTTTCAGCCGAAAATATTAGGGTGGGATGACGGTCAGTATTTTTTTTACCACTTACACATTACAACATTGCAAATATACAAGAGTGAGCCACTTTTTCATGCTTTGAAGGGGTAAAAAAATAAAGGTGATGTACACAAAATTTAGGTTTTAGGTAGGCACAATTTATATTTTATTTTGAGCAAAAAGATATAGGTTCTGCATGATCGTCCATCCAATATCCGAATAGCAGTTTACCGAATCGAATATTCGGTCGTGGTTTTCCCACACAATACAAAACATGTCATTCAGTCAGTAAGTGAAAAATGTTTTTTCTATCTCCAAAACAGCCACTTTGATGTCACATTTGCGACCAACCACGTCAAAATTCGGCACTAAAAAAAAAACTGCTGTAACTTACGGATGAGCCAAAATTAATTAATTTTCACAGCAAACTTGTTTTGCCAAAATACACGCATTAAATATCGAATATTCGATCGAAAACAAAATTGAATTTTCGAATAGTAAATTATTCGAAAATGCACAGGCCCAGGGATCGACTTAGAAAAAAATAATTACATGCACTGGTGCATGTAGACTAAAAAAGTTACATGCACAGAGCAACTTTTACATGCATGAAAAAATTGTGCACACATCTCATAAAAAAAAAAGATTATTATTTATGTATTCGCTGTTTAATAATGGTGTCGTTTTGTTTTGTTCAATAAAATGCATTTGTTGTACTTGTACAGTCACTATTGTTTATTTCATCAAGGATATATAATAAAACTTCAAAAGTTTGATACCCTTACATTTACCTGGTTTTAGAAGTCACTATCGCATACCTGCCAACATTGCCGAGTAAAAAAAAAAATCGGACTGTAGTGAAACTTGCAACGGTCGAGTTGGTACCAAAGGTCAAGTTGACCTAGTACTGCACCACAGATATCCATGTACTGCACCCGTTTTCATGTACACAATACATGCGGCGCGGGGGAGTCAGGTCAAGTCGACCGTTTCGATTGTTCCGATTTTCAACACTTTTAACACTTAACAATCGGAACAAATACGATAAAATCGCACGAAAATGTATGTATGATCTGAATACAGTGCATTGGAAATGATCATCTGCGATCGCTACACACACTAGTCATGCACGTGGCCAAGAGGGGTATACCCAATTGCTCAATTGCGATACCCCCCTAGTATTTTTCCAGTCGTTTTTATGCTACGTGCTCACGCGCTGTATTGCTTGGATGGTGAATTGCATGTACCCCGGAACATATAGACGAACATATAGAAGTGTTTAGAAAACGGCCACACTCACGTCTACACACACAGCGGTACAGTCTTGGCAATATGTACCGTGATAGCGCTGGTTGATCGATCGATCGTCTGATCGTGCGTTGCGTGTACGATACGGGTACGGTGTGTGCGTTGTGACAAGTTGGTCTATGGCTGGTTCAACGTGGGGAAATATACCAGGTACGTAATTGGGCCTAAAAAAAGTACGTGCACGGTGTGCACGTAAATTACAAATCCTTACATGCACAGGTAAAAAAGTACATGCACCAGTGCATGCGTGCACCCGTCTAAATCGAACCCTGCACAGGCCTTGAATTCATTCATTACCTGATCTGAGACATTAATCCAGTTGTAACCAAACGATGGACACGATGTGGTGGCGATAGCGATAATGTTATATACAGCTCTTGAGACGTACAACAGAACGATGAAGACACAGGCAGTGAAGGTTTGACACAAACTGGCACCCTGAAGAAACAACGTTCCATACAAATGGACTTATTAGAAAGTGGACTTAACATTTTAGCGTTGTGACAAACCATAGCCTTTAGTCAAGACATTCATGGCGAGTATAAAGTTGTGTGCAGATTTGTTCGAGTCTAGCGTGCATGGACCACCGTTGCCATGTCTGCCTTTACCAACCTCTTTTTGAAAGCGTATGGTTTTTCTTTGTCTACCATTTTGGTATAGGATATACATGCATTATTAAGGCTTTGTTTTCCTCATTGACCAGTAACAAGAGGAAAATGCTCCACCTACACCATTTACAGCAGTATATGTACAACATCATGTGTAGAAAAGATATGCACATAATTGTACTAAAATGGCAGACAAATGCAAATATAGAAATCAGCGCACAAAAATGAGTTGGTTATGCAGCTAACAATTGTTTCCCCCACCCCTCTCCCCCCAGGCTACCCAACCTAAGAGGTGGGGGGGGGGGGGGGGGGGGGTGAAACAATTGATAGGTGCATTATATGTAGGATGTCTACATGTACATGTAGATCTGTGGCAATGCAGTACATGCTTGCTAGTCTTTACATGTGTTTTGAAGCAATGTGCTACGGACACCTTGACAAAGGGCCAGACTAGAACAAATCTAAAAATTCAAATATTCCGTCTTTCAATTTTGCACTTATAAATCCTGGATGCGCGAGTGCTAAAGCATCAAATAAATGTCTACAAGTACACCACCCACTGCACTGATCCATGAAGACTTTAAAAATGACTGTCCCATTCAGAACCAAGGTTGACAAAAATTAGTCTCTTGGATTTTGTTCTCAAATGGCATTTTTATGTTTGTTTATGGCACCATGGCCGAGTGGTGTAGCATGCTGAATCTAAGACTTTGGTAAATCCACAGGTTGTGGGTTCAAATCCCGTCTATGGTACGTGCTCTTGGGCAATGCACTTTGCCATGAATTGCCTCTCTCAACCCAGGTGTATAAATGGGTACCAGTATCATGCTGGGAAGGTAAACAGACTCGCTGTGTGGAAGGAGTGGCGAACCCCCCCCCCCAGAGCAAACTCTAAAGAGGAGTCTGGCCCCCTCGCTAATGAAACAGAGATGGGCACTCCGGCTTTTAATTACAAGCACGACCTTTATCTTTACCTAATGCTTGTTTAAATGACATCACTGCTGAAAGTGGCTGCAATTTGTACAGCATGGAAGAATTAGCTAGAAGGCCCATCTACATGAGCCAACATTTGTTGGCCAACAAGGACCAACATGAAGTTGGGCATTGTTGGATGCACTCGTCCACACGACCCAACATGATCTCGACTCCAGTTGGCTGCTGCCTTCACGCGACAGGCGTCCTACTCTGCCATTGGTCTGTTTCATCTAACAAGCTCCAACAAAGTTGGCGATAGATACTATATGGCACAACTTGTCGGATGACGTTGGACGTTGTCTGGAAGGGTGTCTAGTATCTACACCATCCAACTTTCGGTCGGCGGACATCTTCAGACAATTGTTGGACCTTGTTAGGGGCCGTCAAAAGTTATCAACATTTTCACAGTTCTACAGAGAGCAGTATTTTTCAAGACCCTCTCTCCCCACACCCTCCCTCCTCTCTCCCCACCCCCTCCCTCCCCCCGCCCCAACAACCTGCGCCCCCCCCCCCCCGCCCCCTTTCCCCAAAAATACTACTCATCAACATTTTACAGTGAACGTAAAGTTTTACGCAGCCCCCGACCCCCTTCCCCACCGCCTATGCTTTGTAGAATCGTGAAAACATTGACAATTTTGGACGGCCCCTAACCAACAAATGTTAGCTTGTGTAGATAGGCCTTAAAAATTATGTCCGTTGTTTGATGGGGAGGGGTTGGAATCTGATGAAGAAAGCAACAACTACTCACCCTTGTTTCAAGAAGTATACTGCCGACAAAATGCATCCGAGACAACTTCCATATGAGATAAGCAAGAAAACCCCCACTGACCACGAAGAACAACCCGCTCAGAATGACGCGTACCGGTACCACCAACATGGGCTCGGGAATTAATCGCGTCATGATGGCACTGACAATGTTCATGGCAAGGAATGCTGCAACGGTCAATGCAAACATGACGCGTACACGATACATGTGTCTCTTGTACTTCGGTGGATTGTTTCTGGTTTTTAGCTTTAACAGCACCTGCAAAGTAAGAACAAAACAAATGCTGAAAATCATTGGTTTTTTTTGAAAAACAATTTTGCCTTGTCATTCCCATAATTCATTGCTCCACCCCGTCAATCAAGTCAAACCCGCGTGACCATACATGTACATGTGTATGTATATGTATATGACCAATCACAACAGAACTACACAGACAGCGCATTAGCATATCGCTCTCACAAACAGACACACGTGCTCAGGGCTCGAATTTCATGAAAAAAATCTGCTAAACCACAGGGTTAGTAGCCTAAATAATTTACTGGATTGACGCTATTTTTACAAGACCAAAGCCACAAGCAACATGGATTTACTGTTTGTTAGTTTTAAAATGCACTAGACCACTGGTCTAGTAGCGCATATTTTATGAATATATGACATCCCTGTATTAGGATTCCTTTACTCGGTGTGTGCTACACTAACTGTCGACCCTGAAACATAAATATCTTTGAGTATTCCTGAATCTGTGCTTTTCATGCCATTCCTCACTGCTTTGTGTGTCGAGTGTCGCCATTTTTGCGATGGCTTGTGAGGTATAGCAATAGTAACTAAGTGGGCGGGGTTTATTTTTTGGGGCAATCTCGAAAACTATGAATTGTTTGAGTCATTGACTGAAGGGGCATGGGGTCAACTTAGTAAGACATATGAGGCCACTTGCTTCAGAGGCCTTGAAGGCCTCTGAGGCCACTTGCTTCAGAGGCCTTGAAGGCCTCGCTTAAAGGCCCTGTAGATGATCTGTTTTTGAGCGATTCTGCGAATAAAACCATTATAAATCAAAAGAAAGACATCAACAAACTCATCCGAAAAAAATGTCAAATTTGTCAAATGTACCACGTTTAAAAAAACCATGAAAATCCATATGCATTTTCCTGGTCTTGGAGGGGTGTTTCAAATATTCGTTCTCAGTTGATCGGGTACTAGGCCTATATGTGGCTTGCGTCATGCACTCCGTGGCGCACATACTGTGTGTGCGCGCGATCCATAAAAATGCATCGCGTTGGAACACGCACACAGAGTACACAGCACCCATGCATTTTGGACTGCGTAGATGTATGGGGCGCCGTTCGTCAACTAATTATTTAGGCGATTTATAGCATGTTTTTTCCATGGTTTATCTTAATTCTGTTTTACAAACAACTCGATTCTTTACAAAACAGGAAATATACTTGTAGCTGTGCAAATTCATTATTTACAAATAATGAAAATTACCTCGGCGTTCCATACTTTATTAATGAAACCGACCAGTGTACATTTCAATGGTTTACAAACAAGAGAATTGTATCGTTCATAGACAATTCCATGGTTTATAAATAATGAATACTGCACATTGCTGCACGTTTTTCTGGTTTACAAATAATACAAAACTATCCAGTGCGCAATTACATGGTTTATAAACCAAGAAACTTGCACCGGGGTCTCATTTTCTATGGTTTATAAATAATGAAAATTGGTTAGTGGACGTACAATTCCATGGTTTATAAACAATCTAAACTGCGCCGTTCTAATCAATTTTGTGGATTCTGTGGTTTGTAAACAATTACAAATAGTCAATAGGCGTGCATTTTGATGGTTTGTAAATAATTGAAAGTGATCGTTGGCTCACAATTTCATGGTTTATAAATAATGAAAATGAACTAGTTAGTGTGTCGCAAAATTTCATGGTTTACAAACAGAAAAAATTAAAGCTTTATACACTTGTCTGTCGTTTGTAAAGGTTGACTATCGATAAAATAAGAAGTATTATGCACTCGGTACATCTCAAAATACGATCATTGACGAAAAATTGAAGGGTTTGTAAATAATGAAAATGAACTAGTTAGTGTGTCGCAAAATTTCATGGTTTACAAACAGAGAAAATTAAAGCTTTATACACGTTTCTGTCGTTTGTAAAGGTTGACTATCGATAAAAAGAGAAGTATTATGCACTCGGTACATCTCAAAATACGATCATTGACGAAAAATTGAAGGGTTTGTAAACCATGAAAAACACGCTTCATAAACGTTTATTATAATCCAGTAACGTTGCGAGAGCAATGGGTGCGTTCAATTAGCTATCATCGAGTCATAGGGGTGCTCGTTCATAGTGTGAACAGTCCGGCAGACCATGGCAACAAAGGTATTTATGTGTACAGCTCATCGAACGCCACGGCACAGCCTTCAGCGCGCGCGCGGGAAATTCCAGGTTCATTACCTGACTAAACCTAGCCGCGTATTGGGCCCAAAATCCAGCCGCGCTCTCAGCCGCGGTTTCAGCCGCGGTCTCTGCCGCGGTCTTAAAATCTCAAACGTATGTAGTAAAAGGTGATAAAATAATAATAATAATAACACATGCATTTGTAAAGCGCCATCTATCTATGTAAACATATTCTTATTTTTTATTACACGAGTTCTGAGACTCTGGCAAAGAAATTGTTAAAATTCTCATAGAAATGTATTTCTTTTCACGGTGTTACCTAACTTAGTCATCTACCGGGCTGATTAAATTTTAAATGGTAATTTTAATTAATTAATTTTTAATAATTTTAATTAATGAGGAGTCTCCATTTTTTACCCCAAAAGTGCCAAAAACTTAAAAGAAAACGTACACCACATAGTTTTAAAAATTAGCATTTGTATTACATACTAGTAATCCATTTAATCCGTTCATGGGGCAGATCAAATTTTGGAGGAAGCCAAATCGGTACACTAATTAGTGCTTAATTAAAGGGATAATAAGGAGTCTGGTTTCCACTAAAAAAAGTGCCGAAAACTTAATACTGCTGACAAAATGGTCCCTTTAAAATAAAATGTACACCACATAGTTTGAAAAATTTGCATTTTTATTACATAATCCGTTTGAAACTATGTAGTGTACATTTTCTTTTAAAGGGACCATTTTGTCAGCAGTATTCAGTTTTCGGCACTTTTGGGGTGGAAAATGGAGACTTCTCATTAGCCCTTTAATTAAGCACTAATTTGTGGACCGATTTGGCTTCCTCCAAAATTTGATCTGCCCCATGGACGGAACAAACGGAATATGTAATAAAAATGCAAATTTTTCAAACTATGTGGTGTACATTTACTTTTAAAGGGACATTTTGTCAGCAGTATTAAGTTTTCGACACTTTTATAGTGGAAACCAGACTCCTTATTAGCCATTTAATTAAGCACTAATTTGTGGACCGATTTGGCTTCATCCAAAATTTGATGTGCCCCATTGACGGATCAAACAGATTATGTAATAAAAATGCTAATTTTTGAAACTATGTGGTGTACATTTTCTTTTAAAGGGACATTTTGTCGGCAGTATTAAGTTTTCGGAACTTTTGGGGTGGAAAATGGAGACTCCTCATTAATTAAAATTAATTAAAAATTAATTAATTAAAATTACCATTTAAAATTTAATCAGCCCGGTAGATGACTGAGTTAGGTGAAAAGAAATACATTTCTATGAGAATTTTAACAATTTCATTGCCAGAGTCTCAGAACTCGTGTAATAAAAAATAAGATTTTATCACCTTTTACTACATCCGTTTGAGATTTTAAGACCGCGGCTGAGACCGCGGCTGGATTTTGGGCCCAATACGCGGCTAGGTTTAGTCGGGTAATGAACCTGGAATTTCCCGCGCGCGCGCTGAAGTCTGTGCCGTGGCGTTCGATGAGCTGTACACATAAATACCTTTGTTGCCATGGTCTGCCGGACTGTTCACACTATGAACGAGCACCCCTATGACTCGATGATAGCTAATTGAACGCACCCATTGCTCTCGCAACGTTACTGGATTATAATAAACGTTTATGAAGCGTGTTTTTCATGGTTTACAAACCCTTCAATTTTTCGTCAATGATCGTATTTTGAGATGTACCGAGTGCATAATACTTCTCTTTTTATCGATAGTCAACCTTTACAAACGACAGAAACGTGTATAAAGCTTTAATTTTCTCTGTTTGTAAACCATGAAATTTTGCGACACACTAACTAGTCCATTTTCATTATTTACAAACCCTTCAATTTTTCGTCAATGATCGTATTTTGAGATGTACCGAGTGCATAATACTTCTTATTTGATCGATAGTCAACCTTTACAAACGACAGACAAGTGTATAAAGCTTTTTTTTTTTCTGTTTGTAAACCATGAAATTTTGCGACACACTAACTAGTTCATTTTCATTATTTATAAACCATGAAATTGTGAGCCAACGATCACTTTCAATTATTTACAAACCATCAAAATGCACACCTATTGACTATTTGTAATTGTTTACAAACCACAGAATCCACAAAATTGATTAGAACGGCGCAGTTTAGATTGTTTATAAACCATGGAATTGTACGTCCACTAACCAATTTTCATTATTTATAAACCATAGAAAATGAGACCCCGGTGCAAGTTTCTTGGTTTATAAACCATGTAATTGCGCACTGGATAGTTTTGTATTATTTGTAAACCAGAAAAACGTGCAGCAATGTGCAGTATTCATTATTTATAAACCATGGAATTGTCTATGAACGATACAATTCTCTTGTTTGTAAACCATTGAAATGTACACTGGTCGGTTTCATTAATAAAGTATGAAACGCCGAGGTAATTTTCATTATTTGTAAATAATGAATTTGCACAGCTACAAGTATATTTCCTGTTTTGTAAAGAATCAAGTTGTTTGTAAACCATAAACGGCTTTTGACACAAATTCATTATTTACACAGAATTAAGATAAACCATGGAAAAAACATGCTATAAATCGCCTAAAAAATTAGTTGACGAACGGCGCCCCATATAGATGCGAACCAAAAATAAGTTAGTCGTTTGCAAACGATCTAAATAATTTCATCTTTACGGATTATTTTCTGGTAAAATTATATAATTTTGAGCGAAAACCTTTCATTGGATAGTTGCTATTAATTCAATCTTTACTTTCAGAACTTTTCCCCTGTAAACTCGTCGATTACTTTTTGGGGTCATTGCAAATGATCCACTGGACCTTTAATGTCAAGGCAATATGCCCATTTTGCTAAATGTATGTGCACTTAAAATTCGATTAGGACTACATGTATTTGTAAAAATCTCAACCCTGGGGCAAAGGGTGGGGCAGCCCAAGGGGGAAGTGGGGTAGGGATGGGAGTGGAGGTAGGGGAAACAACTGTGCATAACTCGGTATTGAGCTCGTGCCAATGACGTCAGTTTGGGAGTCAAATAATGCCGCGTCGTTGTGGAAGCAATGTGCGTGCGCATTGTGTGTGTCCATAGCGTGCGTAACGCGCAATGCTAAGGCTCCTATTGGTGAATTAAACCGCGTTACGCCCACCAGAGACACACAGAGCGCACGCACATCGCTTCCACAATGACTCAGCATTATTCGACTCCCAAAATGGCATATTTGCACGTGTTTGAAGGGGGTCAATAGGTACACATGTACAATGCCTCCTCCTAGATAACATGTTCGAAGGGGGTCAATAGGTACACATGTACCGTACAATGCCTCTTCCTAGATAACTGGCAGGTCTGATCTTTGGCTTGTTCTATTCCCAGGAACTTACTAAGAGTTCAACATTTCCGAGTTCGTGACCTTTCTATAAAAAGACATCACACCACCCATGCATGTATGACTGATTCACACTGAGTACTGGATGTACATATTCTCAGGGGATCTAGGGGATAAGATTTTCAGACAGTTTTAATTTTTCACAAGTGATGAGTGACATATTCATTAAATTTGCAGCAGAGAACACTTATGTGATTTCAAGCTTTTAGAGGGAAAATTGACAAACTGTAATTAAAAAGTAATTATACATGTATGACAAAATGGGAATTTTTTTCCCAATTTTGTTGAGTACTTGTCATTTTCTTTATAAAAAAAAGAAATCGGTTCAATGTCTTCTCAGAAGGTCTGTATCCTTCTCAGCAGTCTACCTCTATATAGAGTGGAATTATACCATTTAGGGGGCTAATGCACCAGACTTAATGTTTTTGGCTAAATCGAAGTTAGGCAGCCACTGTATATAGTGTCTGTCTAAACGTGATCAGTATTTGGTACCGGCCAACAATGTGCTCCACAAAAGTTCATTCGGTAATTATTACATACACAAGCCTCGATAATATGATTTTGTTTTTATTTCAAAGGGCACTGATCGAGGCCAACTGGAAGGGAACCATGGCCAACATTGTTTCAAAGGTGTACTGGTTATTAGTGTTAACAAACTTAAAAAGATGAAATTTGCAAAGATAGGGCATGCTGCCCAAGTCTAAAAAGGTGTTCATCTTGAAGTGGCATCAGGGCCAGCTCGGCAGGCCTACATGTAGGGCATGACGCCACTGGCCTCAGTGGCCTCAGTTAATGTCAATGCTTGCATGTTTAAATAAGCAAACATTACCATACAGATTGTAAAATTCAGATTAACTTTTTGTTTTGATGTGTGTCAAAATCAATATTGCAGTTTAAAGTTCACTACAACAAAATACATAATACAAACTGAAACCACCTGAAGTGGATTAATTCCAAAGTGCATTGAGCTCATTTACACAAATGTAGTATCACTTTATTTTTGTATTAAATATTTTCCCGGTCAACTCTGCAGTTAGATAATTGGTTGATTATGTGTGATGCAACTGTACATACTGCCCCAATAAAAGTTGGCACCATTCCAACCACCGTTTTATCCCTATGGTGTAAAACCAGACTATGTCATGCTAATGATATGGTGTTATGAACCAGCTACAACATGCAGCTTTATAAACGCCAGTGTATTATTTGCAATCACCCCAAAAAGTAAGACGAGTTTACAGGGAAAAAGTTCTGAAAGTAAAGATTGAATTAATAGCAACTACACAATGAAAGGTTTCCGCTCAAAATGATATAATTTTTACCAGAAAATAATCTGTAAAGATGAAATTATTCAGATCGTTTGCAAACGATATACATATTTTTGGTTCGCATCTACGCGGTCCAAAATGTATGGGCGCTGTGTACTGCGTGCGCGTGTTCCAACGCGATGCATTTTTATGGATCGCGCGCACAAGCAGTATATGATGTGCGCCACAGAGTGCATGACGCAAGCCACATACCGGTAGTACCCGATCAACTGAGAACGAATATTTGAAACACCCCGCCAAGACCAGGAAAACGCATATGGATTTTCATTTTCTTTTTAAACGTGGTACATTTGACAAAGCTGAAATTTCTTCGGATGAGTTTGTTGATGTCTTTCTTTTGATTTATAATGGTTTTATTCGCAGAATCGCTCAAAAACAGATCATCTACAGGGCCTTTAACTATTTTCCCATATCATTCAAGCAGCATTCACACTATTGCGACAAACAAACACAAGTGCTCTTTGTTGTGGGCAGACCACTGGTCTACATTTAAGGGCCGTCCAAAATTTTCAACATTTTTACAGAACTACAAAGCGTACATTGTAGGAAGGGCGGAGGGGTTCGAGGGCCGGGTAGCGAGACTTTACATGCACTGTAAAATGTTGATATTTCACAGGAGTGACAAAAATGTTTTGATATTAAAGGGCCTCTGAAATGGTGTTTTTATCAATGAAATCTGTGCTATGGAACTAGTCTTTTCATTTACAATCATAAAAACCCTACTTGGAAGTTGTTTGGGGGTTTAAGATCAAGGTGTTTTATTTGTATGCTAATGAAAATTTACATATGCATGAGCAAAGTGTGATGTCACATTAGGAAAACACAGGAAAATCTCATTCAACTGTGCACAAAAGTTTCCACAATTTTCTCCAACTTGCTGAAACTTTTGTAACCCATGACGGTTTAGGTTTGTTTTACATGTTGCCTGTTGCAAACCATGAAAAAACTAAGGCTGGAAACTACAGCATTTTTCCACAATTCCAGTTTGAAGTCTTATGTTTTTTCTGTACTTTTCTGCTGTGTGTTCCTAAAGTGACATGCCCCAAACAGCGCCCTCTTTCGGTGAGTTTATGTGAAGAAATTTTCAAAGTTGAAAAATGCCACTTTTTATTCATGGGGCATCAAAATGAACAGTAGTATTGTCTTTCTACACAAGTAATCCTTCATATGCAGCAAAAACTGTGCATAAAGTTATTGAGCACTTCAGGGGCCCTTTAAAGGGGGTGGGGAGAGAGGGAGTCTTGGAAAATACTACGCTCTGTATAACCGTGAAAATTATGACAACTTTGGACATATTTTCAAGATTTTTGACATATTTTCAAGATTTTTCGTAGGAAATGCATATATAAAATATATCCAACTTTTCCCATAGGTTTTGCACATGGGGTCACAAGCCGTGACCAGATGTGGAATTCTTTTTTCCACTGGATTGACAAATTTTACTGAGGAAAAAGTCCAGCATTGTATAGGCTTTACAAACATTGTACAAGAGGCATGCAATATTAGTACCCAGTCTTTTCCTAATCTCCACAAAGCAAATACAGATTGACCTATGGAATGAAATATAGCTTGTATCATATGTATCAGCAAACAAAAACTGTAAACAGTCTACTCAACAACATGCAATCACAATAAGTAATCACAATCTCAACTGTTTAGCCTTTTGGGTATATTTGTAGATAATGACACATTTTTACAGTGCTGTTGGGTGTTGAAGAATTTGGCCTGTGTTTTCTGGAATAAACTGGGCATCCATGAAAAGTAACAAAAAATATCACTTTTTTCTTCTACGTGCACATGTAGAAGTTTGTCAACTTCTAATACCTATGAGCTGACCTGAGACCGAGTTGACCTGAGACCGAGTTGACCTAAGACCGAGTTGACCTGAGTTGACCTGGGGCCTAGTTCACCGAGTTGACCCGGGACCGAGTTGACCCGGGACCGAGTTGACAAGGGACCAAATTGAACAGGGACCGAGTTGACCAGGGACCGAGTTGACCTTGGATCAAGTGATCTGACCTAGAACCCAAGTTAGATGGTATGCTAGACAGACTACTAAAGTGAAAATTTCTCCCTTTATGTGTTGCCAAGGTTACTGGGTCTACAATAAACCAGTAACTGTTTCCCTGCGCCTAATTAGTAAAAAACAAATCGCAGCATACACGTACATTTTGAACACTCACTGCAAACTGAAATGAGAATGTTACGCCCCAAATGCCAAAGGTCTCAACTTATTGTGAAGGGTTTTCCCAATAATAAGTTAGGACCAAATAGTTGAGCCTGCTTCAACTTATTGTTGGTTAAAGCTTTAACAATACGGGTAAGTTGGGACTGTTCGCGTAGTTGGGGCACAACATAACAATATGAAACGGAAGCTCTCAAAAAGCCTTACCTTACTGTACCTCACACTAAAAAGATAAGCATTAGGGTATCGTACGATGCCTACTTTCTGAGAAATTCAAGCAGGAATTTCAACCAAGTTTCACCATTTTGTGCGCAAACTCGCATCATACGGCGGAGGTATTGGGCATGCACCGTGAAAGGGTTGAAGTAGACCGGTTTATACTCCACATTTCACACACTGACTTTATTATACTGATTCCACATACTACGAATGAAGAATCTTTTGGTCCGGGAACCAGACTAGGATTCAACCCTAGTCTGGTTCCTGGACCAGTGGCAGCTAAATTCTGCATTCTTTCCTCCAAGGTTACCATGGTTACAAAAGGCAATATGTAGGATCCAAATTACTCAGGCAACAACTGCAACTGCAGTAATTTCAACGAGTAGAGTCGCACATCCCAACTCGGGGACATCTCTTAAAGCTGATCTCGGAAGACGCAATCGGATAATGCAGCGCGCCAAACCAAATATGCAAACATAACCAGTATTGATATGCAGACAACTGTACACAATACAAAGGTGTTTTATATAGATTCCACAGACTCGATAAGGCCATGAGAATGAAAGTTATAGATTTGCGTCCGGGCATTTTTGAAATGACATGAGGCTTTTTTTCATTATTCATTATTCATTATTTTCTCGTACTAGCTTCTTCAACGATGTAATTGCAATATATATGTAGTTATTAATGCTAGTGATGCGTAATACCATGTGTACTGCATGCTTATACATACCCCTAGTTCGTGGAGACGATAGCGGAACGAACCTCTCATAGTTCTAGGACATATCTATTTTGCTTGTGAAGGAAACACCAGAAACTACTGAAAGAGTTTTTCATTGAAAACGTCATAAAACTTTAATAAAACATGCTCCAAAGTCTACATCATTTTAGAGTCAAGATCAGAGAAAAAGTCCCGTTAACATGAATGATCAGGCTGTTCCATTTTGTTTGCGTACTAAAAAACAGCGTCCGTCCAAAATTCTCAAAATACCAGATGCGCCAGTTCAATAAATGTAGCGCCTGGACAAAATCGTCGAGCGCGCGCCCGAGCAACAGAATCACGACGTACATGTACACATGCACGCGCACAAGCCACAGTTTCAATGCGCTATTGACCCCTTTCGAACACGTGCAAATATGCCATTTTGGGAGTCAAATAATGCCGAGTCATTGTGGAAGCAATGTGCATGCGCGTTGTGTGTGTCTCTGGTGGGCGTGAAGGCGCGTTCACACTATCGCGGAAAAATCACACTGTTCCATTGGTTTGTACACAAACTAGTTTGCCGCTTGTGCGCGGCCTATCGCGATGCGCAAAACGTTTTCAGCTGGGTCAAAGTTCAAATTTGTTGAACTTTGACCGCGGTGCGCTGACCTTTCCAACGCGCAGCCAGTGAGGTATCAGAGGAGCCCCAAGTTACCAGAGTGGAATTTTCTATTTTAGAATAATCGGCGATTAGGAACTCATGCAATGCGGTGAGCGCAGCGCGAAAGTGTGAATTTTCCGCGATAGTGTGAACGCCCCTTTACGCGGTTTAGTTAGCGTGTTTACTCCCAAATTACGTCATTGGCACGAGCTCAATAGGGCTAGGGCGGCACCAGGGGATCCCTAGTGTTCCCTGGTGCGCGTTCAAAAGGCACAAACTGCATGTGTTTGACGTAACGTTACCAGCGCCTGGGAGCTGGTGGGAGCACCAGGGACGAGCGCTCGAAAGCAGCCCAACAAGTCGATCTTTTTGTATAAATAGTGTGCAGCGACTGGTACCCAGAAGTCGGCTATTTCGTAACGGCATTTCGCATGCATTTTTCTCTGTGTCGCAGGGCATCCTGACTACATTTTTAGTCGATGAACGGGACCTTCAGCCGATTTCACGAAACTTACGCAGTTGCGTAAGCCCACTTGCGCAACGTTTTATTGCGTATTAATCGCGCAACAATTTAGCGCTGATAACACGCAAGCTATGGGGCTTGCGCCATTTTTCAAAAGTTGCGCAAGCTGCGCACTCTTTTGTGAAATTGGCTGCTTGTCTACTAGTAAAATGCGTGAATATAACCTTTTACCATTGTTTGATGATTTGAAACTTGAAAATTCGTGATGCAGAGTCTTTTTTGTAAAAATAATGAAAATTTTTGAAAATAATGAAATTTTTCGGCGGTAGCTTTCAGAGCATGCGGGCGGTGGACGCAAATCTATCATTTTCATTCTCATGGCCTAAAGAAGAAAAGAATCGATTATTCTTTTTCCGGTTGTAACCTCTGAGAAGTAAACGGTAGGATTTTTAGGGGATCTTTACTGACGGAATACAATATGAGGGCACTTAAAAGACCCTAGTGTCAACGGTGTGACCCACAAGCCTTTTTGGAGGTACATGGGGCAGACAAATTTTGTCTCCGAATCCTGGGAATTCTGCGAGTTCGCGGATGTCCCCGAGTTAAGATGTGCGCGCCTCCACTGCCAACCTCTGGTTATTCACCTGTGCAAAGTAGAGCACCAACAGGCAGAGCGTGATAAACTGTAGACACACCGGAAAACAGAAAAAGAACCAGTAACAAAATATGTTCAAATTATCCACTTGTAAAGTGTCGTTGAAGTAAAACGAAAACAACGTAATTCGGACTCCCGCCCACACCAGGCAAAGAAACAGAAACACAGTCTGGTAGCTGAATCGTTTGTGCCCGTAGTACAATATGAGGAGCAGTTGGATGTACACCAAAGCAAACAAAAATGCGTAGAGGGTGATGAATGTGATGGTGAGCCCAAGTTCGACGTTGACCGGCAGCGACGGCCCGATTGGGCCTGGGGACGGTTTGAGGGGTTCGTGCAAAGTCGCCCACATCTCGTGACTCGATTCGTACACTTGATGAAACGACTGCATTTTAGTTCATTTTGCTTCTGCTCGACGCAGGTGAAGCACACGTGTCGACAAATTACACAACCAGGAAGACATGTTTACATTATTCACGCAAGGTCTTCTAACACTTTTTAACGTTACATTTTAGGGTGTTTTCACCAGTCATGCCAGTGTTGACTTCGATGATTTTTAGATCTGACACGGCCCGCCGTACGTCCGATCTCGAAACTGGCACACACTAGAAGGGAACATCCAATATGCAACAGGGCCAGGGGATCGGATTTTATTACACCAAGTTATTTTATAAAATCTTGAGACAATTTAAACTGTATTAGAAAGGAGACAATATATTGAATATGCTATTAGGCGTTTTTCTTGTTATATTTTTTAATCTTTTAAAGACTAAATGACGAAACAGTTCGCTAAAGAACAAAGTAACCCCCTTTTGGTAAATAGAATAACCGGACAAATTTCACGTGATCCGCGTGTTGCCCTTGGGTGTAGCGTGATAACAATGTACCGTACTGAATCTGTGTTCCTGTGCCAATACTGTCTGGATTCTAAACCCACCGAACCTGAAATAATAATCATCAGAAAGTAGTCTGGCCAGCCAGGAAAGCAGACTTATCACTAGACTGGTTCCCTTGTCCACATATTTACTTCCCCTCCGTCGTATATGAGGACAGGTACACGCCGCCATGTTTGGCATAAATATCCAGGAATTCCTGGATGTTTATGCAAATTAAAAGGACTGTGTCACGGTTTGCGCAAGCGCCAAGCAGGCGCCCAGAATACAGCGTGTTGCGCGCCTTCGTTCGATTTGGCATCGCGCGCGCTACGCAATCAATGTCTGGGAAAATTACAGCGGCGGCAGCAGCGGTATTTTTGCATCGATATGCCTGTAAAATTGCTGTCAGAACCAAATAAACATACTGGTTTCGGTGGGAATCAAGGTTGAACAAATAGCTCTATATCCAAACATGTCATTCATATCATTCGATGGGGTTTCTGTCATGTTTTGTCGAGTTTGTTTATGCGATGAAAAACCTTTTTTGAACAACGGCCGCACTGTGATATTGATGTTTGGCGGCTTAAAAATACGGCAAACAGCGCCATTTCAAGTAAAAGTAATGTATCAGTACAAACCTGGGCGTTGACGAGTACACCACTGCCAAAATTACTAAATAATTATAAGGGATGGCAAAGATTGAATAGGATATATGCAAAACCCAGCGACAAAATTAACGATTGCGAAATTCACTCGTTGTTGAGCAAACTCTAAAAATAGATCATGCATATATTTAATACAACGACCAATCACGCGTGGTAATACAACGGCCAATCACCCATGGTTATTGCTCGGCGTGTGCCTGTCCTTGTATAGCGAGAGCAGCGTAGTGCACATGGACAGGGGACCAGTCTAACTTATCACATGCGCAGACAACATAACAACAAATTTGGCACGCCAAACGTTTCGCTCGGCACTGTGGCCCACGTGACAAAATGTCATGTGATATAAATTATAAGGGCGTTCGAGATGCTTACACCGGGTAACACGGGGTTTACACCGGGGGAAGCCTCCAGAAGATGCAAAACAAACGACACGGGTTTCTGGCTGGGAACACAATCATGTCAAAGGTTGTTGCCGGGTGGAGCTTTATAAACGCTGTTATCGTTTGACTCACGATGAAAAATTAAGTCGGCGCTACGCAAAAACAGTTGCCCTAAAGTACCGCAATAAACTTTGTCAATGCCCACAGACATCTACTGATTAAAGCAAAACGTATTTACAGCCCTATTCCCTTTTATTTTGTGTCATAAATCTGTGTTTTTCTTCGTACTCACGTCGCGATTCCAAACTGTCCGCCATGTTTTACTACTCGCGGTTACTAGATGACGTCATTACACCAGAGACCCAGCCGCGAGCTCGGGCAGTGGTGGCTGCCACCGGGGCAGACTCGTGTATCACGTGATGGCTAAAAGAACGCTCCGGTGTAAGTTGGTGTTACCCGGTGTAAGCATCTCGAACGCCCCTAGTGAGTCTAGAGTTTTGGCATTACATATTATGTTACATGTACATGTATATATGTTTATTCGACCCCAGCTCTAGGCCCTCCACTGCCCTACCCTTCTCCCAACACCACCCCACCCCACATTTGCAATGTCCCAACATTTTAATCAACCATAATTTGACCGAAAACACCTTATTCCAATGGAAGATACAATTGGTTACCCAATTCTGCCTATATAGTCTTGCCAAGATGATTTTCTTCTAAGAAAACGGCAATTGAAGATTAATTTATATAAAATGTGTGCATAGATATTTATTTACAACGGCGCCCTCATGTGAAACAAAACTTAGGACTCCGCGACTACCGTGGTGTTATGCCTTATTGATATATATATATATATATATATATATATATATACACTGGATGAAGCAACGACGTCTAAAATTGTACACCACCAAATACAATGCCTTGTCAGTAGACTGGTCATACTGTCTTCACTAGTCTACATCATGGTCTACATGTGTTAAGTGGAATGGACCCGCCGGGGAGCAGTCTAGGCCAAGCATTGTTTGTGGGGTACAATGGCGGCCGGCGCATGGCTTCAATTCTCGTATAGCCAACTGCTACTGCATACTTCATCCAGTGTGTATATATTCGATGTTATAAGCCTTCGTTATAACCACGGCACCAGCCTGAAGGATCTGGATGGCGGCTTCGCACAATATCTTGAAAGCTTGAACAATCAGTCAAACTTGGGATGATCAGAAATATCGCCAAGGGCCTTATCGGGATTCGAACCCGAGACCCTCTGACCGGCTAGCATGGTCCCTAATCACCTAATGGTGATTTAGTATAGGCACCATTCCAGACATTGCGTTCGTTACTTGCCGAGTTGCGCTCCCATGCATGTAACTTACACTGAGAGAAAAATTGGGTTCATATGATCCGTATACCTCTCGCATGCTAAAGCGAGCGCGGATAATCCCCCGTTGCTGTTAGGCTTATTTATTAACAGCTAGTCAACATTTTATAATGAATCGTTCATCAAAATACTTTTTGGAAGATCCAGGCATCGATCCCCGTATACCTCTCGCATACGAAACGAGCGATCTACCACTTGAGCTACATTCGAACTGCCGGCCCGTGACAAAGCTGGAGTTGTGCTCACCCGCCGGGCCGCCCCGGCCCCGGGCATGGGGCAGGAGTCGGACCGACTTGCAAGTTGTCTGTCGATCCGCTCCTTCGCTGCAAGGGCGAGGATGTCGATGTCGGCGTGTTGTTCCTCCTATAGCCTGTACGTCGTCATCGTGGGCTGGGCTAGCGATCGTATATGGGTCTGTCCACAGTAATGGGGTACATTTGAAAAGTAAGTCAATAATTCCTTTCAGATGTCTTTAGTTTATCTCAGAATTAAAGAAATGTCCTTGTTTTGTTCTCAGGAGATAACTTTTGCCCAAAAAGGTAAAAAATTTCTGCCACAACATACATTTTTGAAAAGCTTGTGTACAAATTTTCCTATTACGTAGGTAACGTGGACAGACGATTTTGTGACATTTTTTTCCGTCTTTGTTACACGCGTAATAGGAAAATTTGTGCACGGGGTTTTTAGAAATGTATGTTGTAGGACTATTTTTCTTACTCCTTGGTGAAAAAGTTATTTCCTCAGTTTAGCTTGATAATTTAAAGATAAAATTAAGACATTTGAAGTGAACACGGACCTAAGATCTTGAATGTTACAGAAATGTACCCCATTACTGTGGACAGACCCATATATAAATAGCGGAGGCAGAAGAACGCACGCATGGTCTAGTAAAAAAAATTGCCATCTTGCAATGTACCTGCACGGTAAAAATCCAGAGATATTTTTTAGAAGAAGTAATGTCGGGAAAATGGAAAGAAAACAAGAGAGCTAGCTGTCAATAATCAAGCAGGAGCACGACAAAGTGACACGATCAGTATATATACACAAGTAATACAAGACGTCTCCACGGTGATAAGGCGCGGATCCAGAGGGGGCGTTTCGGGGGTCAAAACCCCTCCCTGCTCCGACACCAAAAAAATATAATGTAATGCATTTTGTGTGTGTCCACCTATCCGAAATGAGCTGACATAAAAATCTGACGGCCAAAACCCCATCCTGGAAAAATTCCTGGATCCGCCCCTGGTACTGATGCATATAATTTTTGATCATCATCATTTGGCGGTCGCAACCGAGATTACATTCACAACGCCAAGCCAGGTGTTCTTATCCCTCAATGTGTGGAAGGTACTTCCTCGGTTTCAGTTGTGACTTGTGAAGTGTGTGTCTTTGCTAATCACGTCGATGTGGTTGAAGGGTCTTCGTTCTCTGTGGAGTCTCAAACACATCACATCAGATACGACCTGGTTCATGAGCACGGCAGCACTGAGTGGCCAGCAAAGCGTGCTCTTGGTCGTTGAGCAGTAATACCAGAGATAGGTAGAATGTCACCATAGATCTGTTCTTTGGTCTTGTGCTCACGCCATGAGATATTTTGCACCCTTATATTAAGAAGCCCAGTGTAGGTACCATCAAGGCGATTTTGAAGCTCCTTCTTCACGGTCCACGTTTCGGCAGTTTTGTTGACTTTGCTATACTTGATTGTCAGATATTGTGAAGCTTGTTACTTAAGCAAGCGGCTTTACAACATTTCAATGGTGTGACAAGGGATAAATCTCTGGGTGAGTTTATCCAGAATTGGCGAAATTTGGGGGAGTGGGTTGTGGGGGGAAATATGGTGTATTACTATCCAAAGTAACGAAGTGACCTGAAATATAACAACCAAAACCAACGTCTGTTTGTGTTCTCAAAACCACTGGACGTTGCTTGTTATAGGGCTTTCGCAGTGTCTGCGGTTCTTTTGAGTAGCTTTTGCAAAAAGAGGGCAGTATGCATGCAGCACGCGGCAAGCGCAAGGTGGGTGTGGCGCCGGCGGACCCTACTTTTGATGTTTTCAAAACAGCTACATTCCCGGCTCAGTGCCTGATGCACCTTGAGACTTTTAACACTGAGTACAAAGTACAAACTAAAAGAGACCGCATAGGTGAAGACAAACCTAGAGCCCATACGAGCAGTTTCGAAAACACCATACTTTAGCGCTCACGAAAACCCACTCAGCCATAATGTCAGCGCTTGAGGGCAGCATTTAACCACCATGTTCGAAAGAAACCATAGAGTTGTATATACGACTTATACAACTCTATGAAAGAAACACACCTGCACGTCGTACACATGCCATGCATGCAGTGTGCATGCTAGTCGCTGCAGTGTCATGCAAAATGTTCTGAATTCTTCTATCATTATTTGCATCGCAGTTCGCACAGGTAGTCGTTATCGAGTGGGACGAAAAAGTCAGCTCAGACGGTGGATGTTCTGGAACTAAGCTACATCATACATGACTTCAGGACGTTTTAAAGCCATTTGTATATGAAGGATATAGCCTAGTCAGACAGAGACGTATCGTTGTGCAGATCGAAATTGAATAATTTTTCCTGTCCCATCATTTTACTAAGTCAGGTAGGTTCTGGTGCAGTTTATTGCGTTTCGAAATTTGCAGTTGCAATGCACATATTGCATTGCCCAGCAGTTGCCACAGCATTTGCCATTACATTAGGCAAAACGTGGTGATGCACATGTACTTGTCTCATCCGCCACATACATTGTCTTTTGTGCGATATGAATATGCTTAATACTACGGAGCTTCGGAAGTAGGTACATGTAACAAAAAGGTAAGAGTTAGGAAGTTGATCAGAATTTTTTTTCTTTAAAATGACTCATCTAGCATTGGAATGTGCATATCTGATGGAAAAACCAAAAATTTTGAGTGGGAAAAATTTAAGATTCTGTGAGGAAACCTCATATGTTTTGCACACAAGGTTGAAGGTTTGAAACCATGATCAACTTCCCAATTTATTCTGCTTTTCCGGTAAGCGCGGGTATATTCGACCACGAGGGGAATTCGACCAGCCTTAATTAAAAATGTACTCGATATCAAACAACTATGCTGAAATCGTAATTAACCTACAGACTGTCTTGTTCAAGTCACACCATCAATGGCGATTTGGGTACTGACCCAATATACATGTAGCTCAAACAATAAAAATAAAATGAGTTTGAAACATGAAATGAAGAAGCGTCGTGATTTAATGTGATCGCCTTATGGGATCCAGTAAGATGTACACGCTATTCTGTGGCGTCAGTTTGGACGTCCTTTGGATAGAATGGTGATTTTTAATGAACCTTTGGTCATTTTGCATGCATGCTGCTCATTTGACCAGTAAGAAATTGCCATTCCTAAAAGTTGTCTTGTGTTTAAACAATGGGTAGTCGAAAAACACATCACTATTTCACTTCAGTGCTTAGACATTCGATCACTTAATGCTTTGCTGAAACATGTGTGTTTTTTTGTATTATCGAATGTATTGTAACTGTCTTTCGTCCCAGTAAACTTATGCAAATCTAATAAAGTTTTCACGATGTGAATGTACATGTTGTTAAATAAACATAAACAATATATTTTGTCACTCGGCTTCACAATTTACAATTTCCTGCAATAAAACTGCATTGGACGAATAATGCAACCCTTTGGTCGATTTCCACATCATTAAGACCTCATCTTGGTGGCCAAGCTGCACCTCATCCATCGGTCCTCCAGTTGGGGCATGATGCAGAATGAAAGGCAATTACCTCGGCATGTGATTGTTAAAAAGTCTTGCCTGGCTCCTCCTCGGACGCAACTTTTATATTCAAATGAACCTTATCCGGTCGAATACCCCCACTTTTACCCTACAATGTTATATGGGCGAGGGTGGTGTGATGTTGGTGTGACCTTGACGTGACCTTGACATTGTTTTTCACTGGGCGTGCGAATTGTGTGCATAGCAACCGATGAAAAGATCAGGAAACATGACAAAAGTAAATGAATTGAGAGCCTGCCCTTGTCTGACCATACGGTAGCTTTGGTACATCTTTTGTCTAAATTGGCGAATGCCTATTTCTTCACTCTATTTTATCGTCCTGCTGGATTCCTTAGTCGTCTGTCGTATCTCCAGTAGTCAATGATGAAGAAGGAACCACGTGCAGATAATTTTGTGGTGCAAAAAAATTTCTAAATCTGACCAAGCCGGGACAGATACCTACTCTCCCGCGACGCGGCGGTAGGAAATAAAATGGGAGCGCTAGACTGGTTCCCGTTTCCATTACATGTAAACCACCACTACAGGTACGAGAGTGAAAACTGCTGAACAGACAAGCGTTCATTTTGGAATCCGCTACTGTGCAAAATAGGGCCACTATAGATAGTCCAAAATCCCTCATTTAAAAAAAAGCAAACACCCTGCATCGTGATGATGGGTAATTTCCCCACTGGATCACACTCATTCAGCTCTCAATTCTCTTTTTTATGAGCTTGGCGCAACAATCTATGTCTATAGTTCGGTTCGCCCGGAAAGAAACTTCTCCCAAACACTTAGCGATTCGTCCAGCATGTAAACATGTTATGACTGTTTCCCGTGTACATAAATAAGTGTTACCCACAAAAAATACATAAATCACATAAAATGATATAAATCATAAACAGCCATCATTGTTGGCAAAGTAAGGGACCGAGAATGCATAGTTCCGAGATTGCCCACATAACCCCACAGACTCATTGGAGAAAACTCAAGGTATTTATGTTTTAGGGTCGACAGTTTAATACCGTAGCACACGCTGAGCAAAGGGCTAGTAATGTAGGATGCCATATATTCATAAAAATGCACTTTCTTACCTTTAAACAGCGAATCGCCCGACATTGAAACCAAAATTCACCCGGATCACCACATACAACACTGTACAAACTGTGTACAGAAAATCGTGTGATGTTGTTGTGAGGCAATGCACTTTGACCTTTGTGGGCGCTGCCTGCTAGCTCTGTTGTGATTGGTCGGCGGGTTCGGCTTGATTGAAAGGTCGGAACTATGCATGGTTGAAAAAGGCCCGGAAAACACCTTTAAGCCCCTTTTACACATTAAAGGGACACAAGCGAAAATTTTGTTCTCCAGGAATATCCATGGTCTCTACATGTATGATGGATATATAAAAGAATTGACAATGAACAAATTGAGTGAGTTTATTTCAACTGAGTCATGCATTTTCTAATGCAGCCTTTCATTCATTTCATTCCATCTTTTAAAAATTCTGATTTTATAAAAAATGTACACTGGCCAGAACCGTCCTACATGTACATGTATTCAGCGAGTGTTCTGTAATTTTATGTGTAATGCATTTATTGTTCAGTTCGAAAATGGATACCATTGTGTTCTGCTCAGGAAATGGTTTGAGTACAATGGGTACAATAGAAACCAGTGCTCTGACCCTTTAGATTAGTTTGGTTTGTTTGGCAGTACAAATAAAAGGCACTGTGCATTGTATGTGGAGCAGTTCAATTTGCATGGAATACATTGTGAACAGATTCTACCATACATAGTCTGACAGTACAGTGCAAGGGAGGACTGCTCTCGGGACAAACTGTATTTTCTACCTTTAAGAGGTGAACATTATAATTTGGAGGATTCAGCAATAGTGTAATCAGTTATGCTCATACATGTAACTACATGTACATGTACCTCAAATTCAATGTAACCTAACCTTAACCCCAAGGAGTTAAGGTTAGGTTACTCTTTCGGTCACCCATGTCAAAATAGCATATCGGCAGTCGTGACCAGTTTTGAAATTGTTTGTATGTAAATCAGCTCTTTTTGAGGGACACCTGCTCAAATAATATTTGCATGCTTAGGGTCTTCTAACGTGTTTTGGAGTTACACATGTATGTACAGTGTATGTACTTGTAATCTCCACAGCCAGGTTTAGCAGGGTGACCTGCCTTGTTAGAATTTTATCCCACTTTGTTACATGTAAATTATGCTTTTTGATCAGTTTTTCAATAAAAGAAACCAATTCTTGCTTTAACTAAATTAACTAAATTTTACCTCGAATACATACCGGTACGACATTAATGCTACGCTTTATCGATCGTTAATGTGCTGACGTGCAAATGGCACACGTAGCAATGGTAAGCACATCTCTCAAAAGTGAGAGATACGGTACATGTACCACCGTGCCATTCATAGCACTTTTCTTTAAGAGTGTCATCCGAGCTGCAAAAGTCTGAGATGCCCAAAACATTGATCCACAGAGATCACTTTCCCAAAAATCCTTCCTGAACCCAACAAGCGCCATAATTGACTATAGACCGTATCGAATACCGGTAGCTGCCATTTCGTGGGTCAGTTTCTTTATTCCTTGAGGACATGCATGTTCGCAGATATTGTGCTTCCATTGTTGAACGGTTTAAGTAACAAAAGGTGCCCCACGAAATGGCGGCTATTCGATACGGTGAGGGTTTATTAATGGTTTACTGTACCTATCTCATCAAATTCAAACAATTGCCACAACAGTATAGTGAACACATACATCCCATTAAATTCCAATAGTTCCTTTTATTCAGCTGTTCGGATCGCCGTTGGGATTTAACCAACAGGACTAATTTCATAAAACGGGTTACGCTTAATCAGACATCTTGGATTAAGCATAGCACGAATATTCGCTCAAGCAAGGCCGTATAAATGGAACAAGACGTTTTATGAAATTCATTCGAGCGAAGAGAGTGCGCGCGCAACGCTGTCATCTGTTTTGTTAAACACGTTAATTGTCTGCTTTACTTATGTCGGCGTCAAAATTTTCAAGTACCATCATCGGTAATGTTTCCATTTTGGATTGGTTATCACTACCTCAGAAGACCCTTGCCTGTTGCTGACTCGGATATTTCAACAACAGCTGAGAGTTGTGTATGTTGGAATATAATTATGCCAAGTATGGTAAAGAAAAAAAGATGGCGCTGCGTTAGCAAAAGATCGGTAAGTTAGCGTGCGGTTTGGTTTGCTAGGTGCTATAATGGGGATAGTGTTGCTTAATCAAAAATCAAGTGCTAACATGTTTTATGATGACTTTTGGTCACAACTGCTACATGTAACCACTTTACTTTGCATCAGAGCCTCTTAAATGTATCTACAGCAGTTCATTTTCTTCATTATGTCAATTTACTGAAAATGTCTTGGGCAAACAAAGGAAAGAGCTGATAACTTGCATTTTGGAACAAGAGTCATCAATTTGTTACTATAATTATTCAATGCAATCCAACCCAAAACGGCACCTCTTCATTGCACAAACCAAATTTCCTCTCTCAATTAAAACCCAACTCTGTAAACTACTTTAAACTATACAGCTGCAGAACTCAACCCATCAAAAGTGCACATTAACCCATCAAACTATCAGTAGCTTTGGTGTTTTGTGGTTGTTATTCACATTGGTGATAAATGACATCGCTACCACAATGTGTACAAGTACTAGGGATGGGAATTTACATGTAGGGTTAAAGTGTCGGTTAACCGTTCGGCTGACACCAAAGATTGTTGCTGGTGTTTATAGATGCATTTGCAATACACACAATACCCGTAGGCGCCTCCCAAAAAAATAATTGTTGAACATTTATCTGGTAAAAATTTTACTACGACACCATATGAATTTATTTCAACTTCATGAAGTAATTTAAAATAACCCTCTAAAAACTATTGTAAATTCTTTGAAATTGGGTTTCATTTAAACGTCGACAAAACCGGGTTAAAAAAAAACAACATTTTGTTAACCGGTTAAACGTTCCATCCCTAACAAGTACATGTACCGGTACACGCGCAAGTCTTTCGCATTGTTTTTGACACGTATACATGTACATGTAGGCCTTAAAGCTGGGACAACTTTTGTTGGGAGAGTGTACCTTTTCAGACCATTACTTGACAGTAAAAACCTACATACATGTATGAAGGTTTTTCTGAAGTAAAAAGTTGTTTTCTTCGCTCTGAATTTATGATATTCCAGCAGATATTCGCTCTTGGTAGAATAAGGAAAACACACTCCCAAAAGGACTTGGCATGTAACATCTGTAATAACGTTTTCTGCATATTTGCGTATGCATATGAATGAAAGAAAAACAAATTGATGCGTTGACATGCGGAGGCCAAAGCAGAAACAAGACCTACCAGTATACACACAACTGTAACACAATCTAAACAATTAAGTTCACTGTCCCAAAAATTCAGGAATTTTTGCCTATATGTACTTACACAAAAGTTATATACATGTATGTACACGCAGGCCTAGGCCCTTTTCACACGAGGCCAAAAAACTCACATAGCTTGAGATATTTTCTCATGCTTGAGAAAATTTTACAAAAGTGCCATCGTGTGAAAGGACACCCATGCTTGACAATGACAAGCATACCTTGAGAAATGTTCTCAATGCTTGAGATATTTTGGCGGAGGTCCGGACCTACGACAAAATCTTCCGCTAGTGGAAGATTTTTCAAGGTATCCTTGAAAAAGATCGTGTGAAACGAATTGTACAATGTCCTTTGCGACAGCTAACGCAATGCGCATGCGTGGGGACCTCAACACACGACCTTTGTGATAGTGCGGGCGCGCGCCCTAGCCTACAGGTGAGTTTGTTTCACGACAGATCCGAATCCAGATCCCGAATTTAATACCACGCAGAAACAAATGAAACTGCTCTCAACAAGTCACGTGAATTGGATCTGCGCAGATCTAGTCCAGATTCTGGACTATATTATAGCGATATTGGATCGTAGCGCGGCCGACTATAGAGGGCGGAATATCGATATCATTTGGACAGTGCATAATATAGTCCAGAACTTAACCTCAAGTTCCCTCAGAAATTTGAGGGAACTATAGCTCCGCCCACCTAGTCTGATTGGACGCAGCGCTTATCAATCATGTGTGTGAGGCGCGCCGAATAATCGACGGTCGGGAATCGATTCTCGAAAATTGTCCGCGCAATGTACGCAAAGTCATTATAATATTATGTGTACATATCGGCCTCCTATGCGCTGTGCATTATGAAACGAACAAACATACAGTATACACCTGCATGCGTGGCTATAGCCCTGACGCATGCATGCGTGTACTGTATGTTTGTATAGTTGGAAAGAGTTGAGAAGTTGATCAGATTTTGTCTTCAAAATTACTCATCAAGCATATCTGTACGTGCAGATTTGATGAAAAAAATATATATATAGGAGTGAGAAAAAAAAGAAGATTTTGTGCGGAAACACTTCTTCATCCTAGCTGCCGTGTTCAAATTTTCTCACTTATAATTTCAGGTTTTTCCCATCAAATCAGTGCACTTCATTTTAAAGAAACAAATCTTATCTACTAAATTCTGACCTCTTGACCTTAAAAATAGCTATTTTTAAGGTCAAGAGGTCAGAATTTAGTCAAATAAAGACACAGTACGTGTGCTTTGTGTATTTTATTGCATGGTATTTAAGAAAAATTTACATGGTAAAATAAAGCCAGTTACTAAAAGCAGCTGTAAAAAGCAGGTGTACTAAATTTGTTGACTAATATATGGCCACTTTAGTACAAAATCATCTAGTACATGTGGGCCAGGAAATTTAGGCTCTATACACAATAGGCAAAAAAAAGGCCCATATATACTGCAGTTTCTATTGCAGTTACCCATAAGTTTACTTCACAACTACACAAGAAAAACCCGACTAAAAGTGTAGATAACAATAACAAACTTGTAAACATCACATAATTTTTTCCCGTGTAATTGTACATTTGTGGAAAAAATTTGCCAACTAAAGTATTTAAACACAAGTATTCAACACAAAAACCATACATGTATTTTTTTTAGGTTTTCTGAAGTATTACTGCATGCATCATTTGCTGAAATTTCTACCAGGCATTTTATCAGCTCTTACACCATTGCAACAATAGAAAATGTACATGTATTGCATTATATGTGTCTTCCTTTCTGAGCATTCTGACATACATGAAATGATAGGATGAATGATCACTGCCCTGATTTGAAAAATCACTGACTAGTATATATATATAGTGTTATGTTTTCGAAGATGGTTCATTGTCTGTGCACTTTATCTCACCCTGAAAATATGTTACATTTGAACAGAAAATGCGGCATACCTTTCTGATTTGCTCTGCAGCTTTTTGGAGAAATTCCTGTGCAAAAAAGGGGCAATTTTTACAACTTCCTGATCTGTGCAAAGCTGCATTAATTCTACACTGATATATTTTGTTGTCTAAAAAGTAATTTTGCTCCAAATTTAATTACGGCAGATGCAGAAATTGTTCATATTTCATTCACAGACAGTAATCCTCTGCAGCAGCACGTATATGAACATTGAAAAATGAGTGTGAAAGGCAAATTGAACACTATATAGTAATCAACTCATGTGTGTATAGCTCATTATTGCAGTTGTGTAGCTCAGAATGCATGTTTTTGAATCTTGAGTACTGCATGAATTCAGGAATTCAGTTTTGTTAAAAATTGCAACAAAGATTAATAATTTCTTGTTTTGCAGATTAACATTCCATTCTTTTGAAAGTACACTATGTTAATGAAAACCCTCATTGCAATTCAAGAATACTCATAATTGATTAGTTTTGTGTTTCACATGTTGAGACACTGAAAAATATGAGACTTTTAAATTTGAAGGAATGGAGTGCTCACTTGCAGTTTTGCTTCACACCCCATGCCATTTTGATCCTTCAAAAATACTGGATCATGCAAATGATTGAAGGATTTAACACAAATAAACTCAAGTGTGTAACTCAGTCTTAATTCAGAATGCATTTTTAAAATCTTGATGTACTGTCATACTGAATTCAGTTTTATTACAAATTGCAACTGAAAGATGAATAATTTCTATTTTTTTGTATATTAACATTCCCATCTGTTAAAAGTAGGATGGGCATTTACGGTTAATTCAGAAACCGGTTTGCAATTCTTTCCAGTGCATGTCGGTTAACCGTTCAGCCGAAACCAAAGTTGTTGGTGTTGTTTTACTTTATAGGTGCATTTGCAATGCACACAATACACCCAGGCCCCCAAAATAATCATTGAATCTTTATCGGGTGAACATTTTACTACGACTCCATATACATTTATTTCAATTTCATGAAGTAAATACATGTACAAAAAACCTTTGAAAACTATTGTAAATTCTTTAAAATTGGGTTTCGTTTAAACGTTCGGCAAAATGGTTTTTCATGTTTTCCCCGGTTAACCGGTTAAATGTCCAATTCCTGGTTGAAAGAGTGCATTATGTTAATGAAAACCCTCAAATCAAGCATCCTCATGATAATTTGATTAGTTTTGTGCTTCACAAGTTAATCAGACAGATACATGCATGAGACTTCCAAATTTGAAGGAATGGATTCAATGGACTGCTCACTTAATTGCAGTTTTGCTTCACACCTCATGTCGTTGTTAAATGAATGTTCAGGTCATAATCCCATTACTAGGTGACTCTTGTGTCAAATATTAATTTAAATAAGACTACCGAGAACTTATTTTGCTGAGTTGTGTGCCTGCTTAATTATTTTGTGCATTGCAAAACATGTATTATTTGAAGCTCCCACCCGGCGGGCCACAAAAATATTAGATCTGCTACTGCATTGTACATGTACATGTTGAACTTCAAGAAAAGGATAACAGTTGGTTTTTATAATATTTTCTTTTTTTTGCACTTTTAGCATGAAACTGAAGTAAATGGCACAGCAAGGAATAAGCTATATCCAAATGTTGTTTTCCCATGTAGGACCCCACCCAATCACTCGCACGCCCCTCACAGTAAACCTCCCAGGTACACCAGTCCCCCTACGCCCCACCCCCAAAGTGACCTAGCCATTAAAACGTTCGTGCTGGCTATCTCTATTCTCGCTGCATGAGCCATACACACTGCATGCAATACGCGCTATGTGTACAGTACAGTACTCGATCGTATGCAGTTTGCGCACACGTACATGCATGCTGCGCTGCAGATATCGATATCGCGGTATCGAACACCGCGACGTGAATGAATATTTATAAGCTCGATTGACCTTTGACCCCAGCGGGGAACTGGAGGTTAAGTTCTGGACTATATTATGCGCTGTCCAAATGATATCGATATTCCGCCCTCTATAGTCGGCCGCGCTACGATCCAATATCGCTATAATATAGTCCAGAATCTGGACTAGCGCAGATCTGAATCTGGATCCGTCCGAAACCAACTCGCCCTAGTGTCTGACAGATCCGGCCGCGCCGATGATCGAAACTCAGATTTCCCCCTTGCGAATTGTATTCACCTACATGTAGCAATGGCCAACTGAACATGATTTTACTGCTATTTTGGCTCCAATCGATCTGTATATTTAATTAACCAACACTGCCGATCACAACTGCGAATCCAACGGAGGAGAAGGTTTGCAACACGGGAAAGACATATGGGTCATTCTATAAATTTGGGGTCCAATTTTTCTGTCCCCCGTTACATCTGACATCTTGCAAAATGTTGTAGTTTGTAAATTCAGGACATATTCTTTAAATGCTCTCTATTTCAAGGAGTGATTACATAAAATACAATTCATAAAAATATGTTTTGAAGGCATTTTTAATGATACTTGTATGGCAAATGGCAGTATGTCAGGTGTAACAGGGACAGGAAAATGTCACACGTTGGACCCCAAATTTATAGAATGACCCATATGCGTTATAGAAGGAGAGCACGTGTGACCTCGAAGAGCCGCTGGTACTAGCAACATTTACGAGCATAAGTTTGTACTCTATTGGTCTGCGGCGGCCAGCGAAAAAAGCATACATGTACTTGTCTCAAGGAACACTACTGAAACGTTTTGTTGTGCCGTGTGAAAGTATGCGAAATCGCCCAACCACGTAATTGGAAAGTAAACAATCCCCGCTCGTAAATTCTGTCTCAAGCCTTGCGAGTTTTTTTGATGTCGTGTGAAAAGGGCTTTACTGTACATGAATAGGAATACATGTAAATGTGTAGTTGGTCAGTATTAGACTGGATGCATGCCCAGGTCCTTTTGTTTTTTAATGTTTATAAAATGTACTTGTAAGCATTAGCATAGAGCATCTGTTTCCTTGCTCTATGGTACATATGGTACAAGTAACACTTTAAAACAGCCTAACACATTCCCTTATTGCTCTGTCAGTTTCAAAGAAACACGACTACACTAACATGACAGGCTTTTACTGTTACCCCTTTTACTGTGTAGTCTGTCATGTGCATATTGCTCTACCTGTCGGTACAGAATGCTTGGGTGTGCCATTAGTGACCTACATGTATCTATTTTTGTAGAGACTTGGATTACATGCACATGCTTTCCCTTGCAATCTTACAGGATCTGATTCCGTGTGAACAGGACGACACCATGGGGGATAGTGAAGGCAACGCGGATCATGATCACTGTGAGGTAAGTCAAGTTCAGTAATTGGGTTCATCTAAAGTCTTTCATTACATGTGGAATCGAGGAGGGTGGGGTTTTAGAGAAGGGCACTTGGCAATTCCACCCCTTCCCCTTAGTTTGTTTGCAACCTGGGGCCAATTTCATAAAACATGTTAGCACCCGATTTCTCTCTCAATTTCATGAAACTGTTTAAGCACTAGCAAACCAAACCGCATGCTAACCTACCGATTTTTTGCTAATGCGATGCCGTCTTTTTTCTTCGCTATTTTCTGCAAAATTCGAGACACATTTTCCAACAGATACACAAATTTTAGCTGTTGTTGACGTATTTCAGTCAGTGACGGGCAAGGGTTTTCTGTGGTGGGGATAATCATTCAAAAATTGAAACATTACCGATGACTGTACTTGAAAATGTGGACATTGACACAAGTAAAGCAGATGACGAACGCATTCGAACAAAACAGACAACAGCATTGCTCGCGCATTCTCTTCGCACGCTTAGAACAACAAGCCTTATAAACACCCTCGGGAGCTCATAGCGCACCCTCGGCTAAACATTCGTGCTATGCATAATCCAAAATTTTTGATTAAGCGTACCGGTGTTATGAAATTGGCCCCAGGTGGCAAAGCTACATGTACATGAATGATAGGCTGTACATGTACATGTATACAGGTGGAACCAACAGTTCTCCTGGCTTTTGCAGAAAACTACTGGAAAACTGGTTGATCCCCCGACATGTGTACACATACTGCATGTTTAAAAAACAGTCGGATTATCATCAGACAATTCATTGCTGACATCAAAAACTAACACCCAGTTTCAGTACACTACATGTACAGTATGTGAACATTTTCAAAGACTTGCGTACTACCGGAGTACTGATACATGTAATCTGTGTGTGTGCACGCACTTCATGCACTGACTCGTAATGCAAGGGTTTCAGTTTCCACAAACTGACATGCAATTATGCGGTGAATTAATTTTTAAAAAAGAAGCTTTGAACATGCTTGACACGAATACAAACTAACTTATGACAGAAGTCATCAGTTCGTGAAAACATAAAATATTGCAGTAACTCCTGTGTCATTTTGTAAAAAATACAAACGTGTGCAATCAACTGCCACTGCATATCAGTTTGAGAAATGAAATTCAGGAAATGTTAGTAGCAGGTCTTGATTTGTGTTGCTTCAAATGACTGATAACTTTGTCACACTTCAGATTCATTATGAGTGTAGTATACAAGGCAAGCATTTTATTCAATCTTCACAAACAACAATGTCTCACAAAACATATGGTAGAACGTTTGTTGCAGTTTAATAGTGATTTTAAACTAAGTGTGTGGATTCAGTCAACCGTGCACATGTACATTCACATGAGAATGCCAAGTATTTATCATACAAATTCCTACCGTTTCATCTTTTGTTAACCCAGGGAATCTCAAGGCTAAAGTAACCATTGATGTTCTGCTTCATCAATTCAATTTAAAAATATTGCTTTTTAAAATGCTCCACTATAAATATAGAAACATAATTAGATGTCCCACTGTGAACTTGCAGTGAGTCAGCTTCAGAAAATATTCATGAGAATTGACTGATGAACAGGTTTATCAAGGTGCAGTCATCAAATGTGGAATCCAACAAGATTCTGCATTAAATGGTCCTTAGGGGGTTAGGGAACAAGACTTGTAGGTGCAACTGTATAGAAAGGCAAATCATGCACAAAATGGCAATTGCGTCATTATTACTAGGAGTGTGAAATCTTAGTTTTAGTTGATATCTGGTTTTTCCTACCGATGGGCAAATTTCTTTCCCAAGGATAAAAAAAGTGCTGGGCTCTTCTGACTTACGTATGTACATGTAGTATCACAAAGCAGATTGTGCAAGTCTTCATGTACATTGCCAAGGGGATGTCCATAAGGTACGTACGCACGAAATGCAGTTAATCTACACAATGTAATGTTAAAACAGCATCATGTCTATGCCCCTTCCCCAAAAAGCCCTGTCCCCATTCGTTTGTTTTTAATGCTCCACTGTACCACACTCCACACGTTTCCAGGCCCTGGTATCCAGTTATATGCAGTTCAAAACCTGCCAACCATACATTAAATTTCCTTATTCATGCATGCAAATGTTACTTGCATTAAAAGCATTTTGTTCTCGGTGATTCCTTTGAGTTTGGGAGTTTAAAGCTTACATGTAGGAATCCCCACGGATTCACGATTCCCCTTGAATCACATCTCCTGTAGTATTGAACACCTTGGCCCAAAGCCTGTTTCAAGCTTCACTTGGTCCGTCAGCACCAGCCAGACACCTCGCATCAACTCGGGTGTTGAAAGTACTCTCACAATTTCATGTCTAAATCCGATATGGGCCAAGCTTAAAGCCGCTGGATCCAAAATTCAATTAAATGAAATGGAGACTGTTATGCGCATTAACTTCCTCACACTTATTTGTTTGGAGTCAAAGGAAATGATGTATGCTTTAATAGTCGTGTGTAGAATATCTTGTTTTTGCAGTTCATATAATGTATTGTCTGTCTGTTTAAATTAACTGTTACTTTAGCATGCACATGTACAATTAATTTGAATCAAAGTAACAATATTTTAAACCAAAAATACCATTTAAAATTGGTGTACTTTATAGCAGATAAAATTCACCAGTGAAAAAAAGTGACGAAGGCTAAACAATTTGGCACTTTTATGAAGAGGCATTTATTGGGACAAGGTTTCCTTGTTCACAAAAAGCACATCCATCAGAAAATCAGAAACAAAGAGGATTGCAAAAGGGTACCAAGACCATGGCAATGGAAGCCATCCTACAACTATTTGAATCATTACTTGGAAATAAGTACTGGATACGTATCTAGGTACATGTAATGTACATAATGACAGTTAAATATTTGACCAAAGGAGAGGTTTTAAAGGATGCAATTTGCCCAAAGAAAATGTCGGACCAAATTTATTAGCACAACTTTTTAACAAAGTAACCTGATTGATAAGTAACCAGTAACCGGTATACTGGTCTAAAGCGGGCCTCCCACTGTGCGATTTTTGCCACGAATTTCCAACGATTACATGTAGGTACGATTTTGTGTAAACATACAATGTAGACTCTGTACACAATCGTACCAAATCATACCTAATCGTTGGAAATTCATGGCAAAAATCGCACAGTGGGAGGCCCGCTTAAGAACATTCACGTTTGGTGAGACCATGAGACAAATACTGAAAAGCTGGAAATCTGATATTAAACTGCAACTTTACAATCTGCTATGTACGTTGTTTAAATGTATACATATAATATGCACCCTGGGGTATTTTGTGATATTTTCAAAAGCATACAGTACACTGTAGTACATTGTACGTAGTGCGACTTGTTCTTGTGCAAATTTCAGCTACATGTATTCATGCACTGTTTTTCGCCAACGGCAAACCACGCTTCACCAATTTACCTAAATTTACCTTACCTTTACACAAATTACTGGTACCTCACATGTTTATGATAGTACACAAGGGTCACACGAGGACATGTTCAAGATGATTCTCCCTCAAGACCCCACAGCGATGCATGCGTCCCTTTTTAGGACATGAGATAAACCCTCTCCCTCGCTTTACCCTTGGCAAGATATAGGAGAAACACAGCAGGACTCTGTTCTCGATGTTTGGATAAGGATGGTAAGGCGGATTTAGGTAACGCCTTATCAAAGCAGGAGCTACTTCAGCTCGATTCGGTGACCCGAACCCCGATGTTATCAGTACCGCTGCACACGCAGGTAGCCACATTATCAAGAGAAAGTGTCCTTGGAGTTTTCCCTTCTACCGGTAATATGACAGAGGGAGATGACAGCCTATCTCAGGATCTGAAGCGCAAGTCTTACAGAATGGAAATGGCCGGGATATTGTCGTGTTTATTCTGCAAACGGATATGTATACGGTGGACACATGCAAATGAAAACTAAACTACATGGAGATTGTTTTCGTGATTTACATGTATTTTCAGACTATGCTGTTACCCGGGTTATCTCGGGGGTTAACGAAAAATTTAACCTCGAGATTACCCGGGTAATTCGGAGCGTTCACACTACACTTCTCGGGGTTAGCAATTCTCCGGGTTAACTGCCTAAAAACCCCACTTAACCCATGTAATTTATAACCTTGCTCACGAGGTGGATTAACCCACCAATCTCGGGGTTAACGGCGGCCTTGAGAAGATTCTCCGGGTTACCTTTAGTAGTGTGAATGCCTCCGGGTTTTCTTCAACCCGGGTACGTTGGTTTTTTTCACCAGAGCTGGTTTTGCGCACATGCGTGCTGCGAACGCCAAACAATGACAATTTATTATAAAGGGATTTAATTCATTATAGATATTATAGAGCTAAGTTTAGATGCACGTATAACGCGTTAATCATGCGAAATGGCTTGAGCACTGTAGATTTAGGACTATGTGAATCGAAATTTGGTTACGGAAAAAGAGTTATTATGCCACGAAAGTCATATTTGTGAAGTTTTGTTTCCATCTGTTCTAAAAATTTCCTTGTGTTTACGTGCATCTAAGCCTCCCTATTATAAAGACACATATAATCTAAAGACACCTTATGTTTCTCTTTACGTGTTATACTTAATGATGTCTGTCTTTAGTGATCGGTATAACTTGTCTCGGAAAATGGTATGCTTTCTTTAATTCTTTGTTGACTTTGACGATTTAGAAGTAGTAAGATCAAATGTTTCAGGCACTATTCTGAGATGTTGTGGGTACAATGGTTCGTAGAAGTGAAGATCGAGGTTAGCGATGCATATTCTCCGGGTTGCCGTTCGTACAGTGTGAATGCAGATCTCAAATTACCCGGGTACACACTAAAGGCGGGTAAGCGGGAATTTTTTTTACAGGGTGAGCTGGGTAGTGGAAAATGTCAGTTTTACATCGCTGGAAATTCCCATGTGGACTGGCATATATACGTGTACAATGTAAAACTAATGATAAAAAACTGGTCTTGTAACTTCTGTGTGGACCTGAATGGTGAGGTGACACATGACTGTACACACATAAATTTAAGTTTTACCAAGGTTTTATGTGGCGAAGGACCTTCTACGGGCCGAAATCAAGCCGAATCCAAGTGCGGACGCACAAAATAATTACATGTACCACGATAGAATGTTAAAAGTGACTTGCGGTACATTTTCACAAAAATTAGCCCAATTTGGATGTGGCTTTTAATGCTGTTTCACTGCCCTTGGCTTCACCTCGGGCAATTATTCACATCCAGTCCCTTGATCAGTATTTTAAGCATACCAGTTGTTCAAAACTACGTAGCCAACAATATATACCCGGTATGTATTCCCTCAGTACAAATTTGGCCAGATGGAACCTTGCAGGGTAAACTGTGACAAAATAAATTGTCATTCTGTCAAATTTCAACTAAGCAAGGTTATATCACATACAGCACTTAAAAATGGCCTACATGTTTACATGTTTGTGGATTCTTGAAATATTGACTTAGTATTGGATTTGTTACAATTTTTTTTTTTAAAGTCTTCTATGTCCTTGCAAAGGACGTGGGCAGCGACATTGCGGCAACACCGTGGGTTCACCAGGCTGATGGATATTGATCTAGGCTTTTGCAAATCGATAAATTTCCCCAGCCTTACTACTTTCCGACAAGCCATTTTTTCCTTCTCTCCTTTTCTGACCGTTGGCCACTGCCTAGAATCAGACATGTACATGTACCGTAGGTGGTTATATATGCACAGACCAGCTAGCACAGACCTGTGTTTGCATCCAGACAAACTCGGGAAACATTATTCTAAGTAAGGCGATATATTTAAACTGATCGGGCTGGGGTAGCGATTATCGAGCATGTGTGTCCAGACATACGTACATGTATGAACCCCCCTGAATTTTCATAGGTCCAAGTGTGCTGTTTTGGTTTGAAATCCAAATGTGGACTACTGCATTTTTTCAAATTTTATTAAATGTTTGTTGTAGTGGCATTTTGTTTTCTTTGTGGAATGTTCAAACACCGTACAACAACGACCCAAAAATGTTTAACTTTTTTTCCATGAGCAGGTTAACCTAAAAACGGTCCTACATGTACTACAAAGCACTGCATCCTAATTTACATAAGAAACACACTGATTGGTAATAAAATGGTCTCTGTAGACCACCCATCCTCGGTGGTCTGCATGGAACGGTCTTTTTGTGTGTGTGCTAAAAACTTAGATCATTCGGACACAACTTGGATAGTCTGTGACACAGCCCTGTATATTTGGTTGAATGGAAATACATGCAGGACCGCTTTTGTACTAGCCCAGGTAAATCGGTATTCTGACAGGAAACTGATTGGGTCCTTCATCGGTGTAACTGTTAACACATTGTGTTACATTATATTTTTTCACCGAAAACCTGTATTACATTGTCTCGTTTCACTGCAAATCTTTGGGATTGTTGTTGTCTACTAACACAGTGCATACATTGTATACCTAAAGTGCAGCACAAAGGCTGGATTCACCCCAAGTCCTTTCAAGTGCTATTAGCGTGTAAATTTGACGCACGCTTCTTTGGGGAAAAAGTGTGAAAGGAGTAAATTGACGCACTGAAAACCACGACATGTTATAATTGGCTGTTCCAACACGGTTGGGAACAGCCTTTGTTTTCGTTAAGATTTTTTTTTTTTTTATTTTTTTTTTTCTTTTCCTTCTTCCACTTTTTTCGCACGCTATTTCGGGCACTTGCACATTCATGATTGACTTCAAACTTCACATGGACATTGGTCACTATGTTAAGTTGTGCACAGTACTAATGACGTCATGATGACGTCATCACGTGTCAGATTAAAGGGGCATGAAGTTTAATCAATTAAATATTCAAAAATCAATAAAAAATCAACCGTTTGACCTACGATCTTGATTCCTTCGGCATATACGATGACTAACAAAGGTCTTTGAGATGCGCACACCCCTTGACCTTTGACCTCGTTTCCTATTGGTCTAACAGATTTTGCCTTGCCATTTGAAAGTGGTGCAAGATATTTGGACAAAGTCACTTGTGTTACACTTCGACTAGGGTGGGGTATCTAAAAAATATTTTTGTGACCTTTGACCTTGCTCACTTCCGGTCGAAACCGGAAGTGGCCCTTAGTTTGAAAGTGAAAGGAGGTATTGAGATGGGGTCAATGGTGTTATTACCAGAGGCCCTTAAGCTTTCCAAAAATATAAGTGATGACGTCATCGTACGAAATAGCGCCCTCTACCGACAAGATGATTACGTAATTAAATATTCAAAAATCAATAAAAAATCAACTGTTTGACCTACGATCTTGATTCCTGTGGCATATACGATCACTAACAAATGTCTTTAAGATGCGCACAGGGCTTGACCTTTGACCTCGTTTCCTATTGGTCTAACAGATTTTGCCTTGCCATTTGAAAGTGGTACAAGATATCTGGATGTGGTCAACTGTATTACACTTGGACCTAGGGTGGTGTATCCAAAAAATATGGCCGTGACCTTTGACCTTGCTCACTTCCGGTCGAAACCGGAAGTGGCCCTTAGTTTGAAAGTGAAAGGAGGTATTGAGATAGGGTCAATGGTGTTATTACCAGAGGCCCTTAAGCTTTCCAAAAATATAAGTGATGACGTCATCGTAGGAAATAGCGCCCTCTAGCGACAAGATGATTACGTAATTAAATATTCAAAAATCAATAAAAAATCTACCGTTTGACCTACAAATTTGATTCCTTCTGCATATACGATCACTAACAAATGTCTTTAAGATGCGCACATGGCTTGACCTTTGACCTCGTTTCCTATTGGTCAAACAGATTTGGCCTTGCCATTTGAAAGGGGTACAATATATCACGATGGGGTCAACTGTGTTACACTTCGACTAGGGTGGGGTATCCAAACATATAGCAACACCTTTGACCTTCCCCACATGTCAGATTAAAGTGGCATGTAATAATATTCAATATTTAAAAATCGATAAAAACTCAACCGTTTGACATACGATCGTGATTTATTCATATACAATCACTAACAAAGGTCATCCCGAACACCACATATGTTTATAAAAAGGAGGGGAACAGCCATGTGTTCGTTTTCAACGAACACATTTCTAGTTGTTGTTGTAATTCTGTGATTTTCAGTGTCTCGTTTCACTCCAAATTTCCTCCACGGTGCATTTTAAAGAGGGGACGCTCGTCAAGTTTATGCGCGTTGAAAAGGATTATCATGAATCTACCCTAAACCATACCCTACCCCATTGATCTGGCTCATAAAAAAACTGTTCACATTCCATTTTAGCTCAAATTTATACATGTGCATTTGTACATGTATTGACGAATTTCACATTAGCCCATTCTGCGCACTTTGCGTTGAAGCTGTGTCAAATCGGCAGTTCATGTACACATGCGCTACAAGTACAGTATTGTACAGTGACCGAGTGTGTACATGTGTGTTCTACGTGGCATGTAGGAATGATTCTGCATTCACGTGCGTTCAATTCAGAGTTTGATAGAGAGGCTCTCCGTGTTAAGCTACAAAAGTGCGCAGATTGGTCCCAAATTGGTTCATTTGGGATTCATCTATTTAGGTTTTAAACTACTGTCTGTACGTGTACCCAGTGTATGTGTGCTTGTACCGTACTTGGAATAAAAATATGTAAAGATGTAGTATAGTGTCACTATGCCATGCTGCCGTATACAGTCTTTGATTAATGAGTCTGTATGCATTTTATACAATATGATGTGCATTTTACAGGTCATTCGCACTTTTGTAAATGCTGAAACCTCCAATCAAAGCCTACCCTTTATTATCAAAGCTGTCCTTAAAAAAACGGAAATCTTCCAAAATGTGTACGTCTTAAATTACCACTTATCGTAGGAAGGAGAAAATTGAAGTGGGTTGGCTGCAGACTTCAAAAGGGCCCTGGTTGATGCAAGTGCTCAAGATAAATACATCTTATCCCGGCTTATTTCTTGGTCAAATACAGCTGACCAAATACATTGAAGAACCGTTCCTAAACATTATAATTCTGCTCTTATTACATTTGTTTATTATAAAGGTCTTCTCTCAGTTAGTTTCAGCACATTTTCTTGAAGGTAATATTGTGCACAAACGTCAAAAAGCAAAATCAGCAAAGTATGAAATCCCTTCACGTTGAATCATAGTCTGAACTAGTATCAACTTGTTATGTCATTTCCAGAAAAGTTGGAATTTATGCATCAATTTTTGGTGATTGTTGGCTAACAGTTTGGAGAAATGCTTGACTTTTTTTTCTTCAAATGCTGCTTAAGGCCATCCTGTTTTGAGACCAAAGGTTTTTTTTGGGAAAATATGGTCTGTGTTGCCAAAATGTCCCCTTTATACCGTGGAAAGACTCGCATACACGTATGTAATGTCCTTGTTCCAAAAATTTATTAAAAGTTTCATTTACATACACGAATCATAATGATACAATCGGTGGTAGATTGTAAGTTTGCAAGTGCTGGACTTGGTATGATTTGCAAGTTTTAAAAACATCTTTACAGCTTCACACATTTGCAGAGGGATTATGCACCAATGTGCACACTGAACCATAACGTGATGGATTGCAGTGAAATGACAGTAATACATGTAGCTTCTACTGTGAGTGCCACAGGTTTGGGGGTTCAGAATATTTGCTTTGTAATTAATACCAGGCCAGGAACAGTGAAAGAAACTGCATTTATAATCTTATGGTGTTGACCTACATGTATGGAGACATTGCCGAGATACACATGTATGCTTCAGTCGTGACTGTTAGCTCAGTAAATTTGCCCTTCCGTCAAATTCAACTCTCTCCCTAAAATTTTGAGATGGGCATCATTTAATTTACAGCATAATGAAATCAGTGCCGTCTATTGATGATTGATGTGTTTTCCCCTTGGATGGAAATATGAGCTAGCACACAGACAGAGCTCTGCTGTTAATGACATGAATGTTCAGTGTGATGATTGAAACTGACACCAGGGAAATTCATGCAGAAAATGGATTTTCGGAGTCTGTGAAAGTGGCATCACTTTAAAACAGAATACCTACATGTAGCCAAAAAATGTACATGTACATGTAACTTGCTGTCTGTGTGTATAAAGGTACACACAAATAATGTAACAAATGCAACATCTGATATGGTGCCTGGTCACCATTGAAATAAAACAACCAAACTTGGGATGAGAAACGAATCGTAAGGGCCTTTTTGGGATTCAAACCCGAGACCTCTGACTCACCGGGCAGATGCTCTACCAGCTGAGCTATACGCTTAAAAATCTTCTGTTAAATCAACAATTAAAATGTGCGATCAGTGACCACTCTTTAAAGTGTTAAAAATCCAATACTTGTGTTAAATTCAACCCAATAATATAAGTGAACATTAGATTTTAACACTATAAAGAGTAGTCACTCACCGCACGGTTTAATCGTTGATTTAAAAATAGATTTAAAAGCGTGTACAAAAATACTGATGGGAAATTATGCAGAATGAGTTTTGTTTAAATTACATATGGACTGATGTGGAGGAAAGAATTTTTTTTAGATATGGCTTTTTTGGGTTGTGCAAAAGAGTGTTTATTTTTTGGACAATACACAAAACTGTTGACTGCCACTATGAGTATACTTGTAGAAAATGGGAACGCCCTGTGAAACTACATGTATGCTCGGCAGTCAATGTGTTGACAACCAGCAGGACCTGGAGTAAAATCACACTGCCTTTAAAGAAGACTGCTAGTGTTTCAAAATTTTACAGTTTATTTTTTGGAGGTAGTCTTCTTTGGAGCCATTTTGCCTGAAGAAACAAAAGTCATCTCAAACTGTTTTCAAAAATTTAGGTGCTTCCTAGAAATATTAAAGGGCTGAAAAATCTGCTTTCAAGCAATAAAACTACACACAATGAAAAACGGGAAAATTGCAAAGACCAAGCCTGAAGCCGAATCCATAATTTCGAAAACAGCCATAGTTAACCGAAAATTTGAAAAATATTTACATCTTGGTAAATGTAATTAAAGCAGAATGGTATTGAGCATAATTTCCTGTATACATGTAGCTTGAAGATCTAAGAGTTTGAAATATTTTAACGTTTTATATACATGTATACCGAGCAAAAAAGAAATGTAAATTTCAAGTTTAATCAAAATTAGAATATTTCTTTTGTAATTAAGTTGACTATGAAATATTCATATAAGGGGTCATCCATAAAGTACGAACGCACAGAGGTGGGGGTGACGTCACAAAATTTGTCAAAAAATGTGTACATGGGTCTAAGAAGTCGGCATTTCGTGGGTACCGGGTACATACATGTACTTCATGGACGGCCCCTAACAGTTTCATTATGCATGACTGCATAAAGCTTCTGTGTGCAGAAAAATCCCACTCTCAAATTGACTGCATTTTTCAATCAGAAAGTTGAGAAAAAAATTATCACTGGGGTAATTAACATTACAAGTACACATATTTAGTAAAGGGCAATCCTCCACAGCACCATCTACATACATGTAACCAATAATTGCATTCCTAGATGCATACAGTAGTCAATGCCCTCAAATCAGATCTTCAAGAAAAACAGCTTTCTTATTGATGAAATAATAATCCCTCCGAGCGTCCTCTATAGTTCCTTTGGGAGGTAATTCTGCCCCTCGTAATAGCCGTCTTGGGACCAGATGGCCTGGGTTTGCATCCTTTTGTCAGGATGCCTCGCTGCAGGTGGTGGGGGAAATTGAGCTGATCCAGGGGGAGATGCTTCGGAGCTCTGTTTCCTCAATTATTGGACTGGAGGTGCTTGGCCATGTATGTGCTGTCTGCAGTGATTATTTTCATTTCTCTGAAGTAACATTCTTCCCTCGGGCTTGAACTGAAGCATGCTTGCTGTACTGTGAGAAGTTTAATGACACCTGGCTTAAATACGGTACTTTCTGCAGACATTATTTTGTTCATCTGAATCTATCTTTGCTAAATTTACAAATGTGGACTGGGTCATAATCCCTAAAAATAATCATTTAATCATATTTGTTAAATTCAATTAGAAAATGTACATGTACTCAGTCAGTTTCTGTTAATTGAAAGGCTGTACTGGCCTGTCCCCCCACCTCCTCCCCCACCCTCCCCCACCCCAGAAAAATAAAGTCAAAGCAAAGTACCACAGAATCGAGATTTCCCTGGATCCTGATAGGGAATCTTCGTGCATGAGAAAGTCTTTATTTCATCAAAATCAACCATGGTAATCGAGTTAAACCAAGATAATCAACTAAGTTACCGGTTATGTCATGGCGCTTTGTGCAAAGTCACACCCTCATGAACCAGATATGATTATTTGACAAGAACGTACTGGCTGCCCAGTAAGCCTGAGTCAATTCGAATAATTTAGTATTCGAATATTCGATTTTTAAATTATTCGAATATTCAAATATTCGATCGTGTATTTGTTCCCAAATGAAAAGGCCCCAACATGTGGCGGTCTGGCTGCCGGTGGCGGAAAACACATGCCCTAACTTCCGGGTTTGAAATTTGAGATGTTTGCTTTGATTTTGAGGGTATCCGGATACCCAACCATTATGGTTACTGTGAATTTGGTTCTCTTCAAACCCAAATTATCATAAAACTTCTTATCTCCCATTTTTGTTCGAATATTCGAATTCGAAAAAAAAATTTGAATATTTGATTTTGGATCGAATATTTGAATTCGAAAAAAAATATTATAATATTCGATTATCGATCGAATATTCGAATATTTGGCACAGGCTTACTGCCCAGTGTAGGAAGTCAATAGGCAGCCACTGGCCTTACTCAATTTCAGCCTGGTTTTGACGAAATACATGTAGACTATTTTTTCATGTAAGACGATTCCCCACCAGGATCCAGGTAAACCTATAGCGTGTTTCTATTGAAGATCTGGAATTTTACCGGTAAACCCATAATTTACCGGTAAATAGTGAGTAACGCGAAATTTCTACTGAGTCACTCTATCCCGAAAATACATGTAGCTGAGCTTACTGGCGCGTTTACACTCGTCACACTTCCTGAGTTTTCCAGATAAAGGTCACATGCAGGGGTCAAGCACGTGCATTGGATCAGTCATTGCTTTATGTGCGGTCACATGTTTACATTTTCTCCCCTGTTGTATGCGCACTCGGGCGGAATGGTGCGTTTCTATTGGCGCTTACCTGATAAATTCCCCGACATTTTCCTTTCTCAAGAAGGAAAATTAACGAGGAAAATTCTCCCCGCCATTTCCCGGAAAATAGCGGATAAGACCCGTTTTTACTAAACACATTTTCTGTCATATCCGGCATTATCCGGTAAATGCTTCTCAATAAAAACACGCCTCTAGATTTTGAGGTTGCCTGGTTTGCCCCGGACATGGTTTTTTGGGATCCGATGCCCTGTATAAATCCACTGTTGGATACCTGTGGTTGCTGTGCAGGTTGATATACGAATTTGATGTGATCCTGCTGGAAATTTTTAAATTACATGTTTTGTAACAGCCAAGTTTCAGCAAAATGCTCAATTTTGCAACCTCGTCTTTTTTACACAGTGCCTACAATGTAATACATTTGCATTTAGCCAATTGGTTAGAATCATAGCAAGCATGTTAAAATGGAGCCAAGAACGGGCTAGAATTTCTTCATGCATGCTTTACATGTGACATTGCGCAAAGACTTGAGACATGCACTGTCGTGCTTAATGAGGCTGATAAAGATTGTCAGTAAGTGATTCAATTCCTATGGTTGGCTTCTTACGATGCTCAAGTAAGACACCATCCCATGAGATTAATCTGGTAATATATCATTGCTGCTTGGGTAACTCTGCAATTAATTGCACCGTTAATCTTTTATGGAGATGCACACTACACTACAGGTACTTGTGCAAGCAGAATTAATCATATTTGATAGACCGCGACTTTGGTGTATAAATGTACCCAGATGAATGCAATGTTTGGTGCGAGATGTTTGAACTCATTACTGTAGTTGTTGAATAACAGAATATACATGGGACGATCAGGGAAAATTATGTAGACCTCGTCAGGATTTAAACCCAAGACCTCTGACATACATACATAAAAGAGGTGCTCTACGTGGATGTATGAGTGGTGGGCTATACACAGGGTGTCCATAAAAAAGGGAAACCCATCTTTAAATGCAAATTATCAGAAATCTGTGCAATATTTCAAAAAGAGGTGTGTATGTAGGGAAAGTCCAGACTATATTCTGTCCAATGGTACCAGAGTATTATGTAATTGTCATGCATGAGTGAGCAAACATGGCCATTATGAAAGGTGGTGAAATCATCACTGTGACAAGTTAGGACTTCACTTGAAAGTGGGATAAGGGCAAGGAAGTGATGAAAGAACACATTTCTTTTCAAACCTTACCTTACAGGTAAATTCAGGGGTGTGTGCCCTCGATATGCCCATCATTTCTCTCAATACACTCCTGTCTCTGATCTTGCTTGTCTTATTACACCGCGTTTACACTCGAATCGGCAAAGGTGGATACAGATCCAGCATTTTTATTGCGACCACAAAACTGAACATTTGCCGCGTTTACACTACACCCCAAATCGCTTCAACTCGCTTCAGAAACCGCAAAAGTCACCACAAAATGTAACTGCAGCGCATGCGTGAGCTATTAGGTGTTGCTGCACAAGTGCCAGATTGGTCAATTAAATCTACTACACTGCGGGCACCGCCCCAAGGACACTCAAATTGCCGAATCTGTATTCGGGTAGCGTTTACACTACAAGCGACCTTGACGATTGCAGGGTTCAACCCTGCAATTGCGGGGTTCAACCCTACCCCAAAGGTGACTTGAAAAAGGCGAATCAGACCCGGGTCTGATCCGCCTTTTTCAATTCACCTTTTGCGTTTACACTTAGTGCCTTTTTGTAAAAAACTCCCCTTTTTGTAAATTGCGGAGTTCGATTCGACAAAGGCGAATCGAGTGTAAACGGGGTGTTATTCCATGGTAAGGTTTGAGAAGAAATGTTCTTTCATCACTTCATTGCCCTTATCCCACTTTCAAGTGAAGCGCTAACTTGTCAGTGATGATTTCACCACCTTTCATAATGACCCTGGTACCATTGGACAGAGGACAGTCTAGACTTTCCCTACATACATGTACATGTACATACATGTACCTCTTTTTGAAATATTGCACAGATTTCTGATAATTTGCATTTAAAGATGGGTTTCCTTTTTTTATGGACACCCTGTACATACGTACGTGTACATTTATACATTTATGTACCCATGTACAGTACATACGTGTATCAATTTTTCCCTGTGAAATGGCAGTAATGTTAGCACAACTTTTCTGCTACAGTAAGCATCCCTTTTCAGCTAACGCTTTAGCAACACCTTGAAATAGGCCCCATGTTAGCGCTGCACACCAGTGTTGATTCAACTAAATGGAATTGGTCACACATCTGTGATGGTTAAGCTAGGAAAAAATCCATCAGTTCAATAAAGAAACTGCACCCTCGGGAGTGAATTTGCTCAAATATTCCCTTGAGAAGATCTTGTATGTAAGTTGTTGTATTTATTGACTGGGGAATATAAAGCTGGGATGCTATCTCTGACTCATTCACTTACAGCCCGTTTACACTCGATTCGCCTTTGCCGAATCGAACTCCGCAATTTCCAAAAAGGGGAGTTAAAGCCGGGTAGGCACTAAGTGTAAACGCAAAAGGTGAATTGAAAAAGGCGGATCAGACCCGGGTCTGATTCGCCTTTGCGGGGTTGAACCCTGCAATCGTGAAGGTCGTTTGTAGTGTAAACGCTACCCGAATACTGTAGATTCGGCAATTTAAGTGTTCTTGGGGCGGTGCCCGCAATGTAGTAGATTTAATTGACCAATCTGGCACTGGTGCAGCAACACCTACGGTAACAGCTCACGTATGCGCTGCAGTTACATTTAGTGGTGACTTTTGCGGTTTCTGAAGGCGAGTTGAAGCGATTTGGGGTGTAGTGTAAACACGGCAAATGTTCAGTTTTGTGGTCGCAATAAAAATGCTGGATCTGTATCCACCTTTGCCGTTTCGAGTGTAAACGCGGTGATAGTGTGTTGTGGCACTGCTTCGTGTAATAAAGCTCCCATGTAATGCTTGAGCTTGGCCTTGAATTTTCCCCTTGTTGCCTGCGGCAAATCTTCATGAAGGCACTTATGGGACATTAAGCTATTAATTGATGGACGTTATCTACTTTTGGTTGGTACATTATTGGATTTGGAGGAAAAATGGAAATGCATACTGTAATTAACTCCTTTTAAAATTAAACTACTGTAAGATAGTTAATACACAAAATCAGCAGGACTAACCAGCAGGACCTGTAGTAAAATTAGTGGCCATATTGTAGCATTCCGAGGACAAGCAAAAAAAACCAGCACATTAAGACACAATGTTGTGAGGAACAGAAAGAGAAGCAGTTGGGCAGAAAGATGGGTTGGAGTTGAAAGCTTATTAATTTTTAAACTAACAAAACCTGTTATTGGCACCAGACCAATATTGCGTTTGTTACTTAGCTCAGTTGTGCAAAGGTTAACCATGGAACACTGAGGGGAAAAAATGGAGGTCCATACATGTAGGAAAAAACCTGAGGAAGTATGTACATGTACCACTGTGCCAAGCCCAGCTGGTAGAGTATCTGGGTCTTTCTATAAATTAGGGGTCCAATGTTGGTGTCCCCCGTTACATTTTACATCTTGTTTTTGTAAATTCAGGACACGTTCTTTAAATAACTTTCCACCTCAAAGAGTGAGTACATAAAGTACAATCCATACAAAATGGTTTAAAAGCCATTTTAATGATTTTTATACGAAAAATAACACATATCAGGTGTAACGGGGGGACACCAAATGTCACACTTTTGGACCCCTAATTTATAGAAAGACCCATCTGCCCAGAGTAACGGGCACTGTTTTTAGACGGGCACTTTGAGAAATGGAAAATAAAACTTGACGGGTAGAATTGTCAAATGGACATTAAAAATGACAGGTGGATTTTTGGTTTAAAATGTAGGCATACTTGAGCAACTAAACTGCATTTTTTTTTAAGAATAAAAAACAAAAAGTAACTCGTAATCTGCGCAGCAGGCCGAGCATCGACCGTTGTACCAACCCGATCAATGTATCAGGACGGGTACTTTTTAACTGCACAAAAGTAGGACAGGCAGTTTTGGAAATCCTAGATGAAATGCTGGTGGCGGGTTTGAATTCTGATGAGGACCATGTAATTTCCCCCTCCCCCATTTTTGGTTGTTTCATTTCAATGGTGATTACCGTATTTTCCTGCGGATAAGACGCTCGGCGGACAAGACGCAGGACCCTAAAATGACCCAAAAAAATTCAAACGTCAGCAGACAAGGCGCACCGCCGCATAAGGCGCAGGTTTAACTGCACACAAAAGAACACCAGGCGCCACCCGGTGTCGGTACATTGACACAAAGACGTCATTTTGTTGCATGTTTGAATATGATTTATAGCAAGGTTCATGAAGTCAAAGACTCAAAGTTACATGCATCTTATGTAGATTGTTTTGAAAATAAAGTTTATGTAACTTAGACATAATAAAAATACCTTTGAAGGATGTGCATTATAAAGAAAAATCTCGAAAAATTTACGGAGAGTTGAAGACGTCGATGACAGAGTCCGCAAGTCAACAAATTCACCGGTTTCTCCGACGGCAGCCGCACAGTGCACAGACTAGTGCACAAAACACGGTAAGTATGAAGGCACATGTACAAACTGTACAGTGCCTTCACCGGCACCTGGGACGGCCTGACGCATGTGCTGTGTACGATAACAGTTGGCCCAGTCGCTCCATTACGCCCACGGCGATTGGCTAGTTTCAGTGCACGTGGTGACTTTTAAGCGCAAAAAGCCGGCCGGATACCTTGCGTTTCGTCCGTGATCCGATCACGATAGCGCTATAGCGCACGTTATGCAGTCGCATCACAAGGTGTACGGGTTTTGCGATGCGTTTCGATGGCGATGTGGTCACGATTTTGTGTAGGCCTACGTGTCCGTCGAAACGCAATCGCGTCTGTGGAATCGCAACGGAGTCGGAACGCAAGGTGTACGGCCGACTTCAGAGTACATTTTTCAGCGATTTCGATCTTACTGCCCAAAATAAAATATATAGGCCCGATGCCACACGTTTTAATGGTATTTGATTCCCTTTTTATTGTACTATCGTACATCGCCTTTCAAGTTGCCGAATGCCGATATGGTAAGCTCGGCCCCCGAAGGCACTCATTGGCTGCTTCACGCAGACCATGCACAGACCGACAACCAATAGGGAAGCTTTTTACATACAACCCGTAATAACACCTCCAATCATTTGCGGTAATTTAGCGCTCGCTGTCATGCATGCAGCTGGGCTTGAAAGGGCGCCCTCATTTGATGACAAAAAGTTGGGCTTTTGTTATGGGACATGTTCAGTGAAAAAGCTGTTTCCTGCTTACCTTTTGGGCGTGTTTTATGCAGATACATGTACCCGTCCTCAGTCGGTTTCTGTCTGTATGACCATGGTATGACGAAGAAATGCTGTAAACCAGCGTCCAAAACAAATTTGCGTCCGCAATTCATTCTCTCGGTCTTTGCTGGGCTGCACTCCCGTCGACCAAACTGCCCAGGCGACGAGTTCTGTCCCATTTTCCCGAAAATATTCTACATTGCCTATTTATCAATTCCATGGTTTTTGGGCAAACATTCTAAAAATGCTGGCAAACTTTCTCAAAATGCAGCCAAACTAATTGCAAGATTTCCGATCACACGACCGGTTGCAAAGTTTGATGCACGATCAGCAGCAAAGTTTGAGAGAATTTGAGAGACTATAGACTGAGTAGGCTTATCAAAAATAATCACACGCACACCAAATAAACTAGGCCAATTTCTTTTAATGTATCACATTGTATTACATTGAGCTGCCAGCAGCGGCACATCACAGAAACCACCACAGAGCACAGACAATGTAATACAATACTCCCCAAGTATCAATGGGCAGTGAATTCCCTCAAAGGGGAGCCGTTAATGTCGGCACTTCTAGAATAAGTGGACACAAAAGACGCATCCACGATCTTTTCTTGTTCTTCTTTCGTGGTTTTTGCTTTCGGAAACCATCCTTTTCATACGTTTTCAAACGTTTTCATACGTTTTCAAACGTTTTCATACTCTCCTGGAATAAAACAAAAAGGTTGTTATATATTTTAAAAAATAGGATACGCAGTGATCAACAAAAAAAATCAATCGTCAGCAGACAAGGCGCACCGAAAGATAAGACGCACCGACGTTTTGGGGGTCTAAAAAGTCAGATAAGACGCGTCTTATCCGCAGGAAAATACGGTAAGCACCATATAGGCCTGAATATTGCTTTAGAACTTCATAAAGTAAAACAAATTTTCGGTTTTCACCAATCCCTGAGGTTTGTCCTGACATGTGAATACCCCTGTGAAAACATTTAATTAGTGCATTAAGGCATACCGTTTAAGACAAAAACTGAATGCACATGTACAAAGATGGTGATTTTTATTGACCATGCTTGTTTCATGCAAATTGCCCTTCATGTTGATAAATCGGAAAGTCTGGCAGAATGCTATTACATGTACATGTATTGATCTCAATATATACAGTATGAGGAAGTTTGGGCATGTAATTAAAAGCTTCCTGATAGCAGTATATTAATTTATTGATTTTCTGTAACATATATTGCTGTTACTCCTGCAGTTGTGTAATTACTGATGGGGTAGCAGCTGCCTCTAGATAATTAATACTGATAATGATGTAATCTTCTCAAGTGCATGCATGCATGTGTATCCACTGTACTAGAGTTCCATTACCATATGTCCCAGGTTACTGCATTAAGTTAACCTTGGAGTTGTCTGCCAGTGGGTTAACCTGCCTCTGGACCTGGGGTCGATTTCAGGAAGTGCTACAATCTTTCTTGAAATCGACCCCAGGGCTAAAAGTTACCTGGGTTTATTAGACTGTGCCATTTTATTAGAGGCCTTTTCCCACGGCACTTTAACCCCGAGATAACCCGGGTAACAGAAAAATTTAACCCCGAGATTACCCGGTTTAAGGGTTCGTTTCCCACGGCAAATCTCGGGGTTACGAATTACCCGGGTTATCTGGCCAAAAATTCCACTTAACCCGGGTAATTTCTAGCCCTGCTTGGGAGGTGGGTTAACCCACCAATCTCGGGGTTAACGGCGACCTTGAGACGATTCTCCGGGTTAACGTTTGTCGTGGGAAACGACGACAATAGCCTACCCGGGTAGGCTATTTAGCGAGTTAAATTCTTGCCGCAATAATGATTGAGTCAAAGGTTGCAAGTACCAAAGTGCGCCCGCGCTTGAATGGCACTGTCAAACTGGTACTCTTCTGAAGGTAGTGTACAACAAAATACGCGTGGGGCCAGTGACAAAGCACACATCGATAAATATTATTGATCGCGCGCGTTATTCATTCATGAACTCCCGACTCGACCTGAGCTGCGTTCCAAATACGCGAACGGTTTGTTAACATGGAATGGATCGTTTGCCAAAATACATTTTCAAGATGGCGGCGCCCACAGTCACAGCAGTCGTATCGACGTTGTAATGTGGCTCTCTGCTGCTTACAATTTTTTTTAAAGCAAATGTGACACATTGCTATTGATTGTGTACCGCCAGCGATAAGGGAGAAAACCACGAAAGGTCCAATTTGTTTGTTATTTTCCAAACTACAAACCATCGTCTGTCATCTTTCATGTCGCGCACGCCATTTTGAAATCACTCGCGAACATCGCGAACAATTCAAAAGTTCGTTGGCCAACGTATGCGGACGTTGGCGGCGCACAATTCGTTCCACTCGAAAATTTCGCGGACGTTGCCAACGTTTGCAAAAGTTCGCGTGTTTGGAACGCAGCCATGTTGAACCAAGAAAACACGATGGAAAACGCTTCATCAGCTGCATGCAGCAAAGGCCTCTTGTGTGTGCGCGCCATGTTTGTGTGTCCGCGGGCGCAGCCTGATCGATCGATCGATTTTTCACACGCAATGGTTTCTGGGTATTTATGCTGATTGGTGTACCCGGGTACGTGTGCATGCAGAAATGCCGTGGGAAAAGGGTCGCTGTTGTACCCGTGTAAGAGACGACCCGGGTAAGTGCTTCTCCGGGTTAACACTTGTCGTGTGAAAAGAAACTCCGGGTTAAATGTAACCCGGGTTATTTACCGCTACCCGGGTAGAAAAGTTACCCGGGTCGGAGGTGGGTAGTGGGAAAAGGCCTTAGGTGGCATTTTAGGTGACCTGGGTGATTTATAACCATTGTTAAAATACTAGTCTTTTTAACCTAATTCGAAGGTTAAATATAAATTGTCATTACCTCTACAATTTACCTAGGTTAACAGGGCTGGAAATTCGTCACTGAAAGGGCACTGCCATTTGTGTTTTTGGAGGAGTCTTTTGGAGTTTAAAAAAGGCACCTCCATTTGATAATGAAAAAGTCTATGGGAGGATTGCAAATAGGCGCCAAGACCAGGGGCAACAGAGGCAATGGCCTCCGTGGCCTTCGTGAATTTCCAGCCCTGGGTTAAAATATCATGAAGAAAGGCCTTTTCACAGAAGGAAATTATTTGGCTAACCTTTGCTAGATAGGCTCCTGAGGTTCATTTACAACCGAGCTTTGCCAAATCAAATCACCTCCATTTTTCACAAGGCAAATTGAAGCCACAAAACCACCAAGTGTATTAGTAAAAGGTGGATTGAATAAGGTGGATCAGGTTTGGAATGCAATATAACCGTCTTCAGTCTGAGACACATCACGTGTCCTAACTGAATTTATGACATCTTAGCTACGACATATTGAAAAATGTCTTGAAATATCCAAAAGTTAGGAAGTCTTAGGTAATTAGACATTTAGAAACGTTTGTATGTCTTTACTGTTGTGAACGGTGTTTCAATTGCAGCCGGTGTGTTTGCATACCGTCACGCATGCACATTTTACTTGCCGGTAATTGCTGCCGTACGTACGCGTGGTAGTGGCGTGAAAAACATTGAGAGAACTTTTATATTGAACATAGGCCAAGCTTAAACCATAATCACCTTTCAGTGAAAACTGAGACAAACTATCAAAAAGAATTGTTTGATCCTAGCTCCTTTTTTTGGAATTTACATACCGGTAACTTATGACACATATTAGGTGTCTTAAATTTTATGTGTCCTAGGACACAAGTTAGGACATATAAATTTGTATTGCAAGACAAAATCTTCTATGATGTCTTAGTGATGTCAGAGTTAGGACATCTTAGTGGTTAGGACGTCCTAACTTTCTTTATTGCAATCCACCCAAGACCTGGGTCTGATTTGTCTTTTTCAGTTCACCTTTTGGTGCCAAAGTTGCTTGGACTGTAAATACTATCCAAATACAGATGAAGCAATTTCAGCATCCTTGGGGCAGAGCTTGTGCAGTGCGTGTGGAACCATGCATAGTTTTTAGCAAGTTTGCGCAACAATTCTTGCTACATTGTAGTTTAACTAATTTGGCTCAAACTATGGTTAGACGAGTCTAACTATCTGGAAAGAGACAAATGGAATGGTTGCAGTGTCCATCTGGAATATCCAATATCCTGGAAACATGATGCTTGTGAATAGAGCAAAACTCATGTACGTGTTTTATAAATACAAAATTCTGAATGAACCAACAGCAAACTACATGTATTATTGCTCAAATTAGTCCTTGGCTACATATTTTCATACAATTTCAGCCAGAATATTTTCTGCCAAGCAGATCTGCTTGCATTTTCCATGCACTGCAATTTTTCACTCAACAATCTGCTTGTTTTTTTTTTTTTTTTTACCATGGCTGAAGCTTTTTTATTAGAGCCCCAGCAAATAAAAAACTCACCAGGTCTTAATTATACGGTTCTATTGCCTTTGTGATCCCAGCAAACCAACCTTTCACAACATGTGTAAATATATCGTTTGACAGTGACATGGATCATTACATGATATGGTTCCTTGATTTTTATATTAAGAAAAGGCAGTTGATCGTGTAATAGTTTAAGTGATGACACATGCATACACTACGGTATGTGCACACATTGCATACCTCCCATCGTTTCTCTCCTATTTTATATACCTTTCGAGAAATAATGCACATGTACCTGGGTCTTTCCACAGTAACGGGGTACATTTCTGTGACATACAAGATCTTAGGTCCCAGTTCAGTTCAAATGTCTTAATTTTATCTTTAAATTATCCAGCTAAATTGAGGAAATAACTTTTGCACGAAGGAGTAAGAAAATAGTCCTTCAACATACATTTCTGAAAACCCCGTGCACAAATTTTTCTATTACGTATGTAACAAAGACAGAAAAAATGTCACAAAATGGTCTCTCCACGCTACATACGTAATAGGAAAATTTGTACACAAGCTTTTAAAAAATGCATGTTGTGGCAGCAATTTCTTACCTTTTTGAGAACAATACAAGGGAATTTCTTTAAGTTTGGGATAAACTGAAGACATCTGAATATAATTGACTGATTTTTCAAATAGGCCCATTAGTGTGGAAAGACCCACCTTATTGCAGAAATATTTACATCATACATTATGTACTCAATCGAGATCTGGAATCGGAGATTATTTCAATAACCAAATATGGCGATTTGAAAATTTTAGCTTTGATTCACTTTCTTGTAATCTAACTTAAAGTGGGTCATTGGTCTTGGAACTGTCCCCTGTTATCTTGTGACCATTCGAGAGTTACATTTGTATACATGTAGTAAGGGGTGTTTCAAAATATAAAATGTCAACCAGAGGATTAAAATTTCAAATGACTCAAAATAGCCATATCTGTACAGATTTTTAACCAGTGTGCACCATACCTTTTGTAGAATTGGCAATATTACAAGTATTTTTGACAGTTGTTAATTGTTTCAGTTAATATCTACCAAATAGACCACTAAAGTGAAAACATCACCCTTTGTGTGTTGCCAAGGTTACTGGGTCTACACTAAAACCAGTGAACTGTATCCCTGCGCTATACCAATGGACGTTTCAGATTACCAGTGAATGTTTAGACCCAATTACCATGGCAACTGACGTCACACTTTAGTAGTCTATTGTCAAATCAACAAAATTGGTGTTAAGCATTGGACACTGCGGTTATTTGTTTTTGGGGGGTGAGGAAATAGATTCTTGATTTGAGTTACAATATATCCGAATTTTAATTTGAGTATCATTGGAAGTTTCATCGCAAAACGTTATGTATCCATTTTTTGGCATTATGAGAAAACTGCCATTTTGTATTACAACTACAGTAAGCACTACAGTCAATGGCAAATTACATTAAAGTAAAACAGTTTTTGTGGGATATAACATAATTTGCCAATGATCTACATTTGACAAATGTATAGGACCACCAATCGAGAATGTACTGACACCATTATCTCAATTTTTTGGATATGGCATTTAGTGCGTTTTGCGATGAAACTCTTTACTTGATAATTCACTTTAGGTACATGTACATGTACATGTACAATGTACGGTACGTGTAATATTTTGTCCCCATGCATGTCATTGCAAGTAGCCCTACCAATCCATAATAAGCCAAGGTTGCGACACTGGTGTAGCTAGATGTAGCTTTCATCAGCTGGTGAGTCATCCTGTGATGTTCCATGTTCATTGCCAACTGTTGATTAAAATTTGTGCCTCGTAGTTCGCATCATCGATTACATGCACGTGTGTCTCCCTACGGCAGGTTACGCGTATTGCATGGTGTCAGTGGCTGGCTACTGTTGCTGTGTTTAAAAAAATGTAGGTTATCTCCTCAGAATAATCTATGAGAGAATATATGGGATGAGGGAAAAACGGTGCTGAAAGTGATTTAAATTCAGGACCTCTGACATACCGGTACATGTCCCGGGAAGATGCTTTACCACCTAAGCTCATATAAAAGGCACAGTGGTATGGATGAAACAAAACAACAACAACAAACTTGGTAAAACTATTTGGGGCCCGAGATTTTGCCTAGTGGGAAAAGGCCTTTTAGTGCAGGTGATGGGAACTAACACAATGTGGTGCATATTTGGTTGTAGGCGATCTGGGAACTACATTTAACATACATGTAGTGTGGTGCATTGTTGGTGTATGAGACATAAAAACTAGCTTTGTGTGGTGTACTTTTGGTGTCTACTCATTGTGGCTAAGTATTTGTGGTGTACAATTGGTGTAGCCATATAATTTGCATAATAGTGGTGCACAATTGGTGTACACCAAATGTACACTCAAACTGCAACAAATAGCGAGGTGTGCACTCCGATTGGGTGAGGGATGTCACCATTGAAATAAAATAACCAGATATGGAATGAGAAAAATCAAATGCCCCTCATACGGATTTGAACTCGAGACCTCTGACTCACTGAGCAGATGCTCTACCTCAGAATAGCTAATTTCAATGAAAAGTGATCATGCGGTCGGCTTCTACTTTTAACTCTTGGGTAATTTCAAACATGAAGAAAGCAGTTTGTGTTCATACCAAACATACATGTACTGGTGGTGCATGCACTTGTACAGAATTAGCACAAAGTCATTAGGTACCTTTTTTACTCTAGATATAATGTCTCAACATACATGTACTTTGTCTTATTCCATCAATAACTACATTTACAAGAAGTGTACTGTAGTGTTGTCTCAGAATCATAGGCTGATTATTTAGCCTGCTCCAGGCAAGCTATAATCTGGTAAGACTACCGGTAGTCTTAAAGACGATATTGCAAGCGGGCTGTAATTATACTGGTCTTAGCGGGTCCTCACATTAGCCGGGTGAGAGTACGTGTATAGACCATTCTTACAGTAGCTTATTACAATCTGCCCCAGAGGAGCTCGGAGGTGAGTACAACGTGCATTTCCAACAATGCTTTGATGTCGGCTTGACAACTCCCCTCCTACCTCTTTTTTTGTTTTTTGGATGCAACAAATCACAAATTATTCATGTTAACAAGTGGCAGCATAACGATATGCCAAAAACGGTTGGTTAATAGTGATCTTTGCTTTTTTCACTCTATATCTCCCAAGTACATGTTTGCGTAGAAAATATTCCTTTGAGCTTATACAGTAATTGGGTATTTTGGTGTCCCCGTTACATTTTACATCTTGTTTTTGTAAATTCAGGACACATTCTTTAAATACTTTCCATCTCAAAGAGTGAGTACATAAAGTACAATTCATACAAAATAGTTTACAGGCCATTTTAATGATTTTTGTATGAAAAATAACACATATCAGGTGTAACGGGGGACACTAAATGTCACACTTTTGGACCCCTAATTTATAGAAAGACTCAATTGTCAGTTGTAACATGTACATACACTCGGTTTCAATTGATCACTTCGTGGTACACTCAAACCCATGGATTTGCCTGAGAATCAAAAAATGCCAACTAACTATTTTGATCTTGAGTGCAGTCTGATAGAAATCTCTAAAGAAATTAGTGTGCACATTCATTTTTTAAAAACCATCTTCAGTTATTTGCATCTGAAAAGATACCATCTGAGGTGGAATAATTGTTTGGTGAATTTGGTACGGTTTCTGTTGCCACTGTCAGTAAGGCTTTCCTTGAAAACTTCAAGTAAGATTTTAGGGTATTGCAAGTACCGGTATTACAAAATAGGTATTGAGCATGATCCAATTCTGTCCCTCACGTGAGGGACGGAAATCAAGAGACAAATGCCTTTCCTTAGTCAATACAACAAATGACAACTAAAGTGAACTAATGTTTACCTGCTACTGATGTTAATACTCGCACCCAGTTTATCACATGTTGAAATTGACTTTACAGTTTTATGCAGAGGTTGTTTTTATGCGTGAGGGACGGACAATTAATAAAATTGACAAAAATTACAATTTTTTACATGCATTTTCAACTATTTCTTGAAAATGTGATGGTACAGTGTGTCCAGCTAAATTTATTATGTTATTTTTTTGTAATATGATTGTAAAATATGGACATTTCTTTACTGTTCGAGGAATTATTTTGATTAATTTAAGAAAATTTGAAATTTTCATCCAGTGTTTACCAGTTTTGGATCACGCTCTTTTACAAAAAATAAGGTATGCGCATAAGAAAGAGATACATGTATATGGGTTCGTCCATGAAGTTGGGGCACGGTGTCCACGTAGCATCAGTATAGTCTGTGTTAATTATATACTGAATATGTATTTACAACTTCAAATTGTTGTTGCAACGGATATGGTATAGTGCCCGGCTCAGGGTTTCCCCCAGGATTTTCCCAAAGCGTAGTGGCCTGCTAATTTTTTGCGGAAAGTTTGCGGTGAAGGGACGCGCGAGCGCGCCGCGGCTTAACACAACTACATCAAAGGAAATTTAGTTTCCAGCAGCAAGACAGGCAATTATAAAATTATTTATTTATTTTCTTCAACAGCAGGCCTCAGGTACATGTATAGTGTAAACAAATTATAAAGTTAGTCTATCACTATCATGATGAATGTCGCTGTTCTTATGTCTCTCCACAGTGAACTTCATCAAGCTGATGCAAGGTTGCTCTATCCAGACCTGCGATCCACTTCGACACTTTCGACCATGTCTTTTGCAAAGACTCCAAAGCATCCCTAACAATAAAATAATAAAAGAAGTTTGAGTAATTTGTTAGTAAATTACTTTATGCTCATATGCACAAATGATGTCAACATGCATTAAGTCTACTGTATCTAAATCCCACAGTGCTTTGCAGAAGGGCGCCCTCTGTTGGTGAAACATGATTGCCGACATATACATGTATAAGGTATGGTAGGTAAAGTGCCCCCACAAAGTGTAAATTTGATTGGAAAACATTCTTTGAGCAATGAGAAAATATCCAGTTTGGAAAGAATTCCGTACTCGGACGTCACTATTTTTTCCTTGAAATTACCTATTAAGCATCAATAAGTGCAAATCGAAAGAAAAGAAAAACCAAAAATTGGAAGGGAAAAAAATTGGAGGGATATACTAGGAAAAAACTTAAGTTTTCCAGGGTGCAGAAGGGCTTATAAATATTCAATATTTAACTTGTTAGTTCTATTTCCCAACCATTTAAAAAAAAAAAAAAAAAAAAACAAGATAAATTAGATAAATTTTCTTCGGGAAAAATTGTAACGAATTAAAACTAAGTCTTAGGCCTAAGTAATTTGACAATCTTGCCTGTCCCGTCGTTGACGATCACAAGCCAATTATACGTCTTCGTCCATTCTGGGTCCACGCCGGTTTTTCATCTTAGGCAGTGGTGGTTCGACGGTGGGTCCAGTTTTAGACCTTTGAGCCACAGCATCTTGTTGATTTTCAGGTGTTGATCCGGCGTCAATTCAACTTCCACCACTTCCTCTGGTGGTGTTTCTTTTCTCCGTTTTCAAAAAAACGATGTTATCAAACTGGACGAAGGCATTTTGAATGAAATGAAGCGAAGCGTGACGACAGTAAAAGAACCGAGAAAAGAATGACACGTCGATCTCGAACACGTTGCAAGCAGGGCGAGTTTGTTCCAGAAAGACATACATGTGCAATCACTATCGCTGGTGTGCGTTACCACTATCGCTGTGTGGTGCGTAATGCGAGCGCAGCACACCAGCGAAGAAAAAAATGACGTCATTTTTAAACTTCATTCTAGTCCGTCCAGTGTTTCCCTGCTTGCATTTTGCATTTTGCAGCGCACTGCGTTAAAGAGCGACCGCATTGTGACATCGTGCGAGTGTTAACAATGGACTTTGGATCGTCTAACTAGTCCATTCGGCCTGCCGGCGCGCTCAATCTCGAACGCAAATCCGAAGTGTTTTTTGCCGGACGTTTTCGTGATCGATCGTGGGGAATTTTTGCGGGCTGCTTTGCCGAAGCGTAGCGCTGCAAATTTAAAGCGTTGCGTTCAAAATTGAAGAGTTGCGGCCTTTTGCCGATGCGTAGCGGCACCGCTACGCTACAACGCTTTGGGGGAAACCCTGCGGCTATATTCATTCATGTTTTCTTTGGGCAATCTCTCACTGAATATGAGATTCTTGTTTTACCGACGCTACGTGGACACCACATATGTTTAACACTGTCAAGACATTTGACTGAGTCTGTGGTTTGGTACACCATAATGCAAGTACTTTTACTGTAGTGGGATATGCTTTTCTTTCTGAAATGAAATATTGACTGAAGTACATTGTAGCTGGGCTAGAATGAGACACAGTTTTTGAGATATATGTCACAAAACGTGACCCAACTTCATGGACAAACCCATGTGTCAATTTATTTAACCATGAGGGCTTGCTGACTTGCCATTTGCTCATCTAGTCCGCTTTGACAGTATTAGTCGGTGTTTGGGGACCGTTTGTCATTCAGTGCACGTGACTAACGATGAGTCACCACCAACAAATAACTGTTGCGCATCACCTGCGCTGTTCAGGTGGTTTGGAACACACGAAGTTGTTAATCAAGAATTAAAATTTCATTGTACTGCTGTGTCATAATTAGGTGTTATGGATTAGTCTTCAGACTTACAGTAGACTAATAGTCTTTTTTCCCCCCATTTCATCCCATACATTTATTTATTTTACATGTACATGTATGGTGATCAGGCTCTTTATACACAAATTGTGAGTGTTACTTTGCCCAGTTGTGCATGCAGTACTGAAAGAAAAGTTGGGTTCTTGGTGTATACCACTGTGCATCATAGCATCTGCCCGGTGTGTCAGAGGTCTTGGGTTCAAATCATGATAAGGACTACAATTTTCTCTCATAATGCAGTATTTTGTTATATTTTATGTCCTGTTTTTTTGTATGTGGTTCACTTGATGTTTAAGTCTATCCGGTGGTCTTGCATACATTTGTACATAAATGTCCTCAAGTACTACATGTACATGTACGTATACATTGGAGTGAGAAGTTTATTATGCAGTGTTTAGTCGAGTCCCTTCATTCAATCCAAGTTAGAATTTAGTGTACACATGCAAAATTGTAAGAAGGGTTCATGTAGCTTTTTAAAAAAATGCCTTAGTGGGGTTGACAAATGTGTACTTTTGTGTTAAATGTTACCACCAGGTACATGTACATGTATATGCTGGTATGGCCTGTCAACTGATCAGCTGATTACTGTCAGTACTTGTACTGACACTTGAAAAGTACAAAGTCTTTGTTTATTTTAAGAAATTACACAGCAAGGATGGAATTTGGAAAGAGTTGCAGTGTTCTTGCATGTACTATATACAATTTTTGATAAAAAAAATTGATTTTTTTTGTTTTGACAAAGCTGATTTAAGTCACTCAATAAAATTTGTCAAGGCTTTAAGTTACATGATCTGAAATTTTGGTTGAAATCCATTGACAAATGAAAAAGTTAATTGGGATATAAAAGGACATGTTTGTTTGACACGTAGTATATTGTGCAATTAGACAAACCCCATCCTGAGATCTCCGGGAATTTCCACTCTGCGAAGCGACGTACGTTGCAATACAAAACACACCCCCGAGGCATTTTGATGTAATTTAATCAATTTGGTCATATTATGCTGAAAACGAACAATTGCTATACTTTCCAGAAATTGTATTGGGCTCTGTTCCTTACGACTGTCCCATTCCTACCAAAATTCCCGGCGACGATCTTATTTACTCCGCAGCTTTTAAAATTAATAACGGGGATGCATGCTGACGAATTGAATAGAACGGATTCCCCAGTATGCTTTAAATAGCAGCCAATCGCCGACGCGGACAACGGCCAGCATTACCGAGTACATGTAGCACACTGCATACATGGTACTTACAATCTGCGCACGTTAATTTTGAATACCTGCAATGCACTGCCAAGTTTCCTGATTGGTCCAGAGGAGGCGACAAGATTTCTGTCGCTTGTTCCCCAGCGAAATGGGGCCGGTTTCAACAGGGCCTCGGTACGCACGATCGGGGAGTGCGTTGAAGGGGCACTGTTTTAAGAGGATGGACAAACCCTAGCATTTACCATTTCAAAAAATTACCAAAGTACCAGGTACTGTAATAGAAAGCGGTATACATACATGTATGTACAAGAAATAATTAAGGACCTGATTTGAATGATAAACTGTTTAAATCAGACTTTAACCATGTCGGAAACTCCAGTGTGAAAGTTTTGTCTAAAGGCATGTTCCCATTGGACTTTCTTTTCCGCTGCCTCGCGGGAAGTTACCGCGACCTTCGGTAACATTCCTTCATGTAATCTTCCCATGCGTTCCCATTTGCAATTGTTTTCAGTGCCCATGCGGAAAGGTACCGCGACCTTGCAGTAAACTTTTGCAGTGCAGGCCCATAGTTTACTGCAGGGTCGTGTTCATTTTACAGGGCGAAACTGTTCCTATTGGACTTTTCGATGGCCCTGTAAAACTCCCGCAGCTGAGCGGAAAGTTTCCGCGGCCTCTCTCACCCTGTAAGTTTTACATCGTGGTCGCGGTAGCTTTACAGGGACGCTAATTCTCCGTGCGTCCCCATTGGACTAAATTTTGTTACTCTCCCGCCCAACCACTGGAGTTTTACCAAAATTAGTCCAATGGGAACACCACTTTAGAAATACTTCCCTAGTGTAATGGTGTGATCTCAATTTAAGTAAAAAATTAATTTGCTAAGAAAAGACATGAAGGACTTTACAATGCATGTTGAAATGGTAGTACATTGTGGGAATTTCACTGAGGCCACGGAGGCCGTTGCCCCTGGTCTTGCCTTGGTGCCCTTTTGCAATACTCTCATAGACTTTTTGATTTTCCAATGGAAGTGCCCTTTCTAAACACAAAAATGGCAGTGCCCCTTCGGTGACGAAATTCCTACCCTACAACACGAAAAGGTCAGTCAAGATTATACGCAGGCTGGATTCACCTCTAGCATGGAGATTTTTATGAGCAATTTGCTGGACTTCAAATCCTTTATTAGTAATTTGAGCGCTACACTTTCATCAATACCTTCGATGCTGTCTACGAATGACAGAGCAACAACAGGTGGATGTTGCAGTACGTGCATCAAAATGTAATGCATCCTCTTGCATCTGGAGACGTAAATTAAAATGGAAGTTACCGGTACAAATGTGCAACTTCTCGTCAGATTGCAAAATGGAAAATTTGGCAACAGTTCTTTGAATTTTTTCATTATTAAGTGCACGAGCTGTTGAAGAATCTTGATAATAGACCTTTATCATGCCAGAGCCATCACATGTTGGGCACCGAGACGATTGGTGCATCTGCGTGACCGCGCCATAGTGCGCGTACCGTAATCTTCTGTTGTTTCGAGAGAATCTTTTGTGTCATTGTGATGCACACACAACAGTTTCAACATGGGGACCAAACTATTTTTCCTGCAAGCCACAATTTGGTTACGTTGATTTTAATACGGGAAAAGGGAAGATGGCCGCACCGTGATAAAGGTCTATTGCATTGGAGCTACATGATCGATTTTGTCTGGTGCCAGAACTCAAAAAATATTGGCTCAACATTTTGATGGCTTGCAAAATAAATTTTAGGATTCTTGGAATAAAAAAAAACACCCACAGTTAGTCCTACATGTACTAAAATTATTTTTCTGTGCCTTTTTAAGACCCCCCCTATATAACCTTTAAGAATTTTTTAGGGAACAATAAGCCAGTGCCACATCTACTTGCAAATGTTTAATATTTTATTACAAGTAACCTGAGAGATTCAAGTTTGCCGTTTGTCTGTGTTTGTGAGTGACAAATGAGCCTATTTATAACACGATCACCTTTTGTCAGTTTCCAAGGAACCTGTGTATGACACATGTACTGTAAGAGCAATCCTGAATCGCTTTACCGAACCCGTGCTGATTATAGCCACATTCCATCAGTCTTAACCATCTAGTGTGACCTTAGACATCTCCCTCTCGGCAACCAGGAGTGCACTCGAGTTGTCCCCCGGCATTTTTCTTTTCTCCCTACCCTCCTTCCCCCCTTGCCCAATCGCTTGTTGCTTTGACGCAGTCAAATTCAACTGGCACTCTCTCGTCATCCTTGAGTCGGACCAGGATGAGTCATTCGTCGATTGGCTCAGAGATTTCCATGGAAAATTGCCCCCGGGATACGACAGACCTTTACTTCGGATTTTCGAAATTGGGGGAAATTTCAGCCGACGGCGTGATTGCTGCATGTTGTCAAGATGACTTCTTAAGGAAGAAAAACCTGTTGTTACTCTTTCCTTGCTAGCTTTAGCATTGCTATTTTTGAATTGCGGAAGATTACATACATGTACGTACTTGTACAATTTTGATTTCTCAAGAGATCGCTGTGGGTGTATCATGTCTCATCTGGTTTGAAATGGTCTCAAAGTATTCACAGACTGTGCATGTACACACACTGATGGGTAATTCCAGGAATTCAGACGTGCATTTCAAGACTTTGAAGTTTTGTACGGCTTTCACGTACATGTACATGTATGTATTCAAGTTGTTTGATTTTCAGTACATTTCCTTCAAGCATCCTTGATCAGATGGAAGTGTAATTCCTGAAATTGATTGCAATGCCATATACATGGTACATAAAAAAAAAACCTGTTTTGGACGTATTCAATGAATATGAATATGTACATGTATGTACATGTACATGTAATCCCTTTTCTCTTTTTTTTTCTTTTTTCTTTTCTTTAGCATGTTTATTTAGAATGGCATGACACTTCTATCAGGGATATTTGAAGTATTACACTAAGCCCATTAATGTCTTTGATGTTAGTCAAAATTTCTGGAATTGCCCCGATATAGTATTTAAAGCATACTGTGTCCTTTAAGCAAAATGTTTCAGAACTGTAACACTACACTAACATAAATTAAAAAAATGAAGAGTTTCATCACAAAACGCCATATCCAAAAAAATGAGATAATGGTGTCAGTACATTCTCGATCGGTGGTCCTATACATTTGTCAAATACGTTATTGGCAAACTACATGTATGTCATGGGTAATTCCCAAAATTAGGATCTAAAAGTGTGACATATTTTTACTGATTGAAAGTGGTTTTCCAGTAGGAAATATTTATTTTTATTTCCATAAATGCCACTTAAACTTCATGTTTGTGTGTGGATTATAAGGCACCAAGGTAAATGCAAACTCATTCTAGAGCTAATTTTCATTGACGTACATGTAGTATGCATGTAACCTGGGACACCAAATTCCTATTCAATATCATGGAACAAATTACGAGCTTTTATGGCCTTTTGTTTGGAATATTTGTCAGTAATTAGAGAACAACATATTCAAGACAATGATGCTGTCTCCTATAATCACAGGCCACAGTCTATTACTAGGAATTTGTGATCATAAGTGGTGAATTTTAATGCACAGGATGTCGTACATAACTGGGACACGTTTTGGACCCCTATTTTTGGGAATTACCCTCATATCCCACAAAAACTGTTAAAATTACACTTATTGGAATTTGCCATTGACTGTAGTGCTTAGTTGTAGTACAAATGACAGTTTTCTCAAAATGCCAAAAATTGCATTTTGCGATGAAACTCTTCAAATATTGTTTTCACATTTTGCTAATGCTGATTTTGTATTTAAAAGCCGTTTTCAATGACTATAATGGACCAATTAAGAACACAATGCTGAAACACAGACTTGTGTGTATTTAAGGCACAGGCTCGTCAATGCGCGCCTGAGACCAAATTCGTGCCACGAAATACGCAGCTCCATAGCAAAGATATGGAGCTGCGTAATTTGTGGCACGAATTTGGCCTCACGCCCGCAATGACGAGCCTGTGCCTTTAAATAAACTGTGATGACGTCATTATGTCTTTAATAGGTCTATTTAAACACTGGTTACATAAAAATGGCTACATATTTCATTTCTATTGCAAAATACATGCCAGTGACCCCTCTTGGGAGCAGTTGTTGCTGCATTTCCAGACGAAATCCTCTCTTACAAGCTGTTGCATCCACCTCATCTAATTTGCTAGAAAATCTAATTTAAGATCAGAAGCAGAACACCAGTCATCATCTTGTCAGAGCCAATCTGCTGACATGGCGGTCGGCCGTGTTAGCATGCCGTGTGCTGTGAAGTAATCAGGGTTACCGGCTTCCAAGCTGTGCTTAGAATTAACTAAGCTTTCTTTATACAGTGAGTAATCACTAAAGACACACAATCAGTCTTGGTCTTGGAATTCTGGGAAGGGTAAAGTGTTCAGTGGAAGGGTCAGTGAAGATGGCACATAAAAACTGTGCCTGGGGATGACCAGGCCTACATGTACATGTAGCTTACTGACTTAATGTTGCACACAGACAAATTTGAAATTGCAGTTTGTGTTTCACGAAATACAAATTACTGAAAACACTTCCCAATTGGCATGGTGCAACTCAAATATGGCCTCTGACCAAATTTTATTAATCCACAAATTGTTTCCCATAGCGTGCACATGGTTTAAACTAACTGGTTTTCATTCCCTGACCTGAAATTGAATTGCTATAGTTTTATCTGCAGTAGGAACAGGCATACGGACTATATGTATTTTGCCAGAATATTTTTTTCTAGCATCCACTGAACATAAAATGTCAGTGTTTTTAGTGTAATAAAGCATTACGTACATGTAGCTCTATAGCCCACAAATCCATCCACACCTGAAAAATAAATGAATGGTGGCAAGAGCCAATGTTGTGTATTGACTTTTGAATATGCATTGTCCGTGCGTGCGTTTTGGGTGTGGCACCTCGAAGAATAATTTTTTTTGTCTTGAATTGATATTTTTCTAGAAACATAAAAGTTATTCGCTCTCAAATGAGACATCAACGAAAAAAATTGACCAACGTTTAATTATCGAACAATTACTGTCAATAATTTGAATTATTGGCAGTCCGCCAACACGGTAAGGCGTAGAAGTCAGACTTGCCCAAGTCTGACTCGTGTTTGGTCTGTGATGTGCAGCATACAGCATGCCCTGTCTGGACTAGTGGCCCATCTAATCTCTTTTCTTCTTTCTCGGAAGTCTAGGTAAGGCACAAAAATGGCTGTATAAAAAACAAAATTTTTCACTGGGTTACCAATGTGTAAAATACAAAGTATGAGGTTTTTTTATTAAAATAAAGTAAATGCTTAAAAAATTCGTTTGCAGAAAAAAAAAATCAAATTTTCCGAGAACCACAGACAATGTACATGTAACTTTAAAAACAGGCTTGTCAAAAGGTCCCAAGGTTCCTGTAATAAAAGAAGGTAAACTGCTAAGGCCCAAAACCTCTTAACAAGGTTTGAAGGTATATCTTTAGGCAGGCAAGTCAAAAAAGACTTTTCAGAAGGACAAAATGGGGCATCTCTGGAAACTACATGCCGTAATTGGTAAATATTTCTGAGCAAAATGGGCGCGGTTGGTTGGGGGAGTGGGGGGTGTGCACGTTTTGCAAAATCTGTGCATACTCCAAAGATTGAGCAGTTTGCCAATATCTTAAATGGCAACGGATTCAAATGATTGCTCAATAACCAAAGATTTATATCGGTATGTACCCAGCGAAAGGTAATGCACTTTCACTGATGGAAATATGTCATCTGTCTTGCAGTGTTTGCTTCAGTATGTGGTTAAATAATAATTGTGTGGAGTCTATACATGTACATGTGTGTTGAGATCAGACTGGCATAATAAAAAGCGAATCTGCAAATTTTTTGTTTTTGTTTTTTAAAATTATATAATTTTTTTGATAGGGCAAGTTGATGTTGAGTCCACGCTGGGCACATAAAAGCACATGCGTACGCACGTTTTGGCATCAAGTGAATGCACTGTGCGTGCGCGCGGAGTACGTAACAAAGTTGTTTTGGGGCGAAGTGGCATTTGGGTGAAGTGCTTCAGGGCGAAGTGGTCCAGGGCGAGGTGGTTTTGGGGCGAAATAAATTTACATCTCGCGAGACGAAAAATAATTGTTTTGCTCATTTTTCAAAGACTACAGCACTTCAGACAAAACAATTTCAGGGAAGTTTTCTACCGTCATCGTGTTTATACGGTATTGTGTAAGTTATGTGTAAATCTGTGAACATTTGTGATTCCTCGAGATACCAATCATGTATTCTACCTTTATGTAAATGAGGCCTGACAAACTTTACTGAGTGACCTTTATCAGTTTTGTCCAAAAGGTTGAGATTTAAATGCCAAACGAAAAAAAAAAAGGCAATTTCAAAATTCGCTACTTGGCCTCTTTCAATGTCAATACGTCGCTGGAGACGGTGGTGGTATACATGTATACGTGTGTGCCAAGCCAAAAGCTTCTGTGGAAAGGCGGGATCACTCCAAATGTTACGCAAACCATCTCGATCATTTCGTGCAATTCATCAAGAGGTGCAAAGGGACCTCAAACATAGACAATTTCCTTGACAATGGCAGATGCCAAGTCGAAAGTGACAAATTCTCAAATTTAAGGGTTTTTTTTTGGTATGGCATTAAAATCTCAACCTCTTGGACAAAACAGATGAAACTCACGCAATAAAATTTGTCAGGCCTTGTTTACATGATGTGAAATTTTAGTTTAAATCAGTTGAAAAATGATAAAGTTATTCAAGATCAAAAGTAGGACACTTTTTTTTGTATTGACACGTACATGTAGTAAATGTACAGATTGTACACCTTTCCCATGCAGTTCTAATCTGAATGGTGTGAACAATACATATCTAACAAATAAATGCACCATTGTTCATTGCATACCTACCGGTAAAAATACCCTCTTGGAACAAATATCTTTTTGTCATGTTAGGGAAAAAGGCAGTGATGACTCATATGGAAAGCTTAAAGCAGATTTTAAATACATGTATGTAAATACTGGTAAGATTTGTATTCGAAAGTGTACGCGTCAGACATACCGGTACATGTACGCACATGTATACAAATTTACATACAAATTTAGAATTAAATGGTCGTTGGCAATTACATGTAGCTGAAGGTGATACATAAACATGTATCACATCTTGAAATTTGATTGTCAGGAACGCATACAGTCCATGAAATATTGAAGGATCATTTGGTGTAGCTGTGCTGTAATATCTGATGGGTCTCAGATGAATTGCTAATTGGATGCAATCATGAATAATAGAGGCTTTGCAGATCACTGCTTCGTGTACAGGTGTCTAAACTGCCAACTCGTCCTATGATTAATTAAATGTACTTGTTGGTATTTTCCTGAAATGTTAACGAGGAAAAGTTGGTTATATGATGCAAAATCAAAGTATGGTACAGTGTATACGTTTACATACATGTACAGTAAATGTACGGTACATGTAGTGATGTACATGTACATGTACGTTAGTGCAGTCGGAATTACAGTACATTGTAGGTGCACCAAATGTGAATGTATGCAAAGATCGATCGTGTATGTTTCTTGCCCCCTGTGGCATGTTGTTTCACCTTGAAGTGTAAATTTGCAAGTAAAAGCAGAGGAGTTATACATTGCATGTGTGTACGTAAATTTGTGCAAAAATGTACAGTACATGTACATACTGGATTTGTAACATCTTTTGTTTCAAATGTTATTGTCAGTTTTACAGAATTTATAAACAGCTAGACCCCCTTTATCATTTTTTTTTATTGTCAAATACCCAAATCGTTACTCCATTAGTTGACAAGAAAAACCCTACTCAAAGTGTTGATGGCAGAGGTCACAAGCACCTTTTGAATTTTTTTTCTGAAGAAAATTAACAACAGGTGGTTTAAATACTAATTTAGCATCCACTTTTGCACTTTTACAGAAAAAAAATGCATGGATTTTAAAGGTTTTCTGAAGCACCGCTTCTGCACCAGTCGCCATGACCGGGGGCAGGTTTTCTTATTTAAATGATGTAACAATAGAACCACAAAGCACCTACTCATGCATGACAAATGGTAACAATGTGACTGCCCCCTGTCATGGCCGCCATGCAAAGGCTCTATGCCATCATTCCTGGAATTCATAAATATCTGCAAATGACAGTGCCTTTAATTAACAGTGGCATGCAGTTAGCAGTACATCCTAATGATTTCACACTATCCATCAGATGCAAATATGGTGAATCAAGGAATTGTAAACCTTGAAAACTGTTGAACTGAACTTATTTCACCAGTTGAAATGGTGTTAGATTTTAATAACATTGCAGCAAGCTCCCAGCTGATCAGCCATCTAGGGGATCTACATTAAAAAGGGAGTTGGGTTGTGATGAGGAAGATTTTTTAAATAATCTTTTTGAAGATGTGTGGTTCTGAAAATGAGTGTGTGGTTATGAAAAGTACATGTAACGCTATAAAATGTATTAATATGTCACTTTTCTGTTTGCCTATGCAATCCCATACAAAAACTTTCTATAGACCGTATCGAATAGCCGCCATTTCGTGGAGGAAGTTTCTTTGTTTCTTGAGGACATGCATGGTTGCACATATTGTGCTTCCATTGTTGAACGGTTTAAGTAACAAAAGGTGCCCCACGAAATGGCGGCTACATGTATTTGATTAGCCCTAAAATTAGGGCTGTAAATTGCTTGTCCGAATTTTGTCCAATGTTTCCAGACATCGTAGATGGCCAAATTGACGATTCCGTAAGCGTTACCGTTATTTTATGAAACACTAGACTCTCAGGATTGCAATGGTATGTGAAAGTGCTCTGGTCTGATGTGCTTCGGACGATATTTGTAGTGGAACTTTGTCAGATTCGAGCAGTTTGAGACTTGGTATTGTCGTACATACATGTACCTCAATTAGGGCTGTGAATTTGCGACTGTAATAAGGCCAAACAAAATAAATGGTGTGTTTACGGTAACGGCCTAAAACAAATCCAGGTAAGTAGGTAGGAAAATAATTTAATTTTGTAATTTTTTTTACGTTTCAGTTCATGCATTTACGTGTTGTTTTGCAATGTTTGAAACTTACTATTAACACTATTAACCATGTTCATGTATAAGTGTAGAAAATGTTATGTTCGTTGGAAATTATTGCAAATAGTGCTCATTTAAAATTATCAACTTGAAAATTTGCAATAAAAAGTTTGAGGTCGGCAATTTGGCCTCAAAAATTCCAGGTAGGTCGGGTTACCGTAAACACACCATTTATTTTGTTTGGCCTAAGTCAGATTTGAAAAGCGAGCAATTTACAGCCCTAATTTTAGGGCTAGTATTTGATATGGTGTATATAATTCTTAATTTCATTGATTTTAATAAGTGTAAAAGCAAGGTGGCTGCACCAGGTCTATAGACCTTTATCACGGTGCGGCCATCTTCCATTTTCTCGTATTAAAATTAACGTGACCAAAGCGAGGCTTGCAGAAAAAATAGTTTGGCCCCGTGTTGAAAATGTTCATTGTTGCATCACAATGACATGCACGCAGCGCGATCAAGAAAATGCAATTCTCCCAAAACAACAACTGCGGAAGATTGCACTCGCTATCGCGCACACGCTACTGCACTGTTCGTGCCCGACAGGTACTATGTGGAACAAGACAAAGATGGACGCACCGTGATAAAGGTCTATTATGCAGGTTAGCAAGCAGGTACATGTATGTTTGTGGCTTATGAATGCCTACAAATTTTGTCATTGATGAAGCAAGTCAGCAGTATAAATTTGCTTGAAAAAGTCGCCTAGCATTATTGCATGTCATGCATGCTTGATAGTAACAGGCCGTCTTTGCACTTTGGCAAATTTGCTCAATCAGGCACTGAATACATTCAGGGCTGATTGTGATAATAATACTGTCATAAAGGGAAATTTATCACAATGTCAGGCTGAATCCAGTGCTGTTTAAAGTTCAAGAGATCCATTGAGAACAGTTCTTGAACACTGCAAAACCATCCCAGGGTGTATTATGAAGTGTGTAGGCAGGAGCAAAGATCACTAGTGTGACAATGACTGTGATGTAATGCATTGATGTTGACATGTACTGCAGCCGATTTCACGAAAGAGTGCGCAGCTTGCGCAACTTTTGAAAAATGGCGCAAGCCCCATAGCTTGCGTGTTATCATCGCTAAATTGTTGCGCAACTTACGCAATAAAACGTTGCTCAAGTGGGCTTACGCAACTGCGCAAGTTTCGTTAAATCGGCTGCTGGTAGAAAACTGGTAGGCAATTCCACAGAAATTAAGACAAGGCTTTTAAAAATTCATGCTTTCCGGTGCGTTGTTTTTATGTTTGAATTCATATCATGGATGCAGACTCGGGCAAAAAATATATATATATCGGAAGTGTTTGTAGTGTAATCCGACAAGCATTTAGTGAGCCTGCCCTCTTTTGGTTAGGTCAAACAAAATAAATGGTGTGTTTACGGTAACCCGACCTACCTGGAATTTTTTAGGCCAAATTACCGACCTCAAACTTTTTATTGCCAATTTTCAAGTTGATAATTTTAAATGAACACTATTTGCAATAATTTCCAACGAACATAACAATTTCTACACTTGTACATGAACATGGTTAATAGTGTTAATAGTGAGTTTCAAACATTGCAAAACAACACGCAAATGCATGAACTGAAATGTAAAAATAAATGACAAAATAAAATTATTTTAAAAACAGGAACAGCAGCATATAATGATAAACTGCCTTGTAGAAATTTCAGCCACATAACCTTCGAGATTATTAAAAAATCATTAAGACTGAAAGATCAGTGTATTGTCAGAGATGTACATGTAAACAATACTAGCCTTTTCTACTTAATTGCATGGCAAGTGCCATTCCTCTCGACATAATTTTTATTTTATTGGCAGAAGGATGCAAATAAAAGCCTCGCTGAAGAGCACAGTGGCTCCACAGTTCTCGCAACTGCATCAGAAAGATCTCGTCTCCAAAGGCGAATATTTATGTTTACTCTCTCGGCTGGCCATATTTATGGCTAGATCTGTCCTTGTTTTGCAGGGATGTCCTAATAATAGAATAGAATAGAATATTAATCAGTCTTGAGAGAAATGCCAAAATGGCTGTTTACAATCAAAAGACAAGGTATAGTTCTGTGTAAATTTGGCCAGTTGTGCACAAAGGAGAGATATTTGCAACATATATTGCCCGAAGTGAAGTTACTGAGAGGAAAACTTAAATCTTTGGAAAACAACCCCCTAGTTTTCACGACAGGTTTATTAATTTGAGGGTGTAGCCAAATCGAAGTGAAGGAAACGAGGTTGCCCTGGGGCAGTGCATGATGGGAATGTCATCAACACGAAAAGTCCAGAACAACATCCGCACTGGATTAAAAATGGGAAAAGTACATGTACCCATCGTCTCTGTAAGTTTTCCCAAAAAGAGTCCAATGCGGACAGGCCTTTAGACTCTTTGCAGGACTTAACCATACACGACTGCAATCGCTAAAACCTTTCCCACTGAGATGGCATGATATCTTAGCTGGTGTTTTTGCTGCAAAGTACAATTTGTCTGTGCTAAGCAGTATTTTCTGCTGAATGGTGCCATTAAATGGGGCCCTGATCAGTATGTACCTACATAATAATAATAATAATAATGGCGACATCTTATATAGTGCACATATCTACCCTGCGGGATTACCCTGGTCATTGGGCACAACTCCCTTGGGAGTATGCAGCCCTGGCAGCCTGACACAAGCGCTCAAAGGATGCAACCCTTGTATGTACCCATTTACTCCTGGGTGGAGAGAGGCAACTTATGGCAAAGTGCCTTGCCATAGGGCACATGCACTGTGGTCGTGGCCGGGGATCGAACCCACGATTGTGGAATTAGACACGCTCTTGAGTTCAATGCACCAAACCGCTTGGTCATAAGGTACTCCATATGGTACTCCATACCTATGTACAAGTTCCTTTAAGTTCCTGCTTCACACTAAAAGGAAACAATCAAGTCGGAATCGCTTTTTGATCTCCATTAGCATAAAAGTTGGCTTTCTTTTAAGCTTTAAAGCGCATCGACCGACGCTGCATATCAGGCCCATGCATCAACTGTCCGATCTGATTCAGTTTGATGCCAGCTTCATATTGCTAATGGATCCTAGGTTTATTCGTACGGTCGGTATGTGGGACTGAACAGCAAAATGCATCTATACTCCTGGCTCTGGCTGAAGGCAAGCTGTGACATACATGTAGCTAAAGTATAAATAGTCCATGGGCCAGAGGCCAAAATTTCACTTATTGGTACCACCTGAGGTGGCAAAATCTAAATGCATTTTTTTGAAAGGTCTATGTCTAGGGATGATAAATTGATGTGATAGCAATTCCAGGGTGGCAGCTTAGTGGTACAAAATGCCCACTTTTTAAGCCTAGTCAGAATGAAGCTTCTTCATAAATCCTTAGCACTTGGGTTAGGATATGGTTTAACAATTCGCAATTACACCATTATGCTTTGTTGTATGACGATGAAACTTGGTCAAATTGTTGTTTAGCTATAGCTTTTAAAAATGACGTCACGTAAAAATATATTTTTTCTCTAGAGGGCGCTGTTCATAGACGTATATAATGTGTTCATATATTACACAATTTTGTTTAGATGCTAAACAGTATTTTAAACGTTAATCTTTTGTTCGTGTCCCCTGTGAAACAAACTAAACTTAATTAATGGTTTAAAAGTGTTGGTTTAGGTATGGTTTAACTATTTAGACGGTAACATTTAAAAAAATTGCCAGTATAGCACCTGTCTGAGTAACAGTTTTGTCTATACATGTACATCATTGTAGTATTTATATTAGCGTCATGTGTACATGTACATGTATGTTGTTATCACCGATGTCTCAAATGTGCTTCCAAAGACATCACAAATTAAGTAACCATACTCCACGTGATGATGAAATTCACATGACAAATTTATTGCCATGGCAACTGTCTATAGAGGGCGCTATACTTGGATGATTATTTTGTACATGTATATGACACTAAATAAGAGCAACTTGTATGACCATACAATATCCTGTGCACATAAATAGTTACAAATAGGCCTAACCTGCTTTTCAGTGGTGCATCTTGCCAGCTGCATTGTAAGGCAAATTGTATATATGAAAAGTGACAGCAACAATGTAGGGTTACTATTAAAAAACAGCCAATTCTTTTAGCTGCAGGGTTAACTTGATTGTGTTTCTGAATATCGGCTGCCTGTCCACTCACGTTACTCGTCATCAGAGTCATCATCATCAGAGTCATCAAGTTCAACGTCAGCATCCAGTTCCTCCTCCATTTCCTTCTGGTTTGTACACGTCTGAAGCTTACACATGTCTGTGCACTTCAGTCCATTGGCAAGACATGTGCAGCCTGGTAGCTTGCAAGAGCGCGCACACTTGCAGGACATTAGTTCCAACACAGCATTTGGTGCTGGGGACCCGCGCATCCACTCAATGACAAGATTGCCGTCATCAGCTGTTGTCCATCCATAGCCCTCTGGATTTGGAATGGTGGGTTTGCACTGAAGACATCTCCTCCACACTGCAGTTTGGTAGTTCGCTCGTAGCACGTGCATCAGTAGACAGTCTTCACATGGGGGCAATTGACTGGACTCAATCTCTCCCCGTTTGACACGAAAAAGCTCCTCACGCAGTTGGTTGACCTGAGAGGTGGAGCTGGCAGGACCATACATTTGGCAAGTAAATCTCTGCATCTCACAAAAGAGTTCCTCTGATACTTTCCAGGAGCGTCCAAGCTCACTGAATGCCTCTTGGTAAGCCAGATCTTTTCTTACAAGCTTCAATGCATTCAACTTTCCACGGCCTGCAAAAGCACTTACGGTATCGCAACCTGTCATTGCTTGAAGCCCAACCAGGGCGTTACAAACACTGTTCCCAAGTGATGATGCCAGTTTGGGAATGTCGATGAATCTGGTTCGGTTCAGTGTTCCACACTTCTGGTATATAGGGCAAGACATATCCTTACTGAAGCAAAGACACAGTATGAGGACATCTGTATCCTCAGCAGAGACTACGATTGCCTTGAAGCCGTGCTCTGATGCATGTAATGCATGGAGAAGCATACGGGTGTCAGCTTCCTCTTGGGACGAATTCAGTTCCTTTACTTCCTCCCAGTTATCTAATGTGATCTTGTAGCAGGACTCTGCACATGTGACAAAAAGCAATTTGTCTGTGAGCTTGTGCCTGTGTTTGGGCGATTTCCAATCTTCAACCAGGAATTTGATGAGGCTGGTCTTATTGAAAGAACTGCAGAGATATTTCCGCCATTGCTGGATTTTGTGGCCTGATGCAATGTTCTTGAATTGAATGCCAGAACCGGACCCTCGATTACATCGCTCGGCATTTTTGATGGATTTATCCAAATACACGTCAAATACAACATCGATTCTGTGACTCTTCGCTCCCTCACGCAGCACTACAGACAGAGCAGATTCCGCCAACTCTGCAAAAGTCTTGCCTGTCCCGTTCATCTTCTGGACAAGGCTCATCCCATCGATGATGCATGCTGATGGATTGGGGATGGTTTCTGCTGGCGCCACATTCTTTTCAAGACATCTGGCAAGTGCAGCTTTGTTTGTTTTGCGAAGAGACCCATCACCATTGGAGAGTGCCCATGGCAGAGGTCCCAATGGGTGCGCTAGAACTTCACTCATATTTACCTGTCTGCTCTGGGCAACAAGGATCATTTGACCGAACAATTTTCTGTCTGCCTTCAGGACAATCTCACTTGATTGAGATTTGCAGCTGACCTTTTTGTTCAAGTGAGTGAAAGTTTTCAGGCTCTTCTTTTTCATTGTGTCATGAAATTTGGCAGTTGGCGGATCTTTCTCCAAGCGATCTTTCTTGAAATTCTTGTAAGCTTGTTCACCTACCGAGTGAGCTTTGAGAAGATCATTGGAAATGTCTGATGTAGCCAGGCTACCAGTGGACAAGCTGACCAAGTCATCTTGACCCTGGCTCAGTGGATTAATCCAACTGGTTTCCATTAGATCAACCAGAGATTGTATGTCAGACTCATCTTTGCGGATTCTAGGTTGTTGCAGATCTGGGTGACTCAGTTGGGAGCCACCTAGACCTCTCATGTCTCGAAGCTGTCTGAGATACTTACTCCTGTGCTCTGCTGTCAAATAGTACTTGCTGATAGCTCCTGGTTTTAGGCTGAACCCCTTGGTACCACCGGGAGTTTGGGTGTCTTTGTTTACTGTCTCTTCGATGGTTTGGTCCACTGGAATCCTTCCAAATGGATTTGATGGTCCGATCTGCACTGAAAAACCTCCATCCATGAAGTGGGCATGCACCTCTGGTTCATCAATGTGCAGTCGGGACATTTGTGCGTGGTAGTAGGGGAGGTATCGGGCATAGTTGAGTCTGTCGTAGGCGAAACACCATGGAATCATGTTCTTGATGGATACCAGATGAAGAAGCCAATCACCTTCTCTTGATGCTCGCAACAGTCCCAGCATGATCTCCACTATATCCACATAAGACATCCAGAATTTGGACAGATTTCCATTTCCATCTCTGAGGAAGCTAAGGTAGACCCCAAACAGCTGCATGATGCGTGCACATGATTTTGTATCCAAGACCACCTGAAACGATCTTTGACATACATCATCGCTAAATGCTCGGATTGTTTGCAAACATTTATCCAAGTGGATCACATCAGAGCTATGAGTGGCCTCCAACCATGGCAGGAAACCTTTCCAAGCAAGCCTCATTAGTGCATCATATAATAGCTTGTGAACCCTCACGGCACGGTTGTACTTGCGGCCTTCCAAAACCCCAGCTATCGAACCTTCTGCAATGACCCCAGATTCAACACAGAGATCCCTCAACCCTGCATCCTGGAATCGCTTTCCAATGATTGCGAGCAGTGTACAAATAGTGTGGAAGACTCCCATTCTTATGATGATGTGCTTGAACTTGTGTAGATGCTTCCATGCAACTTCAGTTGCTTTGGCATATAGTGCCTGGTCAAATACACACACAATTTTGGTCAAGTTCAATGAATGCATGATGTTGAGTGACTGGTTCAGCACTTCGTTCACGGTGGACATCTGTGTTGCAGGGGCATTGATTGTTGGTAAGTAACCAACTGTGTCTTGAACGACTTTGACATTATCGCGGATGAGGATGTTAAAGCCAGTCCAACTACTGACTGTTTGGGTTTCTGGATCAGACATGCGAGCAAGAATCCAGATCAGATTCTTCTCCTTAGCACTGTTAACCACAGCCACACAATCAACATCAACGCTTTGGGTTTTTGGAGGACCCACTCGCTGTCCCACGTTGTAGGTTGGTAGCATTAGTGGTTCTGTGCTGATGCTTCTGTCCTTTGTTTTGGCAACTTGTGGTATGTGCTTAAATGGCTGAGGCCCCATGACCTTGGCTTGAACAGCAATCCCGTTCACTCTATGGGACGTCCCCGCACCACTGGCTGTCTCCTCGAGCCGATCAATATTGTCCCAAGCTAGGGTAGTAAACACACCAGGATTTATGTTACTGGGCACAGCAACATCACCTTCTGCCAGTGCTAGTTTTTGTAGACACAGGGCTGTGTTGATCTCTTCAAGCGACGAGTATGATACACTGTGACCAAGTCGGTTAAGAATATGTATCAATTCTACATTTCCTGTCAGTGATTTTACAGCAAATGGCAGGAGGATGTGCTTCGGTGTCTTCTCCTTTCCATGGGTAACGGCATAAACGAAGTCCTGACCAAAGCTGTTGGCAAGTCGATGAACTCTTTGAGTTGTATTTTCACTTGCGCCTTCTCCGGTAAGCATTCTGTAGAGGAACTGGAGGACAGATGCTGGAATACGGGCTGTGCTGTGCTCGATTTCAGGTGGCCATGCCTGACCGACATCTTGCTTCTTAATGTCAGCTCTAATCTTCAAGGCAGCCTTGGTGACAATATCTTCATTGTTGTCAGATTTAAAATCCTGTAAATCGGCCTGCAATGAATGATTTCGTTTAGCCAGCTCATCCATCGACAGGTTGTCAGGATAAAGAAGAAGTTTTCCTTTGTCGTCGGGGAAAATATGCAGAGCTTTTCCAAACTCACTTTCCAGTTTACGACGAATGTGTTTCTTGGTCGAATCTCTAACCTGGAAGACACCTAGAGAGTTCAGGCAAGTCACTAGTCTGGATGTGAGATCAGTCATTGGTAATACTTGAGGGTTGGCAAAGACTTCATTCTGGATATAGGAGAACAGTTCATTGTATGCCTGTTCCACTGCTTTGTCATACTGAGTTTCAGTATCCTCCTGTTCCCTATCTGCACCACTGCTGGCTCTACATTCCTCTTTTGTATATAACCGGTAGCAGGACCTGTGGTAGTGACCCTCAGCAGCGACAAGCTCTCTGCTGAGAAGAGCAAGTATCCTGTCATCCATCTTCTGAACTGCTGCGTCCCTGACTCTGAAATCTGCACGTAGCTCACGACATTGTGTAAGAGCTTCTCTTGTATTTTGACCTTTAAAATACTTGCTTGATTTTCGGCAGAATATACACTCTGCCTTGTACACTCTGCACGCGCTTGATGAGTATCTTTGTAACCTCCTAGAACTCTCCATTCCGGTAGTCTCACCGCCTGTAGTTTGTTTTGCGATGATATCATCCAGCTCTCTTTTCATTGTGAAAATGCTACGACACTTTCGATGATATTGTACGGGTGGGATTTCTCCATCAGGCAAATCTTTTGCCAAGTCCAAGACCGTAGTATGCTTTCTGATTTCCGCTGCCCGCAGCAAAGTTTTCCATGACTCAGAATTTTGTGGTGAAACTAGATTGGAAGTTGTGTTAACGTCAGAACAATTGAGAATGCACTTCATGATCATACGCGCCCGCTTTGGTGGCAAGGTGCAACCGGTTGGGTCTTCCATATTCTTTCCGGGTATTATATTTAAATTTATCCTGCAAATCACAAACAGCTAAATAATTATGCTGAATAATACAGTTATTGGGTATCAGGAAAACACAGGCAATGAGCATCTCCTGGTTATTGAAATTAACATCACTGGTGAGAATGGTCAATTCAAGCAGTAAAGTACATTGTTAATATATGGGAGTCATGCTTTCAAATGGGCTTGAGATTTTTGATTACAGCTAACAAGACGCAAGATTATATTCAGTATATTCGGGGAGAAGAGCTACGATTGGAGTCTGCAAGAGCTAGTTAATGCGTTATTGGTAATGCGGCATTACCTACCCCTGCAACCTACCTACCGTCTTGGTTCTTCTCCCCGAATGTGCCCTCAACAATAAGCAATGCCAACAAATTCTCACAAGTCTCTCCTTCTTTTGACTCTGCATAAGGCATGAGCATATTTGGTAACCCTATAACTTGCCATTACCCCAGCCCCCTTGCAGTAGCACGTTAGTTACAAGAGTTTCACAGCACATGATAAGGATAACATTATCTTCATAACGAGTTTATAAATTTACATTTTAAACAGTGTTAACCTTGAATCAAATAGTTTAAACCAGATTTGGAATCAGTTTAAGTGAATATATAATATAGCAAGAGCATTTAGGGAGACTTATTTAGGTTTGTTTGCAAGATAACATTTGTACCTTTGTGTGATGGATTGCAGCGCCCTCAAGAGTTGTTAAATGGCCAGTGATGTGAGAGTTGGGAGATGTACTCAATTCAAAAACAGTGCTTTCCTAAAATTTGGCAACTGCCAGGCACTACACAATCTGTTGATTTACATAGCTCAGCGGAAAGCACTGAAATAATGGATAGTTGTAATCCAGAGTACCGTACTAACATAACCCCCCCCCCCCCCCCCCCCCCCCCCCCCCCCCCCCCCAGAAAACAAAATTTATAGTAACAACCAACATACTGGCATAGGATTCATTGTTCACCAACTGCCTGTCTGTATTTTAATGCCATAACCACCTGCAGTAACAGCGTAATTAATATTATGCCAACCCATATGCCAAAAGATGTACATATAATGGAATTATCATGTAACTTAATGGCAAAACACAAAACTAAGAAAAACAGAGACTAAGCTGCTCATTTGGAGATGCTATCACATGGTTTTGTACTTAGGTCGATCCTACAAAGCATTTGGCACCCTTAATGTTTTGCCACCTTGGGTGGTACCAATATCTGGTCTGGCCCATGGACTAAAAGTGAATGTGAGTTGATAAATGTTGAACATCAAGGAACAGTTTGTATATGGTCATTCTATGAAAACAAGATGCAAAGTGTGACACTTCAGTGAATTTACTACACATGTCAAATAATGGCCAATGTTTTGAGCTGCTGTACTTAAGTACAAAGAAAGTTGCTTGAGATTTATTTTCTGAAACAAATTATTACATTTGACCGACCAATGAAGTGCTTATTAAAATGAGCATGTTATTCTATACATACATGTGCATGTAGGAAAGAAAGAATCTCTTAAATTCATCCTTGCTATTGGGAGATACGCCTTTTTATCTAAATAACCCATTTAAAAAAAATAAGCCAAAGCCAAGTGTTAAATTATATGGGAAAAAGTAAAATATGGGATAAGATAAAAAATAATATGGTTGTCATCTAGATTGGGACCTACATGTAAGACTTCTGGCACACCGGGCAGATGCTCTAACTGCTAAGCTATGAAGCACAGTGGTATGGCCTCAGATTTTCCCTAAGAACCCAACTTTTCTCCTGGTGTTGCATTTGCACCTGAGCAGTATTTGTTATGGTGCCTACATCTGTAAATGGGTCTTTCCATGGGGTATACAATGTATTTGAAAAAAAAGTCAATATATCCTTTCAGATATCTTCAGTTTATCTCAAACTTAAAGAAATTTCCTTGTACTGTTTTCAGGAGATAACTTTTTCCCCAAAAGGTAAGAAAATGCTGCCACAAACTGGCCACAACATACATTTCTGAAAAGCTCGTGTACAAATTTTTCCTTAAGACGTATGTAACGTGGACGGACCAATTGTAACATTTTGTTGTGTCTTTGTTACATACGTATAAGGGGGAATTTTTTACACGGGGTTTTTAGAAATGTATGTTGTATGACTATTTTTCTTACCCCTTTAGGTAAAAGTTATTTCCTCGGTTTAGCTAGATAATTTAAAGATAAAATTAAGACATTTGAAGTGAATTTGGACCTTACATCTTGTATGTCACAGAAATGTACCCCATTACTGTGGAAAGACCCAAATACCAAATTGAGATATTATATTGAGGGAGTGAGAGACGACATGAATACATGGAGCTCTAATTGGTATGCTTTTAATATAGGAAAGAGAGATGCTAACCCCCACCCACTCTCCCACCATACATTTTAAGGTCATCAACCCAAATTCACTCTTGCTTAGGCTGCTGAAATATTTTCAACAATAATGCAACAAATTATTGCTTTCATTAAATATTGTTATCATTTGCAAAATAATTTGCCATAATTTCACCAAAAGAATTGTTTACAAGCAATGATATTCTATTTTTCAGAAGCAAAGAAAGCACTTTTAGTCTTTTATTTGCCCAGAGAGCAATCTCTACCATCAACGAAATCATCTCATAACTGTTTATCAAGTGATTTCCTTCCTCTGCTTTGAAAGTCCGAATACAGCGTCTGTCAGAATAATTTCTGAAAGCAGTTTGATTTTGAAATTGGAAAGGAATAGAGCCGGCTGTGGCATGCTTGTAATTTGATTAGAGGACAGAAACGGTGAGAGGATTTATTGTTGTGCCATGATGGCCTCGTCTGATTGCAATACGGAAAGGGGCGATGCAACAAGAAACTGGAGTGGGCCAAGTAAAGTTCAGGCATCTTGGATGTTGTCGGGCAGAGCTTACAGAGGCCACAAGGCCATTTCCTGTGTTGCCCCCCTGGAATATAACTGAACATGGGAATGAGAGAAAAATCATGTGGGCCTCATCAGGATGTGAATCGGTCCTCTCATGCTATGAGCAGATGCTGTACCAGCTAAGCTGTGAGGCACAGTGGTATACTCCCTCAGGTTTTCCCTACAAACCCAAATTTTCTCTCAGTGTTGCATAGATCAGGGGTCAAAATTAACCTGAATTTCATGCTGGTCAGAAGGACCAGTAGATTAGAGAACTCTACTGTTCCTGCTGAAAATTTGGTGGTCCACTGGTGCTTTTCAAAATGGCACCAAGATACTGCAACACTTTCTGGTTTAAGGTCATTGAGTGCTGAATCGATGGGATTGCTTTTTATCCAACACTGGGACAGTGTTAATTTCGACCCCGGTAAAGTGCCTAATTACCATTGAAATGAAGCAACCAAACTTGGGATAAGAACAAAAATTGTATGGGCCTTATCGGGATACGAACCCGAGTCCACTGACTCTCCAAGCAGATGCTCTACCAGCTGAGGTAGGAGGCACAGTGGTGTACATGTACTCACTCGGCTTAGATGCACAACTGAGCAAAGTAAAGAATGCAATATTTTGCATGGTTCCTAATCACCATTGAAAATAAACAACCAAACAAGGTGTGGAAGAAAAGTCATATGGGCATCATCGGGTTTGACCTGATTCAGCGGGTTTCTATTAAAGATCCGGAATTTTACCGGTAAACCCATTTGCCGGTAAATAGCGGGTAACGCGAAGTTTCTACTGAGCCGCTCTATTCAGAAAGTAGCCAAGCTTGCTGGCCTTCCATCACACTTCGTGAATTTGCCGGATAAAGTTCACATGCAGGGGTCAAGCACATGCATTGGATCAGTCACTGTGCATCACATGTTGACGATTTCTGCCATGTATGCGCACTCGGGTGGAACAGTGCGTGTTTCTATTGGCGCTTACCGGATAAATTCCCCCGGCATTTTCCTTCCTCAAAAAGGAAAATTGCCGGGAAAAATTCTCCCCACCATTTACCGGAAAATAGCAGATAAAACCCGTTTCTACTGAGAACATTTTCCGTCTTTTCTAGCATTATATGCACATTTGTCCACATTTGTATCGAATCCATTCACCCCGGCGGTCCCTGGGTCATAATCCCTAAAAATTATCACTTATTTATACTTTTCTAGCATTATCCGGTAAATGGATCTCAATAGAAACACACCTATTGAGTATACCACTGTCTGTGCCTTATACATGTAACTCAGCTGGTACCGGTAGAACATCTTCCGTGAGTGTCGGAGGTCTCAGGTTTTGTGTATTCCAAATGAGGCCCATATGATTTTTCTCTCTACTCATGTTTGGTTGTTTTATTTCAATGGCCACAAGTCACCATACCGTGGAATATGCAAAAGCTGGTTGTCCTTCCAGTAGCAAATTTTGAGGCTCGTGAGCAAGGCATCATGTGTTTGTAATGAGAACTTGACAGATGGCTACGACAACCTGTTTAAAATGGTTTTAAGGCATAGATATTGCAATGAAAGGTAAATGTTTGTTACGAAAGACATTTATGGATACATGTATCACACCATGTTTACACTTGATCCTGGGCTCGGGGTCGAACACCGAGCCCAGGATCAGCTCCAGATCACAAACTGAGTGTAAACGCTCTCGTGACCAAATTGGCCCTGGATCAGACCCCGAGATTTGATCTCGCGTTGGCGGAGGGTTCGATCCCGAGCTTGGGATCAGTTTGCTGTTAGATAAGCAGTTAATATTTACCACATCCGCTCCACAGCTGTAGCGGGGAAAAACCCGCGAAATTCAAGTGGCCTTGTACACTGTACATGCACAACCCATGCACACATTGATCAACTGGTACTACACACATAGAGCATGACCTTTGACTGCAACTTCTGGCACCGCGCTCGAGATCAACTACAGAATGTAAACGCGGCACTCTGGATCATTGCAGTTAACACTGACGCATTCTTATCAGGGGATCCATCTTGATCCCGAGCTCGGGACCAGTGTAAACACGGTGTCAGTTACAGGTGCGCTTACTAAATGTTTAGTACCACTTTCAGCACTAATACAAGAGGTACTCTGAGCTCAAATTGCCCTACATGTAGTAGAAGTGTTTGATGTTTCAGCTGCAGTAGGAGTGGAATAGAAAAACGTGGCAACAGTGGCAGGTGTTAGTTTTTAGTTTTGTTCACCTGATTGTGCTACATGTAGGAAGTGGGGTATAAATTAGGAAACTTGTCAGTTGCTAATATATTGATTGTTTTTTCCTGTTGTTTCTATGGTGGCCCAGAATTTGCCAGTGAACAAAAATGTTGAATACATTAGTAAAGTACTCAATAACCAGTCAAAACCATCAGAGGATTTTTATTTTAGGAAACCTTCAAATAAGCCATCCAACCTGTGTGAGTGCTGTCAGGTTTTAAGTGATGGTGCGTTGGCTGTAAATAACCAGATTATTGCTAAGTGGTCACCTTGAGAAATGAAAGGCCACAGAACGATGATTCACAGCTTAAAGATGAGTCTGTGCAGCAAGGCCTGCCTGCTGTAAACGGCATGGAGATTGTTACTTTTCATGCACATTTTACTGGACCATTATGATTTTTTTTCCCGCTCAATCCACATCTGACCTGCCAGAGCAAAATAGGAATGTTCTCGAGTACATACAGACAAAAATCACATAATGTACTCCTCAGGTGAAGTACCGGTACATAAAGTTGAAATCGATTTTGGGGCTGCTGCAAAGACTTTGGCTTCCTTTGCCCCATAATCATGGCCTACGTGGAGGTTTCTACATACATGTGTTTGCAATATTCCCATGATGTACTATTAATTTTCCTAATGGATGCTCCCTTTACAAGCAAGAAAAGCGAGCTGCATTGGTAATCATAAGAATTGTTTCCAGATTTTATTGTACACGTGCAACGTGATAGCTGAAGCGGATTATGGGCATATTTAGAATTATTAGTCTGCATGAAAATTATGCGGCACAGGCAGGGTACTGTAGCATTACGAGAATTCAAACTCGGTGCTTCTTAACCCTAGTGCTCACTGTACTGCCACACTCGACTAAATTGGCTTGAGGACGGTTTTCCTGGGAAGAAAAGGACCTCATACATGTTGGAAAGTTTCTTCAGGCATGCATTTTTCTATTAAACATCTGCAATTTTACCGGTAAATAGCGGTTAATGTAAAGTTTCTACTGAAATGCTCTATCCATAAATAGCCAAACTTGCTGGCCTTCCTTAAATGATTTATTTATTTGTGCGTTCACATGGTTTTTGGGGTTTTTTTCTCTCCTACTCGGGAGAATTGTGCATGTTTCTATATTGGCATTTACCGGATAAATCTCTGGCAAAACTGCTGGGGAAAAATATCACCGCTATTTACCTGACTGAGCAAAATGTCCATCTTTTCCGGTATTATCCGGTAAATGGATCTCAATAGACTGTCCGCATTGGAGTAACGAACGCAACATCTGGTATGGTGCCTAATCACCATAGTAATAAAACATCCATTTGACTAAACATGGCTATCGGCTCAATGAGTTCTACACAAATCTTGTGCCAATAGTAGATGGACACTCGGCATTTCACTCAGTTAGCACCTTGGTACTCAATTCCACACAAACCTCGTCGGGGAAAAAAATCGGAGTCAACCGATCTGATTAAATTAATCTCTGAATTAATCAAAAACAATCTATCCGTGGCCAGGTACCTAATTCAGCTTAAAAACTAAAAACAGAACAACCACCAAGTGAATATTCATCGCCTAACTGTCTGTTCCACTGTCATTCTATGCCGTTTTTTCAAGTGGTGGACGAGTACTCCATGTTCAACCCCTTAACGAAGTACATTTATGAAACCGAATCTTGTTCAGATATAGACAGCTCGGCACCGATTGAAGATGTACTGTCGTCGTTCATCACTTTAGGGTCTCAGAATTGTCTCTTTTACTGTGCGGTGCTTCAAAGGCTGTACTTTCCAGTAATTTGTGTTATTTATGGTTTGTATTCCGAAAATTGCGATACATTTAGTCCCGTATTGCAGTTAATTGGAATAAAAATGAAAGTACAAAATACGAATCGCGCTCACAACTAGCAAACCAAGATATAGTGCAACACTGACAGGAAAGATAGGTCCCTGGGAAAACTTATAGGGGTTAAGACTACTGTGCCTTAAAGCTCAATTGGTATAGACCATTATCATGGTGCGTCCATCTTTGTCTTGTTCCCCATAGTACATGTCGGGCACGATCAGTGCATCTGCACAACTGCGCGATAGCGCGTGTAATCTCGCGTTGAAAATCACTGTCAACAATGTGCGCTCTCTTGATCGCGCAACGTAATGCCTGTGCCATTGTGATGCACACAATGATCAATTTCAAAACGGGACCAAATTTTTTTTTCTGCAAGCCTCACTTTGGTTACGTTTATTTTAATAGGAGAAAAGAGAAGATGGCCGCACCATGATAAAGGTCTATAAAGCATCTGTCTGGTGTGTCAGAGGTTTTGGTTCAATTCCCAATGATGACCTACATGTATACAGTATATGTGTCCCACTCCAGGAAATGGTGATATACACGTAAGTCGTACTACATGTACATGCCTTTCCGTGTAATGGCTCGCTCAACAGCGAGAGGTGAAATTTCTTCTGAAATTTTGATTTTCTTTTTTGTCAAAAATAACATTTTTCATATTTAAGGTTTCAGATTTGATTAACAAAAATAATGATTTTTATTTCCAAACATGGGAAAATTAAACCTCCCCCTACACCCCAAAAAAAAAAAAAATGAAAACGTCTCTCCAAGCCTACATCTAAATTCTGAAAACGGTAGTACTGTAAGTTAAACTCTTGTTTGCAAGAGAAATTTTAGCTTAAGTCTGTATCATGGTCAACATTTTTAAAGACTGTTTTCTCACTAATATTGAGATGAACACCATGGGACTATTAAATGAATGCAAAAAATATGTATGAAATATTATGTATATCAGAAATTGATTTAACTTGCGTCGGGAAGACTGAATGTTAATTAGTTTGTTTTTTGCCCTTACCTGACGTAATTATTATTACAATATACTCGGTGCTTTTCCCAAGACTGTCAAAACTTCATAGCGTGCTCGAGTGAGACTTTAACCCACGACCTTCTGCAAACAAGGCAGACGTCTTAACCACTCGACCACCGAGCTAGCAACGGGGATCGCAATTAAAGTTGCACTGTCCGATTTTAGGCCGAATTGAGCGACAACATTTTTGTGTGAAAGCTAAATTGCTATTTTTCTAGAATAGAAAAAGTTATCAGCTTTTATTTGGTACCAAGATAAGTAAAATTTCGTCAAGGATTAATGCCGATTAAAAACAAGAAATAATAAAAGACAGCTAGGCCCTGTCTTTTATTTGACAGGGTTATGATGTAAATGTGCGCGTACATGTGTACATTGTACACTTACTATGTACATATGAGCGTACGCACACATGTACAACATGTGAATCCCGTTTCAAGAAAAAGGCTTGTATCTCCCGATGTCAGAAATTTAAGTTTTTTAAATTCTTCATTACAGAGACGTACACGTATGCTTTCTAAATTTGTTCGCTTGAGTGAATGTTTACATTATGGGTTTTCCGGCTATACATTTAACTTATTGTTCTGTCATACTTGGTTATTTGTTTCTATGGTGATGATGCGCCATAGCAAGTATTTTGACCATGACTGTAGGCTGACTACATGTATACCCCTTCCCTCAGTATATTTATAAACATTAAAAAACAGCTACTGTATACTGTACACCACACCTCAATAGCCATTGCACTGGTTTAGTTATCCAAACAGTTGATTGAATCAAGTCATTTAGAATGAGGGGAAAATAGTAATTTTTGTACATGTACAGGAACCAGACTTGATGGACAGAATGTATTAAATTACAGTTAGGTTGTTGGAATTTTACAGCTAGGGGAAATTACAATAGGCAAATGGAATGTGCCGTATACTTCCACAGATATAATTTTACATTTCATACGAAATGTACAGAATTAGAAACTAGGGATGGGAATTTACGGTTAATTCAGAAACCAGTTTTCAATTTTTTTTCAAGTGTCGGTTAACCGGTTAACCGTTCGGCCGACACAAAAAAACAATTCGGTTAAAGGGTTAACCGGTTAAACGTCCCATCCCTATAGTAGAAATATCGCTTATTTTCGATTTAGGAAAAAATGGAATGGTACGGTAGAGATTGTTTTAAAGTTAGCTTTTGATGGTTTTCCTGATAGAGAATGAGAATAATGCCCCCCGTTTTTTGTGCTTATGTTCTTGAATCTTGAACATATTTCTGTTGCACTTGATCTGCTGACTCGGGTCAAATCTGACTCGAATCCCATTTTTTTGATTTGAGACTTGTGGGGGAAAAGTGACTTGGGACTTGGGCCCAATTTCAGAAAGACTGGAAACACATTTTCTACTTCAGTGGTGTGCTAAAATAATTTTCAGATTTGTTTTCCACACTTGGGTAATTTAATAGCGAGAAATTTTAGGGGTCGAGGAAATAATCCAATTAGCAATACATTTAGGTCAGAGTGGGTTTTTTTTTGTGGCAGTGATAAACCGAAATCGATGCACTACCAGAGATGATTTCTGGAGTCAGTTGCCCTCTGGCCTCCATATAATTTGAGCCCTAATTTTCTGTCAATAATTTCCTGTCTTGTTTTGTCTCATTGCAGGTGTGTGGCTGCAGCAAGGAGCAATACTACATGCTGAGGCAGAGGGTTGAGGAAAGCAAGCAACGCATTACGCTCATGGAGAGCGAATTCCTACAGAGCACGCTCTATACGGAGAATGAGCTGGATGAATGCAGAGAGGAACTGCGGTTATCACAGCAGCGATACAATGCGTAGGTTGCTTTAAGTTTATCAGTTTTAGTCTTTGCCTCGGCATCGAGTGTAATTTTTGCTATGAAATTCTCGGCATCTGCGTTATTTTTTGCTATGAAATTCTCCTGATTATAGGTAAGATTTGTGGAGATTACCCGGGACTGTGTATGGATCTCTCTTAAATGACGTTACTTCCAACAGATTCCCACGTGCATCAGGTTCTTGAGCGTACATTTTTGTGACGTGCATCAGCTGCGCCATATTTCAAACAAATATTGAGAAACGCGCGCTCATGTTTGTAACACTTTTCACGGTGTGCGTGCTCGTACCTGATGGCATGTACCCAGTAATACACAGTTGTACAATGTACATTTTGTATCGAAGATGGCCGTCTGTGACCATGGTGACAGTGGTCAATAGACTCTGTAGACAGTCCCAGGTAACTAATCATGGGAAATATGTAGCAAAAATTACACAGCCTGGTTTTAAGTTGGATTTGGCATGCAAATCCAACAGAGATATTTGGCAGAGATATTTGAGGGTAGTAAAAACTGCCTCTGAAACTGATGGAATATGAAATATGGTCTAAAAGTGCATACAGTGATGATTCATGCAATTATTCCTTCAAAATGTCTTATTTTGGGTGAAAATCTGGTAGTGGTTTTTACTACAAATCTTTGACTATAGAACTTTGTTCATAATTTTGGTATCTTTCAAAAAATATTACCTCTAGTCTTGTGACCCTGTAAAAATTAGTTTTTGAAGAAGTATAACGTAGAGCATTTTCCTTGAAAGATTTCGGATACATGTCAAATTTGAGATAATATAGGGACATGTTCTTGCATGGATGTGTGTTTCTAGAAAATAAGCACCAAGAGTTCCCTTGAGGGAGATAGTGTTTAGATTTTTCAAAACAATGGCTTTCGTTTTAAGGGGAGAAAACTGCAATCTCCAATTTTGATGTGGAAGCAAAAAGGTACATGTAGGTGTAATTACTGCACTTCATATGGAACCAGGTAAATCACTTGACAAAACGTTGGTGGTTTTTGACGATATTCTTGAAAATATACGGATTGAGAATGCAAATTTCAGAATGGTAATGAGAAAAATGACAAATAATATATCAAAATCCTAACACGGTCACCCATTGAAAAAAATGGGGGTTCAAAAATGTGATCTAGACACTCTCCTTCAAATTTTCTGGGAAAAAAAATACATTGAATCTATAATTTCGACACAAAATTAAGCAGCAGTAAACTTTTGCTCCCATTTTTCTTCTTCTTCCAATGGATCCATGATTTCGTTTGGGGGCTGAAAGGGAGGAAAGCAGAGTATCGGCGATCGCAGTGATTGATTTATGCAATCACATTACGAATCCAATGTGTCCGGTCGTTCCTCGTGAAGAGGAAGAGAGGAAAAACCCCTTCGTCCCTTCGAGGCATTTCAGGCTGCTTACGCTACATTGAACGCGCTCTTTTTTTTCCCTTCTACATGTATCTCGCCTTCCCTCTTGCACCTGTCTCCAAATCTTTGCCTCGCTGGCTGAAAATATCCACATGACTGCACCGTCTTCTGAATTACTTGGCATGCGGGCCACTCATTTTACATGAAAGGATGTTGTCGAGGTTCGCTCATTCCGTCTCTTGTCCTCTCCACCCTCTCTCTCCCGCCCCTCCCCCCCCCCCCCCCCCCCCCCAATGCACTGCGCAAGGAGACACCACTGGTTGCTTGCAGCAATACCTCCACAAGCAGCCAGATTACACACGCATGCACGGCTCCCGCTGTGTGCACTTTATATACAGTGTCCCGGATATTTATATGTCTGGCTCGATCATGGAGCATTCATGTTCAATTTGGACTCGGCTTAGATTGCCAAGCATTCCATAGAGAATCTTCAACTCATGTTGTACCAGAATTCAAAAACACTTGTCTGGAAGTGTGCACTGCATATTTTAGTTATTAAGGACATTGTACCGGTACATGTTATGTTTTGACCTACATTTACATAATTTCTCCTAAGTGAAATTAACACCTTTAAAGGTTCACTGTTGCTTTCTCTTCGCACATCACTTTGTGTGTGAATTTGGTGGGACTCAAACCACGACCATGGTCGCAGGTTCAAGTCCCACCCGATGAAGATTTCCTCATAGTGTCTCGAGAAGTGCTGAATATGCAGTGCTAATCAAGTACAAAAACACTTCAAACAAAATTACTTTGTCACAAAATAGGCTGACATCAATTCATATTGGTCACGTGAGTGGTCTTAAATGGATGTCAAAAGTACTTTTTTTAGCACAATTTCCATTTCAGAAATGCTTTTGTATCATTATTCGTCCAGTACTAGTAGGCATACATGTAGCCTATAGGTAAACGGTTATTTGCTGATGCACAAAATGACAAATTAAAACCTCCTCGGAGAAGATTTTTGCCACTTGCGTGCAACAGTATTTTGGCAGTGGAAACAGCCGATAGTGGGGCATATCATTTTATCTGCCGTGCATACATGTTGTTTGCATACATGTAGGTACTTGTATTTTGTCTGCAGTAGAAACGGCCAATATATGGTTAAAGGCATTGCCAGTCGCGTCACCAAAAGCATTTAATGGCAATGCTTAAAACAGAAAAATGATATTTGCTTCAAACGTGGATGACATCACAGTTTCTTGAATTCTGAAAAAGCTGTCATTTTTTTCTTTTTCCTTTTTTTTTTTTAAAATTCAAGAATGCCATTTCAACATTTTCTCCATTAAGCATTCTAAGAAAAAGCCATTTTAAAAAACCAGCTAAATTTGGCAAATGTCACGGGTAATGCCATTGCACTGTGCTACTGCGATAAACATCTTGTATTCCCACTTCAGTTGTACATTTCAAGCTGTGTGGGACCGTAGCAAAACCGCAGAGGAAATAACCAGCCCTCGGGCTTGCATTTTTGAACTCTTCCTTGGGTCCTGCTCACAGGTTGCACTGCATTTCAATTCATTCCTCTGACATGACACGCTCAGCCGTACTGTACTTTGTATTCCATTTAATATGCACAGTTTGATTGTCTTGGACGTGAAGTAATAATAGACCCCCTGCTCTAATGTAAGGTACATGTACAATGTACACATGCACATAAAGGAATATACCCTTGGGTTAGCCTCCGGTTGCAAAAGCTATGGTAATTACCTGGTTAGAATTTGAGTTTAGTTCCTGCTGATTTAATGAAAACTGTTGCTCTCAAGTCAAGTAATTCCTATGGCAAGTCTAGTTTGCAGTTCAATTTCTTTTCCTTATTTCTTTTCTTTCCTAAGTATTCTTTAGACACACCATAACAGTTCAGATCCTGCCCAAACCATCATTTTTATAAGTGCAACATTCCTAATTTGAGTAGTTTTAGATAGAAAAAAAATCACATTTAAAGTTATTTTGGTACATGTGTTTTTTTATTTTTAACCCATTGTGGTCAAGCTCCAAAATTTGAAACTAAAGTCCCTAAATAATGCCCAAAAATGTTGACTAAAAAAATGCAGGTTAATGCATGGTTCGCTACAATTTGGTGGGAATGAATTCTTTGTTTCTTTTGAGTTAATAGCCATGGCTTCGAGGTCACCTTGGGCCTATAATCTTAACCATGCCCCTCATTGCAGTCAATATTTGTATACTATTTTCCCGCATCTCCATATGTGCTTGTTGCAAAAACCAGGGAGGTACTGTCTCACACTTGGGTCACAGCCTTAGATTTTGTTCCTGGAGTACAGCATGAACTTTATAAATTAAAAGTACCAACAATACATACGCTTTACGCGCATACCCGCGGAGATACACGTAAGTGCATGATACACAGTTGTACCAGTCTAAAAATCAAAACGATGTCCAGTGGTGTTTGCTTTGCGATATTGGAGGAAGAACTGGGGGGAATTTTAAAGACCCATGAAATACCACGGCTGCCTGATAGTGATAGAACATTTATTAGAATATATTTATGCCATTTCCATCACAACAGGTTTTGTTTATGTTAGCTCAAGATGCAGCAAGTCTCAATGATAAGAAAATAACAAATATTAAAGAGCAGTCGCACAACCGAAGCTGATTATACAAATACAACATGGTTTGAAAACTAACGATCCCTTGGGAGATAGTCCCACTCATCCAACATCTCGGAGCTCATTATTTTTGACTATTTCCCATCAAACCATGTTGTATTTGTATAATCAGCTTTTCAGTTGTGCCACTCATCTTTAACTTTCATTGCTTTCCAATCATTGGGGTTTTTACGGCGTCTTGAGCTAACATAAACATGACTGCTCTGATGGAAATGGCAACTGCCAATAAAACGGGAAAATGTCATAAAAAGCGAGTGCTTACACGGAGCTGCGAGTGTTGTGCTTGGTGTTTGAACATGGGCTCTGGAGGACTGGCTGCAATAACAAAGAGAAATCACTCCTCCATCTCCAGAAAATAACAGATCATGTAAAAAAAAAGAGCATCGGTACCGTGATGCAACATGTTTTTCTTTGACTTTTGAGCTGAGATGAGCCGTTTTATTTCTCACACATACACAGATCTGTACAGTGTTTACATTAGGAAGTAAACTGCTTCGTAATCAAAAATTGGACCTAAGAAGCAGGCTCGAATTTCAGCTAAAAATCTACTTGACCACAGGTTTAGAGATTCAGATGTTTTACCAGACCAAAGATATTTTACTAGATAAAAAAGATATTTTACCAGACCAAAGATATTTTACCAGACCAAAGATATTTTACCAGACCAAAGATATTTTACCAGACCAAAGATATTTTACTAGACCACAGCCACATACAGTAAATAGGCATTTGCTGTTTAAATTGATCTGAAGAAGAAAAACTGTTGGTCTAGTGCAGCATAGAAATAGCCAGACCAACGTTTCATTACAAGTCCTCGTCCAGTGGGTATTTCATGCCCTGCAGGTTGAGTCTGTATTTGATGTTTTTCATGTCAGCTTGTTTGACACATACTGTACATGTAAAAATGAAGATTATTTGACAAGTGAATTGATTATTACTTGGTTTTGCAATTTTACAGTGCCGCTTGGCAGAAAGCATTTAAACAATTTGCTTAGGCAAAACAAAATTGCCAGTTCATCTCCTATCATCTGTATTGCTTTAGCCTTTTGATTACATGGTGCTGTGTCAATTTTAGCTAAGAACACAAATTTACTAAGCAGTACAGGGATACCTGGTGCATCTGGGTTGGGTGCACAATTGTCATCAGAAATAGCATCACTGCTAATGAAAAGCTTGGCCTACAATGTACAGCAGATCCAATTACAGATCGGAAAACAACTTGTGGAAGTTTTACCGAGACAATGGTAAAATGAAATTGTTTACTGCTGTCCGCATTTGGACTTTTTGACACGGGGAAAGTTTTACCGAGACCGTGGGAGAGCATGCGCAGTGTCTCCTCGCAGTATGACCTTCACGGCCCAGACATACGCTTCCAGAGCGCTTTTACCGACTCGATGTGTCCGCATTGGACTTATCGTCTCGGGAAAAGTTACCTGGTCAATTTTCCTGGGCAGCAGTGGGCCAGGAAAAGTAACCGCTGGACTCGGGAAAGGTTACTGAGAGAAAAACGTCCTAGCCTGTCTGCATTGGACATAAAATGGGAAAAGTACCCATCCTCTTGGTAAGTTTTTCCCCAAAAAATCCAATGCGGACAGGCTATAAAACAGTTTAATTCAGTTTGGAGGCTTGACAATTTAAAACAAACCTACATGTACGTGCATTTCTTCAATGTTTCCTGATACATGACAATGCCGAGGTCAGGAGCAGTTGGTGCCACGATCAGGGGCCAATTTCACGGCGCTGCTTAGCACAAAAATTAGCTTAGCACAGGATTTGTTTGCTTTATTTTGCAAAAATGGATTGGCCGTAAAAATTGTAAGTGATGTGTATTGAAAGGTATTCTCCTACTATTACGAAGAACACAAGTTGGTGTATAATTTTGGCTTGTAATCCATTTTATAAGGCAAACAAATCCTGTGCTAAGCAATTTTTTGTGCTTGGCAGCGCCATGAAATTGGCCCCTAGTGTACATGTACCAACAGTGAACACGCTTTCGGGCCAGCAACAGGAAACACCAGGGATCCCTAATGTTGTGTTGAAAAGCAAACGTTGGCAGTGGTTTATTAGCATGTACATCCCCACTGTCATCGCATATAAACAAGCTAGCACTTATGGAAATTGAGCGAGATGTTGCCTGAGGAATAAATCGTATTCATCGAACAATTGACTATTTAATCATTCTCGAAAGCAGTATGGTATAAGCTTGAAATTTACTGTGTGGTGTTAATGGATTTATCCTGAACAAGCTTTTCTTTATACATATATGGATATACTTGTATGCCAATCTGGCTAAAAACCCGAGAGGACAAAGTGTGGGAGAGCTTTTAATCAAAATGTCTGACATGGCTGCAGGCTCTACACTGGTGCCTTTCTTTTTTTCCCTGTGGTTTCTGTATTTTACACGGATTCTGAGTGTAACATTGAGCTGGAGCTTGGAGCCAGTCTAGTGTGTATAAATGGCTTTCAAGTATGTAAGCCAAATCCAGCAATTTTTAATGGCTCATTGTAGAGTTCCAGTTAGTCCAAACCGTGTTGTATCTGTGTACTATCTCCTGAGGTGCAGTCGAGGGAGATAGTCCCAATCACCCAACACCGAGAGATCATTAGTTTTTGCTATTTCCCTTCAAACCATGTTGTATTTGTTTTACAGTATCTCATAAGGCAACCTGGTATTTTTCATGGGTCTTTAAAATTTCATCCAGTTCTTCAGTTAGTATCACAAATCAAGTGCCAATGGATTTTGATTTATGCTGTACTGTAATAGACTGGTATATCTGTGCTCATGATCTCCACAGGGTATGCAGGAAAAGTGCATTAATTTGTTTGTTGATTTTATTTTTTTAAATCTCGCTGGACTGGGACAACCAGTAATACGTATACGGTGTTCAGATGTTTTTGCATTAGAAAGAAAAAATACATGTGATGAAATCCAGAATGGATCGTTAGTTACGTGTAACTATAGTCATCGCCGAAACTTGCTCTACCTTTAAACATGGTAAACTTATTACATTTTTTATAATTAGCCGGATTTGTAAGTAAGCTGATTTTACTTTTAGGCTTGGTTGCTGTAGTTTTCTTGAAAGACATTTTCATTCATTTTTTTTGTTTAACTTTCACAGATTGGAGAAGAGCCACCAGGAACTGCATGAGATCAACAGTGACTTGGAAGAAAGGATTCTGGATATTGTGAGTAAAAAAGCTGGTCACATTGAACTTTCCACGATGCGCACTATAGGCACATTTGCACTCGATTTTCCCAAAAGCTTGGTAGACATTTTCACAGTTCTACAAAGAGTAGGATTTTTCAAGAACCCCTTCCTCCCCCAATATATTTTTCTTTCCATGATATGTTGCAACTTTGGACGATCCCAAAAGGAATAAAAATGTGGTTTCAAACTGCAAGTTTCAAACTAAAATCAAGCCTGGATGTGAATAAGCTATTGTGATGACGATACTACTAAACATATTTTACATTAATTCTCATGATCCTTGATCCAGATTTGCATCTTCCATTTTTCAGGGCAATTTAATTTAAATTTTGTTTACAAAACTAGCCCCTGCTCATACAAGTGTGAAATGCCCAATATAATCAAGCCGTTAATAAAAGCACAAACAATGTCTACCAATGTGTATGACCTATTTGTCAAATATATTATATTTTTATTCTCTTCAGTGTAAACTTTTTGATACACTCTTTAGAATCTATACAGTCTTATTTATCGTCTGCATGGAAATGAAAAAATTTAAGTATTCTAAAGTGTGAAAGTCATTTTGTTTTGGCAGCTTCAAACATGTACAGTTATGAACAAGTTATCAGATACATGTAGGCCTAAGAGCATTACAGACTTAAACATGTTAATCCTATTACAGATTTACTTTAAATATCACCAGGTCAATGCACAAAACTAGAATACTCTCCACGAAATAGGGAACAAAGTACTCTCTTCATTATTGATGACTTGGTCAGTCTTTCCGGACTATCTTGAATTTTTTATTTAGTGGGCAAGGGAATACATGTACATGTACTAAAAATAATGTAAATCCTCTTAAGATTTAATCTCCATTTGAACTGGTGCTTACACAAGAAATAGATGAATACAGATTCAGCATTTTTATTGCAATCACAAATCCAACATTCACAACTGCTCATTTTGCAGTACATTGTAATAAAGGTACAATTTATTTATTTTTGTTTACACAATTGTTAAACTTATACATGTACCTTTCTCTTAATATGTTAAATTTCTCTTATTTTTCTTTCTCGTTATGTACACATGTATGTAGAGAATGATTTGATGTCCCGTAACTTGATAAAAACCTGCCTTTTTAAAATATATGTAGTCCGATTAGAAAATGAAAAAAAATACTCTAAAGGAAAATATACTTGCAAATCAGGAGAAGTTTATTAAAATTTGCATACTTTGAAGCCGAATTTCTCAAAAATGGTATTTTTTCACTTACCGACTTTGAATTTGTATAACATCACTCAAGAAAGTCATGTGAAGGTGATTGAGGTATCATTTGGACAACTCAATGGCAGATTCTGTATCTGTATAAATATGGGTACACACTGAGCTTTTTTGCGCATAAATTGGACGCACGTCGCTTTAAGAAAAAGCGGTGTGAAGGGAATTTGGAGTAAAGCAATGCACTGAAAATCACAAACTTTAACTGTCCAAGTTGTTTCTGTGGTTTTTAGTGCGTCTTTCAACTCCAAATTCTCTCTACATCACTTTTTCTCAAGGCATCGTGCATCACATTTTCGAGTGAAAAGGCTCGGTTTGAATCCACCGTAACATTTACACTAACTGCCAAAGTTTGGCAATCAAGGAGTTGTTGGGTTCAACTCTATACCAAAGGTGAAATTAATTCGGGTAGCATTTACCATTGAATTGAAAATTGCTAAATCAATTTTATTATTATTATTATTTTTTAAAGTATATTTTGGCCTCAACTCTAACACTATGGCATGCTGCTCATTGCAGCTTTAGATCTACTTGTGGCAGTAGTGATCAAAAAGGTTGAAAATATTTCTGCATCTAAATCGAACCACAGCACCCAAATTTCCGGGATTATTTTTGACCTGCAGGCAGCCGCCTATGAGAAGGAGAAGCAAGCCCTGAACCGAGAGGTTCTGACTCTCAGCCAGCGACTACTGGACACCAAGTTTGAAATCAACAAGCAGGAAGAAAGAAATGTAAGAAACTTCAATCTTTTATAGATAAATCCAAAATTAACCAATTTGAGACGGGTTTGGGCACTTACGGGTTTGATAACGAGGCTATATGTTAAGCAACTGAAGTAAACTAATGTACATGTACGCACGTGAATGCACAATCACTCCTAAATGCCACGCAGAAAAGCACAGGTACACAAACACTCGGTCACTGTACAATATTGTACTTGTAACGCACGCATACTGCCGACTTGACATGAAGAGCCTCGGTTTCAATGCACAGACCGGGCTAATGTTAAATTCGTCTATTGAGCTCGTGCCAATGACGTCATTTTGGGAGAAAACAATGCCGCGTCGTTGTGGAAGCAATGTGCGTGCGCGTTGTGTGTGTCCATAGCGCGCGTAACGCGCTATGCTGAGGCTCCCAATTGGTGAACTAAACCGCGTTACGCCCACTAGAGAGACACACAACGCGCACGCACATTGCTTCCACAATGACTCGGCATTATTTGACTCCCAAAATAGCCTATTCGTACGTGTTCGAAAGGGGTCAATACATGCTGTAATTCAAGTGCAGTTCAACACTTTATTGGTCAGTTACCAATTTACTGTAGCTTTACTTCGTATGGAGCACAATGGCTCAAATACAATCTAACACTGTATTGGTCGGTAACCGATTCAAAACTTGGTCCAAAAAACTGCAAAATGTGCCTGGCGAGGCTTGCTTTGCCCATGGCAACAAGACCTGTTACTGAAGTAGAGCAAAGAACATTTCACCTTTATTTAGAATAGATTCGATGTCAACTTACAAATTAGAAAAGACATTTTCAAAGACTATTTTCTGAAAAAAATGTGCATTTTCTTTTGTTGCTCTGTATTGTTGAATCACTATACATTTCACCCAAGATGGCCAACGTTGGCACGTACAAAAATCCACCTGTTTTCCCACCAATCATTAATGCACGTTAGCACACTTCGTCTTTCCATCCATCTTGCGTCAGGACTAATCATGTAACAACATGCCTGAATGCAACACTGAGAGGAAAAAAGGATCCTTAAGTTAGGTTTAAGTTTTTAGCATCTGCTGCCTGCATGCCAAGAGCATGTGGTTCAGAACTGGGGCCAATTTCATGGTGCTGTAAAGCACAAAAATTTTCTTTTTTAGCACAGAATTTATTTGCTTTGTAAAATATGTTTCAAGCCAAAATTGTATGTCAAATTGTGTTAGAAACAGTAGCAAAATATTAGTCAATACGATTTTGGCTGGCAACCCATCTTTGCAATACAAGGCAAATATATTCTGTGCTAATCAAATTTTTGTGCTAAACAGCGCCATGGAATTGCTCCCCCCCCCCCCCCCCCCCCCCCCCCAGTCAAACTACACATGAGAATCCACTATGCGGTTACTAAGTTGAGAATTTCAGATGTTCAGAAAATGCTTTCAAGAGAAAGCGACTGTGTATTCTGCTTTAAAAAGACGGATTACATAATTGAAAAACTTTTAAAACCAGGAACAATAGCATTAGGCCCGCTTTAAACGTCCCGCTTATGCCGTGTCAAATTAAATTGAACTTGACACGATGTTGGTACGGTGTAAGCACGGCAGTGGCTTCAAACGTCGAACTTAATTGCAAACTCCCAGTCGAGCTTAACTACATCCAACATGGCGGATGAGTATTGTGCATGTCATGGAAGTGTACACGTGCGTTTTCCATTCTGTCCATTCTACGTCGCCATTTTATTATTTTGATGCACTTGTTTGTTGGTTATTTCTTTACTCACATACGCGCTGCGAGCATGCGCATTCCTAGTTGTGAACAAAATTGCGGACCAACTTCGAACTGGAATTAAATTTGACATGGCAGAAGCACGACGTTTGAAGCCAAGCCGTGCTTGTGCCGCACTAAATAGAGTTAGCACGGCAGACCCTGTCGAGCTAAAATCTTCTGCGGTGTCGAACTAATTTTGCCGAGCCAAATGGCTTCAAACGTCGTGCTTGTGCCGTGTCGAATAAAAAGAATCAAGTTTAATTTAATTCGACACGGCATAAGCGCGACGTTTGAAGCGGGCCTTAAATAATGATGTTGATAAGCTGCCTTGTAGAAATTTCAGCCATGAAGTAAAACACCACAAGACAGTTTTCCTTTTTTGTCTAAATCTATACATGTCTATAATGTCACAGCTTTGTTACATTGTATAGTTTTCTCAAGGCAGGTGGTTAAATTATACAGTAGGCATTTTCCACAGAAATACCCATTTATATCTGGCACAATTTTATAGCCCTATTTTATGAACATAATCATGCCGCCACCTCCGTTTTAAGGTTTTTCTGTCACTATATTTTTTACCCGTTTTCATAAAATAAAATTATAATTAAAAAAAATAATAATTTCTTTGGAATAAGCATCCAGCCATGAAATTAACAGCCATCCAGATTCCCTGGCGCCCCATAAAAAAAATCTATGAACAAATCCTCCCACAGGAAAGTTAATTTGCCGTGATGAGTCCAGATTTGCCCGCACCAACCTGATGCATGTTGTTTCCGTGGAAACCAGACGGTGTTCCACAGGCGACCCCCGTATTAGCAATTTCCCCCCGACAAATTCAAGATACAGCCAGAGTCAGCGCCAGTGTTCGTGCCATTTGGGGTTGGGTTGTCCCTACATGTCAGTTGGGTAGATATAGTACGGAAGACAAATTGATGCATTTTTGTCTTGAAATTGGCTAGAAGATGGGAGATAAGAATTAAGATGGTTTGGTGAAACCATGAAGTCGATCTTTTTCATCTTTTGGGTTTGGGTATTTGTGGAGAGCACAGACGCTTTGTACATGCTTTGTAATAAATGCAGTTGGTACAAAACAGTGTATGTATAGTTGAAGTCAGAGGTATAACATGTATAAATACAACTGTATGCAACCAAGTGTTAAAACTGGTGTGCTTACACCATTTTTGTAACAGTCTTTACTAAATTCTTTATTGTGTGGAATTCCTCACGTGCATGCAGTACACCTTGCAATGGTTCGGGTAGTCCTGTTTACCATTCTGGGTGATGATGGTAGTGGTGTACATCATACATGTATTTATACTTCTGACTTTAACTGAATGTGCACAGTTACATTGGAGCCTGCACTTTGATGATTTGCTATGTGTATATTGTGCACTCAACAATAGTGCCAGTTATTCAAAAGATTACTAAGAAAAAGGACCGTATCCACACTGTTGCCTTTGTAGCGATACACAATATGTTCACACTTGGAACACTTCCAAATTCAGATAGCCTCCTGTCATGGCTGCCGGTACAAAGGGTCTATTATGAGGTTATTTTCTGTCAAAGGTCTTGAAAAGGTTTTGCCGAGAGCTTTAGGTGGTGTTCGTTTCATGACAGATCCGAATCCAGATCCCGAGTTGTTTTACCGCGCAGAAACAAACAAACTGCTCTCAACTCGAATCTCAAATCACGTGAATTGCAATTTATTTACCAAATTTGTCAAGTTTCTGTTCCAAATTTCTCCTACTACATTCGTCGTAAATAAACAAGCAGCCTAAATTTGTTTGCATCGTGTGTTGCCTCTGAAAATTGAAACGACACGGTTTTACTCACAAAAATCTTCGCGATGTTTACGTCGCCATTTTGGATCTAGCGCTGAACCATCTCTCGAGAAGGATACCACAGATCACAGATCTCGATCAGGATGTGCGCGAAGTGAACAAGTTCACCTTGGTAATGCGCCAATCTGGATCCGTCCGAAACAAACGTGCCCTTAGAGACCTTTCCCCCAAACAAAATTGGTCCTAAATATTACTTAAAACAATGGTAATGATACATGTATTTACATTCTAAGCCTTGATAAAAGCATGGAGGAGTTTCCATCCTCCATGGTAAAAGCATTAAATACACATTTATAAATCGGACTTCATTTCTTCATCATCAGTTAATTATTCTGATTTATTTAAAAGGTCTTAGGGTGTGGGGGAAGTCTCTACTACATCTCTGACTTCAGTATGGTGCTAGATTCAACCATTTTGGCACAAGGCCACTTTCTGGTTAATTGTATTTGCAGCTCACCATAATGTCCTTGCTTATAACATTTAAAGTTAAATTTATACAAAATGTATTCAATGATGAACATCTTCTGAATTCAAGAAATGAATCTAACCCTAACTCCCTAGGGTGTACACATGTATGTAAAATCATATTGATTTTGGAAGATTGAGGATTGTTAGTGTATGAATGTACCGTTAATTGCAATTTTGCAAATTTTCTACTTGTTTTACCAGGCACGCTATAAAAAGGACTGCCAGTTGGCTGTTGAACTACTTCAGTGCACTCCCTCTGGGGCTTATATGCAACATAAAGTCAGTCAGGTAAGGTGACATTTGTTGTTTAATACAGATATAGCGGGTCTTTTAAACATCTTTGACACTGAAGTACTAAAATCGGATTTCTGTGGGAGGGATATATTTATGAATCAAATGTAAATCCGTGTAAAAAGTCGTAAGTACGCATAAAATGTACGTACAAAAAAAGGTTGTTTATGCACAATCTTGTCTATGATAATAGTCCTCATTTGAAAATCGCAATGGTGTAAAACCTTTGCTAGCTGAGGCAAGCTGATATGAGATGGATTTCACTAAACTTTTCATTTAACATCCACAATAAAAACTTATGATGGATCATAGTTCACGATCATTTGTACATGTATCACAATGGGTGCTGTGATGGATTTCATTAAACCCATCATAAACATGATGCATGTAACTTTTGATTAATGTCCATCATTTGCATTTTGGGACGAGGATAAAACTGCAGTCTTCTAAGGCTTTTTCCTGTTTTGAGGCTTTTGTGGGGACTTGGGAAAGTACACATAAACCCTGATGGTGTTATGTCTTGGGTCTATTTGCCCATACACGACATTGTATACAAACATGTATATATGCACTATATACCAAGTGCTTTTCCCAAGAACACGCTTTAAGCTCATAGTGTGCTCAGGTGGACTTTGAACACACCACCTCCTACATATTAGGCAGATGTCTCAACCACGCAATGTCTGCCTAGTATGCAGGAGGTCATGGGTTACAGTCTCACTCGAGCACACCGAGTCTTCAGCATGTTCTTGAGAAAAGCTTTTTGTGTATAGTGCATATACCGCGTCATGTTTGGGCAAACTACATCCATTTAAACACTTTATGGAACGACGCAATAAATCACATTTTATGTTGGCCTACTTGATGTACAGATAACAGTATTTCTCCGATATATTCCAAATGTCTGGCTTACAGCTTCCCCACGATCTTCAGTATTACGTTCACCAACTCATGGGAGAGATGAACACCGGTGGCCAGCCGCCTAGCATACCACCGAGTCAGAAAGGAACAGACATTAATAGCCAGCCACTACTGGGCTCCAAGTCGGCACGCAATGGCTACTTAGCAGGGCGAGTGTACGACTCGGTGCCAGCGAACATCATCGCGCGGGCAATGCAACTGAGAGACGAGGACGATCGTAAGGAAGTGGAGAAGCTGGTTCCGACATTGCGAAGTAGCCGCAGCAAGCAGGAGGTTGCCGTGGTGCTGCACGATAAAGGAACGCAAACTGCAGTAGCGGCACCCCCTGTTAAAGACCAGCGGGATTCGCTGTGTGCCAAATGCGGTGGCGAGTTGACCCTGATCGCAATCGAGAAGGATCTTCTTATACCGGATCAACCGGACTCGAAACCCAAACTCCTCAACCTCTTGGACCTCTCTGAGCCTGCCCCCGCCAAACCTCAACCCAAGAAAACAAACGAGAGTCTTCTATTGGACTTGCTGGACACCACTACCCCCCGTGAGAAACTGGCCGACCTTAACCTCAAACACTCCCTAGAGAATCTCTCGTTCGCCGATTTACTCTTGGATATTCCAAACTTGGAGCCCGGCATCACTCCGGTTGCGGCGACACCGATCGAACGTGAAGAGTCTTCAGCAACAGCAGATATTTTATCCCTTATCTCACCGCTAGATTCAGGTTCTCCCATGCAAGATGATATGTCGGATACGAGCAGCGCGAGTAAAGAGAGCAACATATGGACGCCTGGCAGTGTAGGATCTTCCTTGACTGAAGCTGATGCAGCCCTGGCTACTCCCAAACCCTCGGCGCACAAGCCAACGGGACCAGCGAGGCGAGTCCAGAGTGGTCCTACGCATCCCCCGAGTCAACTAAAGAGTAACGGTCTCGGCCCACTGATGGAAACCTCCCAGCAAAATTCCCTCGGGGCTGAAAACGAATTCAAGAAAGTTGGGAAAGCTGCAGTCATCAAATCGCAGCAGCGGACCAAGCGATCCCCCGCAGTCAGTCCCAGCGAAGACACCAAGACCATCTCTTCCCTCGGCAAGGATCACACTAACGCCAACCAGAAAGGCTCCGATAATCCACCTGCACTTCCAGAAAACCCCACCATGGAGGAAATGACCGACCGGGTCTCCATGTACATCAATGACACCAACGCTGAGAACTTGAAAAAGAAGACCCAACCAAAGACAAGACATATCGGAAGTGCTTTAAAACCCACAGGTCTAGTCATAGGTTCTCAGCATGACCGACCCCCTAACCCAAGAACAAATTCCAATATTAATTCCGACAGTAATCCTGACAAGAATGTAAATTCCAATTCTAACCCTAACCTCCAACCCGATCCGACTAAAGGTCCTCAATTCTTGCAGACAAGTGTCTGATATTAAACGTTCTTTCACTCCATTTTTTCAATTCTCCAAATGAGCTTTCACGACTTTTGTACTGCATACAAGGTTGCACTTTCCAGCAATGTGCCAAATGGCCCATTGCTGTTAAAAAAAACGAGGTGCACTCCGTAGTAGTCGATGTAGTTTTGTGGTCTATTAAGACTTGTGTATTTAGTATTAAAGGTAGATACATGTATGTCTATGATTGGTCCTATATCGGAAAGCAAAATGACCCAGTTAAGATCATTCATTTGTAAACACCATCAGTGCGTAACATTGATAGGAGTTACAGTCTTACATGTTTGTCTTACATGTTTGTCTTACATGTAGCTTGTCGTTATCAGAAAAATCTGAAATGGATATCTGGTGGAGTTGACTGAACACTTCAATGCTTTACTTTTTGTTTGAAATATGCAACTTAAAAAAAGTATAAATAGTGGCCCAGCTTTGTCCACACATCCACGCATTTTTTTTATACAATAAATTTGGTACAGTAGGAGAAAACATGGACAATTGATGCAATCATTGTGCTGATTACTGTTAACTTGATTGCATCACAAATGTACGTATACATGTACATGTACTTAAACAAAAAATGCATTAAAATACATAACAAGAATGAACACCCAGCATTCCTGCAAAATTTCCTCCGATTGTTGTGCTGTAAGAATGAAGCATGAGTGTTTTTTGGCAAGCAGTGAGTTCTTTCAATTCATTAGTGTCTTAATTGGAAACTATGCAAGTAACAGAATGAGTTCCAGCACTTTCAGCACTGTATTAAAGTAAATAAATTGTGTATATTCTAATTTGAATTTTTTGTATTTTTAGTACAGTATTTAAAAATAAAACCTGTTATTAATGAGTTTTTAATTGTCGAGAGAGCTGCTGCGAATTCAAATCTTAGTTAATAGATGTATAGTATTTGTCTAAATGTACACCACCTCAACCATATTCTGATTCCCATATTTTGTCTGGGTACACTACAGTTTACAGATTTAAATAAACAAAACTCTTTGGGCATGTTCCTAAGTTTTTACCGGTAAAACTATTTAAGTACTGGTAAATAGCGGTTAACGCCAAGTTTCTATTGAAATGCTTTATTCAGAAAATAACCAAGTTTTCTGGCCTTCCATCATGCTTTGTGAATTTGCTAGATAAAGGTCGTATGCACAGGCATTGGATCATTGTGCGGTCACGTGTTTCCCTCTGTATGTGATCTCGCAGAGAACATTGTGTGTTTCTATTGGTGTTTACCGGATAAATTCCCTGGCATTTTCCTTCCTCGGCATTTTCCTAACTGGAAATTAGCGGATAATATCCATTTCTACTGAGCAAAATGTTTCTCTTTTCCGGTATTATCCAGTGAATTGGTCCCAATAGAAATGCGCCTTTTGAGAAAAACACTAGTCATGGATAGGTACATCTGTCATTTTTCACCTTGGTCTTGGACCAATGGTCGTCTCAAAATTCAAACCTTGTTTTTTGTGCATGGTTGTGGTGGTGTACATGTATATTGGCTTGTGTGTACATACCTGTACTGTGTATTAGATTGTTATCGACAAAAGTAGAATTACATAGTATTTACTGCAAAGTAGCAACTGATTATTGTACCATTCCACATCTGCACAGGCAATGCCAACAAAGATGTTTTTTGTGAATCCATTTGGAAAAGGTCTGAAATTTTCTACATCAATTCAAAACTTGGTGGAGATGGAAAAACTTAATCGTGTCCAATTCCAAACCGAGTTGTTAATTGTAAAAATCAGCACTAGGTGTAATTTAAATAAATGTAAAAACAACTTGGAGTTTAATGTAGATAGGAGATCTATTAGTGTCGGGGTGTATGACTGGCACACACATATTTTATGGTATTCACATTTCAGTTGAAAGTTTGATAATACCTTGTAAGTGAAATTTAGACTAAAAGAGTTTTTCAACTAATGTACATTGTACATGTAAAGAAGTTAATTTCACGAGCTTTTTGGCTCTTGTGGCCAGTAGTCATCTATTGTTTCTGTACAATGGAGTGACTAGGAGCCCTAATTTCTTGAATGACCCAGTGTAAAACAAAAAGTGATGCCTCATAGCTCATACATGTGAACTTGGCTTAGCCCCTCATGTCTGTTTATATGGTAATATGTGTACACCGGCAATGCACACGTCAACCTGGCCAAAACCTCTTCTTCGGTATAACCATCTGCAAGGAGTTAAAGATGCAACAATGCATTCTGAGACCTCCGCATCCTTCTCCAACATATGGGTGTTGTCTAAAATTTAGCCAATCTCAACTTGACCTAACAGAGAACTACGTTTTTAGTTGGCCAGGAAAAGTAACCGCTGGACTCGGGGGGGGGGGAAAGTTACTGAGAGGAAAACGTCATAGGCTGTCCGTATTGGACTTAAAATGGGAATATTACCCATCGTCTCGGTAAGTTTTTCCCCCAAACAAAAATTCAATGCGGACAGGCCTTAAGCGAATTACCAAGCTTTAATTGTACAAATAACATTTAGCCATAGTCGTAGTACTTAATATTTGTGTACATTTAGAATTTGTAACAAGGATTTTTGTAACAAGTGTTGATACTATAGCAAATATGTCCGAAAAATGTAATGCTTTGTAATGCAAATGTTGAGCTTTAGATCATGTATAAACATATTATAGCCAATATTATCATTGGGGGTGCAATTGGCACCTACCCAGCTGAATTCAAAGGATTGTTTCATTTTCTCAGTGGGGTAAATTTGTACACAAACCTATGTAGGGGGTACCGGTGAGGAAATTGGCAGACATCCACTATGTGGGTGGATGTCATTTTCAGATATATTTCAAGTCTGAGATCGCATATATTAAACCAATTATGGGAAGTACATACACTATGAGCAAAAACATGTACATGTTCATTGTGACCCCATTGTTAGTAACAATGGTGTGTGCCCAATTTCCATTGTTAGATGTTCATAGTGATACCCTTATGCATAACTGGTAAATTATACACAGACTTGAAATAGGTCTAAAAACGACAGGATGTCTGCAAATTTTCGTACCGGTACTCCCTGACCTACCGTATGGGAGCAAATATTATTTTCCTACCATTTGTGAGACAGTCAAAGGGAAAATACACAATTTGCTCCTACCTATGTTATTTGCAGGAATCGGCAGTATTTTTTTTATGTTAAGTAATTACTGTAAAAGAAACTTAATTTGTATAATTTGGTAGTTCTTGATTTTTGTTAAGCGTATGTAGATGATGATATTTGTACATTTTGGTTGTAAGCTCTATTTTTTATTAACTTGGTAAGGAAGTGTTTAACTGGCTAATTATTTATATGCAAATGTGTACTTTTGTTTGAACAAAGAGGCATAATGACTTATTGTGATAGGGGTTTAAATAATACATTCTCATCATTGTGCTACCGGAGTGCATAGATGCAGCTGTATTTCAAAAAGCTCTAAAATATAAGCATGATTTCTTTTTTAAAATGTGTATCCTGCAGAACGAAACAAATTCAAGGCCGTTTGTTATTGCTATTAACACTTTGCTTTGAGTTAGGTTTTTCTGATCAACTAAAAGGGTGTTCGAGATGCTTACACTGTGTTACACGGGGTTTACACTGGGGGAAGCCTCCAGAAGATGCAAAACAGAGGACTCGGGGTTTCGCTTTGAATTCTGGGAACACGGGTCAAAGGTTGTTGCCAGGTGGGGCTTTACTAAACACTGTCATTGTTTGACTCACTAAGAAAAATTAACCCGCCGCCACACAAAATTTGTTGTCCAAAAGGTACCCTAACAAACCATGTCAATGCCCACAGACATCTACTGATTAAGCAAAATGTATTTACAGCCCTATTCCCTCCTATTTGTACCATAAATCTGTGTTTTTCTTCGTACTCTCGTCGCGATTCCAAACTGTCCGCCATGTTTTACTATACGGTTACTAGGTGACGTCATTACACCGAGCCTTACACCTGCCGTGAGCTCGGGCAGTCTCGTGTACCGGTATCACATGATGGCTAAAAGAACGCTCCGGTGTAAGCATCCCGAACGCCCCTTTAGTGAGTTAATGCAAATGATAGGTGAACAAATTGTGGGCACAACATGCATACGGCTGAAATAATACATCTTTTTTTTATATTTCAGTTTAACACTAGGTATTTGATAATTATATTTGTGAAAGTAAGAATATACATGTAGGCAAATTTGAAAGGGGATTTCGTGTTTTAAGAAGAAAAAAAATGCTTTCCTCATGACTGTACCGACAACTGTATTTGTGTATATTTATCAATTAAGTGGTCTATGACATATCACCTAGATCTAAGAAAATTTAGGTTTTTTTTAGCTTTTTGAGGCTCAAGCTTAAAGAAATTAAGATGGAAATTTGGTGATACCCGTTAAGTTTTAAAAAAATCATGTGAAGCATTCCTACAAAATTGTATGCATTTTGAGTAATTGGGAAAATTCTTATTTTTGTATTCGCTGTTTGACAGATATGAAACTGTGATTCATGTCCATTCCAATGTAACAAGCTTATTCCATGATGATGATTGCAAAGTATTCCTGTGTTTTCAACAAAGCCAGCAAAAAATGTGTGACTAATTTTCCAAATGGTTGTCATGTGTATATGTATTATTAATTAGTACAAAATTATTTTTATCATTCAACCACTTGAAAGATTGTAAATCCTTTCCCACCAACTTTCATCAGTAAAATACTGCCCCCCAAAAAATTAACTTCTGCCACACGTAGATTCTCAACAGATTCCTTTTATTCATAAAAAAACATTCGTCTGTGGGTGTTATGGAGGTTGGAACATTGACCTACATGTGTACATACAATGGACAGGTTGCACAACGGCATCAACACGTTGACCAAGTTCACTTGTACTCCGCTTAACACTCTACAGAGAGTACATGTAGCATAACCAGTCCATTGGGTTGGAAGCAGGTACATGTAGTTCAAATTAATGCTAGATGTCATTCTATTTAAAAACACTTAAATTAATAGCTTGCATGGTAATGACTGTTCAAAGAGATCTTTAATTTTGAAAATATTTTATAACAGTGATGAACAGATACTTAAATTCATGAACAGTGTGGCAACATTTGAGAAAAGACATTGATTTGGGGCATTGGCCTAACTGTGTGTGTGCTTTATAAAATACATGTAAGCTCCAAGTGTTCCTTTTTAATGCAAAGTATGTCCTGTATTCATAACTGGCCCAGTGTTCATGCAAAATTTCTTAAATATGTAGCTGTTACCAAAGTAATTTTCTTTTTCCATCATGGTGTACACTACAATTATTTTGTTCAATCATCCTGAAACAATGCATCACAAAGTAGTTAATGACAGTACTGTTGTGACCATTTAAATGAGGCAGCACCACTCAATGTCAATTGTGTTTTTATTGCACATGTAATAAAAAAGTACTCCAAATAGCTAATTTGATGTTCATGCTTGCTTGTCATTCCCCCACCCATGGGGACTGTAGCGCCAATCCAATTAACGGGTGTTCGCTGGAGCTAAAGTGAGTTAGTCCAAAATGCCCTCCTATTCAAACGGTGATGATAACTCCGGAGCTACAGTTTCAGAGGAGCTAAAATGTGGTCAAATTCGATACCATATTAACATTGGCCAAATGCCACAGAGCGAGGTCAGTTGCGTTCAGTCAGTAAATAACGGTGGAGCCAAGTCATAAAAGAAACCCCGCTGTGCTAAATTTGGGGAGTGCTAGCCCCAGAGGTGGAGCTAATCGTTTTCTAATGACGGGAGTTTGGGATGGAGCTAGCTAGTTCCAGAGATGGCCCCTCGTCTGAACGACCTATATATTTCTTTACTCACATCCCATACATGGTTATTTCATTTCCATGGTAATAAGGCACCACACCACATGGCTGCGTTCGTGCATGTAGGCCTACTTGTGTTAACTGGAGTATACTCCTACGCCCACGAACAGCAAGAATAACGACACTCGGGTCAGTGAGAGTATGCTCTCGCTACTCTCCAACAAATAGGCAGTGCGCTCTTACTCCTGACGAAGATGGGTAGAATTTTAGGTGAATTTGCTCAACATGTCAACTCAATTAAACTGAAAAAACAAATTCGCTAAGGTTTTTTTTCTAGACGGCATCAATCTTTCCACAAAGATTCTCACAACTGTACGTCTGTATTTTCTTCAGTTTCTTGAGTACAGTCATGGCAAGCGACCGCCATCTTGACTGATGGCCTTTCGCGCATGCGGACTTGCCATTCACGTAATGTGACCCGAGAGCAGTGCGCACACATAAACGCAACCAATAGGGCGCTTTCACAGGGGGTAAAAAGGTTACAGGTCACTATTGCTCGTCTTCCAGAACGGGAGAGAACAGAGCCACGTGCTTTTCTGCTAGCAGCCACGTGCGTTTCCCCATGTGGCTCTATTGTTCTCTCCTGTTCTGGAAGACCAGCAATAGTAACCCGTCACCTTTTGACCCCCTGTGAAAGCGCCCAATGTGTTTATAACTTTGCTCAGTTGTGCATCTATGCAACACCAAGAGGAGAAAATTTGGGTTCTTAGGAGAAAACCAGAGGGAGTATATCACTGTCTCTGCTGGTAGAGCATCTGTCCAGTGTGTCAGAGGTCTCAAGTTCAAATCCCAATAAACCCATATGATATTTCTCTCATCCCATGTTTGGTTGTTTCATTTTAATGGTGATTGGGCACCATACCAGACAGTGCAATCTTTACTTTTTCCAGTTGCACACCCGGGTCATATCGCGCGAATGGCCATCAGTCAAAATGCAGGGATGTGATTTGTTCCTGTTTTTCCCGAAATAATCTTTGTCACAAACCAACGAGACAACCGGAACAATCACATCCCTGAAAATGGCTACCTCTTGTCATGACTCAACAAATACTGCTCAAAAGAAACTGAAGAAAATAGAGGCATACATCACAGAAAACCCCAAGAACTTTTGCGGGATCTTTGATGCCGTCTGGAACAAACCTTAATGAGTTGTTGTTTCAGTTATTAAGCTAACACGATAGCAAATTCACCCATGTTCTGCCATCTTTGTGCAAACCACATGACACTCGTCAGAAGAGCACACTCCCCATTTGTCGGGGAGGGTATATTCTCACTGATCCGAGTGTTGTTATTTTTGGTGTTCACATAGGCAGGAGTACTACTCGTGTTAAAGGGGGAATTGTACCCAAGAAACAAAAGACCTTGTGCTCAACAAGTGCAACTCGCAAATTATTTACGTAAAACGAATATGAACTTCACAAAGAGAGGCAATTTTAGCGATTCGTCGCACTCTGGGTGCTGCCACTTTGTCCAAATACTGGGCAAAGAATGATGTCTTTGTGCATTCCTATGGCAATACACGGAAGTCGTCTGCAAAAAGTCATTCTTTGCCCAGCATTCGAACAAAATGGCAGCGCCCTTAATACTGCAAGGCATCGCTGCAATTGCCATTCTTTGTGAAGTTCGTATCCGCTTTTCAGTAGGTAATATTTCTTGTTTTTCGCATTACAATAATGTACGAGTTGTACTTGTTGAGCACAAGGACGTTTGTTTCTTGGGTACAATTCCCCTTAAACACGAGTACACGCCCGAACGCAGCAAATAGCCGCCATTTCGTGGGGCAGTTTCTTTGTTCCTTGAGGACATGCATGGTTGCACATATTGTGCTTCCATTGTTGAACGGTTTAAGTAACAAAAGGTGCCCTACGAAATGGCGACTATTCGATACGGTCTATAAGTACCAGACATCACTGCCATACATTGACACTCCCACTCCAGCTGCATGATGCAAAGACACCAGGCAATACGGGGTGCCAGGCGACATCGGTGCACGGCCCAGCGTGACACTGTAAAGTCTTCACGATTCTCGTTGCGTGATAATCGTAGATGTACGCTTTTCCGTCTGAACTGCCACTGACCACAAGAGCGCCATCATGGGACACGTCGCAGCCAATGTTGTATCCTTCAAGCTGTTAAATGTAAAGAAATTGGGCACATTTCAATAAGACAAAGACAGCTTTCAAAGATGTATTGTCCGTGCATTCTGGGTGTGACACCTCGAAAAATAAAGTTTTTTTAAATTGATATTTTTTTAGAAACAAAAGTTATTCGCTTTCAAATGAGGCATCAATGAAAAAAAAATCGGCCAGCGTTTAGTTATCGAACAATTACTGTCAATATTTCGAATTACAATGTATAGAGCTTCTGCACCGGCGGCTATGACAGAGGCAGGTTTTCTTATTTAAATGATGTGACAATGGATCCACAAAGCACCTACTCATGCTTGACACACACATTAGGGACCATTAGAAATGATACGCGTACGGGAACCGTATGCGGCTCGGAAAAACTGGAAGGTTGTATCAACAGTTTGCGCGGTTATTTTGTCTGCACAACATAGGTAATGTGACTTTCACATCAATATAACCATGTACAGATCCGCACATTTCTTGAACAGCCACGCAAAATTGTGATATAACAACCCAGTTTTTGCGAGCCGCACACGTTTCCCGTACGCGTACCATTTCTAATGGTCCCGATTGACAATGTCACTGCCCCCTGTCACGGCTCTATTGGCAGTCCGCCAATAACTCAACCCACAGCAAGGCATAGACTTGCCCAAGTCCGAATTTCCGTGTTTGTTCTGTAATGTGCAGCGTACAGCGTGCCATCTGGGCGGGTGGCAAGAAAGTCCTCAGAAAGTCTTCCGAGACAGAAGAAAAGAGATTTGACAGGCCACTAGTCCAGAGGGCGCGCTGTATGCAAGAAGATAACTTAAGCCGGCCAGACACCTTGCGTTTCGTCCTTGATCCGATCACGATAGCGCATGTTTTGCAGTCGCATCACAAGGTGTACGGATTTTGCGATGCGTTCTGATGGCGATGTGGTCACGATTTTGTGTACGCGTGTCCGTCGGAACAAAATCGCAGAATTTCAAGCATGCTTGTAATTTGGCGTGTCTGTGCAATCACAACGGAGTCGGAATGCAAGGTGTACGCCTGGCTTTAAGCCCAAAAGGGTAACAGATAATCTGCCATGCATCTGATCTTTGAAACGTGACCTAGGATTGGACGGAAAAGTTTATCAGCATTATATGCACTAATTCCCTGGAGAATTAGACGTGACACATTACCTGGTGTCCCTCAAAGCGTTTGAATTTATTGAGTCTGTAGGGTCGGACTGTTGAGAACATGGCAATGTAGTTGGCATTGGACTGGGCCATGAACACACTATCGCTGGGATGCAACCTCAGACAGGGGCAGGTGTATTTTTCCTACAAATTGATAAAACGGAGATCACAAAATAACCAGTTGTCAAAAAAATGTTTTGCTGACGGATTTGGTGGCAGAATGAAGCACAAGAGTATTTTATTTTCAATCTAAACATTTACTTTAATTTCAGTAACTCTAGATCCAGTTTTGCTTTTTATATTTGAGGTACTATGTTCTAAGCAATCACATAGGGAAATCAGGTTGGCGTAGCGGTTCTTTCCTCGCCTTCCACCAATGTGGCCCTGGTTCGAATCCTGTCCGGGTCAGTATGTGGATTGGGTTCTCAGTCCCTGCCTGATTCCGTGGGTTTACCACGAGACGTAAAATCAATTCGCCCCAAAACCATTTCGCCCTGGACCACTTCGTCCTGAACCACTTCACCCAAGTGCCATTTAACCCCCAAACACTACTTTGCCCAAAAGCCACTTCACCCCAAAACAACTTCGTGCACAGGCCGTGGTTCAGGGCGAAGTGGTTCAGGGCGAAGTGGTTTTGGGGGAAAATTACTGTACACCCTTCTTGACTGTTTTCTCAAAAGTAAGACGACGTACGGAGCTGGTTTTTGCTCAGGTTGGTTTTTATCATGAATATCTTCAATCACACAGGGGGATAAAACTATTTGTAACAGTTTACCAATCATGTATACTATCGTTAAGCAGATGCCCTTACACAATTGCGCTTGCACTATATACTTTAACCATACATTAACAATGTATATGAACCACATATGTAACTTTGTTACGCCCCTAACTACGCTAACAATCCCAACTTATTTTTAAGGCTTCCCAACAATTAAAACTGGCCTAACTTATTGTTGGGAAAGTTATAACAATAAGTTGGGACCAATGGCGTAATTAGGGGGTAACATCTTTACTTTGGTGTGAAAACACAGACCAACATACATGATAGAGTTGGTTGGACACGACCGCTGTTGTTCTGAGATCCCACACCATGATGGTCCGGTCAGCCGAGTCACGGCTCACTACATCAGAAGATGAAGCAAACTCATTGCAGCCTGGTAGGAACTCAACGTCCAATATCTGGCCTAGTTTGCCCTTGTACTCATGCTCCAGCTGACATAAAGAGAAACAAAGTTTGATTATTGAAAAATCAGAGTGGGTAGAATTAAAGCTCCATTGTAATTTTTGCGATGACCCAAATTTTTGCGAGGAACAAAAGAAACACAAATTTTCAGTTTAATAAAAATTTAAAAATATCTTTTGTAATTAAAGGAGCGTGACCAGATTTCCCCCCAAAATATATTTCGTTCTAACCTAATGATCATATCAAATACCTCTCCAAAATACTATCCATGAGAAGAAAACAATCTCCAACTTGGATGTGGAAGCAAAAAGGTTGGTGTAATTACTGCACTGCTTTATGTAACCGGATAAATTTGTTCACTAAGATCGCAGCCCATAGGCTGAATTGCATGATAAGCTAAAGCCCTTTTCACACGAGGCCAAAAAACTTGCAAGGTTTGAGATATTTTCTCATGCTTGAGAAAATTTTACAAAAGTGCCATCGTGTGAAAGGACACCAATGCTTGAGAGTCTCAAGCATTCCTTGAGAAATTTTCTCAATCCTTGAGATATTTTGGCGGAGGTCCAGACCTACGACAAAATCTTCCGCTAGCGAAGGATTTCTCAAGGTATCTTCGAGAACGATCATGTGAAACGATTTGTACAACGTCCTTTGCGACACTCAACGCAATGCACATGCATGGAGACATTTACATGTATACACCGTACACGACCCTTGTGACAGCACAGCATGCACACGCCACGTCCAGCGAAATTTAAAGCGATATTATATAGCATGTCCACTGGTCATGGCTCTGATCACCGTTCCGATTTTTGATTAGATGTTGGACGACTCCATCGTAGCCCCATTACTTTTTTTTTGACAATCTTGTCTCCTCGACTGTCGCAGTACACTTTCTCGCGGGTATGTTATTGGCTGCTTGTTTCAGCAACATTTATGCGCAAGATCAATAATCTGACAGCGACCAACGGAAAAAGCATTCTCGTCTCAAGGAATGCCAGTGATGGTTTCGCTGTGTCATGTGAAAGTACGTCAAATCACCCGACTGTGTAATCATAAAGTAAACAATCCCTGCTCGTAAATTCTGTCTCAAACCTTGCGAGTTTTTTTGATGTCGTGTCAAAAGGGCTTTACACGCATCTTCCACCTAAACATAAAGATACATACACATGTAGGTGGGCGATACCACTGGCAGCCGACGACTAGAGACATCGGGGAATCTTACTCCCCTTACGAAAGAATGCTTTGGCTTTACATCCCGTGCAGTTGTGGTCGAGTGCCTTGCTCACGGGCACAGTTACCACAGTCGGTATTCGAACCCGCAACACCAGGATTTTACCCATGTTGTGAGTCAACGACCTAAACCTCGAGGCCATGGTACCCTACGATGATAGTACATATTTATATTTGTCATCATATTCCTGGGGTCGGTGTTGAACTCACATTTCCTGTGCGGACATCCCAACAGTAGATGGATGAGTTGTAGGTACCAGTGATGAAGACATTGGGATCATCAGGCTTGGTCTTGATACAGGTGGCATAGGATGGGTGCTCAAAGACTTGTAATTCCTTTCCTGAATTAGAAGGAAAAATGAAAATCTCACCTTAACAATTCACCTGCAAATATTTTCATTTCTATCATGGTGTTGATATCTAGGAGTATTGGTTGGTTGTTGGTCTCACTGTTGGTCTAGTGTACATCGACCTTGCAACTGGAAGCAACTACTGCTTTCAGTTGCTGTCGATGTGCGCGCACGTGATCAGACGCACTCGTGCAACTGACAGCAACTAGTTGCAAGTACGCATACATTGACGAAACTTAACGCAACTGGTTACAACTAGTTGCTAGAAAGTATAACATAAGCAATTCCCAGCAACTGAGATTTTTCCAGTTGCCAGTAGTTGCAAGTGCTCGTACATAGACCTTTTTAAGCAACTGATCAGTTGCTGCGAGTTGCTTCTAGTTGCTGGAAACATCAGTTGCCACTAGTTGCTTCCAGTTGTACCACCACTGACCTCTATATAATGGACAGGATGTACAACAGCAGATGGCTATGTGAGAATTGAAGCAACTTGTCAGTCATCTTACTTCAGGCAAGGCAATGCTTGCCTAGACTGCTTCCCAGTCTGTACGATTGTTTGTATTCCACTTTTGTACTCTAGTGACAGTAGAATAACCAGCCTAGGCAAGGCATTGTCTTGCCTGAAGTAAGATGACAGACAGTTGCTTTATTCAGGGAGTATTAGTGGTATGCACTCTCTAAAGTGTTGCAAGATTTGAAATGATGGTCCAAAAGTAGAATAGGGTGATTCACACAAGTATTCCCTCAAAATGACTTGTCTGGTTTTTCGTGGATTAAATTTCTATCTCTAAAACTCATGGCTAGTCTCAAATCAGTTTCTCAGCATTCGCCTGATAGATGTCTTCCCTACAAGCCTCAATAGCTTTGGTGCAAGGCTTGGTTCTGGTAGATTTTATGTAGCTCAAACTTCACAAAAACCAAATGAGCATACCTGACTCTACATCACTAAGACGCGCCATTTTATCAAAACCACAACTCAGCACACATCGCCCCTGCTCCGCCCACTGGGCATCCTTCACCGCCCCCTCCTGGCAACTCAACATTCGCAGACAGCGACCGTTACCGCGACCAATCCCGTTCCAGATTCGCACCGTCTTATCCATAGATGTTGACAACAACAGATGGCTGTACTGGGGCGCGCACCAGCGCACGTGGGTTGCGGGTCCGGTGTGGGCTTGCAATTCCCGTGTCTTACATCGCGGAAGTTTGGATGTAAATTTCTTATCTATCTGGTATAAATTGGTAGGCTGTGTTGCGTACATGGATTCTTTAACTTTATCTGATTCCAGGTTAATGTTATCTGTGTTTTGTGTATCTTGGGAATGAGTTTGACGTAAACGCTTTGGAACGTATGGTTGAGTTGTTCTTCTTTTATTCAAACTGTCTGTGCATATCTGTCTATGACCTTTGTTTAATCCCCTTCCTGAATAAAATGTACTTTCCATAGAACTTGGTGAATAATCTGAAAGTAGTCTTGCCTCCGTAGAAGACATACACACATCAATTTCATTATCAGCCACAAGTGGGTTTTGGGGCCCAAACTGCATAGGGTGAATTACACTGTCAACGCGATTTGATTCCACTTGCATCCTGCTACTGTGAAATCTATGCCTTTCATCTTGGTAGTTACCTCCCACATTATTGCGTGATGTTTTTACCACATATCTGTGGCAATGCTTCTGACTTTGAACAAGCAGTTCAGATTTGGTGTCCAGGTCCAGTAATTGCTGTACTCCTAAAACTTCATGTTCATCTCCCAGTTTTCGTTTTGATGAAGAGCAAAGTTTGTTTCTTTGAGGCCTGCTCCACGGCAACAAAAAACCGGATGCTATATCTTTCGTGGATTCAGTCAAGACATTTCCTTTACCAGATTCAAAATCTAAATCTGGCATTGGTAGTTTTGTCGGTCTTGAGTTTTCACGAATACCACCAGGAGTAGAATTGATCAAGGGTGTTGAATTGGATGGACGCTTCACAGTCAACTCTGAGTCAGCTTGCACGTGTTTGCTTCTGCGTGGAGAAGCGCCAGCATCCGGATAAGATTCACTCCCATCTTCTGAATCGGAGCTGTTGTACATCTGAAGAGCTTCCATCACCTGTAGATAAATGAATGTAGCCAAGTTATTTTTTCTTAAATCACAAATAAAGTTGTTTCAACACTTCATCGAGTCTAATCCCTCTACGTAAACTAGCTACCACTAGTCTCCATGGCAGTCTCCTGATGACGAACAGAGCATACTGTTCGAAACGTCGAGAAACCAACTGGCTCTTTTCAGAGCCATGCACACTTCTCCAAAATAGATAGATTCAATACACGGTGCAACCGTAAACCCATTACTTATTGTTTCACAGTATTATGAGATGTATACCTACGAAAGAAAAGACATGACATGTTGTTGTTAACGGCATTTGTACAGCATTGTCGAAAAACATCTGCGTGCTGTGCATGCATTGGTTCCAGGTTTTTTTAGGTATATAGCCTATATGATTTTGATAAGTCATGGTAGTAGCTCTTTTTTGTTGGGTGATGCACTAATCAATTGTTTCCCCCACCCCTCCACCGGGCTACCTCACCTACGTGACCTAAGAGGTGGGGATTGTCACTTTTCGCACGACCAAATCTCCACCCCTGGGACAAAATTTAGGTGACAAAAATCCCCACCCTCACCCTGGGGTGCAAAACATGTGCGTCTTACTATATGATGCACAGACATTTTCATTTCATTTTTGTTCAATGGGTCAAACCCCCTCTCTCTGGATCCGTCCCTGATAAATTGCAAGGTTGGCAAAAAAATACACACAAATCAAAAAAATTAGGTTCTGGGGAGTAATTTATCAATTTCATTCTCATTTCTGTGAAGCGATTGACAATTAAGTTATCTTCCCACACTTTTTTTCATAAAGGAAAGATGCAATCTTTGACAAACGTCATTTTTATTTTTATTGAGCGTAGGCCTAGCCTAGGCTAGGGCAGGCCGCCCTAGAAAAAATGAAACTAAGATTATTAAAGAAACCTAAATTGTTTCAACGGCACCAGTTTTGAAATACCCTATAGTAACAGTAGAGGCCGGATACGGCATTTTATCCACACCAACACCCCCTCCCCCACTATCGCCCCCTCCCCATCTCCCCTGCCCCCAACTCCTCAACCCAAACCCCCAGCCCCCAACCCCCAAATGGCCCCGCCCAGCATATGTTACGTCTGGATAGTCGCAACATGGAGGGGGTTAGTCAGTGAGCTTTCCTTTCATACAGTGGATTGTTGTCATTTTGCCTCGAAATTAGAATCACACCCAAATATTTCCAGCTGGTTGTGTCCTGCATTGGTTTTAGATATTCTTGATTGGAAAACAAACAAAAAAGAACTACTTACATTGCCGTTTTTCAATAAAAAACGTCTATTTCCGACAATCTTCGACGAGAAAACCTGTTGTTACGATGTGACCAGCTAAAATAAAGTTGGCTAGGCTTAACGCTTGGGGGCGCTCCAGCATTTTCGGAGTCGACTCCGATTCCAAAAAGAATCAAAATTCTATTCCAGATCGATTCCATTTTTCGTATGAAAACATACGTGTACACTGCGATTTCTTGTTGTGTCCAGGAAAACCCATTCTAATCGATTCTAGTGTGGAGTCACGCCAAAGTTCGACGTGGTCTTTTTTTGCGAACGTACAGTTGGTGTGCATCTACGGAGGCCCAATGAGAGTACGGGTGGCGCTCTTATGTCACGCGCATTTATACGGCGCGGCATACAATGTACAGTTTCGTTTGACGTTCTCTTTGGGCGTCCGTCAATGCACAACTACACGTTTGCAATCGTTTTTATCGTGATAAGGAGTCCGAGAAATTTCTTCGTCGAAGATTGTCGGAAATAGACGTTTTTGATTCAAAAACGGCAATGTAAGTAGTGCTTTTTATTTGTCTTCTAATCAAGAATATCTAAAACAACTACAGGAAACAACTAGCTGGAAATAGTTGGGTGTGATTCTAATTTCGAGGCAAAATGACAACAATCCACTGTATGAAAGGGGTACCTTCTGTCCCTACGGGAAACCCGTAGGGAAAGAATCATTCTGTCTAGGAGGGGGTGTGAAAAGAACTAACTACAGACAAATTTAACATTTAAAAAAAATGCTTTTAATTTCTCATTGACTTGGAGGGGTTAATTTCTAAGTGGCCGTGCATTCTATAGTTGAGCTAAGTTTGTTGGAATCGAAAATTGGCTAACATTTTTACTGTGTTTTATTTCACTGCACCACATCACCTTTTTCTATCGCTGGAGGGCGGGTGTGGTTGAACTTGAAACCTGTTGACCAACCACCATAGAGTTCTAGTTGTATACAACTCTATGCCAACCACAGAGATAACCCGGAGGTATAATTTTTTTGTGACCGTGCAGTTGGTGCACATACGGTGGTCGTACAAGAACATTAAAAACCGGGAGCAACCTCCGTCACGGTGCGCTTTAAAAAAAAACCTGACAAGCCTGAAGTAGAAAAGGTTATAGCCCACTTATATTAGTCTCAATCCAGAGCTCTGTTGTGCGCGAAGTAGGCCTAATTAAAATGTCCAACTTTCAGCGCCCAGTCCATGGCAGTGGATGGCCCCCAGGCCCAGTATAAATGGCGGACTTGCAGGGAAGGAGTCCTTAGCAACCGGATTCGTGTATAGCGGGACCCGGAGGTTGATGTAAAATTCGCAATACAGCTGGAATACTTTAAATTCGCAAAAAGATACTCTGTTTTGTCTAACGGTTCTTGCAATTTCGCCAAGGTTTCAAAAATTGTTTGAGAAAAACAGGGACACTTCCATACCCACAGAGTATCTTTTGCCAAATTTGCATAAGTGTATCCACTTCCAGCTGTAGTATCACGAATTTACATCAACCTCCGGGTCGCGGTGTTGAAGATGCAGCCCAACCGAGCTCCCCGGGTTTCGGTTAAAGGGACACACCGGCTTTGCATGGGCTATTTTGGGATCGAAATGGACGTGGAAATAGATCCTGAAAAGAAAACATCAAATTTGGCCGTTTTTGAGCATTTGTCAAAGAAACCAAGGTCACGTGGTCTTGGAGTTAGTTTTATTTCCAGCGTGAAGTGCGAGTTGCTTTTGTCATTCGCGGTTGGTTTCTCTTCTTGATGAAAAATAATGTCCTACGAACACTATGCCAGCTGTTTCAATCTCCGGGTTATTTGTTACGTTCTTCCAGGGCCACCGTCAACGCACCAACTACACGTTAGCAAAATAAATCTACTCCGGGTACACCTCCGACCTTCTGGTTTTATAAATTTCCCTGGAGGGCGCACTTCACACGTGTCATCCATGATGGTTAAGTTGAACTTGAATGATGACATGCATGCAATCACATGATGAAATCGGTTCGAAATCAGGTCTAAAAAACTAGTCTTTAAAGTTTATTCTTGAATTAGTCTAGCTTTGAAAGGAACATCCATACAATCGACGGCAGAAAAAGGTTTGTTGAGTAATTTTACAACTTGTAATTAGGCCTACATGATTGTTTCTTTTTTGGGGGACGTTGGTAAAACGCGGAACGGTGGAACGGAACGATGGAACAGAGGGGTGGACATGGTGGAAGGGTGGAACAGAATGCGGAACATGGTACAGTGGAATGGAACGGTTCCGCGTTCCGTTCCGCGTTTTACCAACATCCTTTTTTGGGTATTTTTTTCGTACGGTATAGGCCTAGCCTACATTGAACAAAGATTTTAAAGAAAATACCTCCTGGAATCAACAGATCATCAAATTCTAGGATATACTTCCCACTTGCACTTCTGTCGCAAATGTTGCATTTCTGAGATAAATAAATGATAAAATTACTGCATAAAGTAATGCACAAAATGACGCGGCGAGCGGTCTGTGCGTAAGCGTGACAACAGAGGGCGCTGCGCGCGCGCGTGAATGGTTACCTTTTGCACTAACTGAAGGCAATTTTTGAAGGAGAAAATGTGATTTTTCTACAGAAAAGCAACATTTGCGACAAAAGTGCAAGTATCTTAAAATTACATTATCTGTTGATTCCAGGAGGTGATTTCTTTAAAATCTTTGTTCAATGTATACGAAAAAAATACCTTTTTTTTGTTGTTGGAGAACACGTTGGTAGGGACTTGAGAAAATTTTGACTTAAAACCACCTTCATGCTACAGACAAGGTCCAACGAATTTCAAAAATAGTTCGGCCGCAAAAATTGATCAAGCGGTCGCTGTGTTATGCTTGTTAAAGTAAATGCACCAGTAGCTACTACAAAAAATGCGACGTGATGCAAGGCGCCCTCAGGCCTTATTGGCCATGTTGGCATCCCTCTTATTATTTTTAATTGGTTAGTCTTCAAATCGAGCGCTAATTATCTTGTTCCTCAGCACATCGTAATCCAGACGTGTTCAGGAATAGACCTAGTACATGTGAGGGCGCACAACGTCGTGGTCTAAATGTATGGTATGCATTTACAACTGGAATGAAGACCATGCACTTGACGACGTTCACAAAGAGGAGCTGATAATCATTTTGTGAGCTAAAACAAACAAGCAAATTACATGTTTTTTGCACGAACACAAACAACAATCTACCCAAATTGTCGCCGGTTTCACAAGTCTGTCTCGCAACACAAACTACCCTTTTTGAACCAGAAATCTCACTGTCAAATAAATATCGTCAGAAAGTATTCTTTATTTTCAGTATCTATTAAAAAAGTTTGAATTTAACAATGTTGTGATGTTTTACAGCGCATTTCTCATGATGCCCCACTTGGCATACGGCAAAAATCCGCTGTGAAACTGACCAGTATTAGTGTACCCAGTGTGCGCGCGATGACGTCACGGATTTCCAAGTCCCTAGCTAAGGCTTGGGTATAGTTACCAGCAAGCAAAATTGCAAATTAACATGCGATTTATCACACGTTTTAAAAACCATAGGTCTACTCGATTCAAATCGCCACTAATTTATCCCTGTTTTTACTGGGAGTGCGAGTAATCTACTAGATTTTTCAAGAAATCATAACTGGCATATATAAAAGTAGCCACTGCGTTTGTTTAATACGGTTACAACTTTCATGTTATGCATGGCTGAATTGGGTCATGCACACACATTATGTCATCGGGAAAAAACAAAAACATTCATGCTCAATTGTGCATCCATTATTTTTCCATCCGTGGTCTCAGAAAATCCAGGCATGGCCGTAACCAATACGGAATCCCAGCTGAATGACATGCAGCTAAGCAAGGGAGGAGCTGACCATGCAAGCAACGATGATCGTGTTGATCCGTGGACGGTCGTTGCATCATCAGAAACGGGCATCGACTACGATAAACTCATCAGTAAGTTAAATGTTTGCTGGATGAACAGTTCCTCTTTCGTCTCTCACATTCTGTGGGGGTGTTATGGCCGAGCGGTCTAGTGCGTCAAACTCAAGTTCCTGTGCCAGTACTAGAATGTGGGTTCGATTCCGGGCCGTGACGGGTTGTGGCACTTGTGCTCTTGAGCAAGGCACTTAATCACACTTGTTCCGTCCTTCGGAAGGGATGTAAAGCCGTTGGTCCAGTGTGTTAGGTTTCGGTAACACACTTTAAAGATCCCAGAGCATTCTTTTGTGAAGAGCAAGGAGAGGGATTCCCCGGTGTCTCTGGCCGTTTCAACTTAGAAGTTGATAGTTATTCAAATATCTATGTTAATTGATCCCATTCCTGTAATTGGCGGTCCTTCCGCTGTTGGATGTGGTGAATAAATGAATAAATTCTCCATTGAAGCTTTTGTCACTCGGCAGGGTTTCCCACAAACAGTTGGACAGTAGGCTTGGGCGATTCAAAAAAATTTTGAATTGATTTTGGTTCCGTGGTTAGTTCAGTGAAGTTGCGTTTAAGCTAACAAACATTTTTATTGGTCAGGATGACTGGGAAAGTGGGGCTCGTTTACAAGATGGAATAGCGAAGTAAGTGTGGACTACAAACGGCATGAAACATGCACGCGTGCACATCGCCACAGTGGGTAAAATTGCTGGATTTGTTTTCATATACATTGAACACGGATTTGGGTTAATTTATATATTGGAATCGATAGCTTATTCAATTCTAAGATATACTTCCCATTGACACTTCCGTCGCAAATGTTGCATTTCTGAGATAAATAAATGATAAAATTACTGCATAAAGTATTGCACAAAATGACGTGGCGAGCGGTCTGTACGTAAGCGCGACAACAGAGGGCGCTGCGCGCGCGCGCGCGTGAATGGTTATCTTGTGCACTAACTGAAGGCAATTTTTAAAGAAGAAAACGTGATTTTTCTACAGAAAATCAACATTTGCGACAAAAGTGCAAGTGGGAAGTATATCTTAAAATTACATTATGTGTTGATTCCAGGAGGTAATTTCCTTAAAACCTTTGTTCAATGTATACGAAAAAAATACCAAATTGCTTGTCAAAGGTCACAGTTTTCTGAAGAATTTGTGTCCGAGAGCAAATAACCTATAGCTCACGGAGCAAAATAAGATGTGTTTGATGTTGCTCATGCCATGTTGCTCGAAGAAAAATGTTTACAAGTGTAAATGGATCTAGAAAAGTAGTAAGTAATGCTGAGAATTCGTGGGTTTTTTTGCCGCAGCGGCTACCGCATGAGGCAATTCAGCATCGTGATTGTTGGCATCGCGATTATTTTTGTGCCATCGGGGAACAGCGATGTCACGATTGTTCAAAATTACAGACGATTAGTTCACCATGGGAAAAAGAGAACGATGGTATCATCTATCGGCACAGGCTTAATGGGCTCTGAACTAGAGAAAGACCCACTTGCATTAATATGTGTGGTATTGTTCTTACTTTGTCTCTGTCACAGAAAGATTTGGCAGTAGCAAAATTGACCAGGAATTACTGGACAGATTTGAGAAGGTCACGGGTCACCAGCCACACCATCTGCTGAGACGAGGGATTTTCTTCTCTCACAGGTAACCCCTTGGATAATTCATACCGTAATATTGTTATAAATTATACAACTAATTACACGGCTACTTGAATTTGCCAGAGACTGAAACTTATAATACATTAGTCATTGACAAAAACACCAACTTTTTAAGCCAAGGACACACTGCCACAATTATCTCCGCCCCGACGAGACAAGACGTTGCGTCTGAGATAATCATGGCAGTGTGAACAGTCCCAGGACCCTTCGGATTTGTGTGGACAGCCCCAGAATGCAATCAATTGTCAAAAAAAATTCAATCGTAGTTTGGAAAAAATGCTCGCTAGAGGACAAGGGGCCAATTTCATAGAGGTGTTTAAGCACAACATTTTGGCATATTCAACAAGTCGTCGCATATAATTGAACCGATGTGGGCTGGTTTCGTCTGGGGCAATAGAAAAACGATGACGTACAATTTTCTCACAACTCTCCAAAACAGTTGAGTTGTGAGTCTCAAGTAGTCGTGACGGTGTGTCCCTGGCTTTAGGGTCACATATGTAACTTACATCTCATTGTTTTCTGGGTTCAAAACTGGGTTCAAATCTGGTTCAGAACTGCCACAACACAGCACAACATAGAGTTAAGGCCTACTAAAATGCTCAAAGAATAATAATATAGGTTTATGCATTCCAATTTTCTCAACATTCAGTTCATGGACTATCACTTATGTTACTAAAAAAACGACATGATGTATAGTAGGTCCAAGTTTTCCGAACTGGATGAACTCACTTCAGAAGTACATGTGTTTCTCCACCCCCAACCCCCCCCCCCCACCCCCCCCCCCCCACCCCCCCCCCCCCCCCCCTCCCCACCCCGCACCCCTTTCCCCCCAGAAAAAAAAGCACTTGCAATACATTCAAAATGTAGTTAATGTAAAAACATTGAAAAACTTCATATTTTTAATATTATCGAATTGCCTATAAGCCACTGACTGTTTTGCATGATATATGTCACGTACCTTGCTCCATACCTCAGGGAGTTACACGGGATACTAGACCGCTATGAAGCTAAGAAGCCCTTCTACCTCTATACTGGCCGAGGACCGTCATCAGGATCATTACATGTAGGCCATCTTATACCCTTCGTCTTCACAAAGTAAGCCAATCTTTAATTTTGAAATTCCCTTACAAGTGTACTGAAAGGGTCCTGAAATGCCTAATAACTTTACTCGCATTCTTTGCTGCATTTGAAAGATAATTTGTTCAAGAAGACATTAACAATGTTTATTTTGATGTACAGTGAATAGAAGCTAGTGTCTCTCAGCTTTCAAAAAGTCTTCACAGAAACTCATAGAAAGAGGGTACTGTTTGGAGCAGGGAAAACTAAAGAAAAAACATAAGACTTCAAACTGGAATTGTGGAAAATTGCTGCAGTTTCCACCCCCAGTTTTTGCAACATAAAACAGCAATGGGTTAAAACAATTTCAGCAAGTTGGAGAAAACAGTGGAAATTTGTGTGCACAGTTGAGTGTGATTTTTCTTTTTTTGCCTAATGTGACATCACAACTTTGATCATGAATATGCAAATTCTAATTAGCATAAAACCAAAAATCTTGATTTTAATCCCCAAAACAACTTTCAAATAGGGTTTTTATATGACTGTCTGTAACCGAATAAAGTTGTTGCATAGCATAGATGTCATTGATAATAAAATGCTATTTCATGGGCCTTTTAAATAAGCTACTGTGAGAATTACAAGTACAGTAAAACCTGCTAATAAAGGCCCTATGTATAAAACCTTTTACAGATTCGTGGAATAAGAGTGTAACATATCTAAGGAAGAATGTTGGTAAACTAGCCTGAAGAAATTTTAGCTACATAGATGCATTAATGCTTCAGAAAATCTATATATGGATTTTGTGTACAAGTGAATGGTAACAAAGTCCTGTGCACGGGACCTTTTAAGAGGCCACCTGTTTATAGTGGCAAATTTTTCATAGTCCCGAGGTTGACCACTATAGACAAGTTTCACTGTAGATGATAATTTTAGTGATCCAGACTGCACAATCTCTGTAAGCTAACTTTTTAGCAGTGTTCAAAATGAGCACACAACTAACTTTCTCCATTTATTTGAACAGATGGTTACAGGAAGTGTTTGACGTTCCAGTGATCATCCAGCTAACAGACGATGAGAAGTTTCTATGGAAGGATCTGAAAGCTGAGGAAGCATTAAGATTAGCCAAGGAGAATGCCAAGGACATCATCGCTGTGGGATTTGATGCAGACAAGACGTTTATCTTCTCTGATATCGAGTATATAGGGTAGGGTTCTGTTTGTTTTTTATCAACCAGATGAAACTTGAACGTACAATGTAAAGTGTTTCAAAATTGTCTTTACGTTTCAGCTTGGATGGCGATCACGACCATGATTAGCTAAATCTTAAAAACTTTACATAGTTTCACTATTTGTTTTTCACTAAGGTGTAGAGGCGATTTTAGCAGTGTTAACAACAAAACCAAAGTTGGCTTGCTCAGTCATGCATGACAGTTACATAATGACCCTGGTACCATTGGACAGATGACAGTCTGGACTTTCCCTACATACATGTACCTCTTTTTGAAATATTGCACAAATTTCTGATAATTTGCATTTAAAGATGGGTTTCCTTTTTTTATGGACACCCTGTACATTAAGCTACAACAAGAGTAAGCTGCAACAAATGATTTGAATGTAATGTGCTGTGATATATTATTTCCAATCTGTCTCGTTGCAGTTCATCCCCACCTTTCTACATGAACATAATGAGGATACAAAAGTGCATCACTTTCAACCAAGTCAAGGGGATATTTGGGTTCACAGATAGCGACTGTATAGGTAAGTACAAACACCCTCATGAAAAGTCAATATTTTTATACTATTGCAGGATTTCTTCTGTGAAGTGACTTCAAGTTTTGTTTTCTTCTTTTTTTTGAGAATACTCAAACTGCTTTGGAATTTCTTTGCACACATCCATTTCATTATGATTGCTTTTACTGTGATCTTTTCTCCCAGGTAAAATCAGTTTCCCGGCTATCCAGGCTGCCCCGTCCTTCTGCACTTCCTTCCCTCAGATATTTGGCAGCAAGAAGGACATTCCTTGTCTCATACCTTGTGCAATTGATCAGGTAAGGAAATGCAATAGACCGATCCAGTAAGCTCCGCCCATTTAGAAATTGCCTAACAACATGTTACACATGTAAGGCACGTGTGCAGTAAAGTCGCGTGTGCAGTAGAGTCGCGTGGCCGTGCGTCAGCGTCCGCGCCCTGGTCAGCGCGTATTGAAACATGCACACGCACACAGAAACTGCACGCTCGAAAGCAAAATGTGCACTTAAGTATCCGGTCGTGTGCGTGCACGTACAACACGCCTGCAATACGCGTAATGCGCGCGATCAAACAAAAACATCTCGACACACATCTAGAACGCAGTGAATGCACAACATAGCAAAACGACAAGCTAATTTTGGTGAGTTTTTCCCGTTTACACAAAAACACATTTATTAAGGGGTTAAAAGTAGGTTTGGATAGTCGTATACAATCTGTTTTAAACTGGCTAGGGTCCTCTGCGCTGATAAAAATGATGTTTATGGTGTTTTTGCGTCACTCGTGCTGCATTTCGCCGTAGCTCTGTGCACAAAATTGAGGACTCGGGTAGCCAAAATGGTGATTTACTTTTTGGCTACCTGAGACTGTGATTGGTCAATTCCAAAATGGGCGGAGCTTACTTGATCGGTCTATTCTCTTACACTGTGACGGAAGACTCCGCATCAAGCAAAAAATTAACACTCTGGTCACAAAACTGAACAAGTTGTGTGGGTATTGCAGCAACTCAACTCAAAATAATCGCAACCATACTCATGTCACGCACGATTCGATGTGACGAGGATTCCATGGCATAATTTTTCCCACACGCTTATTTACTGAAGTAAAACTTGATATGTGAGTGATGCACATGTCATGCGTGAATCCGGTTTTCTTTCAATCAAGTTTGCTACGATGGTCGAAATCACGTTGTTCTACTCTGGCATCTGTTGAATTCCTGGAATGCCATTTAATGCTGATTATTGTCTCAATGTCGTCGAAGCTACAAGTCTCAAACAATCACTTATTTTATATATCTGTGTGATACAACAACAGCCGATAAAAAAAGGACACCTCATTTTTTGATTTTAAGCCAGTTTTATGCTCCAGAATGTAACTTTGCAGAATGTAAGTTTAAGGTTTAAACATTTGACATAAACAAAAATCATATTTCAATATCACAGTATGCAATTTGACCTTTTTTTGAAAATATCTAGAATAAGCATGATGCATGTTTACAATCCGTTTGGGATGACGTGTCACATTTTATTTAACCCGTCTTGTAGGATCCGTATTTCCGGATGACTCGTGACGTGGCCCCACGTCTCGGTTTACCCAAACCAGCTCTCATCCACTCAACCTTCTTCCCGGCACTCCAAGGAGCTCAAACCAAGATGAGTGCCAGCGATCCCAACTCATCCATCTTCCTGACAGACACGCCCAAACAAATCAAGACCAAGGTGGGAAGGAGTCTACAAAAATGTTGTTTCTTTTAGAACTGAACATGGGATGATAGAAAAATTGTATGGGCCTCATCGGGACTCGAATCTGAGACCTCTGGCATCTGCTTGTAGAATCAGAGGTCTCGGGTTCAAATCCCGATCGAGGTCTATATGATTGTTTTTTTACCTTCTTATCCCAGGGTTCTCTACTAGCTGTTTTGTTGAAAATTTGTATAAAATTTATGTGACACAATATTTTCAGCCTTAGCATTACAACCAAAATAAAATATTTACCTCTTTGAAGAGACAAGAACCACATATTCATTGTACAATTCAGAATGTTTTTTTCTGGGAAAAAAGTATAATGCTAATAAAGTACTAAAGTGAAAAGAAAACCCTTTGTGTGTTGCCAATATTATCGGGTCTACACTTAACCAGTGAACTAAACTCCTCCGTCAGTCAAGTTTGACTGACGATTTCTCTGTTGTTGCAAAATAATTTTCCTGGAATTTTATATCATTGGAAAGCCCTGTTATTCCTCTTTACAATAATGTGTCATTTGTTATGATTGGGCATTTGGGGGATGTGCAGCACAGCTGAATACGGGGGCGGGTGTAAAGTGAAATGTCACAAAATGCATTGCTATTGTCAAAAAGTGCATTGACACATTCCCATCCTCCAAGCAAAAGGGGAATGCACTGCATGACAATAGCAGTGAATTTTGTGACATTTCACTTTCCACCCACCCCTTTATTCCGCTATACTGCACATCCCCCAATTGATTAATCATAACAAATGACATATCACTGTAAAGAGGAATAACAGGGCTTTCCAATGATACCAAATTCAAGGGATTTAGTAACAATAGAGAAATCGTCAGTCAAACTTGACTTTCCTGAACTTATTTTGAGGAGTTTATTTCCCTGTGCTTTAGCAGTGGATGTTTCAGATTACCAGCAAATGTTTAGACCCAGTTACACCGGTCACTGACGTCACACGTTTTGTCATGGTTATTTATCTGTCGTGTTTATTTATTTGTCGTCCATCTTGAACAGATCAACAAGTATGCCTTCTCAGGGGGCGGAGCTTCCGTTGAAGAGCACCGGGAGAAAGGGGGGAACTGTGACGTAGACATTTCATATCAGTACCTCACATTCGTCATGAAAGATGACGAGCGGTTAGAGCAGATCAGGAAGGTATGTATAAATAAAAGGTTAAATATTGTGAAAATATAAAGAAATGTCTCAAAGCCATGACTGTGCCCCGAGGCGGAAGCCGAGGGGAAATAGTCATGGCTTTAAGATCACCGAGGGCCTATAATCGTAACCATGACCCAAATAAAAAGCAATCAGTTTGTATTATATAACGAATGTGAAGATTTTTGTCATCTTATTGGTTTAAAGTACACTGACAATTTGTAGTCCATCGTGTTTCAAATTCGGAAACTGGTCCACGGTAGAAAGTTTGCTATTGACACTTTCCGTTTTCACTACTAGTAGGCAGATTCACAACACTGACTATAGAGGGCGCTGTTCATCAGACTGTAATGTTCTCGATCTGGCCAAACATGTTATAGGCTTCTGTTATTCATGTAATGTGATTTTATTCCCAAAATGGCCACAATATTTATTTATTTTTTTAAAACAATTGTTTTCTCACCTAACAGGATTACACGAGTGGCAAGCTGCTGACTGGAGAACTAAAAAAAGAACTGATTACGATCATCCAAAAGATAATATCAGATTGCCAGGAAAGCCGGAAACAGGTGACGGATGAGGTGCTCAGTGAGTTCATGCGAGTTCACAAACTCAAGTACACGTTTTAACAAAGGATATTCTTAACCCTTTCCATACAGTTAAAATCTAAATTTGCTCAACTTTGTAAAGTTGGTTTGGTATTCTGCTACTCTTGCTAAGAACACAAGTTGACACACACACTTTTGGCTGGTAACCAATTTTTGCAAAGCAACACAAACACTTACAAAAACTTGGTTTAACTTTGCCGACTGTCTGCATTACTGCTTGCGTTGCATATACATCTAGTTTGCGGTACTCTCCGCATTTGTTGCGATGATATGGAAACCAGGCTGAACAGCTCCATGAAATTGGCCCAGAGCAATCTCCCAGTTTGGGCTGATCGGCAGGCCAAAAAAGCGACACACAAAGATTTCCAGTTATATTCGCAAAACCTCGGCCCAGGCTGTGTGAGAAGCTACTCATTTCCACAGAGCATGTAACAACATATTATCAGTACCTTGAACACTGTGTGGTGGATATGTGCATGATATAAGACTCATCACTATTCTTAATTTTGCAATGAAATTGTATACTATACACATATGGAATGGCAATGAGGTCACTAGTGCACGTCTATGGGCCCCGAGGGACTGTGAGTGACCACAAGAGGGTCCAAAGGAAATAGGACCCTCTTGTGGTCACTCACAGTCTAGAGATGTGCACTGGTGAGCGAATTATGCCAGTCCATATGTGTTTTATAACATGCCTCTGGCCAAAATATAAATGAAATGAAATTTGCTAAGAAGCAATCCAACAATAGGCATTAAAACAATACATGAAGGTTTTTGAACAAAAAACATTAAACATATCAACAACAAGCAGGTCAACAGAGCTAGACAGTTCGTCAGTTAAACTTTAAGGAAACTTTTGGCTTCCTAGCTAGCTTAAGAGTTGCTGTGTTCACTGATACAGTTGGCAACATCCAGAGGGCTTAGTAACCGGTTTGGAGTTTTGGAGACTAGTGGCCAGTCAGGACCACTAGCAGGGAATCACGCGCGCGTGAAGTCTTGATGCTCGAAGCTTGATACGCGCGTCTAGTTCAAGCTGCATAAATTTCATGCACTAGCCTAGATTAGTGAACACTACGTGCCTGCATTTCAGCAAGTCAGGATTAAGAATCAGAAAAGAGGCGTGTTATAAACGTATATCATGTTGTTCCCAGTCATCCGCTTTTACGGCCTTATGTTGCCATATAGCAATCATTAAGTCACTGGGTGTTATGCTGCTATAGCGGTCATCTGCATTGAAAGGGGTTAATAACAAAATAGCTGTTAAATATATTCTTGCAATATTTAATCATGTACAGTGGAATGAAATAATGAGCATCATTCTTCTCTTCAGAGGAATGAATGTATTCCTTGTGGATGAAATGTAATATATGTATTTCAGTTGGTATAAAACAAAATAAATGGTTTATAATAATTAATCTCGGGAGAGGTTGTGCCATGGATTTTAACCTACTTTTTATGGACGTATTGACTGCAGTTTTGTGGTCAAAATTTGATTATGTGCATGTAGCCCGGAAAAGTGAAACAGCTATTAAGAGAACTAAAACAAAAATATAAACTTGGGATTGTGTCGCGATTTATTTATGACAAAAATAACAATGAAATTGCAAACTGATGAATGTGTATTTTAAAAAAGGGTGGCAGATCACTTTATTGCCTTGAAATTTAGTTACGTATGACTCGGGCTTGTGTACAAAAAAAGGATTAAATCAAGAGAGTTCTAAAAAAAAAGCCCAATAGGGTGCTTTCACAGAGGGTCAAAAGGTTGCGGTAACTGTTGCTTGTCCTCCAGATAGACCCACGTGCTTTTCTGTTAGCAGCCACGTGCGTTTACCCACATGGCTCTATTGTTCTTTCCCGATCTGGAGTACAAGCAATAGTGACCCGTGACCTTTTGACCCCCCCTGTGAAAGCGCCCTATACAATGCCAAAAGTGGATCGCTGTAACAGGCAATCTGACAAAAACCCAGCTGCAACTGGTGGAAAGTGAACTGTTAGGATGCTGAAGAGAGCCGTGTTTTTAGATGTTAAGTCTTCAGCAGCAAACACACCAGTCTGACAGGCTAACTATACAAAGGCTAATAAACAGTACTCGTTGCTATTAGTGAATGCGGGGTACTATACAGGTGACTGGCTAAAACAAAACAAAAGCTGCCATACACAAATAAAATGAAAAAATTAAACCTAATTTAAATATCCACCTCACATGCACAAGAATATTATCGCTGTACTTTCATTTTTGCTGAAATTTCATCCATTTCAGTAATTTGTGACTTGCATTCACAAGACCCATGGTTTTGTGAATCGATTTTGAGTGATTGTATAAGAACAGGGTTTTTAAGTTGCTAATATAATACTGTAGATACATGTACATGTAGTTATATTAAATTATTTGAAGACAGTACAGTCCAACCTTTTTTATAAGAGGTCCTTTCAAGATTACCTTCTTATAACAAGATTCTTTTCTTATCAGGAATAAAAACGATGGAGAACAAGAATTGGGATCTAAAATATTCCTTGTTATAAGCAGAATGTTGTATTATTAACAATGGTTTACCATCAAGGTCCGATTACAGTATACACTGATACATTTTGTTTATGTGCTGCTAAAAATAAACCTGCACCTAAGGACAGCAATGTTTGAAATAATCCCGGCATTACTGGTTAAACTTATCCTTTGTTTTATGATAAGATTTGTCTCATTCATATTTCTCTGTCATTCAACTAAAAAATGGCAATCATTGGTACTTGGTAGTACATGTACATATTTCTTTACATATTGTCATTTCTGATGAATTGCAAAATTTAAGTTACTAGTAGGTGAATTGGGTTGTCATTTTTGTTTTGTTCATTTTCGTTGCGGTGCTAATTTGCATTCGAGTATAATAAATTACACGAATAATTTTTTCTTTTCTTATTTTTTAATTTCTTTTTAAAATTGGCATTTTGTCCTTTTTGTTTCTTTCCTTGAAAGCATTGCTGCAGTTGAGTTCATCACAAGTCCTAAACTAAATAACAAGCCCCATGGACTTAAATTGAGCCAATATTAAAGTACTTCAACTGTAGCAAATAATAATTTTACATGTTCAATCTTCATGATCCAGTTTGCAATAGCTACTGTTTTTTATTTTAATATCAGTGGATGGTGGATTTGTGATGGACTACTATGCATTCCTATGGAAGCTATGGAGTGGATCTTGCGCCTGGCCCTTATGGGAAAAATGCATGCACAAAGAAACAATGATGTCATTATGGCCTTGGTCTATTACTGCATGGGACCTTTGCTATAAGCATAGAGGAAAGAAAGAAACTATGATTTATCTCATGATATTTTGTTGCAGAAATTTGTTGTTGTACAGTAATAAAAATTGAAAATTGAAACATGGAATACTGTACCCACCCTTGTTACTTTGTCCATTTTTCCGTTAAGGGCCTCAGCAGGCCTTAAAGGTATATTGAATAACAAGTTTGAATAAAAACGGAAGGTTACGAAGGAATTTCACAGCCGAAGTGTGACATGGGTTGCCATGGCAATTGACTCTAAACTATCAAGGCCGTCGCAAAAAGTACCATGGCAAAGCACAGGGACACGGTTCAGTGATTTTTAGTTTAGAGCCAATTGCCATGGCAACCAACAAAAGATGACGTTTTCACTTCGGCAGTCTATTGTCATTGAAAACGAGGGTCTCTGTGCTTTCTTCATGTGTTCATCGGCGTTTATTTGGCGATATCCTTGAAAACGTACAGATTGAGTGCGCAAAACTTCAGTATGGTAATAACAAATGATATGGTATCAAAATCTCAACACCCATGGGAAAAATGTGATCTAGACATGGAGATTACTAAAATGTATTTTTTCTTATACATTGAACAAAGATTTTAATGAAATTACCTCCTGGAATCAACAGATCATCCAATTTTAAGATATACTTCCCACTTGCACTTTTGTCGCAAATGTTGCAATTCTGAGATAAATAAATGATAAAATTAATGCATAAAGTAATGCACAAAATAACTGTGCGAGTGGTCCGTGCGTAAGCGCGACATCAGGGGGCGCTGCGCGCACGTGAATGGTTATCTTGTGCACTAACTGAATGCAATTTTTGAAGGAGAAAATTTGATTTTTCTACAGAAAAGCAACATTTGCGACAAAAGTGCAATTCCAGGAGGTAATTTCCTTCAAATCTTTGTTCAATGTATACGGAAAAAATACCTAAAATTTAACAGGAACAACAGCATTACATAACTAAAGAATACTGCTGATAAACTGCTTTGTACTTGTAGAAATGTCAGCCTCATAAATGCAGTACATGCGTACATACTGAAAAATCCATGCATGGTTTTTGTGTTGAATGAATGGTTAAAAAAAACGTCTGCAGACAATTATTTTTTAAAAGCACTTTAGTTGGCTATTTCTCCCACAAAAGGTACGGTACGGTATTACACTTTCAACTAGTGAAGAAATATTTTTGGTAAAGTTCTGCTAAGTTGTGCAGGCATGCAACATTTCAGCTGATCAGCTGATTTCCTCTTTTTTTGTTTCCTCATCTGTCCCATAAAAAAACACTACAAAGTTGGAGATATCTTGCATTTTCCTTTTTTTGTTTGTAATGACACAGTTGCATGCCTTGTGGTTGAATCCGAGCATGATCCGAGTATGCAACAGATAGCAGACGACGTGTGTTTGACCGCCGCGCCCCCATTTGACCATGCTTTGACTGGTTCCCGCACGCGATTTTTTTTTCCGTACCACATATTCGCTATGGGGCTTCATCGATTGGTGCATTGTAAATGAATATTCATATTTTCTATATAGCGCCTCCAAGAGTTATTCGGTAGTCTAGTGGTTAAGACGTAGTGCTATCAATCGAGAGATGGCAGGATCGAATCTCCTCAGAGTCGTATTAATTTTTTTTTACTATTAATTGAGGAAAGAGTGTGGTATGGTGTGGGGTTATGTTGAGGTAGTTATCGACAAAACACATCAGTATGCAACATATGCATAGGGGTTAAACCAATCAGAAGCAATGTTCGCTAAACAGTGGTACGGAAAAAATAATCGCTTCCCGCACGGTCCTCTATTTAATCGGAATATTATATCGGAGTTCCGGATTGGACCGGTTACCAGTTGAAAGGCAAGATGGCGCAAACCACGATTTCTAACATGGGCGACACGAGAACCTCGGGGACGGATGATTCTCCCACGAAATCGACTCCTGTTGAACTTGTGAGCGACGAAAATAAAACAAGAGGCGAAGAGCTGAAGAACAAGGCGAATGGGTTTTTCAAAGGTTTGTTACCTTAGCAACGTACTGCTGTTAAGGGTGCAGGTCAACTCGACCTACTTCCAAATACTGAAAGCCGTCCAGATCAAACTGTACGGCTTTCAAGAGCAGCATTTTTCCCCCCATCAAAACCGTTGCTCAAATGGAATCTTTAGTTTACTCATTTTACAGGAAATTGCTATTTTTGGTAAAATCAAAGTCTCTATATAGGAACGTGACAAACGACATCACGTGACCACATTTGTGTGACTAAGGGCGTGTTTGTTTCGGACGGATCCAGATTCGGTTCCGCGCATTACCAAGGTGAACTCGTTCACTTCGCGCACATCCTGATCGAGATCTGTGATCCGTGGAATCCTTCTCGAGAGATGGTTCAGCGCTAGATCCAAAATGGCGACGTAAACATCGTGGAGATTTTGTGTGAGTAAAACATATAGCTCCATGGAGTAAAACCGTGTCGTTTCAGTTTTCAGAGGCAACACACGATACAAACAAATTTAGAATGCTTGTTTATTTACGACGAATGTCGTGGGAGAAATTTGGAACAGAACTTTGACAAATTTTGTAAATAAATTGCAATTCACGTGAATTAAGATCCGAGTTGAGAGCGGTTTCGTTTGTTTCTGCGCGGTAAAACAGATCGGAATCTGGATTCGGATCTGTCATGAAACAAACACGCCCTATCTTACGTTCAGTTTTTTTTCTGTCGCCTGAGGTGTATGATTTTCAAACATCCATATCTGGGATGTTTTAATTTTGTTTAAATATGAGTTAGTCGTACATTGTACACAATGAAACTATTTATAGCCTGATACCCAAAATCTTGGAATCGTCGATGCTGCTCAAGAGGAAAAAATGGAGTAAAAATGAGACCACAACAAACTGTTAAGTTCCTATCTTCATGGGCAAAATTAACATTTCTAAGGAATAGAAAATGAAATCGATATTTATTTATGCAATGTGTGAAAATTTGAAGACCGTTTCTCGTTGCGACGATGGTTTGCTTTGAATCGGAAAATCGGTTGTAAACCGACTCGCCACGTGCAAGCTAAATGAAACCCCTATTCTGTGTCCAATAATGGTATAGTCCGACTCTATACTCCAACTTGGAAATGCATATTTATGAAGTGGGCGTGCAATCCAGTTCGTAAGTGAACGCCACGGCAGCATTAGCCACCCTTTACGTGTAAATAAAGCATTTGGATTATAGAAGTACAGAATGGCGGAACAAAAGGAGAGGGCGCAATTTTATTTGGGTATGAATTTGTTCAACAATTGTATTTCTTTCCAAAAACATGATTTTCATGTTGCAATTATAATACAAAGAGAGTGCAAAGTGAAAAATGTTTTACCCACTTCAACGCGCGCCCTTATAATTGTGCCCGCCATGCTTCAAAAAGGCTAATTTAATTCATTTGGAAACATAATAAATACAAAAATCGTGCGTACATTTGATGCACACGATACCGCTTTGTGAAGAAAAAAAAACCCAGCGACATGGGAGGAAATACATTTATAAAGTTGAACGATGCCCCGAAAACCACCAATGAACCCGGGTGTGATTTTTTCATGTGTGTGCATGATTCTATGATTTTCAGTGCGTCTTTTAAACTCCATATCGATATTGCTTCCACCTCGCCTTTTCTCAAAGCGATGCACGTCAAAGGCACGGGCTCATCAGCAATGCGCGCCCGCCAAATTCGTGCCACGATCGAAATACGCAGCTCCATCATAGCAAAGGCATGGAGCTAGCTGCGTATTTCGTGTCATCGTTTTGGCGCGCGCGCATTGCTGACGAGCCTGTGGCTTTAACCTCGAAAAATGTATTGTTTTAGTCATACCCTCAAAGGCGAGTGTGTAATGAGTACTAACCCAATAGCTCGCACAATAAAACCAAATGAGTTTGAAACATGAAAAATAAAGAAGCGTCGTGATTTAACGTGATCACCTAAAGTTATGGGATCCAGTAAGAATTATGCTACTTTGTGGCGTAAGTTTGGATGTCTTTTGTATGGAATGGTGGTTTTTAATGAATTTTTTTTCCATTTTGCATGCTGCTGATTTGACCAGAAAGAAATCGCTGGTCGAAAATGCCATCTTGTGTTTAAACAATGGGTAGTCGTATAACACATCATTATTTCATTTCAGTGCTTTGAAATTTTGAATTCTTTTCCGAGACGTGTGTGTTTGTTTGTAGTAGGCCTAACAAGTGTTATTTCCTTAATTCCCGCACTTAAACGCCAGAAAAGGGACACAGTCACAGGATTTCCGACTCCACAAGAAAGACAAAGCCGAGTTATCATTCAATAGTCTCCAACTTTTACTACTGCACAGCTAACACACCGCAACACAACAACGAAGTCCCGTGTGCATCATAAGCACACCGCACAGGAAGCAAGACTAATACAAAGAATTAGTAATACATGTACAATGTTATACAATGTAATACATTAACCCCAGGCGGCACGTGGCCAGACTCTTCTGGCACGCGCCAATCCTTTTGGCGCGTGCCAGCTCTATACGCAAACTAGGTCAGTGCTCGGCAGAAGTTCCGTTCTGCCTCCAGTGTCTGATTAAAGGCATAGTCTCGTCAGCAATGCGCGCGCGGCATATTCGTGCCGTAGCGCCACGAAATACGCCGCGCAATATCTGACTGCTTGAGCTCACGTCTATATATAGTCAAAAGCTGTCCCGGTTTTCTGGCAGGCCTAGCTTGTTGGCACAATGTATGGTGTCTGTTGCGAATCTTTATTGCATTGCGGCGGTGCTCGGCCCGGTCACAAGTGCAGATACGTATTTTAACCATTTGTTTTGACAAAAACATCCAGCAATGACTGGTCACAATTATTTTAACCAAAATGAGTCTCATTTTAAGGCAAAAAATACGACTTTAAAATTTCAATAACTTGAGAAGCGCTCGCCTTATGGAGCTAGGAGACCCCTTATTTAATTCCATTTTGAAAGCTCTTTAAGATAAAATAGGTTCCACAACTATCAAATAAACTTTAACATTTGATGATTCTACCTACTTATGAAGTGACAATCTTGGAAATAGCCAGAACTCTTACTCTCAGAGAAAAAGAAGAAACCGATAATAAAATTTCAAAAATCTGAAACAACACTGAGATTCGAACCAGGGACCTTATGATTGCAAGTCGAACTCTCTTCTAACCAGACCACGAAGCTTGTTGCAAACCAACCACATTAAAAACCCTAAATTCCTTCAAAATATCCAACCCTAAACCTTAACCTATTATAGTCTCCTTTCAAGACGCTAAAAAGGTACAAACCCTCCTCATTTTCCCCTCGCAGTGGTGTAAAAAAATTACGCGCGCGGCTATAGGCCTACCGCAACGCGCAAAACGGACCTACGATATGATAAGGCGCCGGGCTTTACCTAAAAAGGGGACTATCCTTCCGATGGTCCGATTTTTATTCGTTTTGCGTGCGTTGCGTTGGCGCTGCGCTCGTCCGTCTGTACTATGGAGCAATTCAGACGCAAACCCTATGAACGAATGGAAAACGCATGACGAATGGAAAACGCATGACGAATAAAAAACGGACCAATGGAAAGGCGCCTTATCCTTTTTTTTCATCCGTCTGTATCGGTCCATAGAGCGATTGAGATGCAAATGGATGAAACATGCAGGATGGATAAAATAAACGAATCAACCTGTAAAAGGCGCCTTTATTTGGTGTAAACCGACACACAGAAAATTAAACAATCGCAACCACCTAAATTCACCATCCAAAATATATTCGTGCCGCGTTTCCGTGAAGTGACACGCACAAAAATGCACGCACAACAATCGCCTAAAAAGATTCTGTGTGAATGAGCATTTAGTAAACTCATCCAAAAAGTTTGCAAAATTGTTTTGATAAAATTAATGTGCAACCACCACCAAACTAAAAAGAAAAGACAAGAAATCATGAGTCTTGTAAGCACCATAATTAAGTTGTCCCTCACTTTCAAAGGTCTGGCGACGCCGCTGGCCTACGCCTATAGAACTTTATGGCAATGGGTACAGTATGTGTAAGGCCACTTTATGCCCAACACGTGTACGTTGCTAAGCCTGCTGTTGTATATGAATATGTATCGCCTCTCCGGCAATCGCCGCGGTTTCATTGGAAGGTTGGGATAATAAAAATGGTTTAGCCTATTCCATCAAGGGGGTTTCTGACTTGCTGCACATCTTTTTTAAAGCAAATTACAAGTTGTTTTTTTACTGCTTAGGAACAAACTTTCTTTTTTCTTTCAGGATTAACCAAATCTTTGTTCCAAAAATTAACATTTACTGACGTGATATTTTTATTAAAGTTTCAAACCATCAAGATCGGCGGCGTCAAAAATAACAAAAACTGGGAGTTTTTTATATAATTAGAAAAACAAATTTTATTTAATTAAACTAATACAGTTATAAAATTGTATTAATCTACTAACTGTGGAGAAAATTTGATGACATTCGGACCAGTATGAGGGAAGTTACGGCTTTCCAAAGTAGCACATGCAAACGCACATCGGCGATTACGGTTTTTTGCATAACCTATGGCAAAAAAGAGACGTCAATTTTCATGGTTCAACTGGCCATATCTTTTGTTTTAGGCAAAGTTGTCAAATTATTTTTACGTGGTCTTATTATTGACTTAAGACAGCACATTTTGGCACAAAAATAATTCCAATATTTAAAATTTAAATTTTTTTGTCACGTTCCTACTCTATACGTTCTACATACCTCCCTGGCTGAAATTGTCTGAAAAGTGGCGTACAATCGTCCGTAAAACCCGAAACTTTCAGGAGCAGTCGTACCACATGTCTTTTAGGTTTTTTCTCCTTTTCAAGATGGCGTCTGCTTAGACCATGTAGACTCGGCGCAGTCGGTCTTTGAGCCACCAGCACTTACTAGCACGGTACAGACAAGGGGGCGCTGTTCACATTTATTCGCTCTTGCCTGTGGGCATGTACCGTACCGCCGGCCGGCGCTCCGCTGGCGAATCCACAGTCACTGACGCGAGTACACGTTAAAAATGTGATATATTTCCTCATGGCTTGCATCTCTGAATTGTTTATATATTTTTGTAAATTGATAGTTAGTTAGAAAACCTACAAGCTGTTTAATTATCGACCAATTACTCTCAAAATGATTGTCCATGTATGACAATTGCGTTGTTTACACGTTGCCAATGTCTCAACAACGAATGAAGTATGATTTTTTCTTCAGCAATTCCGTTAGATGACGAAAAATATTGCCTCTCAACTCCCCTTCCCTCCCTCCCAATTAAACCAACTGTAAAACAAAAATCAGAAAGGACTCGATAAGAACCACAGAACCTCTCGAAACTGTACAATTCCAGGCGCCTATAGCTTTTGAGTAAGGATGCCGCCAACTTTTTTAAGCACCTGCAGACGATTTCACGAATCCTTACGCACTGCGTAAGTCCGCTTGCGCAACATTTCGTTGCGTAGGCTGCGCAACATTCCTGTGAAAATTACACGCAAGCTATAGGGCTTGCGCCATTTTGAAAAAAAATTGCGCAAGCTGCGCACTCTTTCGTGAAATCGTCTGCAGGTGCTTAAAAAAGTTGGCGGCATCCTTACTCAAAAGCTATAGGCGCCTGGAATTGTACAGTTTCGAGAGGTTCTGTGGTTCTTATCGAGTCCTTTCTGATTTTTGTTTTACAGTTGGTTTAATTGGGAGGGAGGGAAGGGGAGTTGAGTGGCAATATTTTTCGTCATCTAACGGAATTGCTGAAGAAAAAATCATACTTCATTCGTAGTTGAGACATTGGCAACGTGTAAACAACGCAATTGTCATACATGGACAATCATTTTGAGAGTAATTGGTCGATAATTAAACAGCTTGTAGGTTTTCTAACTAACTATCAATTTACAAAAATATATAAACAATTCAGAGATGCAAGCCATGAGGAAATATATCACATTTTTAACGTGTACTCGCGTCAGTGACTGTGGATTCGCCAGCGGAGCGCCGGCCGGCGGTACGGTACATGCCCACAGGCAAGAGCGAATAAATGTGAACAGCGCCCCCTTGTCTGTACCGTGCTAGTAAGTGCTGGTGGCTCAAAGACCGACTGCGCCGAGTCTACATGGTCTAAGCAGACGCCATCTTGAAAAGGAGAAAAAACTTAAAAGACATGTGGTACGACTGCTCCTGAAAGTTTCGGGTTTTACGGACGATTGTACGCCACTTTTCAGACAATTTCAGCCAGGGAGGTATGTAGAACGTATAGAGACTTTGATTTTACCAAAAATAGCAATTTCCTGTAAAATGAGTAAACTAAAGATTCCATTTGAGCAACGGTTTTGATGGGGGGAAAAATGCTGCTCTTGAAAGCCGTACAGTTTGATCTGGACGGCTTTCAGTATTTGGAAGTAAACTCGACCGTGAACCAACTCGACTCGAACCATTATGCTCGAACCAACTCGACCGTTGGCGTTGGGTAAGAGTTGAGAAGTTGATCAGAAATGTTTTTTTTAAATGACTCGTCGGTATTTTTTTTAGTTTGTCACAACTGGAATTGAAGGAAAATAAGTATTGGAATCAATAGCTTGGACGATTTTAGAATAAAAATACTTGCATACTTTCTGTCGCAAATGTTTCGTTTTCGAGAAAAATTACGAAAAAGACTGCATATTTTATTGAACAGTTGTACTAGAATTTTTGGCATATTCTAGAGGCACACTACGCAGACGACAACCTTGCACGCGTGCGCGTGCGACCTTCACGCGCTCTGAACATCGAGCACGCAAAGCGGCCGCCCAGAAACCAAACAGATAATTTCCTCAAGAGCACGCTAAAACTTCACGCACACCCTTCACACACTGCCTCGGCTGCATATCGACAGCATATGCAGGGCCCATTGCAACTGCAGTTCTCCATTTCACACAACATTTTCTTGAAAACGCAACATTTGCGACGGAAATGTCAATGGTAAAGGTATTTTAGATTATATTAGGGTAAAAGTGGGGGTATTCGACCGGATAAGGTTCATTTGAGCATAACAGTTGCATCTGAGGAGAAGCAAAGCAAAAGTTTTTGACAATCGCAAGTCTAGGTAACTGCCTTTCATTTGCATCAAGCCCGAAACTGGAGGACCGATGAATGATGTGCAGTTTGACCACCAAAATGAGGTGTAGATGATGTGGAATTCGACTACTGTGATGGGTTATTCGTCCAGTGCCATTTGTACATAGTATTGATGGGACTTTGTTTGTTCGAAAATAAACGTACTTGAGTGGTAATTTTATTCTTATCGGCGCAATTTCATAGCGTGCTACTTGTGTGTGCATGCATTAGAAACACTTTTGGCCATCTATTGAAACATACAAATGATATTCAGAGGATAATTTTCCTGCATGCCAAGAAAATAAGAAATGAAAAATATTGGACCGTTCGGATCCGTTTGCGCGAGGCGCATGAAATAAAATTTTCAGTGCTTTGAAATTTTGAATTCTTTTCCGAGACGTGTGTGTGTTCTTCCTCCATGGTTGGTCTAACAAACATGTGTGTGTTTGTTTGTAGTATAGGCCTAACAAGTGTTATTTCCTCAATTCCCGCACTTAAACGCCAGAAAAGGGACACAGTCACAGGATTTCCGACTCCACAAGAAAGACAAAGCTGAGTTATCATTCAATATACTCTCCAACTTTTACTACTGCACAGCTAACATACCGCAACACAACAACGAAGTCCCGTGTGCATCATAAGCACACCGCACAGGAAGCAAGACTAATACAAAGAATTAGTAATACATGTACAATGTTATACAATGTAATACATAACCCCAGGCGGCACGTGGCCAGACTCTTCTGGCACGCGCCAAAAGGATTGGCGCGTGCTAGCTCTATACGCAAACTAGGTCAGTGCTCGGCAGAAGTTCCGTTCTGCCTCCAGAGTCTGATTAAAGGCAGTCTCGTCAGCAATGCGCGCGCGGCATATTCGTGCCGTAGCGCCGCGAAATACGCCGCGCAATGACTGCTTCAGCTGACGTCTAGTCAAAAGCGGTCCCGGTTTTCTGGCAGGCCTAGCTTGTTGGCACAATGGTGTCTGTTGCGAAACTTTATGCAATGCGGCGGTGCTCGGCCCGGTCACAAGTGCAGATACGTGGTCGAATACTCAAACAGCAGTTTGATAAAATGATGTGGTATTCGACTAACCATTGTTTCAACCCAGGACAGTATTTTGGCCAGCAATTTTGTACTGGTCAACTCTGTAGCATACAAAAAGACACGAGGTTCATTACAAATTACCACTCCACCCGACAGACGTTCAAACCGACGTCACAAAGTAGCTCGTATTTCTTATTGGACCCCATAAGGCAACAACGTTAAATGACGAAGCTACTTTATTTCATGTTTTAGACTCATTTTATTTTGATTGCTTGGGGTAAATTGAATCATTGACCATATCGCCATCGAGGGTTTAATTTAAACAAGATAGTAAACATAATAATTATGACAAAAACTGGTTTTTATTATATTTATTACATTTTTAATTCATACTGGTCGAATTCCCCTACCGGTCGAATATACCCGCATCTACCCTATATAAAATGAAGCTTTTGTAGATAGGCCTACCGTGCGTTTCTGATACTGTGCAGCACAGATCTGATGCGCGTGCACGCTGGGCGCACCCAAGCACATGCGTACGCGTGCGTCGTGCATCAAGTGAATGAATTGCGCGTGTGTGCTACGCGCGCAAGAGTACAGTAACAACAAATACTGTACAACAATAACAATAGCACATGCTGTTGTAAACTGAAGTTTTCAACACCAAACAGACAAAAATCTTGCAGAAATCTTTCAAAACAAAGCTTCATGTTATATAACAATAATAATATTGGACGTCTTTTCGGGTGATATGAGAATATACCGCACTCGTTATGAAAATACCGAACTCGCCTCCGGCTCGTTCCGTATTTTCATGACTCGTGCGGTATATTCTCATATCACCCTCAAAGCCATCCAATATTATATAAATCTTCTAAGCTATAGATTCCAATAATTATTTTCCTTACATTCGAGTTGTGACATAAACTAGCATTGGAATGTGCAGATTTAATGGAAAAACACAATTTCAAGTGGGAAAAATAAAAGATTTTGTGAGAATGTTTTCGCCTGTCTTATATGTTTTGCACACATGGTCTGAACATTAACAGTGAAGCCATGATCAACTTTTCAATAAACCTTACCGACGTCCTCAAGGCATCTTGGGATTGGATGACAAACAAGGCTGGCAATTTTCACAAAAACCTATGGGGCTCTGGGGACATGACAATGTTCATCGATTTCATTCTCATTTCTGTGAAGCGACTGAGCATGCGCACTTGAGCTCAAACATGATGTAAACATAGTAGGTTTGATTGCATACCACCTGCCACAACCACTCTGCTGAGAAGTCGTCTTCGCCTAATGCATTGCGGAGACCTGAGGCACCTCTCGCCATATTCTTGAACCCACACAACCAACCATCAGAACCCTTCCGACGTGGTGGAAGCTTGCGGCAGGGTGGCTAAGACGAATTTCGAGAATTTAAAGAGGAAGAATCCCCCTAGACGAAAATCCAGCATTTAGGCTTTTTTCGATAGTCCAAACATCCCTCTTGCCGACGTGGATTTTTATTATTTTTTAATTGTCGGTTTTAAAGTGGATAAATTGCAAGCAAAAGTGCGTTTTTCGAAAATGAGATTTTCGCGATTTCTGAAACGCTCATTAGGTATTCATGATATGCACGTGACCCCGTGACGCAATCCTGAGAAAGAAAAGTCAACACGATTGTTAGCTCCATTTGTTTACACGCCAAAAACTTGGAAAACCGTCTCTGTTAGATGGTGTTTTTTGAAGAATTGTTTTGGTCCAAAAAGCCAGAGATATGCCCAGTAGTTGCGTGGTTGTACCAGACATCATGAAAAAAAAGAGCAGAAGCTAAGATTCTTTTTTATTACGAAGAGAGAGAAAAATGAGTCGCTCATTCTAACTTGTACCGGCCGATGTGCATATACCGTGTGCCAATTTCAAACACGTGGGAACTACGGCGCGGCCCGCAGGCACCATTCCCACTGCTGTACACGGACCGCTGTTCGTTCCGTGACAAACACCGGTCGCAATGCACCAGTGTTTCCTTCAAAAGACTCGACTTCATTGTGAGCCACAATTTTACGATTTTTTTCACAAAAAAGGTAATAGTAGATTATTGTCGTTTTACATCAGGTGTTTTCACATTTGTATTTTGAATTACAAGGACAGAACAGGCATGATGAACATACACTTCGTATATTTTCCATTCAATACTGCACAGGCCGTTTTGTGTGTTTCTCAGGATGACGTATCGTTTGTAAACAAACCAAGTGACCTCGAGCGTTTCAGAATTTCGGGTGAGGAGGGTCGGAACTGAATTGCGTTTTAAACAAATACTGTCGGTTTTTCTGAGGAAAACACGTTGTAATCGCGTTGTAGAAACATAAACCTCCATGATAAACAGGAAAACTAATAAAATGTGGATGGGGGGATTCTAGCTGTTTAAGCTATTGGCCATTGGTCACGACGTCTCCTGCCGAAATGGGCTCGAGTAGTTTTAACTATATATTGTTTGCTGCCACCACATGCTTCAAAAGTCTCCGGTCCCAATCTTTCGGAATGAGAAGGAAACTTAGTGACTGTAAACTTGTAAATCATACGTACCGGTATATCATATGTAATATGTTTGCCACGTTTTGTCCTCATTACAGCACAAGATTTCCAGAATGCAATCATCTACTATTCACAAGCCATTGAGGCTAATCCCTACTTGGCTGCTTATTACGGCAATCGTAGCTTTGCGTATCTCAAGACGGAGTGTTTTGGTTTGGCCTTGGAGGATGCGAGCGAAGCGTTGGCCCTTGATCGGTCATACATCAAGGTAAACAAATCTCTAAGACTAAAGGCTTCTTGCTATTGACTGTTTTTATGACTTGCACATGAAATTTAAGGTTTTCAATGAGTTGATTTTATGTTAAAATTGGCCTGCGACCCCAACTCCGGGGAGTGGGGTAGGGGGCGGGGGGAGATGCAAATGCAGATAGACATTCATAAACATACATGTTGATATTGAGAGAATGTTACATTGATGATTCATTTTCATTTATCCATTTATTCACATTTAGGGCTATTACAGGCGAGCAACAGCAAATATGGCTCTTGGCAAATTCAAGAAAGCTGTCAAAGATTATGAAACGGTAAGTTGGATAAGAAGAGTCCACACTTTGCCAGTACAGTCAGTGGAACAATATAATAAGAAAAGACGATTTGGAGTCCCAAGTCTTAGTTTCTCTCTATTTATAATAATGCAAGGTTCCCGTCATAACAAGCAAATTTTATTATAAAAGTGTTAACTTTCTGTGCTAATGTAGCTTTCTTGAATTTACCCTGTCATTTCTTGTATGAAAGCCACAAATATTTGTGGGAGTGACTCGGTTTGAATACTAATTGAGAATATTCCACCATCATGGAATGCTCTCAGTTTACCATTATCTGTCAGGCATGTCAGGATGAAGAGAGTCCATTTTACTGTAAAATCCAATATTTTCGCGTACAGATATTTTCGCTCATTTCAACATCCCTGACATTTTCGCGAGTTGTTATTTTCGCGGATGGAAATTATGTCACCTTAACAGGGATCGCCACAATTGTTGCAAACAATATTTTCGCGGGTTCTTATTTTCGCGGGCTCTGTCTGGTGCGCGAAATGCACGAAAATAAAACCACCGCGAATATTTCAGCTTTTACAGTAGTCTGTCATTTACGAATGGGAAATTAATTTCACTTAATTTCAGGTGGTAAAGTACCGGCCAACCGACAAGGATGCAAAGTTAAAGTTTACAGAGTGCAGCAAGATCGTCAAGACAAAAGCGTTTGAGCGTGCAATCAGATCAGATGACTCCACGAAATCAGTCCTAGACAGCTTGGATATTGAGAATATGGGTATGTTGAGGAAATGGCCTGTGTAAATAGGTAATTCCATAAAAACAGGACACAGTGTCTTCCTAAATGTCGTGACACTTCTGGAGTTAATTTTTTTCTTGAATCTTATCAAAACTATGATACCAAGACATGGGAAAGAATTCCGTTTACTGGTCGCCACTTATTTCCTTATAATGACTTAAATAACCACCAAAACGTGTTAATATTTTAATGGGAAATGGTTTTAGGAGTGAAAAACACTGACCATTTTTCTTGAAAATACTTAAACGTTTTCTGCCCTGTCCCATAGACTTAACACAGTGTCTCAGTGGCGACCAGTGGCCGAGCGGTTTAGGTCATTGACTCGCAATCATAGGTGAAAACTTGGGGTTGCAGGTTCGAACCTCCCCACGGCTACGGAACCTGTGCCCTTGGGCAAGGCACTCAACCACACTTGCTCCATCCTTCGGAAGGGATGTAAAGCCGTTGGTCCAGTGTGTTAGGTAATGGAAACGCACTCTAAAGATCCCAGAGCATTCTTTCGTGAAGAGCAAGGGGGATCATCCCCGGTGTCTCTGGCCATGCATTTCTAATTATAATTCTTCATGGGTTTCCTCACGCTTGCGAGTGATAGTGCAATGAGCACTATTGAGGAATCCTTGGTATGAATACCAGAAAGAAATAATAATAATAATAATAATAAGTAAGACATGTACTGTAAACTATTTGAAATACAGTTTCTCATTAAGTCGAAACCGAATAGCTCAAAACTTTGTTTACCTTGAAGTAATTGCACATTACCGACATAAGAATAGGCTTTTGTGCACACGAATACCTCCGTAACCCAAAATTCCTGTACTAGCGCCTCCGTTTACCTCAATTTATTTTTTGTCTAATCCAAAAAGAAACCACAACTGAAACGATCACAAAGAAGTGTGAAAATGTTTCCATGAGTCTTATCTGTAAATTTAATCTGCTTTTTTATCAAGAGATGTAGTGTGCACACTGCCACTGATACAATAGGGCAGTTTAGAGCCCCATAACAGCAACAAATCAGGCTTCCTGGAACGTCTGAATGGTACTGCCAGGCCTGCATTGAAGATCGCGGGCATGGTGCTCGGTGGGTTCTTTGCGCATATGTATACGGTAGCATGCAACCACAAACATGCTCACTGCCATTGTTAAGCATGCCCAGAACCAGGGTCTGTGGCCATACCATGCTGTGTGCCAGGAGGCAATCGAAAGTGCACCCTCTATAGGTAGGATAACACCAACCACGTGACGACACAGACACCATGCGCATGGCTGCAAACCGCCTGCAAGGCACAGACATAAAATAGACTTTGTTTGGCTGCCGTTTTTATGGAAAGACGAAAGTGACATGATTTAGAAAATGGATGCGTTTTTCCACTATAATCACAATTTGTTTTTATGGTTTCCTTCATTTGAAGTCATAGAGGACGACTATGATGGACCCAAGTTTGAGAACAACGTCACAAGGGAATTCATGGTGCAGCTCCTAGAACACTTCAAGCAGACGGAAAAATTACACAGAAAATATGCATACACAGTAAGTTGGCCTTAACATTTACAGCATGGAATGATAAGGAGTACAGTCAAACCTTGGTCTTTAGCAGGTCTTTAAAGATAGTATACCTGAATAGTAAACTGTTACAAATAGTTTTATCCCCATGTGTGATTGAAGATATTCGTGATAAAAACCAACCCGAGCAAAAACCAGTTCCGTACTTCGTCTAACTTTTGAGAAAACAGCCAAAAAAGGGTTTACAGTAATTTCGCCCCAAAACCACTTCACCCTAAACCACGGCCTGTGCACGAGGTTGTTTTGGGGTAAAGTGGTTTGGGGCCGAAATGGCACTTGGCCGAAGTGGTCTAGGGCGAAATGGTTTTGGGGCGAATTGAATTTACGAAAAATAATTGTTTTGGTCATTTCTCAAAGACTAGCACTTCAGACAAAACCATTTCAGGGGAAGTTTTTAACCGTCATCATGTTTATATCGTGTCAATTATGTGTAAGTCTGTGAACATTTTTGATTATTCGAGATACCAATCATGTGTACGTACTGCCGTTAAGCCTAACGTACATTGACCTTGCAACTGGAACCTTGCAACTAATAAGTTGCTGTCGATGTGTGCCCACATGATCAGACACACTTGTTCAACTGACACCAACCAGTTGCAAGTACACGTACATCAACAAAACTGACTGCAACTGGATACAACTAGTTGCCAGAAAGTAGAACATGAGCAACTCGCAGCAACTGGAATTTTTCTAGTTGCCAGTTGTTATAGCTTGAACCTTAAAATATCAGTCTGTTCTCAGCGAAAGAATTATCAGCGAAGGAAGTGAAATATCAAAATCATTTCCTTCCTCTCTCTGCTTAGATATTAGTACAAATCAACCAAATCTTCAGGAACCTTCCATCATTATGTGATATAACGATACCCGAGGGGGGCAAGTTTACAGTATGTGGGGACATCCATGGACAGTTCTATGATCTTCTAAACATCTTTGAACTCAACGGTCTCCCGTCAGAAGAAAATCCTTATGTATCCTTTAAAATTGGTTCTCCTGATTTAAACTTAACAGTTTTCATTCGGCAAAGTCATGTCGTAAATCAAGGCAAAAACACTGCCCTATTTTGCTCCATTCATTCCACATTGTTTCTTCCTCAAAATGTGTTCCCACAATATAACCTTCTCGAAACATGTGAATTGCATCATATTTTTTTACTATTGTCTGTGCTCTTTATGTTTTTAAGAAGTGATGCTATGTGGTTGTAATAGAACACTGTCTCTCACTGTGCCATAATGTACGTCACAATGCTCAGAAAGAATATCATGCCTGGCCCCCTGCCTGGAACCCTGTACGCAAAACCTTTGGGACAAGTTCCAAAATTTCCTTAGTTCCAAGTTCCTTTTTCCCTTAGTAAAATGTTGACATTTTGCCCTCTTAATTTTGTGTTATTATCATCAAACTAGCATTTTTACAAGGTTTATAACCAGACATAACAAGACAGATCCTCATTGGTCGGATATGCTGTAGAATTCAAAGGTATACGTTGCGTGTTAAGTTTATTGATTCAACTATTGATTGATTTTAGATAAACAACAATAAAATTCCTTTTCAGAGGTCCTTTTTATAATCAACCAGCTCTCAGCCAAAACTATTAGCTTTTTTTTTGGTAGGGCTATTTCCATTTCAGTTATCTACACATATTTAAAAAAATGTTTTTGACAATTTTTCAATCTGATATTTTGTATTTATTCATGTAAGATGTTTCTCCTTAATCTGATGCAACAGCTTTTTAATGGGGACTTTGTAGATAGGGGGTCATTCTCAGTGGAGGTCATCTTGACGTTATTTGGCTTCAAGCTTCTCTACCCAGACCACTTTCATTTATCAAGAGGTAAGGCCAGAGCCGAATTGCAATATATAGTTGATCTTGACTTTTTAAAGTAATTAACCCAATATTTGTTGCCACCAAGGAAATGAGATAACCAAATATGCGACAACAGAAAAATCACGTGGTACTCACCAGAATTAAAATCTAAAACCTGTGACACAGATGCTTTTAATACTAGCTGAGCTATTTACCCAATGTGCAGTGTTGTAGTCAGGTGCTTTTATCCGAGTAAAAAAGTACTGCTGAGTACTGAGACAGCCGAGTATCATTTGAGTCAAGGTATTGTGCTTACTGAGTACTCGTCTGAGCAGCTACTTGAACATCCAAGTACAAGTTTGAGTTTGAGCCAAATTTGCACCCAAAAAAAAAAAAAACTTTTTCAAACTGCACTCTTGAGTTTGATGCCATTTCGCTCAAACCCATGTACAACATCCGGGAATGTTTGGGTGTCACCGGCCACACGCGCGCGCCAATAGACGCAGATGAACATGCGTAAAAAATGTCCACCAGTGTATTTTCATTCAAAAATGCCGCACACGTGCGTTGCGATACGTTAAAATTATGTACTCGGCTTGTAAAAAACGAAAGTGTTTTTACTTGGTCACGATTTAGCCTGAAGAAAGAGTTTTATTTTTCTCGATACAACAGCCATGGCGCAACAACATAAAGCAAGGTTAAGCAACAGAGATAAGTGCAACCAATTCGCTTTTCTTGCTCTTTTTGCTGGTTAGCACTTGGCCCACGTGGGTCATGATTGTCAAATGACACCCAAAATGGTGGAAGGCGTGACGTCGACGTAAAGCAATCAATAGACAACAGACTTGAGCCCTGCTGTTCGCACACAAAATAGAGTTTACGATCTATGTTGTGACAGAAAATATTACTTCGTGAGTTGATAAAAAACCTTAATTAACAAACACCACATGATTTGTTTCTGTTGCATATGTCTCACTTAAAGGCCCTGTAGATGATCTGTTTTTGAGCGATTCTGCGAATAAAACCATTATAAATCAAAAGAAAGGCATCAACAAACTCATCCGAAGGAATTTCAGCTTTGTCAAATGTACCACGTTTAAAAAAACCATGAAAATTCATATGCGTTTTCCTGGTCTTGGCGGGGTGTTTTAAATATTCGTTCTCAGTGGATCGGGTACTATGTGGCTTGCGTCATGCACTCTGTGGCGCACATATACTGCGTGTGCGCGCGATCCATAAAAATGCATCGCGTTGGAACACGCACACGCAGATCTAAATAATTTCATCTTTACGTATTATTTTCTGGTAAAATTATATCATTTTGAGCGGAAACCTTTTATTGGGTATTTGCTATTAATTCAATCTTTACTTTCAGAACTTTTCCCCTGTAAACTCGTCGATTACTTTTTGGGATCATTACAAATGATCCACTGGGCCTTTAAAGCACAATTTCATTTGTTGCAGGTAACCACGAGAGTGAAACCATGAACCAAATGTACGGCTTCTACGGCGAGGTCAAGGCAAAATACACATCCAAGATGGCCGAATTCTTCACTGAAGTCTACAACTGGCTGCCGCTAGCTCAAGTCATTAACAGCAAAGTGATGGTGATGCACGGCGGGCTGTTTAACGAAGAGAAAGTCACGTTAGACGACATTAGAAAAGTAGACAGGAATAGGCAACCACCAGAAACGGGTAGGTGGACTTGGCTATAGCTTCAAAGAAGCTTGTTCGGATTTTTCCAGAAAATATATTCTTTTTAATAATAATAATAATAATAAAATAGATTGTAAGAACTCTGGATGCCGCAATAGTGCGACATTTCGGGAAGCCTTTCCCCAGGGACCACCAAAATTTCGGCAAGAATCACTCAAAATGACACCTTATTTTTTTACCCAAAGCTTCCAAAAATGGTTCTAGACCTAATAAAAATGGTTCTCGATTTTAAAAAAATGGTTTTTGACCTAAAAAAATGATTTTTAATCTCAAAAATATTAGGGCGACACCAAAATGTCGCCCTAATATAGCTTTTTTACACACAAATTGTCGCCCTATCCTAGCATCCAGAGTTTTTCAGCAAACGCCCTACGTTAAATTAACCTTGGGGCGATTTACATTGGCTTTTTTTGATATACACAAGACAAAAATACATTAAATTAAAAGTGAGTGAGTGAGTGAGTTTGAATATAACGCATAAGAGCTACATGTACGTATGTATTTTACGGGGACAGTTTTTCAAGGGGATTCCCTAGTTCGGACCAGGGGCCAATTTCTTAAAGCTGTTTAGCACAAAAATTTGCTTAAAGTGCCCCTTATTTAGGATTTTTATCAATGAAATCTATGTTCTAAAACCACTTTACTCAGTTAAAGTCATAAAAATCCTATTTGGAGCTTGCTTTGGGGGTTAAAACAAAGGTTTTTAGTTTTTATGCTAATGCAAATATGCATATTCATGACCAAGGTCACGACGTCACAAGAGGCAAACACAGTAAAATCACATTTAACTGTGCACAAAAGATTCCACTTTTTTCTAAATTTTCCTGAAACTTTTGTAATCCATGGCTGTTTGAGTTTGTTTTACATGTTGCCTGCTGTAAGCCATGACAAAACTGGGGGTAGAAACTGCAGCAATTTGCCACAAGTCCAAATTGAAGTCTCATGTTTTTTCTTAACTTTTCCCTTCTGTCTTCCTTATGTGATGCACTCAAAACAGCGCCCTCTGTCTGTGATTGAAATCTTCAAAGTTGAAAAATGCCACCTTTTATTGATTTTACATCCAAACGAACAATAGTATGTCTTGCTGAACAAGTAATCCGTCATTATGAAGCAAAGCTTAGGCACAAAGTTGTTTAGGATGTCACAGACCCTTTAATCAAAAATTTGTTTGCTTTATAAAAATGGGTGAATAGTCAAAATTGCATGTCAATTTGCGTTTTTCACAAGAATATCTGCTATTCTTGCTGAAAACACAAGTTGATATACAATTTTGACTATTCACCCATTTTTATAAAGCAAACCAATTTTTGATTAAGCAAATTTTTGTGCTAAACCGCTCTATAAGATTGGCCCCAGATGTTTTAACCTAACAAAAATATAAAATACCTCCCAAAAATACTATCCATGGGGAGATAACGGTAAATTTGTAATCCCCAATTTGGATGTGGAAGCAAAAACGTTGGTGTGATCAGGTGTGATCACTGCACTGCTTTATGGAACAAGATAAATTGGTTGACGAAACATAGGTGGTTTTCGACAATATCCTTGGAAAATAAACGAAATGAAAGTGCAAAATTTTTGAATGGTTATAAGAAAAATATGACACATGATATGATATCAAAATGTCAAAACCCATGTGATCTGGTCACACTCCTTTAAAGATTTAATTAATTACGAATTTGTTTTGATTTGTGATGAACATTAAATGTGGCATCTTTTTGTGTCTTTCTTCAGGTATAATGTGTGAACTTTTATGGTCAGATCCCCAAACGCAGCTGGGCAGGGCACCCAGTAAGCGTGGGGTTGGGATCCAGTTCGGACCAGATGTAACCAAACAGTTCCTAGAATTAAATAATCTAGACTATGTTATACGAAGTCACGAGGTGAAAGCCGACGGGTACGAAGTTGCACATGATGGCAAATGTATAACAGTGTTTTCTGCTCCTAATTATTGGTAAGTAAATCAGGAGAGGTTTTGACAGTTGATCAGTTAGAGAGCATTACATTAGACAAAAACAGTGGTGGGACAAAATGTCCTGGGAAAAACCAATTTGTATCTGTCGTTATGAGCTATTTATCTGCTATTTATCAGATGCAGTGTGAATGACGTAAGCTCATTATTAAAATCGGGCTATAGCTAAGTGCATTCATTTTCACCCCTACTTTGATAAGTGTTGGGAGAAAATTATCACCAATATCTGTGCTGACTCAGTCCTTCCCATTGTAGTCAATCATGTCCATATTTCTAGATGTTTCAATTGTTTTTTCACTGTTTACCTCGTAATTAGTGAGTGGTACGCTACACCGCACACACATGCAACTAGCGAGTACAGATTTTAGGAGTAAGAGCGGTCTCTGTTAACATTAAATGTTGATGTTCAACATTTAATGTTGCCTAAAGTTGAAATGTACTAGTGAAAATGTTCGATCTATTGATCTTTTTGGATCTGTAATTAATAACAATAAATTTTTAAACAACGCTGGATGCCGCAATAGGGCGACACTTCGGGAAGACTCTCACCGGGGACCACCGAAATTTCGGCAAGAGTCACTCAAAATGACACCTTATTTTTTTACCCAAAGCTTCCAAAGATGGTTCCAGACCAAAGAGAAACAACTCCAGTCCCAATAAAAATGGTTCTCGACCTAAAAAAAAATGGTTTTTGACCTAAAAAAAATGGTTTTTGACCTAAAAAAATGATTTTTAAACTCAAAAATATTAGGGCGACACCAAAATGTCGCCCTATTGAGCAGGTCGCCCTAATATACCTTTTTTACACACGATTTGTCGCCCTATTCTAGCATTGATAGTAATTAGTATTACAGGTTTTATTTTTTTTCCAACAATTTCTTTAGGGTTTAACTTAATAAGATTTTACTGAATGATGGTTTGCATGTGATTTGTTTCAGTGATACAATGGGAAACAAAGGTGCTTTCATTACAATGGGCTCGGATCTCAAGCCAAACTACACCACATATGAAGCAGCTGTAAGTTTATTTTTATTTGTTTGTTTGTCACAAGCGATTCAATTCAATAGACCGATCCAGTAAGCTCCGCCATTTTGGAATGGACCAATCACAGCATCAGGTTGAGGTAACCAAAAAGTGGATCTCCATTTTGGTTACCTGAGTCCTCAAAATGTTGTGCACAGAGCTATGGCGAAATGCAGCACGAGTGACGCAAAAACACCATAAACATCATTTTTATCAGCGCAGAGGACCCTAGCCGGTTTAAAACGGATTGTATAAGACTATCCTAACCTACTTTTAATCCCTTCATAAATGTGTTTTTGTGTAAACTGGAAAAACTCACCAAAACTACTTTGCAGTTTTGCTATGTTGTGCATTCACTGCGTTCTAGATGTGTCGAGATGTTTTTGTTGGATCGTGCGCGTTACGCGTAATGCAGGCGTGTTGTACGTGCACGCACACGACCGGATACTTAAGTGCACATTTTGCTTTCGAGCGTGCAGTTTCTGTGTGCGTGTGTGTGTGTGTTTCAATATGCGCTGACCAGGGCGCTGACGCACGGCGCGGCCATGCGACTCTACTGCACACGTGCCTCACATGTGTGGCATAATGCTAGGCAATTTCTAAATGGGCGGAGCTTACTGGATCGGTCTATTCACAAACTGTTTCAATCAACCATAGTAAAGCTTTGCTTGTACCCACAGCCCTTACAGGGCGCTGGGATGGGCTGATGTGCCTTCACGGATTTCTGTGAAGGAAACACAGGACACAAAGGTCACATATACAGATGCGCGGAGCATTGTGGGTTGCTTGCTGCCAGACGAATAATTAATAAATAGTTTGTTAACGCATAAATATATAGTGCAAAAATCACAATTATGAATAAAATGAGTGTACTGTGTGCGATACCTGCTTTTTCTGCTGGAAAGGTTTTTTTTTACGTCCGTTTACAAGAAAAAGACGTGACCTCGTGGTCACGTGTCATATACAATTTTGGCCAATGAGGGCACAAACAAATTAGCACCTCCCAGCGCCCTGCATGTACATGTACGTTATATGGGAAATGTTTACATACTGTAAGGTTTAAGAAAGGTAAGTTGTCACACTATTTGTTGCCGCTGTTGAGCTGAAGTTATCTCCTCAGAACACCCAGAAGATATTTTTTGTTTATTTTGGGAGAAAGTAAAAGCCACTGTACAGAGATATGATTCTGGTTGCAAAGTCTAATACTGATTGAATTTATAATTTCACACTGATTCTTTGATTTTACCCATTGAAAGAAATTAACATATACAAACATACCGGTAGCTTTAATATTCTGGGCTTCTTTATTTCATGAACAGCCTCATCCGGATGTTAGACCGATGGCGTACGCCAATGCTATGTTTGGGTTCATGTAGTGTCTTCCCTGAACTAGAAACACAGTTCTACAAGATGATTATATCATGCTGCAAACTGGGTATGTGCATCTCGGCCTGCATGGTGCGGTGGTCTTCCAACAGTGCGCATCATGAACCAGCGGACAGGATTTCCCAAATGTGTGGACTGGATTGCACAGATTTTTTGCAAGCAATTTCACTATTAACCACTTGACGTCGGAGGACTTATAAGCGCATTTTGGCAATGTGTAGTCACAGGGGCGGTTGATGAGTTAAAACGTCAGCTTTGCCGCTGTCTTCCATGGTGTAAACACATCTATTGTCCACCATTCCTTTGTACACACCGTGACTTAGACTTGAACTTGACGACTGTATCCACAGTCAGTATAGCAAAGGCTCGCTCTGTGGCGGCTGCCCCCAAGTTTTGCAAAGTCTGATCTTTTGGTGAGAAGATTCATACAATGAATGTAGAAATGAATCTCAAGAGTCAGTATTTGTGGTGCTTGACCTGGTCTTAACTTTTGGCTAATCACATTTGCCTTTTAAAACAAATTTGTATTTTTATTTGCCAAAAATAATCCCGGCGTCAACTGGGTAAAAATGTGCACCTGTTAATTCCGTCATTCTTGCTGCAAAGGCCATTGTTTCTACTGCAAACAAAATACATTGTAGCGGTTACTTTGTGCGCTATGCGAGTGCACACGGCAGTTGGAATGACGCGCTCCACTAAAAAAGCATTATATGCTTTTGCATGCATTAGCAAAAACCTCCGAGCAGGTTTTAATTTGCTGTTGCACACATAAGCAAATAACCGTTTAAGACTATTTCTACTGGAAGAATAACAGTACCGAAGCATTTCCAAAAAGGTAATCAGTAGAAACACACTCATAGTTATAACTAATGACATTGAGGTGTTAGATGATTGGGATGCTCGCCCAACAGGTCTGGACACTATAAATCGTGCGGACTCATTGCTAATTGACCACTCTCACTGACGTCATCTTTGTAGGAAAAATACAACTATGTATTAAATGCCATCAAGTATGTCTACGCACATCATGGAAAATGTTCCAAACACGTGCACCTGTTGCTCAAAATTTGTTTGAAATACTGCGCAGCCGATGAGCGTTGCAAAAATTCACGCTTAGGATCCTGATGCACGTGCCAATCTCTAGTAAGTAACATCATTTGAGAGCTAGATCAATTGGCTGATCCAGACACCGAATTTCAGTGTGCAACACACACGAAGGGTTTGGCTTATTATGATAAGCACATTGGGCAAAGCGTGGAAACCTCACACACATACATGTACTCCTCAAGAAGCAAAACACATTTGTTCACTTTTATTAGATTAGGTTCATATCCAGCAACTGGCACATCTTAATGACCACATTGTTGGACAAACAGGAAACATTTACTCCCGAAACTCGGTCAAATGCATTTGCAACAATTTGAAACACTGGCTGTATCGTATAGCACCGTGCTTCATCGCTGTCGCACAGTTTTTGCGGCACCCGACTACTGAAAGGGGCATTCTTGTTGTTATAACAGCGCGCTGATTTGATCGATTGACTAATGGTAGTGCACATTCTTTTGACGACGGCTCCATAGTTGTGAGACGCATTTCGCGAATGGATGACACGTTTAAGACTACTGTCAAAAAATCAGCGATCAGCCCCCACAGGTAGTGTCCAAACCGGTTGGGCGAGCAACCCCATCCGCAGCCGATTTCACGAAACTTACGCAGTTGCGTAAGTCCACTTGCGCAACGCTTTATTGCGTAAGTCGCGCAACAATTTAGCGATGATAACACGCAAGCTATGGGGCTTGGGCCATTTTTCAAAAGTTGCGCACCCTTTCGTGAAATCGGCTGCAGGTCTGGACATGAAACTAGATATTTCTGAATACATATTTCTGAAACAATATTACCGTACACCTGTAAGGTCAAGTAAAGTTGGTTTATTTTTTCACGAGTAATTTTGCTTTAGTACAATTGTATTTTGTAAAAATATTATTTACAAACTTGTACATATGTACATGTACACAGGTTATTCTGTGAAAAATTGTGTAATAGGGCATTATTAGCCACACCCCTTTTTTTTGCAAAAAAAAGTGGTGTTTTTCATAGCCATTGCAATTTACAGTGTTAAAATCATTGTACAACCATCATGTCAATTCCGAATGGTTGAAAATGCTGCATATTTTGTATGTTTAGTTGGGCAATTCCGGAAATTCAAATTTACACTTCAGAGACTTTGAGGGCTTGTAATGCTTCACGTATTCAAGTTGTTTGATTTTAAACACATGTTCTTCAAGCATCATTGATGGAAGTGTAATTCCTTAAAAAAATGATTGCAATGCCATTCTCAGTAAGTGTGTAGGGTCCCCAAAAACCTCGATGAGTACGTCCGAAACCGAGATATTTGTGTATGTACCACGCATACTGAGAATGGCATTACAATTAGTTTTTCAGGAATTACACTTCCATCAATAATGCTTGAAGAACATGTGTTTAAAATCAAACAACTTGAATATGTAAAACATTACAAGCCCTCAAAGTCACTAAAGTGTAAACTTGAATTTCCAGGATTTCCAAGTTGTACCACCTGAAACTCCCTTTAATGGCACAGGCTCATCAGCAATGCGTGCGCGCCAAATTTGTGCCACGAAATACGCAGCTCCATGCCTTTGCTATGGGAGAGGCATTTTAACTGAGTTCTAGACTAGGTCTAGCACATTCCTACAGATGTGTACAAATTTGGGACTCCATGTCCTGTGGTTTTAGATTATGTACTGAAGGCATTCTGTAACCTCACACATGCACTGTGCAAAAATGTTGATAGCACACTAGACAAAAAAAATGCTATTTTTTGTGACTACTGACAAATTAAAAACCCTCCTGGGTTTTCGGTTAACAACCTCAGATTTTGAGATGCATCTAAAGTCGGGAGCTCAACCTATTTTCCCAGTTGTCTTCTCCAAAATCAGGAAGAGTTGGCTGCTGTAGTGAGACTATCCCCCAAGTTTTGGGGACGTAATTTGGTCCCAGAAACTCCAAAGCATTTATCTGATAATAGACTGCCGTAGTGAATACGTAATCTTTTGTTAGTTCCCTAGGCAATGGCTCTACACTAAAAAAATCACTGAACCGTGTCCCTGTGCTTTTGCAGACGGCCATGATGTTTAGAGCCATTTACCATGACAACCCACGTCACACTTCAGCTGTCTATTGCAGCAAAACAATGCATATGGTCATGCCGAACCCGCATAGAGCTACGCAGACAAACGCTTGTAAGCGGAGTTCTTGGCCGTACCATGCGTATTGCTTATATGCACTCGCCCCAAGTGAACTTTGTGCGTATTTTATGAAGATTATGACATCCCTGTATTACTGGCCCTTTACTCGGTGTGTGCTAAGATAACTGTCAACCCTGAAACATAAATACCTTTGAGTTTTCCCCAATGAATCCGTGCTTTCCATACCAGTCCCATTGCTTCGTGCTTTGCGATGGCTTGTGAGCAACAGCAACAGTATCTATTTGGGCATAATTGGACAATTTCATTACCATGCATTGCAAGAAAACAATTTGAAGGAATACAGTCAAACATCGATAATAAGAGCACTGTTATAACAACATAGTTCTGCTTATAACTTGTAGATTTCAATAGAGAAATTTCAAATTGTCATCGCAAACGAGGGTCTCGATGCTTTTTGTTATAAAATTTACAAATTAATAGACGCGTGACGTAATAAAATGGCTCAGCATCTGAAACGAGGTTGTCTGTGCTAATTTGAAATTTATCAATTCCTTGTTATAACAGGAGCTCTTATTCACGAGGTTCAACTGTATTTTACAACCACTTCATTTTTTACATCTTGTGCCAGTTTTGGGGGTGCTTTTTATCGGGTATCGGGCAAAATGTACCATTAATTGAAAATTGGAAACTAAAAGAAATAAAAGATTGAAAGTCAATTTTTGATACCAAATTCTGTTTCAGTGCTGGTTTCTGTTAAGCCTAGCATACATCTGAACGTGGCAACTGGAAGCAACTGAAAAAAATCCCAGTTGCCGCGATTTGCTTACAGTGTATGTTTTACTTTCTGGCAACTAGTTGCCGTCAGTTGCATGCGTGCATCTGATCACGTGCGTGCACATCGACAGCAACTGCATGCAACAGTTGTTTCCAGGCTTTACCGAGTTGTGGAAGCTCTGGAAATGTAGACATGGCTGGATGCTCCCAGTTGCTGCTAGTTGTGCAACTTATCAGTTGAGTTGCTTCCAGTTGCAATGTCGATGTACGCTAGGCTTAACCCTTTGCTTGCCACATGTTTATTGTGTACCACACGTATGGGAAAATGTGTGAAAACCTATGAGGTCCGTGGTCGAGTAAACTCGACATTGGTAAGCAAACGGTTAAGTCAAGGAAAGTAATAGACCAGTCCAGAAGTGTTTACACCCTGCTACCATAGATTCCACTAGTAACAAATCATTTTGAAAAATGGTGATCTATGTGGTCTTTTTGGAGACCCATACATTCTAATGATTGTTTTTCTATGCAGGGTTTACCTGATCGGTCTATATTGGCCTTCAATGAAACAAAACTGTGTTGGCATTTTGTTGAGGTTAGGAGAAAAAAAAAAGTTAGCAAACCAAGCCTGGAATATGTATTGTAGATCTGCCCACAAGAACAATTTCATATCCGGCCACTGCTCATTTTCCTTGACATCATCAACTACATACATGTACATGAGTCTTTCCACAGTAAAGGGGGCATTTTGGCAACACAGACCATATTTTCGAGGAAATACCTTTGTCTGGTCTCAAAATAAAAGAAATAAGAGATACTTTAGGCCCAAAAAGGTTTACAAATTTCCAATATACGCTTATAACCGGGATGGCATAAAATGTAACACAAGTGTCCATCCCGGTTACGAGCGTATATTGGAAATTTGTACGCAGGGTTTTTAGAAAGGCATGTTGTCACACTATTTGTAACCCTTTTTGGACCTTAGTTATCTCTTTTATTTTGAGACCAGACAAAGGTATTTTCAGAAAAAAATATGGTCTGTGTTGGCAAAATGCCCCCTTTTTTATACCGTGCAAAGACTCGCATGTATTATCAGCTTAATATGATGAAGGAGATGCAGTTTTAGAAGTGGACGGAAAACTCTTAATGAAATTTCCTGGGGGAAACGCACGTGATCAAGCAGGGACTGCAAACCCAATCCACATACATGTATGTATACATCCTGGAATCGAACCTGGGATGTGAGGAGAGAACCACTGCACAACACTTCTGCCCTGATGGTTTTGTGTCCACAAATGCCTTATCTAATGTACATGTAGTCATGGTTTTTACACCTCAAGTCACAATGTCACCTTGTGATGCAAGTTCTTGCTTGCATGACAGTCTCAATAATCTCAGAGAGGATGTTGTTTCTGTTCTCCTTTGTTACCTGAGATTGAAAACAAAAATATACACATTTGAATACTAGACATGTAATTTTAACTAGTTTTCCTGAAATATCCCAACATCCACTGGTTACTGAAGACTGCTCTGCTCAATCCAACAACATCAAACACTTTCTACCCAAGCTAGGGCTGTAGCAGCTGTTGGCTGTATTATTATTATTATTTCTTTCTGGTATTCATACCAAGGATTCCTCAATAGTGCTCATTGCACTGTCACTCGCAAGCGTGAGGAAACCCATGAAGAATTAGAATTAGAAATGGCCAGAGACACCGGGGATGATCCCCCTTGCTCTTCACGAAAGAATGCTCTGGGATCTTTAGAGTGCATTTCCATATTACCTAACACACTGGACCAACGGCTTTACATCCCTTCCGAAGGATGGAGCAAGTGTGGTTGAGTGCCTTGCCCAAGGGCACAGGTACCGTAGCCGTGGGGAGGTTCGAATTTGGATTACACCTGATGCGTGATGACAGTTATATTACTCGGCGAGCCATTTGGGAGAATAGAGACTTTAAAGGAGCTTGTCCAAATTTTTCCAGAAAATAGATTTCATTCTAACCCCAAAATCATATAAAATATCTCCCCCAAAATACTACTGTCCATGGGAAGAAAACAGGAAATTGGCAATCTCTAATTTGGATATGGGAGCAAAAAGGTTGGTGTAATCACTCCACTGCTTTATGAAACAGGATAAATTAGTTTACAAAATGTGTGTGTTTTTTTTTTACGATATCCATGAAAATATACGGATTGAGAGGTCGCAATTTCAGAACGGTAATGACAAAAGATATGGTATCAAAATTTCAACACCAATGGGAAAAATGGGGGTCTAAAAAATGTGATTTGGACGTGCTCCTTTAAATTGTCCATTTCAAAGGATGTGACGTAAATTTTTCTCACCATTAACACTGTGACATCTTTGCGACTCCTGATCTCTTCAACCAATCCTAGAGGCTTTCCTTTAGATACAGGTATGGTTCCGAGTATCGGGCACTCTGATTGGCTGAGAAGTCTCCTCACGAGCTGGATAAAGGGTTGACTGAAAAGCTCCATCTTTCCAATCTCATCGATGATGAGAATTGGAGGGTCTGATGATGTGTAATCCTGGGAATGTTTAAAAACCAAAGCACATTTGAGCATTAGATCTTTACACTTATGACAATTTCCTTGGAGGGAAATAGTGAGGGCCAGTGAGTGGATAGCCTTTGTTAAGGCCTCACAGCTCGGTGAGTCGCGCACAAGAACGAGAGCGCCACCATGCGACGAGGACGGGACGAGCAGCGTCAGCTGTGAGGCCTTTGCTGACCCGGAATTTTGCTACCTGAGAGGTAGCAAAATGCTAATGATCGTATGACACAGTGTGCGTGACACAGTGTGCCTATCAGGTTCGCGCGCACCGGTTTGTAATCACGCGCGCGCGCTTCACATACAACGCGCGCGCACCAACACAAACATACATTTGCAGCACAACAACAAATGGATGAATAATGTAACAGGGGCTGTATACATTAATAAATAATTATTCCCGGACAGCAAAGGCCTCACAGCTGGCGCTGCTCGTCCCGTCCTCGTCGCATGGTGGCGCTCTCGTTCTGGCGCGCGACTCACCTTAACAAAGGTTAGTGACTGGGTGACTGCTGATCCATGCAGCTACATGTACATACAATATACTCACAGTTATGTCATTTCTGTGGTAATTAGGCAGCATGCTAAATATTGTATTGATTACATGTATACTACTGATTGTTCTTATTTTGGAGTTTAGTTTATGAAAACATAACTAACCTTTTGAGACAGCTCTGGCAAAGCAAGGCTTTCAAATGAGGCCACATCGACAAAATATTGGCCTACAGTGGGTCCCCTTCCCTGGCTGTGTGAAAAACAAGAATATGTCAATATGACAACAACTCACAACTGTGGAGAATCGGACACACACACTTTCACCCCAAGCAATCCCCTGCACCTTTATACCTTTATTGCCAACATTCCTTGCTTTTTGCTCATTGTAAATTTGTCAATTTTTTTCTACCATTTCACAGCCCTCACTTTCTCCTCACACTCACTATAATGAGAACCTAAAGCCCAATACATCATTTGCAGTTACCCAAAATTTTACTTCATGAGTTGACAATAAAAACCCGACTAAAAGTGTTGATAACAATATTTTTTTTAAATATGAAATGGTAACCTTTAAAACAATTTTTTTATCTCCATTCATACACAAAAGGCATGCATGTGGCTGAAATTTCTACAAGGCAGGTTATCAATATAATTCTTGTTTTTAAAAGTTTTCCAATCATTCCTGTAATATGTCTTTATAAGTAGATTAAGTGGACTGAGATGTGCTGACATGTTGAGGTTTTGTGCATGCACCAAGTCCTCTCTCTCTCTCGTCCATTGACGGAATAAAGAATGCGGCCACGTATCAGGAGTTGGAGTTCCGCTTTCATGAAAATCGCACCTGATCCCCAGGACCAAACCAGCCTACGCCCCTTGTTTTGGCATCCTCACTGAATCCTGAACATGTCATCAAGCCCCAGTCCATAAAGTCTTCAATCTCTGGATAATTGGACATTACATATACACTCACACATTGGCAATACCCAGTGCAAATGACTGCACCTTACCCAACTCTTGCAAGCGTTCCTTGCTTTCCACTTAAAGTGACCACGTCAAATCCCGTCCTCCGTCCCCCGGACCTAATCTCTTCTGTGTAGAACCCGTTCACAGTCACACCACTCTGCCGTAGCTGCTCCACGGCCTTGCGGATCAGAGTGGTTTTACCAACACCTGCGTAAAATTTGAAAACGTTTCTTTTATTTCGAAAAAAAAAATGCAAATTATACTCTGACCCAAAACAAAAACTCATTTCTCAAATACTTATATAGCACTTCAGACAAAACCATTTCAGGGGAAGTTTTCTACCGTCATCGTGTTTATATTGTGTAAGTTATATGTAAATCTGTGAACATTTCTGATTCCTCGAGATACCAATCATGTATTCTACCTTTAAGGATTATATTTACCAGAATCAGCAGTTTAGCTGATTCTTAAAAAAACTTTTCCTACAAGCATTTTTTTATTCATAAAGGAAAACAAATTGTATTGTACCTGGAGAGCCAGTGAGAAACACATGGCGGAGGTGAGGAACAGATGATGTTGCCATGGTGACTTTGTGTACATCTGCAGTTGTACTTTATGTACGATCTACTGTAAACAGAGGGTCATTAAGAAATTAATACAAAAAAGAAATTTAAACAAAAAAGTATAAGTAAAATTAGCAATATAATAGACACTATGAGCAACTAACAATGGAAATTGGGCACACACCATTGTTAATGACAATGGTTTGTGCCCAATTTCCATTGTTAGTTGCTCATAGTGAGAGAGTATTGCTAATTTCACCTTGAAAAAAAATCAAAATAATGTTCTGCAAAATTTCATTCCATTACCGGAAAATTGACCAATAATTCATGTACTTGAACGTTATAATAAGAGTTGGGAAGTTTGATCTAAAATATTTTTCTTTAAAATGACTCATCTAGCATTGGAATGTGCAGATTTGATGGAAAAAAAAAACAAATTTCGAGTGGGAAAAATTTTGGATTTTGTGAGGAAATTTACTTAGAAATTGTTCAGCCTGTCTCATATGTTTTGCACACAAGGTCTGAATTAGCCATGACCAAATTCCGAGTCCTTATTCTTTCCGAATGAAAAGCGGGCCTCCCACTGCGATTTTTGCCACGAATCTCTGTGAGATTACAGAGACTGTCTATATACACATCGTACCAAAAGATCTTTATTTCAGAAAAGAGATAATACAAAGACGACACAATTAAAGGTGTGCTTATATTTATATGATATTAAATACTATAAGAATATGACACTTCCTGCATTAAATTGCCCCAAACTTTCAATTATCAAGGGGAATGAGCTATCAATCTAAAAAGTTATAAGAAACAAAAAGTGAAATTTATGAACAGTGTGCCAGAACAATTTAACACACCGTTCTTTAGAAAACTTCTGTTGGCAAATGAAGCAAAAGTGGAACTACACAAAGCCAAAACAAATCATTTCAATTGAAACTAAAAGGCCTAAATTTATAATTTCATTCAAAACGAAACCACCACGTCGCGTACACCATTCCTCCGTGCGTACACAGTGCAAAAATCTACAACTCTGTTGTAATAGATCACGTTGTTTTCATTTGGCACACTGAACACGTGGCGTAAATGACGTTGAAATTGACCCAAGGTCGTGACCTTTCTTGACCCAAATAAAATCCAAACAAGTTTTGGAAGTGACGGATCGGAAGCGATCGCCGCGCCACCAAGAAAGTGGACAACAAAAACACCTTAGAGCTGTTGCTGGTCGTAAACAACAAGCCGTTGATTTGTACTCCATTGAAAACTACAAACATGGGTCAAAATTCCATCAAACCACACATTGAAAGAGCCGAAAAGACGGGCGTTTGCCAACTTGCAAACATGAGTTTGTCAGAGGTAAGATTGTGTTGAAATGAATGGATTGTCTGTGTATTTCCGACACTGACTTGTGCTCGCACGTTGAGCAAGCAAGCCGATGTCGCAGGAGATCCTGTCCAGGGTCCTATTTCATAAAGCCCATTTAGAAACATTGCTAAATAAACATTCTTAACTCATGTTTTTAAAGATAGGAAAAATTATATTTTATTGGGGTGTGGTACCCCTACCCCTAGAACTATGGGGGACTGTATCCCCCATAGGTTATGTTGTTTTTTTCCAATATGGCGGCGCCTGAACTTTAAGATCGGACCGATACGGTTTAAGCTAGCGCAATAATCCGCTCCCCAATCGCCACCAAACTCCGTCTGATAGTTCTTGAGACACTCACCTTGCGTGTGTCTACGGAATTTCGGTACCATTTGTCCATTAAATTCTCCGAAAATAATGTTGGAAAATGAACGGGAACATGTGCGATGCATGTGGATGCATGATCGAGGCATTCGGTGCGATGCATGTGGATGCATCGCACATGTTCCCGTTCATTTTCCAACATTATTTTCGGAGAATTTAATGGACAAATGGTACCGAAATTCCGTAGACACACGCAAGGTGAGTGTCTCAAGAACTATCAGACGGAGTTTGGTGGCGATTGGGGAGCGGATTATTGCGCTAGCTTAAACCGTATCGGTCCGATCTTAAAGTTCAGGCGCCGCCATATTGGAAAAAAACAACATAACCTATGGGGGATACAGTCCCCCATAGTTCTAGGGGTATGGTACCCCTAGAACTATGGGGGGATATACTCCCCCATAGGTAATGTTGTTTTTTTCCAATATGGCGGCGCCTGAACTTTAAGATCGGACCAATATGGTTTAAAGGCCCTGTGGATGATCTGTTTTTGAGCGATTCTGCGAATAAAACCATTATAAATCATAAGAAAGACATCAACAAACTCATCCGAAGAAATTTCAGCTTTGTCAAATGTTGGTCGTTTAAAAAAAACATGAAAATCCATATGCATTTTCCTGGTCTTGGCGGGGTGTTTCAAATATTCGTTCTCAGTTGATCGGGTACGGTACAATGTGTGGCTTGCGTCATGCACTCTGTGGCGCACATACTGCGTGATGTGCGCGCGATCCATAAAAATGCATCGCGTTGGAACACGCACACGGAGTACACAGCGCCCATGCATTTTGGACCGCGTAGATGCGAACCAAAAATAAGTAAATCGTTTGCAAACGATCTAAATAATTTCATCTTTACGGATTATTTTCTGGTAAAATTATATCGTTTTGAGCGAAAACCTTTCATTGGATAGTTGCTATTAATTCAATCTTTACTTTCAGAACTTTTCCCCTGTAAACTCGTCGATTTATTTTGGGGTCATTGCAAATGATCCACTGGGCCTTTAAGCTAGCGCAATAATCCGCTGCCTAATCGCCACCAAACTCCGTCTGATAGTTCTTGAGACACTCACCTTGCGTGTGTCTACGGAATTTCGGTACCATTTGTCCACTAAATTCTCCGAAAATAATGTTGGGAAATGAACGGGAACATGTGTGATGCATCCACATGCATTTTACCGAATGCCTCAATCATGCATGTGGATGCATCGCACATGTTCCCGTTCATTTCCCAACATTATTTTCGGAGAATTTAGTGGACAAATGGTACCGAAATTCCGTAGACACACGCAAGGTGAGTGTCTCAAGAACTATCAGACGGAGTTTGGTGGCGATTGGGGAGCAGATTATTGCGCTAGCTTAAACCGTATCGGTCCGATCTTAAAGTTCAGGCGCCGCCATATTGGAAAAAAACAACATAACCTATGGGGGATACTATATCCCCCATAGTTCTAGGGGTAGGGGTGTGGGTGAAAAACGGACCCTCCGGATCCTTCCGGATCTTCCGGATCTTTTTCAAAAATGGCTGTTTAATGAACAGAAAGTGCCTAGTTTGACTTCTTAATACGCTTCCATACCTTTTACCGCCATGTACAGGCCTTATTTTTAAAGATCCGGCGTGGAAAAAAAACAATTTCTTTTTTCTTAGTGTCCTGCACTTCCTACGCCTATTTCTTCGAAAATTTCACTTTGTGGATAGTCGATGTGGTGTTTGATTACAAATTGGTGCAATAAATGATGGTAAAAGGTATGTAAGCGTATTTAGAAGTCAAACTATGTACTTTCTGTTCGTTAAATATCAATTTTTAACAAAGATCCGGAAGATCCGGAGGGTCCGACTTTCACAGACTGCCATTTTATTGTTCCTAAATCCACTTAGGCCCTAAGAATGTTTTTAACTTTTATGAAAAAGGACCCAGGTTGATTTTCGTCCCCCCCGGAGTGCTGGCATGACTGGAAAATTTCAGGTGATAATGGTGATACGGTCCGACCAATCGTTTTTAGACAGTGTAATCGAGTCCGGGTGCAGTATTTTCGGTCCGGTTATTTCAGTCGAAAAAAGACAATATTTAGCAAGTAGGCCCTAGGTAGCGACTTGGAAATCCTTGACGTCATCAGCCGCGCAGTCGTGACACTGTTATTTTTGAAATTGCACTGTAAATCATGCCGCCTTATGTTTCTGACTTTTAATCTGTCGGGCTGATTTCTTTTTGATGCAGGTCCATTGGGGCTGGTTTTCTTTATATTTGTGCCAAATATCGCGCAAATCCACCTGTGCAGTGGTGAGATTTTCCGCATTTTCCACCCAACAATATCGCCAAAATCGGCAGTTGGCGGGCGCCGTCAACTACCTAGTATTGATTCAAGACCCCAGTACGGACATGACCTTGAGCATAACAAAGCCCGTGCCTATAGCGCCCTCATGCTGTACTTGGCACCGCTGTTTAAAGTCAGTTGATGGCGCCCTTTACAGTCTGCTCTTGAAGGACAAGATCATAACGCTTGAATTTAAGACTAACCAAGAAAAAAATAACATGCTTCGTGCCAAAGAGGGCGCTTTGCATTACATCACAATTTTTGAAGTTGCTGTTGATCTATAAAGGCCCTAGGCCTTTAAAATTTAAAACTTATGTAATTTTACTTTACTCAAACTATTTAATCACACATGATCAGAGCTGATTTTTAAGACAAAAGAGAGCTTGTAGTTGTAGGTCTATTAAAATCTGCAGTCATCACTAGGGGCCAATTTCATGGCGTTGCTAAGCACCAAAATTTGCTTAGCACAGGATTTGTTTGCTTTATTTTGCAAAAATGGATTCCCAGCCAAAATCGTAAGTAATGTGTATTGAAAGGTATTCTCCTACTCTTGCGAAGAACACAAGTTGGCGAAAACTTTTGGCTTGTAATCCATTTTATAAGGCAAATAAATCCTGTGCTAAGCAAATTTTTGTGCTTGAAATTGGCCCCTGGTGTATTTTTTTTCTTGGGCAGAAAACTGGTCACACGTATAAATATTGCTTATTGGCTGTCGCTGGCAACTCGACGTGTGTGCAACTCCAGCTGCATGTATGACTGTTGCAATAGCCACCGCCTATGAACAGGCAGTTGAAGAGTACATTTATAAAGCAAAAATGTTGGTGTAATTAGGCCTACTACACTGCTTTATTGAACCAGATAAATTAGTTTACAAAACATCAGTGTTTTTTGACAATATCCTTGAAAATATATGGGTTAAGAATGCCATATTTTAGAATGGTAATGAGAAAAATGTGACAAATGACACATCAAAATCTCAATAGAGCTTCTGCACCGGTGGCCATGACAGGGGGCAGGTTTTCTTATTTAAATGATGTAACAATAGAACCACAAAGCACCTACTCATGCATGACACATGGTAACAATGTGAATGCCCCCTGCCATGGCCGCTGTGCAAAGGCTTTATACCCCATGGGGAAAATGTGATCTGGACATGCTTCTTAAAGGGCGTGTTTGTTTCATGACGGATCCGAATCCAAATCCCGATCTGTTTTACCGCGCAGAAACAAACGAAACCGCTCTCAACTCGGATCTCAAATCACGTGAATTGCAATTTATTTACAAAATTTGTCAAATTTCTGTTCCAAATTTCTCCCACGACATTCGTCGTAAATAAACAAGCATTCTAAATTTGTTTGTATCGTGTGTTGCCTCTGAAAACTGAAACGACACGGTTTTACTCACACAAAATCTCCGCGAGTTTGTCGCCATTTTGGATGTAGCGCTGAACCATCTCTCGAGAAGGATTCCACAGATCACAGATCTCGATCAGGATGTGCGCGAAGTGAACGAGTTCACCTTGGTAATGCGCCAATCTGGATCCATCCGAAACAAACACGCCCTAAGTCACTCATAGTGTCTTCGATGGCAACTTGGTAAAAAACTCGCACAATAAAAAGGAAATGAGTTTCAAACATGAAAGAAAGAACTAGAAGTGTTATGATTTAAAGGAAGGGACAACACTTGCAAAGGCTTACCAACTCTGTACGCCTCATGCGAGTTACCATTATTGCAGTTTGGCGCTCGGACTTGAGAGAGCGTGAGTCAGGACAGAACAGATTTTTACATACTTCACGGCGTGTGGGAGTTGGTAAACAAGGCATCAATCTCGACGTCATTAATGCAATCGTTGCATGGTTGACGTCATCATCCCTTTCAAAATTTCAAATATGCCGCAGCACATAGCTGCATTAGTTGCAAAGTTTATCATCAAAATGCTGACGTTGAAAACAAGATTCTCTATCATGAAGGTTTATACACCGGGCAATGCATCAGTAAAATTTTTGATTAAATTTGTCGATAACGTCAAGCAAGTGTTGTCCCTTCCTTTTATGGGGTCTAGTACCGGTAAGTATTACAATGTACATGCAACGTGTACTTTGTCACCTCAGTTTGTACATGTATGTACATCTGTTGAATGGAATGTTGAATTTTAAAAACTGTTATCATATTGTGTGCTGTGGCAGGAATGCATGCGCGGGCTGCCTCGCAAAAATCACTCATGGAATACCCTGCATGAGGCCTCATGTACTGTATGGCCTTGCCTTTGAAACTGTGCCAATGCAAAAGGTGTTTGCTGCCCTCTGTTGAAATGCATTCCATTTTTTTTCACAAGGCTCTGATCATATCAGTGATCAGCCAAATCTGAAGTGGGAATTTTCTGGCGGTTGCTTCAACATTGCTAGGTCAGACAAAATGCGCTTTGTCCTGGGTGCAAAGTAAATTGTAATAAAAAAAAAAGTAATTTGTGAGGTGTTTCCCACAACTACTACTATACTACTGTACTGATAATGATATTAATTACTTTGCACATTTATAGAGACTGTTTCTGTACTTCTGACTTCTAGTGGGGGTTAAGGTAAAATACAAGTAAACTGTCCAGTGCAAAATACAGACCTGTACACCTTTCCCTCAAATTTTGACCACCTTTTTTTGGTTTCACAAAATGATATCTGACCATTTTATCATCCCGGTACATGTATGTCAACTCCCCCAGTGACTAAGTTGTGTTTACAATGGAAGCTCATTCAAGTGCATTCATTGGAGGAAAACTTTTGGCAGACTCTTCCATTTTTTGGGTGGGAAAATCTTTTTTAATTACGAGGTAATTTTTAAAACTGGAATACTTTTTCACCTTAGCTTTAAATTGTTTACACAAACTACATGTGTTCCATCTTGGACAGAAATAAATTCACGTGGTTTGTGTTTCCATTTTTACTATCGATGTAGGGTACCATGGCCGAGTTGTTTAGGTCGTTGACAGGGGTAAAAACTCGATGTTGCAGGCACTGAACCACAATTGCTCCATCCTTTGGAAGGGATGTAAAGACGTTGGTCCAGTGTGTTGTGTAACGCGTGGCACTTAAAAGATCCTACATGTATAGCATCCTTTCGTGAAGAGTAAGGGGATTACCCGGTGTCTCTGTCCATCGGCTGCCAATGGCACCACCCACCTACATGTACATGTATTTATCTTGATGTTGAGGTGGAAGACACTTCCTGCAATTCAGCCTACGGGCTGCAATTTGAAGTTCATTAAACCTAATTTTAAAATTGGGTGCATTGGGCCTTTAATATGGCTAAAGCAGGCCTACAATGCACATAGTATGTACCTCACTTGGTTTACAATGTAGTATAATACAGTATATCAAAATTAAAACTCCAATCTGAACACAGCTGTGGATCCAAATCACCTCCTGCCATATGGGGCGCCGTTCGTCAACTAATTATTTAGGCGAATTATAGCATGTTTTTTCCATGGTTTATCTTAATTATGTGTAAATAATGCATTTGTGTCAAAGGCCGTTTATGGTTTACAAACAACTCGATTCTTTACAAATCAGGAAATATACTTGTAGCTGTGCAAATTCATTATTTACAAATAATGAAAATTACCTCGGCGTTCCATACTTTATTAATGAAACCGACCAGTGTACATTTCAATGGTTTACAAACAAGAGAATTGTATCGTTCATAGACAATTCCATGGTTTATAAATAATGAATACTGCACATTGCTGCACGTTTTTCTGGTTTACAAATAATACAAAACTATCCAGTGCGCAATTACATGGTGTCTGATTTTCTATGGTTTATAAATAATGAAAATTGGTTAGTGGACGTACAATTCCATGGTTTATAAACAATCTAAACTGCGCCGTTCTAATCAATTTTGTGGATTCTGTGGTTTGTAAACAATTACAAATAGTCAATAGGCGTGCATTTTGATGGTTTGTAAATAATTGAAAGTGATCGTTGGCTCACAATTTCATGGTTTATAAATAATGAAAATGAACTAGTTAGTGTGTCGCAAAATTTCATGGTTTACAAACAGAAAAAAATAAAGCTTTATACACTTGTCTGTCGTTTGTAAAGGTTGACTATCGATAAAATAAGAAGTATTATGCACTCGGTACATCTCAAAATACGATCATTGACGAAAAATTGAAGGGTTTGTAAATAATGAAAATGGACTAGTTAGTGTGTCGCAAAATTTCATGGTTTACAAACAGAGAAAATTAAAGCTTTATACACGTTTCTGTCGTTTGTAAAGGTTGACTATCGATAAAATAAGAAGTATTATGCACTCGGTACATCTCAAAATACGATCATTGACGAAAAATTGAAGGGTTTGTAAACCATGAAAAACACGCTTCATAAACGTTTATTATAATCCAGTAACGTTGTGAGAGCAATGGGTGCGTTCAATTAGCTATCATCGAGTCATAGGGTGCTCGTTCATAGTGTGAACAGTCCGGCAGACCATGGCAACAAAGGTATTTATGTGTACAGCTCATCGAATGCCACGGCACAGCCTTCAGCGCGCGCGCGGGAAATTCCAGGTTCATTACCCGACTAAACCTAGCCGCGTATTGGGCCCAAAATCCAGCCGCGGTCTTAAAATCCCAAACGGATGTAGTAAAAGGTGATAAAATCTTATTTTTTATTACACGAGTATAATAATAATAATAATTACATTTATATAGCGCGCATTCCATATAAATATGTTCATGTGCGCTGCACATTTTAAAAACGAAACTAATCACATCATCGTTACTTAATTAAGATTAAAAATCATAAATCAAAGGCAAGTTTAAAAAGATATGTTTTAACTTCAGTTTTAAACTTCTCAAGACTCCTAAGATTTCTGATGTGACCTGGAAGTTTGGACCATAGTTTAGGGGCAGCGGTCTGAAAAGCACAATCGCCTAATGAAACTTTACATTTAACATTTCCCGGAGTCAGTAACACACTATTCATTGAACGAAGACTCTGGCAATGAAATTGTTAAAATTCTCATAGAAATGTATTTCTTTTCACGGTGTTACCTAACTCAGTCATCTACCGGGCTTATTAAATTTTAAATGGTAATTTTAATTTATTAATTTTTAATTAATTTTAATTAATGAGGAGTCTCCATTTTCCACCCCAAAAGTGCCGAAAACTTAATATTGCCGACAAAATGGTCCCTTTAAAAGAAAATGTACACCACATAGTTTCAAAAATTAGCATTTTTATTACATAATCTGTTTGATCCGTCAATGGGGCACATCAAATTTTGGATGAAGCCAAATCGGTCCACAAATTAGTGCTTAATTAAATGGCTAATAAGGAGTCTGGTTTCCACTATAAAAGTGTCGAAAACTTAATACTGCTGACAAAATGTCCCTTTAAAAGTAAATGTACACCACGCCCAGTGCGCAAGCCGCGGTCGGGCCGTCAGCGGCCCGCTAGCGGTACCGCTAGCGGGCCGCTGGTGGCAGCCACCCGCGGACCGCGGACCGCTAGTGCTCCGTTGGCGATTGAGGAGCGGCAGTGGCACTGGTGGTTTGCCACTGGATACCGCTAGTGGTTCGCTAGTAGCTCGGGAGCTGTAAAACGCTGTTCGCGTGCCACTTGCAAGCCACCGGCGAACCGCCGGTGGTTTTTGGTCGGTGTGCCGATGCCGACCGGTCGCTTCCCAGCCGACGGCAGCCGACGGCGGTCAGTTTGAAAAATTTGCATTTTTATTACATATTCCGTTTGTTCCGTCCATGGGGCAGATCAAATTTTGGAGGAAGCCAAATCGGTCCACAAATTAGTGCTTAATTAAAGGGCTAATGAGAAGTCTCCATTTTCCACCCCAAAAGTGCCGAAAACTGAATACTGCTGACAAAATGGTCCCTTTAAAAGAAAATGTACACTACATAGTTTCAAACGGATTATGTAATAAAAATGCAAATTTTTCAAACTATGTGGTGTACATTTTATTTTAAAGGGACCATTTTGTCAGCAGTATTAAGTTTTCGGCACTTTTTTAGTGGAAACCAGACTCCTTATTATCCCTTTAATTAAGCACTAATTAGTGTACCGATTTGGCTTCCTCCAAAATTTGATCTGCCCCATGAACGGATTAAATGGATTACTAGTATGTAATACAAATGCTAATTTTTAAAACTATGTGGTGTACGTTTTCTTTTAAGTTTTTGGCACTTTTGGGGTAAAAAATGGACACTCCTCATTAATTAAAATTAATTTAAAATTAATTAATTAAAATTACCATTTAAAATTTAATCAGCCCGGTAGATGACTAAGTTAGGTAACACCGTGAAACGAAATACATTTCTTTGAGAATTTTAACAATTTCTTTGCCAGAGTCTCAGAACTCGTGTAATAAAAAATAAGAATATGTTTACATAGATAGGTGGCGCTTTACAAATGCATGTGTTATTATTATTATTATTTTATCACCTTTTACTACATTCGTTTGAGATTTTAAGACCGCGGCTGAAACCGCTGCTGAGACCGCTGCTGGATTTCGGGCCCAATACGCGGCTAGGTTTAGTCAGCTAATGAACCTGTAATTTCCCGCGCGCGCGCGCTGAAGGCTGTGCCGTGGCGTTCGATGAGCTGTACACATAAATACCTTTGTTGCCATGGTCTGCCGGACTGTTCACACTATGAACGAGCACCCCTATGACTCGATGATAGCTAATTGAACGCACCCATTGCTCTCGCAACGTAACTGGATTATAATAAACGTTTATGAAGCGTGTTTTTCATGGTTTACAAACCCTTCAATTTTTCGTCAATGATCGTATTTTGAGATGTACCGAGTGCATAATACTTCTATTTTTATCGATAGTCAACCTTTACAAACGACAGAAACGTGTATAAAGCTTTAATTCTCTCTGTTTGTAAACCATGAAATTTTGCGACACACTAACTAGTCCATTTTCATTATTTACAAACCCTTCAATTTTTCGTCAATGATCGTATTTTGAGATGTACCGAGTGCATAATACTTCTTATTTTATCGATAGTCAACCTTTACAAACGACAGACAAGTGTATAAAGCCTTATTTTTTTCTGTTTGTAAACCATGAAATTTTGCGACACACTAACTAGTTCATTTTCATTATTTATAAACCATCAAATTGTGAGCCAACGATCACTTTCAATTATTTACAAACCATCAAAATGCACGCCTATTGACTATTTGTAATTGTTTACAAACCACAGAATCCACAAAATTGATTAGAACGGCGCAGTTTAGATTGTTTATAAACCATGGAATTGTACGTCCACTAACCAATTTTCATTATTTATAAACCATAGAAAATCAGACCCCGGTGCAAGTTTCTTGGTTTATAAACCATGTAATTGCGCACTGGATAGTTTTGTATTATTTGTAAACCAGAAAAACGTGCAGCAATGTGCAGTATTCATTATTTATAAACCATGGAATTGTCTATGAACGATACAATTCTCTTGTTTGTAAACCATTAAATGTACACTGGTCGGTTTCATTAATAAAGTATGGAACGCCGAGGTAATTTTCTTTATTTGTAAATAATGAATTTGCACAGCTACAAGTATATTTCCTGTTTTGTAAAGAATCGAGTTGTTTGTAAACCATAAACGGCCTTTGACACAAATGCATTATTTACACAGAATTAAGATAAACCATGGAAAAAACATGCTATAATTCGCCTAAATAATTAGTTGACGAACGGCGCCCCATACTGCCAGTATCCATGTACATACACCCCCACCTGCACAACACCTTACCATCTCACTTCCTAAATATCCCCCTTACCACCCACCCGGCCAAGTAAATTTGAGATCCGGAACCCAGCATGAAACGCCTTGAAGGGTTTTTGGACGGCACTAACTAGACAAGACTGAGAAGGGCCCTGATCACGGACTGCTCCCTCCCGGCTTGCCGACGATCGTGCTCGGACCTTCCTCAAAACAGCCTGTTTGTGTTTAGACAAGGATGAAAACAGAGCCGGCCACCGGTGCAGTGTTTGTTGTTTTCTGTTTTTCCGTGGACTGGTGTGACTTTTGTTAATAACGTGATGGTGATGTTTTGTCCTCCAGACATTTTTCGGTGTTTGTGTCAAAAATTGATCCCTCCGGTCTTCTTCTGCTGGCTTGTTTTTCAAATTGCCCAAGGTTTTGGGAAGTTTTCTTTCTTCTTCCACCCACCTCCCCCATTCCTTTTTTTCTTCTTCAACCGGACAATCTGGTGCAAGTGCAGAACGCAAGACGTCCCACGCATGTGCAGCATTCATAATTCACAAAGTAATGACTTTTGCAGTTTGAAAAGCGGATTGAGCTCAAGATGTTGTGTAGACAAGTTTTCATATTTGTGGTGGCAGTAGAAATGCCGAATTCATCTTTTTTCCCCCCTTTTATTTCTGGTGTAAACATACAATGTTAGGCTAAGACAGGCTATGTGGAAACGGCTGATTCAGACATTGGGGTGACACACCATCATTCAGTTACATGTACCACAAAATGTTAAAGATGCCGCACAATCAAGCAATTATACCGAGACAGACTGTCCGCTTGGCCTTTTTGTCTTAAGACGTGTTCCTTTTGGACTTTCTTTTCCGTTACCTCAAGGAAAGTTACCATGACCATGTGGAAACATTCCTCTGTGTAATCTTTCCGTGCGTTCCCATTTTCCATTTGTTTTCAGTGACCATTCAGAAAGTTACCACGACCCAGCAGTGTATAAACTATTATCCGTGCAAGCCTATTATTTACTGCAGGGTCATGTTATTTTTACAGGGTGAAACTGTTCCTACTGTACTAAAATATAGTCATGTAAAACTATCACGGTTGAGCGGAAAGTTTCCGCAGCCTCTCTCGGCCTGTAAATTTTTACATGGTGGCCACCATAACTTGACAGGAAAGCTCATTCTCTGTGTGTCCCCATTGGACTTTTGTAATTCTACCGCATAACCACAGTAGTTTAAAGACACAGGCTCGTCAGCAATGCGCTCGCACCAAATTCGTGCAACGAAATACGCAGCTCCGTGCCTTTGCTATGGAGCTGCGTATTTCGTGGCACGAATTTGGCGCGCGCGCATTGCTGACGAGCCTGTGCCTTTAACCAAAAAAGTCCAATGGGAACACCACTTTGGTAAAATTGACCTGATCAGTTTAGTTTTACCAAGCAGAGGTTGGCTAAGAAAATTAACCACTAGACTCGGGGTAAAGTTATCTGATGGAAAAGTTTCTTGGTACATGTATACATGTCTGAAATGGACTCAATAAGCACCAGTTGGTTTGGCAAGTTTTGCCAAAAACAGTCAACATTTTTCTGAACGTGCCCTAAGTTGTTTCAACACTCAAAATTAAATATTAGCAGGGAAAAGTGCATGTAACACAAGGGTGTCACCTGAGGGAGATGGGAAGGGGGTAGGAGGGGAAATGGTCCTGACAGATTTAACGCTCTTCTGTCAGGCTTGTGGTTCAGACAGGAACTGTATAAAGAAGGCCCTAAGGACAGGCCTGTTGAGTTATCATGTGGAGATCCCATGTTATAGCTGCATTAGTACAGCTAACCACTTGTCGCCATGCAGTCACGGCTTGTTTTCTCCCCAGTGGAGTCGGTCATGATCAGGCTACGGAAATGCCTATATGTGAGGTGAACTTACCGTACTCTTGGCCACTCAGGAAACTTTTACATGTACATAATCATTTCCTGTGAGGGTGAGATGATGACTATGAGTACCCACTGAAAAACATTCTTTGAATGTGAACATTTTTTTGAGTTATTTTTTGAAAAGGCAGGGAAAATAGTGCTTTTGAAATCACGTGCATGAATGTATTGAAGTCTGAATCAGTATTTCAAACTCAAGGAGTGGATTCAAACAAAAATCATGTTAGCCATCAGTTAAACACTAGTTATTTAGGCCTACATGTATAATAATAATAATAATAATGAAAATTTATAATGCGCCGGTATCCATAAAAAAAGATGCTCATGGCGCATGGCTTGTATCTACATTGTAAATTAGTACATTGTAAATTAGTACAGTGGGTGTTGGTGGTGCACAAAACACAAGCCAGCAATGTCAGACAGCCTGTTTACACTTGATCACAAGCTCAGGATCGAACATCGAGTTCGGGATCAGTTCCGGATCACAAACTCGGGACCAAAATTAGCCTCATATCAGACCCAAAGATTTGGGCACGCGTCGGCGGAGGGTTGAACCTCGAGCTCTGCAGGATCAGTTTGCGGATAAGCAATTGATCTTTACCACATCTGCTCCACAGCCGTTGTGTGGGAAAAGCCCGCGATTGCGGTTTACACTGACGCATTCTTATCAGGGCTCAATCTTGATCCCGAGCTCGGGACCAGTGTAAACATGGTCAGAATAGTCAGTTTTGCAGTTTAAAAAAGTCTGTAGTTATAGCACAGTGTCTGAACATATGATACACGTATTTCAGTAACCTGTATCATGGAGCTAGATTGCCTACTTGGCCATTTAATGGGCAGCTTGCAATATACATGTAGAAAGGGATAAGAGAACCATCCCCTGGATCATGTAGGGGATGACACTATAATTAAATAACAATAAACTCTACATTTGTTGAAATATTTGGAGAATTGCAACTTTCTGATTAAATTTGTTACTACCGGTACCGTTAAGAACAGAAATTGGCTGTAAATGTTTGAAATGTTTATCTTATCGCACCAGATCAAAGGTTTGCCTTCTTGTGAAGTACAGTGTGTGTGTCAGTATTGACTTAATAGAGCATTGCCCGAATTCAAAGAAATAACTTTAGGTTTTGGGAAATGATAGAGTGTTACTGCCATTGATCAAGAACGACATTCAACGACCACTTAGATGGGGTCATGAATGTTTGTACTACATGTACATGCTTTCTATCACCGTGTTTACACTCGAATCGGCAAAGGTGGATACAGATCCAGCATTTTTATTGCGACCACAAAACTGAACATTTGCCGCGTTTACACTACACCCCAAATCGCTTCAACTCGCCTTCAGAAACCGCAAAAGTCACCACTAAATGTAACTGCAGCGCATGCGTGAGCTGTTAGGTGTTGCTGCACTAGTGCCAGATTGGTCAATTAAATCTACTACACTGCGGGCACCGCCCCAAGGACACTCAAATTGCCGAATCTGTATTCAGGTAGCGTTTACACTACAAGCGACCTTGACGATTGCAGGGTTCAACCCCGCAATTGCGGGGTTCATCCCTACCCCAAAGGTGACTTGAAAAAGGTGAATCAGACCTGCGTCTGATCCGCCTTTTTCAATTCACCTTTTGCGTTTACACTTAGTGCCTACCCGGCTTCAACTCCCCTTTTTGGAAATTGCGGAGTTCGATTCGGCAAAGGTGAATCAAGTGTAAACGGGCTGTTATGTATAGCCTACATGTACTCTCTGTAGTGAACTTTGAAGGTTGATTTAGTAAATCGACACTGGCAGCCTTGTTTTAGATGATGAGCCATTGTATTACATGTATGTATGTATATCAAATATCTTTTCATTTGTAATTTTTTTTCAAAAAAAGAAAGCACTGAGACCCTCGTTTTCGATGACAATTTGAAATTCTTCAATGGACCCTTTGCACCGACGGCCATGACAGGGTAGGTTTTCATATTTAAATGATGTGACAATAGATCCACAAAGTGCCTACTCACTGTCATGGCCGCCCGTCTATAGAGCAACTTCTTGGAATCAAGTAGGGACTGAAAACCAGGATTTGAACCAGGACCAATGAAGTAGAAGGCTACCAACTTGACCTGAATCTTGTGCAATTGTCTTATCTATTTTCCATATAGACGTCAGTTGCCATGGTAATTGGGTCTAAACATTTGCTGGTAATCTGAATTGTCCATTGCTAAAGTGCAGGGAAACAATTCACAGGTTTTAGTGTGGACCCAATAACCATGGCAACACACAAAGAGTTCTGTTCTCACTTAAAGGGCCTGTGACATGCTAAACAACTTTGTGCCTAAGCTTTGCTTCATAATGACGGATTACTTGTTCAGCAAGACATACTATTGTTCGTTTGGATGTAAAATCAATAAAAGGTGGCATTTTTCAACTTTGAAGATTTCACTGCAATAAATCACAGACAGAGGGCGCTGTTTTGAGTGCATCACATAAGGAAGACAGAAGGGAAAAGTTAAGAAAAAACATAAGACTTCAAGTTGGACTTGTGGCAAATTGCTGCAGTTTCTACCCCCAGTTTTGTCATGGCTTACAGCAGGCAACATGTAAAACAAACTCAAACAGCCATGGATTACAAAAGTTTCAGGAAAATTGAGAAAAAAGTGGAATCTTTTGTGCACAGTGTAATGTGATTTTCCTGTGTTTGCCTCTTGTGACATAGTGACCTTGGTCATGAATATGCATATTCGCATTAGCATAAAAACTAAAAACCTTTGTTTTAACCCCCAAAGCAAGCTCCAAATAGGATTTTTATGACTTTAACTGAGTAGAGTGGTTTTAAAGCATAGATTTCATTGATAAAAATCCTAAATAAGGGGCCCTTTAAGTAATCTTAAGTACTTTACCAAAGCCCCAGTTTTTAATGTAAACAAAAATTATAAATATAATATAAATATTATACCAGGAATCACAGAATCAACCACGGATAGCGATAAGTCATAATAGGCCCCATGGGAAGGGCAACATTGTAAATTATCTAAGTGGACTTTGAATATTTGATTTATCATGTTGATCATAAAAAAATATATATTTGATAGAAACCAGTCACAGGAAGTCGGCTGGGTGATGTCCCCAACAAAATATGCTAAGAATGGATCAGATACGGCGGGCGTTTGCAGACGGCGACGACGTTATCGGCCCGTCCAATCGGGTCAAAGTCACGGCTAGTCCATACACACTTCCGCTGTTTCATAAGCTTAAGTAGTTTGAGTGATGACTTAGTGATAGTGACTTCCACCTAATTAAACAGGATTCTCCAACAGTACCTCGGGCATTCTGTGTCTGGTTCCTCCTATTTTGTTCCCTGAGGACGCATGTTTGTGCCAAATTTAGGTTATGCAAACCACGTTCTGACTTTGCAAATACGAGGTAAATTGTTAGCGTCCATGCATGAAAAGCTTTTGGTATTACAGGATGTCGGTATTTTGCAACTTCTGTAGGCTTTATCTGTAGATTTGAGCATACAATTTTTAATAACGGAGAAAGATGGATTTACAGGGATAGTTTGGTCATCATAGTCTATTTTTGATGATCTCTTCACATTTTATATGTATCAATGAAGAATTATTAACTCAACTTTTTATAAAGCAATAAACCATAAAAATAGCCAGTTTTAATAATGATTCTTGTAAGTATTTTAGGTCAAGTCAGAAAAAAAATTGTCAACAAGAATATGCTGCAGTGCTTCGAAAAACATCATTTGGGATGTTTGAAACAGGCAACTGCAGGTCTTAAAAAGTTTTGAAAAGGCTTAAATTTAATTATTAGAATGATTACAATCTTTGTGCCCTGTTATTGGTCAACAAATATTGGCCCAGTCTGTTTACACTTGATCCTGAGCTCGGGGTTGAACACCGAGCTTGGGATCAGCTCCAGATCACAGACCAAGTGTAAATGCTCTTAGGACCAAATTGGCCCCGAAACGGAGGGTCAAACCCCGAGCTCGGGATCAGTTTGTGGTTAGATAAGCAATTCATCGCATCCGCTTCACAGCCATTGCGAGGGAAAAGCCCGCGAAATTCAAACGGGCTTGCACACTGTACATGTATACACATTGTTTTGTACATAGGCACACATAGAACATGATCTTGACCGCAACTTCTGGCGCCGCGCTCGAGATCAACTACAATGTACTTGCGACATCAGTATCAATCTTGATCCCGAGCTCTGGACCAGTGTGAATATAGTGTTTTACATCAGTGTTAATTACATCAGTGTCATTTCAGACTCTATAAATTATTTATTGCACTACAGCTTCCTGAAGCCAGCCACTGACAGGAAACCTTGGCCCAGATTTCAGACCCAATTGTGGTGCTGTACTTTGTTAGGCCACATCCAATAAATACTGTCAATGGTGAAATATACACCTCTTTGTAGAGTGAGTAAGAACTTGAGAAGGCGCTAATTGCAATAAATTGTACTTGTGGCTTTTGAGAACCACTTTTGGCCATGTAGTGGACTGGTGTATTAGTTTTTACACACTTGTCAGTCAGTTTTCCCACAACCACAATGCCTGTGGCCTACCAGTAGGTGATTATTGATTGGCAGCATACACCAGTTTTGTGCTTGTCAAGCCAGTAAATTATGTATGACGCCTTTTAAATTTAACCCAATTATGGGCAACAGTTTGTTTTGGGCTGCTTCAAGGAAATGTTGTTGCTTTTGTGATTGTTGTTGGGTGAAAATCTTGTCAAAACCTTTGAGAGGAAAAATTTTATAATTGTGCCTAAGGCCTTTTTACACCACGATTTCAACACAGGTCTGACCATGGAGGTAGGAAAAGATGGTTTGACAAACTTCGATCGGTGTTAATGCTCAACACTGGTCAAGAACCCTGCTCGGGAAATGGGTTGGGTCTTAAGAATTTCAGAACAGACTGAAAATGGTAGTCACAGTGTGAAAACTGCAGCTTGTCAATCTGTGTTTTAAGGGTAACAATTACTTATCACGCTCAAAATTCATCCCCTCTTTAAGTGTGAGAATTTTTAAAACTCTCAACATGTCTTTGGTGACTGAGGTGGCCAGGAATGTAAAGTGTAATAAAATTGTAGTATGTTAAGTTTCACTTTTCTGGGATAGTTTTATAGACATGTATTGTATGCCAAAAAGGAAACCCAAAGTTTGTTGAATCATGGAGGAAGGAATTCAAACCTCCATGGTTGAATAGGCTGCAGTGAACTTGTGGATATCAAGGCACTGATTGACCAATCACTTTGGAATCGCTTTCAAGATGTTCTGCTTCACTCAGTGGTTTAGTCCGAGTCCAAGTGAATCTGTTTGAACAAAGTGACTGGGAGAATCCTGTAGGGCCCTCAGAAAACCTGCAAGGCATCAGCTGACCTCTCGAGCTGCACATCTTAAAAACGGCCCTAGAAGTGCAGGTTCTCGGGGAGCACTTCAGACAGAGTGGCACAACCTGCCTCAGTGGCTCTTACAAGATGTGTTCATGCACGTTACTGGTCAATCAAATCTTATCTTTCAGCCTCCTTGATCTGTCAGTCAGCGTATGATTTGCAAATAAATTAATTCTTTTTTTAAAATCGTATTTGATCTTCTCAAACATGGTACATACATGTATCAAATTAAGGGGTGTTTTTTTTTTCACAGACTTATAAACCTATAGACCACAGGTCCTATTCAAAACTACACGGCATTTCGTGATTTGCGCGGCGCCCGACTAAAACAAAAGTATGGGCAAATTCACCTCTCGGTATAGGAATTTTACGCACATTTGAAATTGTATGAAGCCAGTTTTCAATTTAAAAAAAAAAAACCTGTACATGTATACTAACTATGGTTCACGTAGATTACAAATTGTTCGGTTCCTGTGTGAATAATGTAAAATAAAGCAATATTCGGACGAAAAAGAATTTTAAATTACAATCCACATTTGCGCAATCAATCCGTTTTGCGCACGTCGTGCACCCATCGCCCAACTTCAGCATATAGGAGCGCATGGCATACGCGTGATTTGGAACAGCCAGGAGCGCTTTGAACCCGCGCGGTTACATGTAGCTCGCATTGTGTCGTCATTTGCCTATACTTTTCCAAAACACGGTTTTCAATGCACGACTGTTGATCTATGCATTTATAGGCCTATCTGTGTTTTTTTTATAGCCCAATACAGGGCCATGAATACTATAAGTAATCCCTAGAAATGACCAACAAGGATCTAATCATAGCGCCATGGTGAAACCACTGGCTAGTCAATGGCAAAAACCACCTCCGCTTTTCCTCAGCCCATGCTGAGTGATGTGTGGATATCCGCTTGGTGTGTACTGGCGCCCTCTGGTGGCAACAGTGCCCTAAGGCACTAAGCATTGACTGGTGAATGACTGGCCTAAAGTACTAGCATGCATGTCATCAAGTTTAGTGTCAATATTCAACAGGTTGTGTATAGGATATTGTTTCAATAGTCATTACTGTCAGAATTCATGATTTGAGAGTGAAAACAACTCACACAATTTGTGTGTAATTTAAGCACTTACAGTCATAAGCCATGTTTAGTATCCAACTTTTTGAGGAAAACTTACTCTTGCCACAGTGAAAGGCCGATTACTGGATTGCCAATGTCCCTAAATCTTCAATTACATGTACATGTAGGATTTACAGCGTTTGCCCTTAACTTTTTTCCCAACTGGCCAACAGGACCAGTTGGCCTAAGTTTTGACTGGTCCGTTGGCGTTTCAAGTGGCCCGGTTCGAACTTCAATTCTGGTTGTTCTTTTCACACACAGTCGAGCTCTAATGTTTGCAATAATCACATTTGAGTGAATTTATGAAAAATTGATAAGGTTCTCCCCAATACAAGTTTGACAATTTTGAGCTAGGCCTACATGTATTCTGGAGTCTTGAAAAAAAAAGCTCTTTGTTAGAAATTCTCACAGATCAGAGCACAGATGCATGTTTTTGTGCACATTAAATATTAAATATACGTCAGAGGACCGTATTGAAAGCGGTATTTATGGCCGTGCGAGTCTGAAGAATGATAACAGTTTTTTCATCAGTCCTTTACGTGGTCCTTTTTACGAAAGAAACTTTATGTACAGCGTGGGTCTGTTTTAATTTAACTGGACAGCCGGATCATTTGAGGAGGCTTTCTAGCTGGCCCGAGACCATTTCAACTGTCATTTGGCCAACGGACCAGTGCTAATTTGAACGCTGGTTTGTTTATGTCCTACCTGATGTGACTTCACTGACTTGATTAGCACTGTATACTCGGTGCTTTCCAGAAACACAATGGAAAAACTTCATTGTGTGCTTGGTTGGGACTCGAATCCACAACCTCTTGCATACTACTACAATGTACTTACATGTACTCATAAGGCCAATGAAATTAGATTACTAGTTTCTCGTCAACCATTTATCAAATTTTGGAGAGTGATTTTTTTCATTATTCATTATTTATTATTTAATCAAGGAAAAATACAACCTTTACACATACACGAACTGCCATTTAGAAACTGATTATTAAGGCTCTAAACTCGCCCAGAAATGGTTTGGTGCCAGTATCAATGCCATTGAGTTATACCGGGTACCTTTTGTTTGAAGGAACAAGTTGAGATGACAAAATCATGGGAATTGACAGAGTAGATGTCTGGTTATAAACATAAAAGCCGCAAAACACAGATCGCAATTGCACAACTGAAATGGAAACGTTTCGCATGGGAGTAGTTTGCATCTGATTTCCCCCCTTTTTTCAAAAATAATGAAACTTTGGCATAATGAAATGTTTTGGTGCGGGGTCAAAATCATATGCGGGCGCTGACGAGAAACTAGTAATCTAATTTCAGTGGCCTAAAATTGGATGCTGACTCTGTCAGCCTCCTGACGCTATAATTTTTGAGATAGGCCTAACTGCAATGGCTGTTGATAGATAAAACATAGACGAAACATATGCATCTAGAATTACACTTTCTCAATCAAATTTTCCCCAAAAAGTCAGAATTTCTATCATTTCTATGATTTTCACTACGCAATTTCACTCCTAAATTCCTCAAAACCGCCTTTAATTGATATTCATTCTCCCGACGCAAGCAAAATTACATTCTCTTGACCTAAAATCTTAATGAACAAATTGACAGGGAAAACTTTACTCGAGTGGAAGATAAAAGTGGTAGCTTCTGTCCAATGAAATGACTGCTTTCCGAGATGTTATCTTTGTATGAGGAAACAATTAGTGAAGATGAATTTATCTTGGCCTATATGATGGTGTGCATGCACACTTATTTTGTTTACAAGGGTGCCCTCATAAGAACGAAACCAGGCCCCTGACTACTGTAGTATTATGGCTCCATTTTTCAGGCAGTATATCAAGGGAACCAGCCTAAATAGGACGGTGCCTTTGCACAATTTCTTGAAAGCATTGACACAGTTTTTCATTGTTTTCTCAGAATGTAGCTGCATATACACAGGTTGTTTTTATCATACACATCCTCAATCACACATGGAGATAATGCAATTTGTAACAGTTTTCCAATCCTGTAATCTGTCTTTTTCAGTTTCCTCCCGAGCTCCAGAGGGTCATCAGGAATCTGCGCACTCTAGATCTCTCGGCCAATAAGATCCCGTCGTTGCCCGCAGTCATCGGCAGGTTTGATGCCCTCAAGAGCTTGAACATGAACCACAACAGATTAGGTAAGCCGCTTTAATACAATCGGATTGAACTGTAATTTTATTAGAGATGAATTTGTAATAAAAATCACCAATTTATTATAAAGAGAAAGTTCGTATACTGTACACACGAAATGCTGACTTTTTAGACCTCCCCCTTCCCTTGTATAGTGATGTCCCCTAACTTGGCGCACTTCGACAACTCACTGGAAATCCGCTCACCTTATAGCAAAACCCCCTAGCGGAATTAGTTGAAACTTACACACCGTTGTAGTATAATTCATAGGCTCCAAGAAAAAGTAATACTTTAATATTTTGACTCATCAACAAGTACAGAATAACACAAACAATCAGGACAAAACGATGAACACTTTTTTCCCGAAATCGCCCGGACTGTCCCCTAACGTGGAGCGCGTCGCTGATTGGCTGAAACGGTTTTATGCCTTACTACGATGGCCCACAAAGACCACTTGCACGCACACACTGTGACACTGTACACAATGCCAGTATGCCTGGTTTTATTCACGTGAAATGCCTATTACAGGCTTCCGTGTATTGAACCTAATGCGAACGGCGATGCCTTCACATTCCGGTGAATTTCTAGTAACTGAATGATTCTTCTCCATATTTTAGTTTTGGAATTTATGAAGGTACTTGAGAACTTTATTTCCATTTAATGCCAAGTGCAACAGATTGTTTATTGCGCCAAGAAAGAACGGAAAGTAAAGCCCACCACGTTAGGGGCCGCGCCACGTTGGGGGCCGCGCCACGTTGGGGGACATCAACAATACGCATCAGCTCTCACTCCCTTATTTTGTTCCGACTAAACCCGCTGGTCTGTTTGACATTTGCAAGCTTACTACGCAAAACAGGGACTACAATTTGACATTTCGTTAACTTTATTTTGAAGCTTTGTACTATACTGTAAAATACTAAAAAACTAGTCGAGTGAATCTATGAACACATTAGCATAATGCAACATTTCTGAATGGTCAAAAAATTACTCGGAAGGTCAAAAAACAAACATTCATTTCTCATTTGAATAGGGTTGTAGCACATGTGCTGTGGACAATATGGTGGATAGCTGTTGCTAATAGCAACATATGACTGGCAAGATTTCAGTTCAGTTCGTTTTATTTCCAATCATCCAAATGAAGTTTTACACCGATAAATTTGTATTTACATTAATGTTAAGTGAAGGAGATCTCCGAAAGCAGAGCTTGTATGTGGAGACCCCCCTAAATTGTGTACTTTAACTATTCAATCACTTTTAGCCGGGTTTTTATAATAGAATAAATTACATACACAATGAATAACCTAAATGTGGCACATGAAACAAAAGACAATACACGGGACGGCACAAACATTGCAAGGCTGCCAATACAATAATTACATGTACTTCAATAGGTAAAACAACTTAATCCTGACCATATTTTTCTAGAAACCAAGCCTTTAGTTTTTTCTTAAAAACTGGAAGACTTTCTGTTGATTTCAAATTACTACTTAAAGCATTCCAAAAAATAACTACAGCCGTGGAAGAAATATCAATGTTTCAACATACCCACTGTTCCAACTAACCCCACTCTCCCCTACTGTAGTGTATTTTCAGAACACAACAAATTCATCCTTATCGCTGAGTTGAACTCGCCCTGGTTTGAAACCGGGGTTAAAAAACTCTTTGTGAAGAAAAATGTCTTTTTTCAGATGTGAAATGAGTTACAAATCCTAATTTGTCTGTTTATTGACATCACCTGTGGCCCTAACACATCGCCTAAAACAAACACTCTTCCTTGGGGACTCATACCACTACAGGCCCTCTGATCACAGCCAACCCTCTAGTTTCAAGTTCATTGCCAGGTTGCGGGTCATCAATCAAAACTCGGAACAGATCAGTTTGGGGAGGCTTGTGCTGCATTTACACCCAAACTGGCAAAGGCAGATAAAGACCCAGCATTTTTATTGTGACCGCAATCTTAAAATTTGCCGCATTTATATTACATTTCGATCCGGCTTCAACCCATCTTTCTAGCCACAAAAGTCATCGCTACATGTGATTGTGATTGCAGGGCATGCGTGGATTGCTTTGTGTTGTCTAACTGGCACTTTAAGTTAATTCTGCCACACTCTGCTCACTGCTCAAATTGCAAAATCTGTATTTGGGTTGTGTTTACATACATGTACGGTACAAACAACCTTGACAGTAGACTGATTAAATGTTACATTACTCGGCCTCCTTGATCTTTTGGTCATACAGTACATGTAGGGTACCGGTAGCCTATAGGGTAATGTATATTTGCTGGAGGTCCATTTTCCTCATAAATAACATTAGAATTTCACTGAACATTAAAAGTATTTTTGACATTCAGCCTTGCTTTTTCAAACAACAATTCATATAATATAAAAAGAGATCTGAGTAAAACTTAAAATTATTTCTTTCTGGTATTCATACCAAAGATTCCTCAATAGAACTCATTGCACTGTCACTCGTAAGCGTGAGGAAACCCATGAAGAATTAGAATTAGAAATGGCCAGAGACACCGGGGAATCCCCTTGCTCTTCACGAAAGAATGCTCTGGGATCTTTAGAGTGCGTTACCATTACCTAACACACTGGACCAACGGCTTTACATCCCTTCCGAAGGATGGAGCAAGTGTGGTTGAGTGCCTTGCCCAAGGGCACAGGTACCGCAGCCGGATTCGAACCCGCAATCCCAAGTTTTCACCCATGATTGCGACTCAGTGACCCAAACCACTCGGCCAAGATTGAATTATTGGTTTAATTTATCAAGAGTTTTGAGTTATCTGGGTTTGACTTCTCTTTTTCGCAAATGTTTTGCAAATGAGAGACTGGACAAATCTTCTGATGCTCTGTAATAAATCCTAAGCATCTTCACACAAACTCTCAAGTAAACAGGACTTCCTCTCAAAAGTAAACATGACAAACAAGACTTTGTATGAAATAAACTCCAGAAACCTACCTAATTACTTCCGGGAGCCAGCATTGTTAGTACTCCACAGAACCCTAATATTCTTCCTGTTCTACAATGTACCTGCTGCCCTGCACAGTACTCCCTCAGTAGGGAACTTCCACCTGTACAAGGCCAGCTAGAAATACACCTGCTACATACAATATCATCATTAAGACTCGCCACTATAATTAACAAGTTTCACAACATAGTACATGGTAGAAAATTTAAGACATTCGACAGATTGCCTCCTAATTTTCAGAAACATATGTTCCAATACTTTTATTTGTATGTTCATTCCAAGCTCTTCCCCCACCCAACTCACTCCCCCAAGTTTTTTGGGGATGCTAGGTAGACGGCTTGGTCATTTTCCATAGACGTACGTGTGATTTCAAGACATGGCCATATCATTCGGACACAGCCTTATAGGGGTTTCAGACTATGCTGTTACCCAGGTTATCTTAGGGTTAACGAAAAACTTAACCCCGAGATTACCCGGGTAATTCGTAGTGTTCAGACTACACTTCTCAGGGTTAGCAATTCTCCGGGTTAACTGCCTCAAAATCTCACTTAACCCGGGTAATTTCTAACCCTGCTCGCGAGGTGGGTTAACCCACCAATCTCTTGAGACTATTTTCCGGGTTACCTTTATAGTCTGAAAGCTCGAGGTTTTCTTCTACCCGGGTATGGCCACGGGCTGCGTCATTACCGCGGCCTGCCTTGTGCGGGGTTAGTTTTGTAGTGTGAAACCGATTCTCCGGGTTAATTTCTACCTGGGTACGGACAACTACCCGGGTAATTAATTACCCGGGTAATTCAAGAGTAGTGTGAAACCTGCATTAGAATGAAAAAAGTCTTATCAGTCTGGCCTACCGGTAGGTTCCTCCAATTTGTACACAATTGTCCAAGGGGTTAGGGTTATTGATACTTCTAAGATCACGGAAGTCATTGAACACACTTTTCCAGATCATTTATGAACAGTATTTTAGTGAACATACGAAGGAATGCTAAGCCCTTTCATCTTAAAATGTATAAATTCCTCCAGCAAAGTGCAACACAATACATGCAGCTTGTACTGTGGTTGTGTGACACTTGTTTATAGGAAAAGAATGGAATGGTCTATTTAGTACAGAAAAGTGTCAAAGCTCTGTTACGCATTTTCTTGAAATTTTGGGGGTGTGCAAATTTTGCCCATTTTTGGTCATTGTTTAATTGAATGTGACAACAGTGCTAATATTTACCTTGTTAACATTCCATCCATGGTCAAAGTCATACAAACCCAGCCACAAAAATTTGACAAAATTCCACAAAATTCTGCTAAAAATCAGTGGGGGTGCTCTGAATAAGGGCTATTTATACCTGGCTGTTGAGCTCACAAAAGAAAAATGCCATTTCTATGAGTAGGCCCTGGGATAGTTGGGCTCTGTATATTTTGGGGATTAACTCATTTGATATATTTAGAATTCACAGACATCATAAACTTGTAATGCATCTGGACATGGTATTGATGGTTGGAGACAGAAGAGTGACATGTACACGTAGGTGTCAGCTGAGTAGCAGACGCTTTTCATTTATATTTATTTAGATGTAACTGAGCTTTAAAAGTACAATTTAAAGAATACTAAGTGGATTTCCTAAACACCTCCTGTTGCTCACCCAGTAACACACATTTGGAGTCTCGGACAAGAGCTACATGTTGATTATGGCCAATTTTATCGGCCGACAGACCGGTCGAGTTGATGCCGAGTTTAAGGCCGAGTTAAAGCCGAGTTGAAGCCCCCTCCCCGACCAACTCGCCTCCCCTAGCCTACTCGCCACGGGTGCCACCCCCGACCAACTCGCCTCCCCTAGCCTACTCGCCACGGGTGCCAGGGGGCTTGGCTTTAACAAGATGCGACTGGAAATTTACTACAGGGACACATTCTTCCATTTTGTGGAAATTGTTTTTGTTCATTTTGTCAACAATTTGGTTCTACAAAATGACGGAAATTCTTTTGACACGAAATTCAACACAAACCATACAATTTCAAGGTACATTTATGTGAATCTCTATATTCTACTTTTCGACAATCTTTCCAATCATGTCCATTTCACTTTTGTAGCCCAAAAGCACCCAAAAGTGCCCAATCCAAAGCAATGTGTCCCTTTAATCATATTTGGCAGTACAGATATATACTTTAAAACTCATTTGCCAAAAACTATTGAGTTCACACCCCAAAAGAGTAAGAGAATGCCAAAAGGATTACATTGCCATCAATGCCGGATTACCCAACGATGAAAGAACATTTTGCCAAATAATTTGGTACAAAGACAAGAAAGTGCAGTGTGAGTTCGGCCTGTTATGCGCCCTTGAACTTGTTGCTCTCAGCTGCTCATGGACTTAAACTCTGATGGTTGTAAGGGAACTGTGTAGTTTGTAATAAAATCCGGCAGTGTTGAGTGTTAGCTGCCAAATTTGCCTGCACTACTTTTTGGCACCTCTTGTAAGAGGCATCATTGGCTGCCAATTGCCGTTTTTATTACTATTTCCCTCAAGAGAACACCCAGTGGCACCAGTCATGCTGGGCGGCAATTTCCAAAGACAAATGCCTGCTGACATATCTTTAAGTGTTGCAAACTCAATACCTAAGATGAAAGTGCAGGATTATTTTCTTTTCAGAAAGTACCCAACTGAGTGTCCGTAATTTGTGGCACGTCTGGATTAGGAGAAACTTTGAGGCTGTTATTGTTGCACTTTGATTTAATTCTGTTCTAAGTACTGTGACATGAACTAATGGCCTTTGTAATTCCTGGCAGTACTTTTGGTGCCTTATGCTGCATATATTGATATCTTTATAATGTGAGAATGCCTTGAGCATCCTTGGGATAGATACACGAACATTATAAATGTCTCCATTATTTATCGCTGTCGTGGGAGGAAGTTGTGATATGAATAAGGTGCTGTGTCATTGTACCACCTCTCTCCCTACCCTTCCCCCTGATATCTTTATTACTATTTTGGGACCATTATTTGTTTTCCTTCTTATGTTTGGTTGTTTCATTTATTTGCTCATTATTTTGCTTGTTTAAGCACTTACCGTATTTTCCTGCGGATAAGACGCTCGGCGGACAAGACGAATGAAAGGACGGTCATTGTTCGAACGAAATACGGTCTCAGTGTCTGAATAGTTCAGCCTTGTTTGACGTTTGACCGCATTATTGAGTAAGGATTCTTCACACAAAGACCGTTGATTTGAACTGGACAAGAAGGTATTTATTATTTCACGCAGTGATCATCAACAAAAAAATCAATCGTCAGCAGACAAGGTGCACCGAAAGATAAGACGCACTGACGTTTTGGGGGTCTAAAAAGTCAGATAAGACGCGTATTATCCGCAGGAAAATACGGTAAGCCGTGTCCACATTGGACTTGTTTTTTAGAAGGTTTTACCGAGACGATGGTGAAATGAAAAATGGCTAAATTTTACTGCTGTCCGCATTTGGATTTTTTCGACACGGGAAAATTTTAACGAGACCGTAGAAGAGCATGCGCAGTGTCCCTCCGCGGTATGACCTTCATGGCCCGGACGTACGCTTCCAGAGAGCTTTTACCGACTCGATGTGTCCGCATTGGAGTAATTGTCTTGGGAAAAGTTACCTTGTCAATTTTCCTGGGCAGCAGTTGGCCAGGATAAGTAACCGCTGGACTCGGGAAATATTACCGAGAACAACTTCCTAGGCTGTCCGCACTGGATTAAAAATGGGAAAGTACCCATCGTCTCAGTAAGTTTGGCCAAAAATGTCCAGAAAAACGACGTGAAGGAAATCTGGGGTGAAACAACGCATTTCAAAATCAGAGAATTACGGTATACTTTCCGCCCAAGTTCATTCTGTGGTTTTCAGTGCGTCAGTTTATTCCAAATTTCTGCCGTGCCGCTTTTTCTCAAAGCGACTTGCGTCAAATTTACATGCAAAAAGGCTCAGTGTGAATCCAGCTTTATATTTACACAGAGAGAAAAATGTGATTTATAGGGAAAACCTGAGGAAGCATACAATGGTACAGTCATGTACCTCATAACTCAGGTGATAAAGCATTTGCCTGGAGTGTCATCAGAGGTCTCTGGTTCGAATCCCAATGAAGCCCATGAGATTCATCTCGCATCCCGTGTTTGGTTGATTCATTTCAATGGTGATCAGGCATCATTCCAAATATTGCATTTGTTGCTGTCTTGGGAGGAAGTGGTGATTTTAATAATGTTCTGTGTCACTCTATAGGCCTCCCCTCTCCCCCAATACTTTTCATGGTCTGTCATAGCAGTAAACTGATCCACGTGATCCCCTAATACATGAAGAGTTTCCTTGTAAAACGCTGTAAACGCCATGTCCAAAAAACTTGAGATAATAGTGTTAGTACATTCTTGATTGGTGGTCCTATAGCCTACATTCTTCAAATAGATTATTGGCAAACTGTGTAAAAAACTGTTTTACTTTTAAATTGGAATTTGCCATTCAGTGTAGTGCTTATGTACCGTAGTTGTAATATAAAACGGCAGTTTACTCCAAATGCCAAAAATGAAGGGACGAAGCTCTTCACATGTACATGTAATGCACACATCAAAGTTGTTAAAGGGGTAAAAAAACTGGGGAACAGAGAGTGAGTACAGTATAAAAGTACATGTAGAATGCTGTAAAATGACACACAAGGCGTGTTCCCATTGGACTTCTTTTTCCGCGCCCTCGCGGGAACTTTCCGCTACTCCCTGTAAACATTCCTTCCTGTAAATCTCCCGTGCGTTCCCACTTACCATATATTTTACACGACGCGAGCGTAAAATTTAGCTACTCAGCTGGCCATATGTAGTCAATTGAGGGCGTGGTTTACATAACCTTTGACCTAACAGGATGTTTGACATGCCATGCGATGCACATATTGGTGCGGAATTATTAATTGTGTGCATGCTGCACGAAACCCAATCAAATTTCGAACAACTTCGATTAAACTTGCCATTATATTTGAGAAGAAAAGAGCATGAAAAAACCTGTGCGTACGTACATACACGGCCCGTACATAAAAACCAATTTTTTTGCGCATTGTGTGGTGGGATTGCACGATGCAGGAAGTGACATCATCCATTTGGCATTTAACTCCCGCGGTTGAGCGGAAAGTTTCCGCGGCCTCTCTCGCCCTGTACGTTTTACATCGTGGTCGCGGTAACTTTACAGGGACGCTAATTCTCCGTGCGTCCCCATTGGACTAAATTTTTTTACTCTCCCGCACAACCACTGGAGTTTAACCAAAAATAGTCCAATGGGAACACATTTTAACCTCCCAATTGTCAAAATACAATTTCTTTCTCTAACATAATACCATAATTTACGTTGTCATTTTGGCATACCGCTGCAATAAATTATAATGGCAAATTGTGCTTTTTTCATAATGAGGACATGTGTCTCCCACAGGGAAATTTTTCTGGTTGAAATCTAGGGCAGAGAGAAATGTAATCTTGGGCCAAACTGCGTCAGCATTTGTCTTCTCATTAATCATGCGATCAAGTCCCCATCATGCCCTGCAGTCGAAGCCACTGTACTATTCTACTCCCCTGAAGTGTCAGAGAGATTTGTCATAAACTGGTACATGTGTCATGGGGAAGGGGCGTTGTGTTGTTCATTATTTTCCCCTTGGGGAAATAGCTGTGATGATGAGGATAACAGACCAGTTTATAGTTCTACATGTACACCGTAGTTGTACTTTGCTTGAAACATGTGTAAATTTGTGAGATGGTTGGCTTCCAATGTGGCTTTGGCCTACGATGTTGTAGAAGTTGACAAATTCATATCTTGACTGTAGCCTCGTCTGAGACCAAAAGGGGTTTGACATTGCAACTGGAAGCAACTCAACTGATCAGTTGCTATCGATGTGTGCGTAGCGCGCTCATCGACCGCAACTGATCAGTTGTGCAACTAGCGGCAACTGAGAACGTCGCACATCGACATGTCAACTCGGTAAAGCCTAGAGTACATTGACCGTGCAACTGGAAGCAACTGTTGCTTGCAGTTGCTGTCGATGTGCGCGCACGTATTCAGACACACACATGCAACTGACAGCAACTAGTTGCAACTCCGCGTACATCGACGCAACTGACCGCAACTGGGTACAACTACCGGTAGTTGCCAGAAAGTAGAACATGAGCAACTCGCGGCAACTGGGATTTTTTCAGTTGCCAGTAGTTGCAAGTACGCGCACATCAACCTTTTTGAGCAACTGATTAGTTGCTCCCAGTTGCTGCGAGTTTCTTCCAGTTGTCGGAAACACCAGTTGCCACTAGTTGCTTCCAGTTGCCACTAGTTGCTTCCAGTTGCAATGTTGATGTACGCTAGGCTTAACACAAGTGGCTAATTTCATACTCGCATAATATTTTATGTGCTCAGATTGACACTAAATAATTATGGCGTACTGGTAGCAATATATCTTTGACTGAAATTTGGTGGTTGACGCTTGGTGCATAATCTGCTCAATAGCATTCGATGCTGAAAATCCTGAATATCCTCATTTTGACATTGGCCCAAACATAAAGGATGTACATACAGCTCTACTGATATACCTGTAGTGGTTGGTCTCAGCCATCACTAAGAAGAAAAGTCAGTCTCTCTTCAACTGGCACTGAAATTTAGGCAAAATGTATATAATATCTTCAGAAAGCTACAGTACAATTTCAAAAGGCCACACTTTATTTGTTGAACATTCTTTTATTCGAAAAAAAACACTTTTTATCTTTAATTTAAACAGAATTGAAGTCATCCATGTGTACAGGTTGACAATACATTTTGATTCCCCAATTTCATGCCGTAATGCCTTCTCAACCTGCGCTTATCAACATGTACATGTACATGTACCTCAATTTAGCCAGCGGTTAAACTTTTGCAGCTGCAAGTACATGTACAACCTTGGCTCCAATACTAAGAAATTGCTTCAAAGTGACTTCCACATTAATGTATAAATCCTGTTAATCACATTAAAAGTACAGAATCACAGAAGTTACGGGGCCAAGCAATTTGACTTCTGTTCAGTGTTACAAAGAATGCCAGAGTGACATGCACTTTTGGCAAAAAATTAATCATAGGACTTACCATTGTGTCCAAAATTGTCAAGATTTTTTCTTTGGAAATTTAGTAATTGCTTGGGGCTGCTGTATATTTGGTGAACAAATTTGCTTCGTATTTAAAAGTTTTTGTCCTCGGGACCATTTCAAGATCACAAAATGAGTTTTCTTAATTGAGTTTGCTTTATGAGCCTTTGTGTAGTGAGTGAGATTGTTTTTCACTCAAGGCAAAATTGTGCCTGAACACGCTCTGAGCCCTGGGGGAAATGCCTCTATTGTGACTTTTTTTGTAGGATTTCTATTTTCCCTAACAACTTTGCCGCACTGTACAAAGTACACTTGTTCTTTGCAAAGTTGGTAGCGCACCATTCCGTTTGCTCGATTGCCATTGTTGCAATGATTACCCGACTCAAGTCTGACATGAGTCACAATATTTGAACTTGGTTTCTTTACTTGGATGTAGCGTTTACATTTGCTGCCAACTTGACAGTTGCTGGGTTTAAACCTGGGTTTAAAAATGTGAATCGGACATTGGCGTTTTACTCACTTATTTCGGAAATGTGGAATCAAACACGGGTTTAATTTGGCAAAACCAAGTTCTGATATCGTGCACAAATCTTGAATGCAAAAGGTGCTCATGGCACCCACATCATTACCCCTATAGACACTCGGGGCTCAATGAATTACAGTCAAACTTGTATAGTGGTCAGAATAAACAGGTGGCCCTTACTTGTATCACCCCGTTTACACTCGATTCGCCTTTGCCGAATCGAACTCCGCAATTTCCAAAAAGGGGAGTTGAAGCCGGATAGGCACTACATGTAAGTGTAAACGCAAAAGGTGAATTGAAAAAGGCGGATCAGACCCGGGTCTGATTCGCCTTTTTCAAGTCACCTTTGGGGTAGGGTTGAACCCCACAATTGCGGGGTTGAACCCTGCAATCGTCAAGGTCGATTGTAGTGTAAACACTACCCGCAGTGTAGTAGATTTAATTGACCAATCTGGCACTAGTGCAGCAACACCTTACAGCTCACGCATGCGCTGCAGTTACATTTAGTGGTGACTTTTGCGGTTTCTGAAGCGAGTTGAAGCGATTTAGGGTGTAGTGTAAACGCGGCAAATGTTTAGTTTTGTGGTCGCAATAAAAATGTTGGATCTGTATCCACCTTTGCCGATTCGAGTGTAAACGCGGTGTAAAGGTTTAGCGGGCACGTGTATAAACAGATCTAAAACATACCACAGTGCATACATGTCTATAGTAGAAAAACAGCTCAAATTGAAGTGCAACAAAGGGTTTGTCATTAAAAAGTTAAAACATTTTCAGTTTTTTTTATTATTTTTTAAAATCTGGTTCGTCAAGAAAATTAACTGTGTGTGTCCAGATTATCCAGGTTCAGCTGCATTAGGATTGTACGCACAGAGATCCTAGTGCTGTGGCCACTGGCAGTGTTAGACAGGGGCCCCAATATCAAGGTTCTACCTCCATATGTTTGTGTACAAACTGATTTGGGACCCAACAAATGTGGCCACTTCAGGCAGGTGGCCTCTTTATAAAGGTGGCCTTAATAGCAGGTTTCACTGAATATCATTCTGTTAAACCTTCTCAACTCCCTGGGGAGTATGCAGCCCATGCAAGCTGCCTACAGGTTAGGCGTTCATTAGCTAATCAAACATAGTATGTGCAACACCTACACTACCCTCACAGGTACCCATTTGCGCCTGTGTGGAGACAGGCAATTTATGGCAATGTGCCTTGCCTAAGGGAACACGCACTATGGCACGGCCTGGATTTGAACCAACAACCTGTGGAACTATCCAGGTCTTGAGTACAATGCACCAGACCTCCCAGCTACAGTACCCCCAGTTCACCTAAAAGACTTTGTGATCCAGGGGCGGTATTCAATTCAATACTTAAATTAAGTAAAAACTTTATGTAGTATTTGGCTTGGCTAAGAAAATGACCTATCTCGTATTCAAAGCCTTCTAAGAATTTTACTTTAGTAAGTCAAATATTTAGATAAATTGTGACGGTACAAATGAACGCAGAGCGCAGAACTCCCTAAACAGCCAATCGAATACAGCGTAGGACGCGCTATGAACCGCGCCTTCTCATACGCGTTTTTCTCATGCAAAACGCACGACACGCGCACCAAAACAAAACCGGTCTAAACCGGTTGCAGTATGCGTGTGATGTATGTAAAAATTGCTTAAGTGTGCTTTCTCGCCTTCTCAAATTTAAGTAAAATACTTTCCCAAAAAGAACCATTTGAATACCAAATGTTCTAAGTATTTTTCTAAAGTAAAAAACTTAGCCACTTGCGAATTGAATACCGATTTTGGCTAAGTATTTTACTTTAGCCAAAAACTAAGTAAAATTCTTAAATATTTGGCTTAAGTACTGAATTGAATACCGCCCCAGACCACTGGACCACTTCCAGTTTCATTCTCTGTGGCAAGCATTCCATATGCATTATAGTACTACATGTATTTACAGAAATCATTTCCCCTCCAGCCCTATAAAGGATTCGTCATCCCAGTGACTAGAGACACGTGTACTGCCTCGGGTAACTGTATCTGTGCTGACAGTATCGATTCATTATACGCTTACCACAATCAATGAAATTCACACTACAGGTGTGGCCCTCTCATCGAATGGCCAAGATTAAAAACGTGACTGTTCAGTTCTGTAGCAATTTCTATTAAAATGGATGCTTACCGGTACAAGTTGAAATATTGTTTTGCTTTACAAGAAACTGAAGATTATAGTACATGTAGTCATTTGCAATGTTTTTCATTACCTCGATTAACCCGAGTTGTCATTGAGTTTTCTCTGTCCCATCTCAATTCAAGTCTTGATGAGCAGGTCTCAATTAATTCCCGCCCAAAAAGTTATAATTTGGTTTATATGAGTCATTCCATCAGGTTGGGGCACAAAATATACAGCAGTGTCGACGTAGCACCATTAAAAGTTGTATTAAGTACATCCTAAATAAATACTGTCTCGTATGTATTCAAATTGTTTTTCCAGTGCCTTGATATTCATTTTTAATCAATGTCTCTCATCAATGATTAGAAGATTCTTGTTTTACCTACGGTACAGTTGTAGTCAGAAGTTTACATACATCTGTGTTAAAACTGGTGTGCTTAAACTTGCGTTGTCACCATTTTTGTAACAGTCTTTACTAAAGTCGTGATTTTGTGGAATTCCTCACGTGCTTGCATTACTTAAAACATAGCTTGCACACCTTGCAATGGTTCGGGTAGTCCTGTTTACCAGCTGTATGCTGCAGGGACATAATGTTTAGTTCATTTTATTGGTCTGTAGTATTTGGCACACCATAATGCAATTACTTTTACTGTAGTACATGTAGTATGCGCTTTTCTTTCTGAAATGAGTATTGACTGATGTACATGTAGCTGGGCTGAAACGATACACATTTTTTGACCCACACGTCATTCTGTGATAGAAAGAGCAAACTTCACAGCAACTGACGTACACGGATGTCTTTGTTATTAAATGTTCTGCCTCCTTGTTTAGCAGTAGGATGCTTCTGCGAAAAAAAAAGAATTAATTAATAATTTAGAAATAATTTCTAAAGCTCACTGTATATAAGGGAAAGCATGGAAACCCTCTTGTTTGGTTGACAGTTTGAAAATCCACTATTTAGGCCTTTTCACCCTTAAAAAGTCTCGGGGTTGGCGCGTGGTTGAAAAAGGCAACGTTTTACACTTGGGAAATTTCATTGACTCGCAATCATAGGTGAAAACTTGGGGTTGCGGGTTCGAACCTCCCCCCAGTTGCGGTACCTGTGCCCTTGAGCAAGGTACTCAATCACACTTGCTCCATCCTTCGGAAGGGATGTAAAGCCGTTGGTCCAGTGTGTTAGGTAATGGTAACGCACTTTAAAGATCACAGAGCCTTCTTTCGTAAAGTGCAAGGGGATTCCCCGGTGTCTCTGGCCATTTCTAATTTCTAATTCTTCATGGGTTTCCTCACGTTTGCAAGTGACAGTGCAATGGGCACTTTAGAGGAGTCCTTGGTATGAATACCAATAATAATAATAACCCCGAGATTGGTTTCAACCCCGGTTGAACTCGACCCTGCTCGGGACCAGTGTTGAAATTATTTGCCCTGGGTGGAAACTCTTGCCCCGGGTTGAAAGCGGTAGTGTAAAACGAGCATGGTTGAGTTCGCCCTGGGTTGAGATCTTGCCGCTTGTGAGCTACAAATGTCAAAGTGCATACTTTACCGTTGTTATAATTTGCATGAATAGTACCTGCTGAATGTGTGCAGGTACATGTGCACAGATCAGATCATCCATTTTTAGAGGTGATTTTTTACATCGTCCGGCATTCACTTTTGTACTTTTCTCTGGTAAAAAAAGATAGCACAAGCAGCAAAGGAGAACAACATGACAGAAAAGCAGTGAGGAAGTCAGAAAATTTGAACTATTTCCGGCAGGGGAGAGCACTTGTATGCAAGCACGAAATGCTCGATATCACACGCCCCGGGTTGGTGTTGCACAAGTGTGAATCCTCCCCATTCAACTCAAGGTTGAACTTGCCCCAGGGCGAGATAAATTAGTTTGGCCGAAACAATGATATGGGGTTGAAAATTTGCATTTTAACACGGGGCGGTCTCGGGGTTCGCCCGGGCTGAGTTTAACCCAGGTTGAGAGGCTGTAGTGTGAAAAGGCCTTTTGTGGAATTGAATGAGAATTATTTGAATTTCAAGTCATCAACATTGAAACAGTATACATGTACATGTAGTATACATACAGGTACCAGTAAAAATGTACATGTCAACAATGACATGATTGTAACCAAACCTGATAATGTCAAGCCCCATACTAAAACAAAAAAGCAATTTTACTTTGTAAAGTGATCCATTACCCCAAATATTAAATTAAACCTCTCCCCTCTCTGGTATCCTCCCCCATGCTGAGATTGTCAACTCTGTACATGTACTCTGGCACCTACATGTAAGCATTCCCTCTTATATTGAAAACATCCAAAGTAGTCAGGGTTCCAGATAAATTTAGAAAAATTATAGCCAAAGTTTGTAAATATATTCATCATTGTTTTTTTTGGCAGGTTTAAAAAAATATTTTTTAAAATAGTGCACGTCGTTAATGTAGATCACATTTTAATGATAAAGAGAACTACCCTATCTGTTTGCCTGATTTCAGGTTTTGGTCAACAACTTCTCAGCAGGAGGGATAAATCGTTTCTGAATTTTGCATTCTAAAATAACATAGATAAGAGTAATCTCTTAAAAGGAAGAAAAACGAGAGTGAAAACTTAAAGGATGCTAAAAGATTTGTGAATGAATCAGACAAAACTTTGTGACAGTCTGTATTTTATTTAAGCTCTGTTTATCATGCATTGTGGTAGGAGATGATTTTAGTCGTGCCCATTTTAAAACCCGTAAGGCGTATAAAGCACACATTTCATGCTTAGTATCATGCTAAAAGGGCATTGTCATTTCATATTTTTTAAAGCACTTTAGTGAACCATATCTTATGTAGTTGGCATGTTTTGTGCCAACTTATCTTTTTGTCCCCATACTCAAGAATTTTAGGGTTAAATTTAATGGGTTGAAGAAATAATCAGTACTGTGGGCAAGAATTTTCTGTGGAAGAATGACACAAGATTCCATGTGTCTGATGATAGCATGCTACTTAAACATTTTGAAGAGTGCACATTTTCATGCTAAACATGTATGCTATCATGTTCATACAAAAATACGAGTGAAATTAGCCTTTTACCTTTGCAATATGTCTGCCGCCCTGTGAGGTGCAGTTTAGAAAGTCACATACTACGCTGTTGTTGCTATGTGGTGCATGCCACCAATGCCTATAGTGTAACCTGGAAAAATGGACCAATGGGGACAAACTCAATCAAACCGACACCAGGGACCTATAAGGACCAGTCACGAACTGTTTTTAAAGAAATGTTTAATGAAGAAAACTAAAATCAACTACAATCAATAACTACACTTAAAGGCACAGGCTCGTCAGCAATGTGCGCCCGCCAAATTCGTGCTCGAAACACGCAGCTCCATGCCTTTGCTATGGAGCGCTGCGTATTGCGTGGCACACATTTGGCGGGCGCGCATTGCTGACGAGCCTGTGCCTTTAAGCGGGCCTCCCACTGTGCGATTGTTGTCACAAATTTCCTACGATTGGGTACGATTGTGTGTAGAGTCTATAGGCAGTCCCCGATAATTGAACCAATTCGTAGGAAATTCGTGGGAAATATCGCACAGTTGGAGGCCCGCTTAAGACTTAAACTTGAAAACAACTAAGAACCCAAACTGTAATAGTAACCAACTTTAAAACCAACCAATTATAACCAAGACTTAAAACTTATTTGAAAACCTGCTAGAAACCAACACAGTGTAAAGTACATTGTAAAAGCCTAGTGGAACTATCAGGAAAACCAGCAGTAGTTAGGAGAAATGTTTGGCAGGTAATTTAAGTAAAAGCTATGGAGAATGGGTTCTCTGCTGCCAGGTCTGCACACTGACCATGTGACAACAGTCACAGGCCAGTGACACAGAAACCAAACATACTAATTTGCATAAAACAGGGGATACACTACATAAATGACAAGTTATACACAAAAGGATGGGACACAGACAAGCGAAAACAGAGGGACCATAAACAAAGTACACAAGGGGAAGGAACTCCTATAAGAAAGGGAAAATAATTTACACTACATTTTCTTCTCCATGACACTAGCAACCAATAGTCTGGTTGCTTTATGCCATTCTCTCCTAGGGTTAACTAGGGTTAACACGGTATTGTGCACCACAGAGCCAAAAAAAAAAAGTCTGGTCAAGTGTATACTTAGTGTGCATGTGAAAGGACATATGTCAGTACCAGTACACCAGATGCTATTAATGTCAAACACGCAAAAGGCTAATTGGCCCATGTTCAAAGTCTGGTGGTTATTGCGAGCCTGTTAATTGATCTCTTGATCAAAGTCACGAAACGCCCCAAATCGGTCATTCCGTCAGTCAATAGTTTGACAAAGTGTACCGATACTCGGCCAGCTATTTTCTCTTTATTAAATTGGCTTCTCATTTCCCTTACAGTCCCACGCATGTAAGCACGTCCAGATGATTGTAGGTGCAACTGAAATGTTATTGCATTCAGTGCCATTTCACACAAGTCTGTTTAACTTCAAGGAAACCCGATCAAAAATTAGGTGTGACATCACGATGGGGGGAAGGTTAAATGTTCTGCCTCCAAGTTGGATTACCTCAGATTCACTCATAATCCTGCATGTCTGCTCTTGTTTTACAAAATGCAAGTTGGTCAGCAGTTTCATATCTAACACCGTGTTTACACTCGAAACGGCAAAGGTGGATGGTGGATACAGACCCAGCATTTTTATTGCGATCGCAAAACTGAACATTTGCCGCATTTACACTTCACCCCAAATCGGCTTCAACTCGCCTTCAGAAAACGCAAAAGTCACCACTAATTGTAACTGCAGTGCATGCGTGAGCTGTTAGGTGTTGCGGCACTAGTGCCAGATTGGTCAATTAAATCTACTACATGGCGGGCACCGTCCCAAGGACACTGAAATTGCCGAATCTGTATTCGGGTAGCGTTTACATTGCAAGCGACCACTTGCAGGATTTAACCTCGCAATTGCGGGGTTCAACTCTACCCCGAAGGTGATGGGTCCGATCCGCCTTTTTCAATTCACCTTTTGCGTTTACACTTAGCACCTACCCGGCTTTAACTCCCCTTTTTGGAAATTGCGGAGTTCGATTCGGCATAATCGAATCGAGTGTAAACGGGCCTTAAACTGATATGAAAGTGCAGGCATACCGGTAGCTTTTATTTTTTTTAATTAAAAAACCTGGAAGGGGAGCATGGTTGAATATTATGTGCAAGAATATTTAAAAGACAATGCCAAGTTTGTACCTGCTCGCCAAAATTATAATAATAATAGCTAGTTCTTATACAGTGCATCTCAATGCGCTTTACAACTACATGTACATCATGAACCGCCTAAACATCGAGATGCATAGGCGGGTGGTGCCTTCGGCAGCGAAATCAGAAACACCAGGGAGAATCTCCTTTCTCATTACAAAAGAATGTTCTGGAATCTTTTAAGTGCATTACACAGCACACAGGACCAACGGCTTTACGTCCCATCCAACAAATGGAGCAGTTGGGGTTTAGTGTCTTGCTCAAGTGGGCAATGCATGTACCTCAAGTGGTTTCAAACCTACAACCTTTAGATTGTCCTATACCGTACTTTTGTCATATTTACATGTACTACTTAAATTATACATAAATTTACTACTTGTAGGAAAAATTAAAAACAAACACACTTCACGCGAAAGTGAATGCAAATGCTAAAGCCATGTCTGCATTGGACTTGTTTTTCGGCAGGTTTTACCGAGACAATGGTAAAATGAAAAATTGCTAAATTTTACTGCTGTCGACACGGGAAAAATTACCAAGACCGCGGGAGAGCATGCGCAGTGTCCCTTTGCAGTATGGCCTTCACGGCCTGGACGTACGCTTCCAGAGCACTTTTACTTACTCGATGTGTCCGCACTGGACTTATTGTCTCGGGAAAAGTTACCTGGTCAATTTTCCTGGGCAACAGTTGGCCAGGAAAAAAAAACGCTGGACTCAGGAAAAGTTATTGAGAGGAAAAGCTCCTAGGCTGTCCGCACTGGATTAAAAATGGGAAAAGTACCCATCCTTTTCCCAAAACGGGCCTTAATTTGACATTGCACTACAATATTCCTGCCCCAAGTTCGCAGAAAGTTGAACTAGTTTCAACTTGCACGAATCAGACTCTCATTCGCTTTTGTGTAAAGTATGAACCGGCCTTTAGTTACGTGCCTGACTTGGGCAATTATTCTTTTAAACTGGAAACATCACTTACAGGAAAGGCCTTTTCCCACTAGAGCTTTCAACCCGGGTTGAACTCAACCCTGGGCGAGCCCTGCGACCGCCCCGGGTTGAAACGCAAATTTTCAACCCCGCGTTCAACCCCTCTTCGTTTCACACTTGTTTCGCTCAACCCGCTTTTATCTCGCCCCGGGGCGAGTTCAACCCCGAGATGAACAGTGAATATTCACACTTGTGCAAGTGTGAACAGGCCTACTAACGTTTTCAACCCGGGGCGAAAAATTTCAACCCTGGTCCCGAGCAGGGTTGAGTTCAACGCGGGTTGAAAGCAATCTCTGGGTTGACGCGGGGTTGACATTTCTCAAGTGTGAATCGTCGCTTTTTTCAACCCCGCGTCAACCCCAAGATTTTGCAAGTGTGAAAAGGCCTTTTAGTGTGTGAACTAGGCATGATGGGTCAGCAGGCACCTAAGAGTGGATTTCGTAAAAAAAACTCAATCTTTTGTTTTTTTTAAGTGACAAATGTGAAGGATTTTAGCATGCACTTTGTTTACTTTGATGTTTTGTTGCCATAGATTCGTGAAATGAGTTTCGTGCCAAAACAATTTGGGGCCAGTGGCATGCAGTTGTTTTTTACACACAAGTTGTCATAACTCTGCCTTTTCGATAAAAACAAAAAAATCTACTTCTCTTTCCTACAGCATCATTACCAGAAGAAATAGGCCAGCTCAAGAAATTGGAGACACTTCAGCTGAACAACAACCGACTGTCCTCCCTCCCATCCTCAATGTCACGATTAGCAGCTCTTAAGACACTATCCCTCGCTGGTAATAAGCTCCAACGTTTCCCGCTTGTGGTCTGCGAGCTGCGACACCTAGATAGCTTAGATCTTTCCCAGAATTCCATTCAGAGCATTCCTGACGGTGTGTGCAGGCTTCAAACCATTGAGCTAAACCTCAACCAGAATCAGGTAAGAGAGGGATTAAAATAATGTCAAGACAGATTACACGATTGGAAAACTTTTTAAAATAGGAACAACAACATTACATAACCAAAGAATAATGTTTATATTAAGTGGGCCTCCCACTGCGCGATTTTTGCCACGAATTTCCTACGAATTGGTACGATTACCAGAAACTGTCTATAGACTCTACACACAATCGTACTTAATCATAGCTAATCGTAGGAAATTCGTGGCAAAAATCGCACAGTGGGAGGCCCGCTTTAAACCGCCTTGTAGAAATTTCAGCCACATAGATGCAGTAAGACTTTAGAAAACCTGAAAAAAAATCAATGCATGGTTTTTCATGAATGGTAACGAACTTTTTAAAAAACCACCTTCAGTTGGCAGTTTCTCTTACACGAAAAAAATAATGTGGGGTTTGTTACCATTAGGCAAGTCTATGCACTTGAAGCGCAAAAAAACGGCCGTTTAAAAACAGGGTTGCTGATATCATTAAAATAAAGTCAATGCTTTGAAAAGTTGTTTGGTATTAACAAATTGAATTTATAGAACCACGGATGGTATAATGCTTCTAATGTCCTATTTGGAATCATAGTTTGGACTAAGATATTGGTTTTGGTCTTATCTCAGACCTGACTGCCTTGTACATGTACAAGACTGCCTTGTAACATTTACAGCAGCATGATGCCAGCCAATAGCATGATACAGCATTAAAATGAATAAAACTCCAAAATTGGATAACCTCTGTTTTTGATAACTTCTGTTTTCGTCTTGGAATGTGCATAAGTACACTCAATCAGTGTCAGTTTCATTTATGAAAAAGTACAACTGTTTTGTTGCATTAAATACTGCCAGAACTTTCAATTTGCTTACATCCAGAACCTGGGTTCTGTCAATCGTATTTGACAGCATGTGACAGCTAAAAAAGGGCTTTAGGAATTAAGTAACTGGACTCCATGAATATCTTCTCTGTCAAAATAGAAAATAACCTGTGTGCATAAACAGTGCCAGCCCTGCCAGAGGCCAAGCAAGGGGTAGAAATGATCCTAAAATTATTGTTTTGTCGGACACATTATTCTCTGTGGGTGGGTGTAGATGGGGGAGGCGGAGAGTGTCATAGAGGGGAGATTGAGGGCAAATTGGGAGCAGAATTAGGCCAAATTATGTCACATTTCGGTAGAATGGGGGTACAGTATTTGACAAGAAACATTTGTAGAACAGTGTGTCCCAATGTAAACCAATTTGTATTACCAAGAAGTCTTCAGGGGTTTCCATGTCACTCTTGGAATAATTTCTGATGAAATTAAAAATTGTTGGTTGCACATGTGATTATCCTTTGTTTTATTAGATTAATTATGAATAAGAATTTATTTTAGGGATAATTCCTCGGGGACCGCCAGGGTGAATTAATTTGATAAGCAAAAGGTCTCCGGTTCATTTCCACCAATTTAATTAGATTCATTTAAAATTTAACAAGGAATATAAATTTGCCTAAACTGAGATTTGAACCTAGGCCTTTAGTTTAAAGGCAATTTTATCATTTGCAATGAACCCAAATTTTACTTCATGTTCTGGCAATGTATAGTGACAGGGGCGGTTGACTCGGAGTTTTGCAAAGTACGATCTTTCGGTGAGAAGATTCATAGGTAAAACTTAAGGCTATGCATGGTGGAAATCAACGTGTGTATGGGTTTACGGTAGCACCATGTGAATCTCATTTGTATATGTGTGGTTCTGAAAAGAACCGGTGTGAACTCAACGTTTCGAACAGCGTGCTCTGTTCGTCTTCAGGAGTAATGCCGGACTCGTGATGATGCAGGGCTATAAGTACTGGTTGAGGGGTTTCAGTGTACAATGTGTGCACTGAAGCGGCTTGGCTTGGGTGGAGGAAGCGTGGTTGTGCTAGGATCCTAATACTGTGGTTGGCACCAGTGTGCTCACTGGTGCATGATACTGTGGCAGTGGCTGTCGTGGGTGGAGGACCTAGGGTATACATGTAGGTGACCCATCGGTCGGGTTGGAGAAGATTCATACAACTTAATGTAGAAATGACTCTCAAGAGTCGGTATTTGTGGTGTTTGACCTAGTCTTAACTATTGGCCAATCACATTTACCTTTTTTTAAAAAAAATATTTTTTTGGCCAAAAATATTCCCGGCGTCAACTGGTTAAGATCGACACCAACCGAGGATTGTTCCCAATTCAATCAATGCAACTGTGAGAATAATCCCGGTGATGGTTTTTAACACTGCCAACATTCCTGCACATCTCAGCCACTCACAACTCAATTTTGCCTTCTCTGATTTCCAAAGTTATTTGAGAAGTCATGCCCTATTAAAAGACGAAGACATTCTACAAGTCATCCAATCCTAAACAGGAAATATATAAATTTTGTAACCTCTTGTACCAGTACAAAGACATATTTTTGGGGTAATTTATGACTGCCAAACCCACCAATTCCTGACACTGACAGTGTACAGAAATACCATACAATGTTGGGGCAGCAGTAAAACAAATTGTACATTTTAATGGCAGAATCAGTCAGAGTCTCTACAGGTCCTACCGGTACATTGAACAGGACTCCTACATTTTATCATGGCTCGGTGGAAGATTTAATACCATCCAAATTTATGGTTGACCTCCCGAGATGTTTAGCTGTGGTATTAACTCACCCTGATATGACACTTAAAAAGATAAGACATGAATGCAGTGAAAGTTCGGTGGTACAAATGTTTCTACAGTATAACAATTGAATCCCGTGTGTAGAATTATTGGACATTACATTTAATGCCTCCAGTCCTCCAAATTTAATTAGCCTGCATATTTTCCCTCTTGGGTACACATCCATGAACGTATGTTTAAGCCAATCGGTGTTCATTCCATGACCTGACAATCTCTCAATCTATGAATTTCTAGTTTAATCTTGAGAAAAACAAGTGTGAAAAGACGCGGGGATGAACTCGGGGGGCCCCGGGGCGAGTTCGCCCCGGGGTTTGACGTTCTAGTGGTAAAAGGCCTTATAGCCATCTCCAAGTGTGTGCAAGCTTAATCACGCCACGACCATGAAATAGCACTTAACTTGTTTGCTACAGCATGGAGGAAGAAACAGTAAGCACACCCTTTCAGCTAATGCTTAAGCAGGGCTATATGGCCCCAGTTCTGGAAATCAGCGGCTGATCCAGGATCATTAAATTACAAAAACATAATGAAAATTCCTGGTGGTACCCGAAAATTCCAGGCGGTGCCCGGATACCCAGAATCACTGATTTCTGGTGATTGGGAAAACTTGGCCCAGATTGTGCGACATCTAACTAATTTCTCCAGCATGGCAGGCACATTATAGCAGCATACCTGTGAAGAGTAGGTCCTATGTCATCACATTTTGAGTAATTGACACCTTTTCAAGTTAAACAAGGTCAAGGCTTGTCTGGCAAATCAAATTACGTCTTGTACTTTGGGCTCACCCTCCTGCTTTTATGTAATACCGTCTGGCAACTCAACACCAGTTGTCAGATATTTTTTCAGGTGAAAAATCCCACATAAAAATGACAAAGGCCTCCATTGAACTGTTGTTACAGTTGAACAAAAGGCAACACAGTGTTGTTTGGCTACCTGCCCATTCTAGTCACTTTAGGTGTCATTTGTTCCTGTACATGCTTAACACCTGGATCTGGCAAACAAACCATTACAAATGTGTACGTAGTCGTAATGTACTTACAGGCTGGTGAACGTGAACATGAATGTGATGTCACACAGCAATATATTAATTTCAATGTGCGCAAATGTTTGCCGCAAAATTTGTAACAGGCCTTGAAATTCATGTTCAAAAGGGCAAGGCATTCCCCACATTTAAAGGGCATCATGTCAAATCTGTCAATTTAAAAAGGGCACCACGGCAGTTTTAAGTTTGCTTGAACTTGGACATCTTGGGCACTACAGCAATCACTATAATAGTACCTACAGAACAAATGCCATATAAAGAGAGTCTATCTACAGTGGAAAAGCATGGCAATCAATAAAATTCCTCTGCAATGGTTGTAATCTTCTGAAGACAAAAGAAATACATCAGGTATTTTAAGGATAGCGTTGACATTCGTGACAAAATGCAGTGCCTGCAGCCGCCATTTTGTGTGCTACGCAAGCGCAATGACCACCATTATATCACGAACGTCATGTTAATGTTCGTGCATCTTGGTCTTTGGCCGTATTCTACTAATGAATACCAATAAAGCCCGCTCAACATACATGTACATGTACAATTTCGCACGGAAACCAGGGCGAAGTTCGATTGAGCGACTACAGTAAACTATCGACTAGAGTCCCTCGAGCGACGGGTATTTTTCGTTGTTCGAAGAACTTTCATCAAACTGTGCGTGTACTTTTTGTGGATGACCCATAGAGTTATACTCTATAGGACGACCACGTATTGCGCGCGCTAAAGCTCGACGCGGTTTAGCAAAAATTACATGTATGTATGGTTTTGTTGCATTTTTAAACACCAGTGGAAAGGCTAGTTTTGTCTCCGAAATGTGTCACTAATAGTGGGAATTTGGACATTTTTGTATGTGTTTTAATGAAGGGCACAGCAATTTTTCGCCGTGAAATATTCATGATTTTGAGGGCATCACAGCAATGGCACAGGGCACCGCGGCAATTGCCGTCGGTGCCGTTGGTTATTTCAAGGCCTGTTGTGATGTTAGATTAACTTTCATATTCGTGTGTCCGCATGCTCATTGTCAATTTGCATAATAAGATGAGCATACCGGTATCTAGCCATTACAAGCCATTGTTGATGCTATTTTTTTGTAGTCACTTTTAACTTTTGGCATGGGGGAAGAAACTGCCACCTTTTTCTTGGATGATAAATTTGTTCTTTATCATAAGAAGTCCATGATGGCCATAATTTGTGACGCCACAATTTATGGCCACATGGTATAATGTTAGCTTGTCATTGCCAGGTAATAATACAGGAGCCAGCATTTGTCGGCCAACAAGGTCCAACATGAAGTTGGAATTTGTTGGGCGTTTCATGAATGCGCTCGTCCATATGACCCAACATATTCCATATAATATCGACTGCGGTTGGTTGCTGCCTTTATGTGACAGCTGTTCAACTTTACCGTTTTACCCGTCAAGCTCCAACAAAATTAGGCGATGACAAAACTTATCGAATGATGTTGGACGTTGTCTGGAGTGGTGTCCAGTCCACACCATCCAACTTTTGGTCGGCTGACATTGTTAGACAAATGTTGGTCCTTGTTGGTCAACATTCTAATACAATACATGTGTAAATTTCTCACGGCCAATTATTCACTCTATCCCTTTGATCAAATTTGTTGGCCAAATCTATGGCCATTGTCTGTGAGTGGTGGCCACTTGTCCTTGGTGGTGGCAACTTCTACATGCACCGTGTTTACACTCGAATCGGCAAAGGTAGATACAGATCCAGCATTTTTATTGCGACCACAAAACTGAACATTTGCCGCGTTTACACTACACCCCAAATCGCTTCAACTCGCTTTAGAATCCGCAAAAGTCACCACTAAATGTAACTGCAGCGCATGCGTGAGCTGTTAGGTGTTGCTGCACTAGTGCCAGATTGGTCAATTAAATCTACTACACTGCGGGCACCGCCCCAAGGACACTCAAATTTCCGAATCTGTATTCAGGTAGCGTTTACACTACAAGCGACCTTGACGATTGCAGGGTTCAACCCCCCAATTGTGGGGTTCAACCCTACCCCAAAGGTGACTTGAAAAAGGCGAATCAGACCCGGGTCTGATCCGCCTTTTTCAAGTCACCTTTTGCGTTTACACTTAGTGCCTACCCGGCTTCAACTCCCCTTTTTGGAAATTGCGGAGTTCGATTGGGCAAAGGCGAATCGAGTGTAACGGGGTGATGGTTGCCAATTCTCCCCATTCTCCATGGTGATCTTTTGAATTTTTTCCACATAGATATCTTCTGTATCCGAGTCTATTGCTGACTGTTCTCGACTAAAAGTTCTCCGGTTGGAAGAAAACTGCTTGTCAATAGCAGTGTTCACACCCAAGATTCTGGAGAACTCCAGCATGTCCCTGCTAGCAACCGAAGGCAATTTGTTTGATGCGAAACAGCTCCACGATGCACCAGGCTATGAGAAGGTAAGTCCCATATTAAGGGCATTTTCATGAAATTTGGGCTAGTATTGGAGTACATGTGTTCTTCCTTGGAATTGGCATCACAAAACAGTACTCTATATGACTAACGTTGGAAGAAAATTCTTTGTTTTTGGCTGGAAAAATGTCATATTGATGTTAGTCAGTAAATTTAAACCTATAGGCCGAGTTCGGGCGGTCTGTTCTTGACCGGGTCAACTCGTTCTTACGCCTGAACGATGGCAACATGACCCGAGAACACTGCACTCGGAGCAGGATCACACACCACCTATTCAACGAGAACAAGTTACCCGTGTCAAGAACAGTCCACTCGAAAACGACCATAATGTGGTGTACGTAGATGAACAAGATATGTGTTGTTTTCTGTGGAGACGATTTTGTCTTTGTCTTGGGATGAGTTTGGGAGAGTACATGTATATAACACCCGTTTCATACTGGCGCACCAGAGTCGCGCCAAACTAAATTATCCCAGAAATTTGAATTAGGTTCGACGTATGATTTGGATCGACTTGGTTCGCCAGAAGTAAAAAAATCGACTGTTCCAGTCGGTCAGAACGACTGAAGAGCGACTTGGTTTCAGACGTCGATCTTTAGTGTGCCCATGGCTGGCATTAAGAACGCCTGTCTGAAACCAAATTTTAATAGGAGAGACTCGAATACAATTAGTTTGGCACGACTCTGGTGCGCCTGTATGAAACGGGTGTAAGAGTGAAGGTAAGGTTTTCCAGCTGTGCTGAACTGCTGATTTACTCCAACAAAAGTACTACATGTATGTTACCCAGCAACCATCCTGTCCAAATGTTTAAAAGAGCGATTTTGTGTCTTCATCATCAATACTAGTCCATGTCAAACTCTTGATGGAGCACTGTACTGCGAATGTCAGCACTTTATTTTTGTTAATTCATTACAGTCAAATTGGTGTGTTGGTTTGAATCCACTCAGCGTTATTATAGGTTTGTGTGATCATTTGGAAAAAACTGTGGCATGTTTGTTTCTTCTAGGAGGGTTGAACAATTTGAATCTACTAGTATTAACTGACAAGGCTAGTGGCTCAAAGGTTTTACTGACTGAAGTTGGATTAAAGTCATGAAAACACATCTTTGCTGTTTGTCCAGTGGAAATATTGAGGCCTGACGAGAGTGGTTTTCTCTGCAGAATATGGGTCATGTACCTGTACATACATGTAAATCGGATTGCAGAACATCCCTCTCACACTTTCTTGACTAAAACACAAACACACACAAATATAGTTAAAATTGCCAGGGAATAATGAGACTGGTAAACTGGAAGTACATGTATACCAGGTACATTTGTACCTATACTTCCCATGGTCCCCATTTACTTCCTTGTGAATTGATTGCTTTCCGTGACGTAGAACATCTGGGAATGTTTGGTGGTCAACGGTTACGCGTGTACACGTGTGCGTCAATAGGCGCGCGTCAATAGACGCACATGAACACGCATAAAAAATACTTACCAGCGTACTTTCATTCGAAGATGCCGCACGCGCGCGCTCGCGTTGCGATATGTTTAAATTAAAATTGAGTATGCACTGCAGCCTGTAAAAACGAAAGTGGTTTTGCTTGATCACAATTTTTATCCTGAAGAAATACATTTTTATCTTTATCGATAAAACAGCCATGGCGCAACAACATAAAGCAAGGTTAAGTAACAGAGGTAAGTGCAACCAATGCGCTTTTATTGCTTTTTTGGCCGGTTATCACTCGAGCCACGTGGGTCATGAAAAATGACATCCAAAATGGTGGATGGAAGGGGCGACGTCACTGGAAAGTAATCAATACAGTACGTAACCATTCATGATAACTGTCGGAGAGACATCATTTATATAAATTATCATATTACACATGTTTTCCTGTATGGAATTTTTCTTTGGGTATTGTGCTTTGATGCATAATTATAATCATGTACATTGTAGCTTTAGCTTCTAGGATGATTTAATTTTAAAAACGGAATTTGTACCCATGTTTGTTGTCTTTAGTATATGGAACGATACACTGCAGCTAAGAAAAAGATGTTTTGATGTGGTTCTTCATGTGCCACGACTTTCCCACAAAGGTTTATATGTCGTATCGGAGGAGACCAGGAACGGTTTGGGAAGCTTTTGCTGCGTAAATGAAAAACTGCCCAAATATAGAGCTAATACTCTGCAACATCGCTGATGCCTCAAGATGCAGTTCAGGATACTGTTGCCGTGAAGATGACGCTTCTCCTACAGCACTCGAGTCAACGTCATGCATTTGACAGTGTGATCAGAATCAATTGGAACCTCAAAACATTATTTATACGCTACTTGAATGAGCTACGTTATGTGTGCTCTGCATGTTCACAACTTGTTTTCATCCTGCGAACAAACCACTCTTGTTGCTGTATGTGTGCCGAATTGCTGTTGCCCTGCGATGCATGCCGTGGAAGCTGTTTTGAAGCTGTAAGAACTGCTGAAGGAGATACATGTACACTACAGAAGTACATTTTGCAAAGCCACTGGAACATGTGTTCTTGAGACTGAACTACAGATCATCACCAAGGAGCTGCCTGGTGGTCAAGTCTGCCCAGTGAGCATAAAATGTTTCCTTATTGTGGACATCCCACCCCCAACCCTGAGTTGACTGATGATGCCATTTCACTAAAGGAACTGCCAAAAGATGTCTGACCCTGTTCTCACGAGAGAAATCGCTTCGTTTGACGATAATTCAACGAAGAGATTTCCTGATGTGAATGCACGCCTCTTCATTCGACGATGTTTAGAATCGCTTCACTTGATATAGGAAATAGCTTCATTCGACGAAGAGATCGCTTCATTCGACGAAGCAAATTCGTAATGTGAACGGCTCCCTTCGTTCGACGAAGCGGTTTGGCGGGCCTGTTGCACAAGTGCGTTGTGCGTCGAGCGCCTAGCAAGAGTTGTTTTTGATTCGCTGCAGGAAAACCACACAGCGCGTCTAGATGCTTGAAGCTCAGCGTTTGATGTGCAACGCACATGTACGACCTCCCACGGCTTCATTCAATCTTTGTTAGTGGTCGCTCTTTGTTCGATCTTTGTTAAGTGATATATAAACGTACGCTTCATTAACTAACGATGGTTAACTAATCTTCGTCGAACGAAGCGATTTCTCTAGTGAGAACGGGGGTCTTAAGACCAAAGCCCGGTGAAGACAGTGAACATTTCTTTGCGAACAAAAATAAAATCCCTGCTGACTGGAAACTTGAATAATGATCGAAAATGCAGCAAACAAAAACGTAGGGGCATTTGGTTGCAGGATAGTCGAGCACTGAAAAGACAAACATGTGACTGTAATGCTACATGTAATAGGCCTACTGATTGGCTGACTAGTGCAAATTCAGCGAACAAATGTTTGTGAATCACCACACACAACAAACATTTGTCAACAAATATTTGGCAACTGTGAATGTTTTTTGAACCAATTTTTGACAAAAATATTTTCTTTCGTGAACAAATATCCCTTGTTTACTGTAGCCATAAGTTAATCTTTTAGAAAAAGAATTATGTTCATGTATGTTTGATGAACCACCTACATGTACATGTATATAACAAGTGCTGTACCGGTACATGTAGTCAAGACCATTGCAAGTTCAGTTTGATGTTCAGGTACCGGTACATGTACTGAAAAAAAAACAAATTGGTGCATGTATTATTTTTGAATGGGACTTGTAATAGACCTGAGATTATTTTAAAGGACTTTTTTCAATTAATTTGTGAAAGTGACTTTATATTGAGCAATTTGTAAATTATATGATGTCATCTTCAGCAGAAATTCCTTCATTTCTAGTTGTTTCCAAGTGAGTCTTTCCACGGTAAAGGGGGCATTTTGGCAACACAGACCATATTTTCCAGAAAATACCTTTGTTTGGTCTCAAAATAAAAGAAATAAGTTTCAGTTGTTCTGAAGAGATAACTTAGGCCCAACAAGGGTTACGAATAGTGCAACAACATGCCTTTTTAAAAACCCTGTGTACAAATTTCCAATATACGCTCGTAACCCGGGATGGACACTTGTGTTACATTTTAGGCCGTCCCGGTTACGAGCGTTATATTGGAAAATGATACACAGGGTTTTTAGAAAGGCAAGTTGTCACACTACATGTAGTTATTTCTTCAGAACAACTTAAACTTATTTCTTTTATTTTGAGACCAGACAAAGGTATTTCCTCAAAAATATGGTCTTGCCGAAATCAAATGCCCCTTTACTGTGAAAAGAACCCAACTACATGTACATGTATAATATTTTTTGGAAAAACGTAAATAATGTAATATGCAATTCAACCATGAGAGTGTGATTGATTACACAATCTGGCTTTCATTTTTAAAATATATTTTAACATAAAAATAAAGTGACTAGACATACTTGTACCCATTTTTCAAAATCTCAACATGTCATTAATATTTTCAAAGTATACTAGATTTCTTTACCTTTTTATCTTTGGGAAAACATGTCTGTTTAAGATAATATTATATTTTGTTGTGTAAATGCCAGCCCAAACTGAGAAAAACATCTTGTTGGCTCAAACAATTTTCCTGAGATAACCATTTTATTTTGTCAACATCATGCTCCCCTAGTGGTGAATTTGAATTCTTAAAAGTACATCAGAGGTTTAGAGTTTATAAACTTTTAAGGCCTACAGTATACATGTACATATATTATGCAGTACCCCTAAAATCTTAAAGCCATCTAACCCAATTAAAGAATGACCGCGTAATGCACATAGCAAGTGAGCTGCAAATGGGTCAAGTACGTAATTAGCCTACGTAGTTTCATCCAAATGCGGCTGGAACACGATGAAACCGGACCGGTTATTCACGATGAAACCGGACCGGTTATTCACGATGAAACCGGACTATTTAATTGTTTTTATCACGTACTGCTACATGTATTCATGTACAAGTTCTTTAAAAGTCAAGTACACTGTACTGTGCGTCGAGATTGAGTACTTCAAAGTACCATTGGTACTTGGTACCTTCCAAGTGCCATTACAGTCTGTTCGAGTACAAGTACTTTGATATTTGAGTATGAGTACCAAATGGGTTTTTCCAACTGTCTAAATACCTCGGAACACTCTTGTTCCGTTGTTAAATGACTCCCACACCTCCAAAACGTAAAGATTGTTGAGACACAAGACAATGAGGGGAGGGTCCGTTATGTTGCATGTCATGCATCTCAAGCGCCAGGAAGCATGTATGTAGTGCTGCTGTTCATATTTATTTTAAAATATTGTATTATTTCTTGTAACATTACTTTCAGAATGCACGCTGTAAATTTTTATGGAATGTCAACTGTAATGTAATAAAAATGTGAAAATTCTCTTTGCTAAATTTACATTTAGAATAATGACTGTTTTGTACAAGTAAAAAGCATATGGGGAGTACAAGAGTCTTTAGCGTTAAAGGAGCGTGTCCAGAAATTTCATACCCTGCTCCCCTCCCCCCATTTTTCCTATGGGTGTTGATATTTTACAAAGGATTTTTGATTTTTATCTATGTGTACCGGTTTGCAGTAGCACCATAGAATATCTCTTTTGTATATGTGTGGTTCTGAAAAGAACTGGTAAGTGTGAACTCAACGTTTCAAATAGTGTGCTCTGTTCGTCTTCAGGAGAAGTGCCGGACTCGTGATGATACGGAGCTTAACTTCTTTTAAGTACTTTTGTGCAAAAAAGCAGAAATGTACTTCTGTACATCATTACAATTTTATCAAGTCATACATGTAGGTCTGGGAATGATTTAAGCAAAAAAAGTATTCGTTATTATTATATAAAATGAAGTGTTTGCGGATACTGTGCATTTCTGATACTGTGCAGCTAAGAGCCCCAGTCCGATGTGCGTCCATGCTGGGTGCACCAAACCACACGCCTAAGCGCACGTCATGCATCGAGTGAATGGATTGCGCGTGTGTACAGTAACAAAAAATACTGTACATGTACAACAGTAACAAAAGCGCATGCAGTTGTAAATGTTGCAAATGAACAAGTTTTCAACACCAAACAGACATAAATCTTGCGGAAATCTAACAAAACAAAGAAGGTAATAAGCTTCAATTTATATAACAATAATAATATTGGATGTCTTTTCAGGTATGAAAGTATACCACACGAGTCATAAAAATACCGAACTCGCCTTCGGCTTGTTCGGTATTTTTATGACGAATGCGGTATATTCTCACCCTCAAAGCCATCCAATATTTAACTTTGGCCACATCTTTCCAGGACACATTACATTGATGAGGCAGCATTACACTGCGGTGGCATTAGTCATGATTTACATTGTGGGGAACACCCATGGGTGGGTAATGTGATTGAAGAGGTGCGTCCCTGTGGTTGTGGCCCATTTAGTTTATGGGTCTGTATCTGGGATTCTAGGTTTGTCAATGTCAAAGCTATTCTGGTTTATGATATAATTGACTAAGCCATGTTTTGGTTTGTCATGTATGAGTAGGATAGTGTGCTAATCATGTAGTTTAGTCACTGCATATCAACAGTTTGGTATACATGCCATTGTGACTGTGGTGCGACCACCTGGGGCCATTTTCATGGCGTTGCTTAAGCACTAGCTGAAAACGTGTACTTACTGTAGCAGAAAAGTTGTGCTAACTTTAAGGCTATTTCACGGCCGCGGCATACTTAAGCATGCGCGTGCTTGGAAACGGGCATGTTGCTTCACTAGTGTTTAGCAAATTTGCCTCTGAAGCTAGCAAACGTTTGCCAGTGCTTAAGGTTACGGTCTCCATGAAATAGCCGGAGCCTCCATTAGTACAAAATCGGCTGCTAAACAGCTCCATGAAATTGGCCCCAGAAATCTCAGTCCTCATAGGGTTTGTGCAAAGATTGACGGCAAAATGAATTCATGGAAGTGGGAGTAAGGGATTGGAGTGGGGTGCGAGGGGTTGGGGGATGTTGGTTGGGCGGGTGCATACGCACCTTCCCTTTTGTAACAGACCGAACCGTTTACTTTTACCTGGTACATGTACATGTACCTTAGTATGATCAAAGTTGTTTATATCTTGTCATTTTTAGGTAAGTGGTAGAAAAGGGTCTTCATTTTGATGGGTTCACACCTTTCCATCAAAAACCCTGCCCATGGGCCTCGGATGTTTACCACAAAACAAATTGAACTGTTATTGATCTTTGCAATCTTTGTTTTGGTTTGAAGTGGTTTTCATATCTTTGTTGTTTCTCTTTCAGTGAACAAAATATAAGCGGATTTTCTTGCTTACCTGATGAAAATCTTTCAAACTATCATTGTTTGAAGTATTTAGTGCTTTTTGGGGACACTTGGTAAAAGCCTGGAGTACATTGACCTTGCAACAGGAAACAACTGTTGCTATAGAGAGAATGGGTAGGGGTTCCCAGGGGCGGATCCAGGATTTTGAAAAGGGGGGAGCGTGAAATTTTTAAGCATGAAATGCTAATGACAATGAAATAGCAAGCGCGTAGCGCGAAGCCCTGACGGCTTCTAGATTGATTCTAGAGGCTGTGGTGCGATCTGAGGCAATATTTAACCACTTTAAGCAGGAAAAGTCCGCCCCTGGTTCCCCATCTGATGTTATAGGCTATACTGCCTGACAATAGGAACGGTTTTATCATTCTTTTGTTGATACAGTGAGGGATACATACATACATGTGTAGCCTGACTTTGGTATCATCTTTTCTTGGATTTGGAGATATATAAAAAGTGACGTCAACAATTGTCGTCCTGAAACTTTCACATGTGTATAACAAGTCTCTGAAAACACCGGACAGGCTTTAGATATATGAAAACATGCATGTATAGTTGCATCTGATATTTTCATGACGTTTGCTCCTAAATGTCAGGAACTTACTAAAATAGTTAAATTTTCAAGGCCAATTTACCAAAGACGCAAATTGCTTTTTTTGAAAAAGAAGGGTAATAAGTTAATTACTCTACACTCCATCCAAACTATTATACCCTCTTTATAGCCTTATTAGTTTGCCTCGGGCAACAGACCCAGTACCTAA